>CM062294.1:212046068-212646068 GCA_031216915.1 Pictodentalium vernedei | reverse complement strand
CACACCCATAAACACGAAATTTTCTTTCATTTTTTGTTTATTTGCACAGTTTCTTAATTTTACATCCGTTCTTTTCATTATCTGTTTTTTATAAGTGTCCATGCTAAAATAATTATCACATATCTTATAAATAATTGAATCAGCTGTTAATGGATAAACATTCTGTACTTTTTAATCTGTTCACCTTTCACATGTTATTCAGCTTTTACAAAGTTTGAGATACCATCCCTGTGTTTGAAAGATATCGATTCATGATATTCTTAACCAGCTACTGTCACTGCAGCAATACAATCAACCCGCTGCTTATTGATATCATTTTTATTACAACCCCTTTTCTGTATACAGATAAAGACGTGACTGTGGGGAATGTATGGGGTATGACAACCCCCCCCCCCCCCCCCCAGTAATTTTCCAGTCGGGACATTTTCGTCAAGACTGAAGTCTACGATATCAACTCTCTCTTGCTGATTATCATGTACTTCCTTAACCCTTTGAACTCGAGAAACCGCTTTTCCGGCCCAGGCGTGATACATCATACTTTCACAAAGTAGGATGGTCGCTAAGTTAGTTTGTGGTGTAGACGAATCAACATATTCAAAGTGCAGCCTTAAGGCTGCACGTTGAAAATATTAATTGGTCTACCCCCAAATAATAAATATGGACCCCCCCGCCTCCCCCCCCCCCCCATTGCATCCATTGAACTGATATGGAAAATACCACCAGGATCCAAAGGGTTAAAATACCGTATTTGATACTTCACCCACCCAGTCACTCACACAAAATGGAGATCTGTAGTACCCGATTCTGGATGATGGGAACCCGGCATGGCCGATTGGGAGTACCGGTGCGTATATTATTTATTAACTAAGTTTCCAGGACTTAAGGTTTTTAACTATAAGCCCGACTGACTAATATTCCAACTACATCATCAAGGCATGATTACAACAACCTCCCATAGTGTAAACAATTACCATTGAAAGTACAGAATCAAACTAATCCAGTTGCCGGTACCTCTACCGTAAAATATTACGGCGAAAATACCGTATCTTTCTAACTTTGGCAATGCTGACATTTTTTATTCGATCTTAAGCAAAAGCGGTCGAGGCTGATACTTCGTTTGACTTCATTACACGAGAAGGCTGTTGGTTTGTCATACAGAGTGGACCA
Organism: Pictodentalium vernedei; assembly: GCA_031216915.1. NCBI lineage: Eukaryota > Metazoa > Mollusca > Scaphopoda > Dentaliida > Dentaliidae > Pictodentalium > Pictodentalium vernedei. The sequence continues at coordinate 212,644,901 of CM062294.1, read as the reverse complement.
CTTAAGACTGTAAGGCTGCAGGTTGAAGAAATGAATTAGTCTACCTCTTCTGGTACAGTGCTGAATTAATTTTGGTCATCAAAATTTGTTCATGTGCCTTTGCCTTGTTACAGTTCATGAGAGAGTGCCTATGGGCACTCTCTCATGAATTGTAACAAGGCAAATCCTAACAGACAAAATTATTTAACTTCAAAGGTAATATGAAGCTCTTACACCAAAAATGATGTATTTAAATTGAAGTATCTTCACTTTAGCATAAAGCCCCACAAAAGGCTTCCAGCACTCTACAAGTTAAAAACTCAGTTTTTTAAACCGAGGCACCTTTCGTCATGGACGACGCCTTTTTTAAAAAAAACAGGAATTTAATAGTTGGATGCGGTCGTTTCAAATAATAAAAAAAAATCGGCTCCATTGTATATAAGCACTCCTCTATTAGTTTACCTAACTAACAGTCATTACCGTAAAATTTAAGGTAGAAGTGACGGCAATTCGTTTCCAGTACTTCTATCGTAATCTCTATATCAACGTCACTGGAGTGAGGGTGACAAAAATCATTCCCACCTCCAATTAACTTCTCTTTGCGACGATGCTATGAAGGATATCAGATGTTTCATGAGGAACATTCCCAGCTCACTGTAAAAATCAACACTGTAACGTAAACAGATTCAAATTAACAAAGATTCTAGTGATGCCAATATACCTCCTCGACCAGTAAAAGGGCTTTCCTCAGAAGGGATGGCGTTTTCGATGCCAGTTTAGGCACGCTTGTTTTAACTTTTTGACAAAGAATGTTTTGATGTGTCATCACTAATTTTTGTCACGGTGCCACATTTATTTATTATTTATTGATGTTTAAGGTCACATATTTATGCACAATGGCTAATCATGACCGTAACAGCTTTACGGGTGGAGGAAGCCGGAGAACCCTGAGAAAACCACCGAGCAACGACGAGCAGCTGCCAGCTCCCCAACATCGTAACTCCGCTCATGACCGCACTTCAGCACAGGCGGGGTTAGATTGGTTGAAGACATGCATACCATCGACGTGCAGTACGCCTTAGTACACGACGTCATCGTGCCCCCACGCGGGCAATGGAATGAAGTGTCTTGCCCAAGGACACAACGTGGTTGCCGCAGGTGGGATTCGAACCGAGGATCTCTCGGCTTGCAGCCTGCACCTCTACCTACTGAGCCACCGCGCTCCCTCACGGTGCCACAAGTCGGATGTTTCTCAAATTAATTTTGTGAGTTAACGTTTGTGGAGAACAGAGTTTCGTCCTTTACCCAGCGTAACAGCTTCGAACGACCATTGTTATTCACAAAAATTGCACTTGAAATCATTTCCTTGTCGCCATAACATATCACACCTCATTTAAAAGAGATTGAGGCAAAAGAAAAAAATGAAACTTTTTCTTCACCAGAGAACTTTTTGAGCAAGTCTCGTGTTCTATTAGTGTTAGGTAAAGGGTTGTTCGGAAACTGAGTGCATACACCTCAGAATGAGAGAATAAGACAGAACAGAACTCAAGTTGAGTACGGGGTGTAGGAATCGACAACCCGAGCTGAAGTTTTTCAAGTGTTTCACTAGCGCGGTAGGTGCGAGTGAAATATGGTAAAAAAAACCCCAAGGATCGTGGTGGCTTCCTGACCCCCGTAATCTACCTGAGTTGTGTACTGCACTTGTGTCGTCGAGCTTGAAGAAAAAATGGGACTTATCATTTACTAGGGAATTCTTTTAGCAAGTCTCATCTTCTATTCGTGTTAGGTAAAGAGCTGTAGAGAAACATAGTGTACACACCTTACAGTGCTGTCGCCGTGAACTGGTCACTTTCCACAGGTGGGCAATATGTCCAAGGACGCAATAATATTGGATTCCAAACACTAATTATAGGAATAATCATCAAAACTTTAATTAATGAAGCACCGGGTACAACCCGGTGCTTCATTAATTGAAATTTTGCTGATGATGATATCTGTTATCCGGGAAAGGCGCGCGTGGACATTCCCGCCCACGCATGGATTACGACCAAACCACGGCGACTGTACTGTACAATGAGAGAATAAGACAGAACACAACTCAGAGTACGGGTACAGGAATTAACGACCCGCGTTGGAGTTTTTCAAGTGTTTCACGAGCGCGGAGTAAAACCTTATGAAAGAAATGTATTACCACCACTTTTTGTCTCAAAGTTTGGAGTTGTCGACTCACCGAGAGCGTTTGCCAATATTTTATTCTTTCCACGTTTTTAAAAAAAATGACTAGGATTAAATTCTATTTATTCTATCATAAATATTTTGCTTATTCTCGAAATAATATAGTTAAAACGTTCCAATTAACCCCAAAGAAGGTATCCAGTACAATTGAGTGGACATGAAATGCAAAAATATTGTTGGAGAAATGCAAGACAATTTTGTTACAAATTTCTTCATTTAAAGTTCCAATTCTTAGCACCATTTCTTTGGAACTTTCAGATAGGAAAGGGGAGAGAATAATTTCATTTTTGTCCCTTATCGCCAATCATCTGAACTAAAAAAAACGAAAAACATAATTTTTTATGTATAGGTTAAACTTTTCGAAAGTTCAAAAATGAATAAAAACACAGAAACCTTTTAACAACAATTAATAATCAAACTTTGCCACAGATTTTGTTTTTTAGAAACACACGTAAACTTATTTTTTAGACATTGGAGAGTACATGGAGCAAAAAATAAATCGATACTTGAAATGTTCATTTTCAATAATCATTTATTAAATGTCATTTTCAAAACTATTGTTTCATGATCTTTCCCAATAATCACAAAATTTCTTTTTCAACCTTGATCGCACCTGATTCTTCTTGTGAATAGCTTCATTTGGAACCCTGAAAAAAATGAAACATAGAAGGAGTTAATTTAGAAAACTTACGAGAACAAGAATAATACATTAAGGTAAAAAAGAGTTTTCATCCTCACAGAATTTTTTATTCAAACGAGTGAGGGAGGGAGGACTTTATTTTTTATTACCACTGAGACCAGGGGGGGGGGGGGGGGGGCACCAAAAATTTGCAAGACGTGTAACGTGGGGTTGGGTGGGCCTCTTGAGTGCGCCAAAAATGTGCATTTCCAACTTGTGCATTTTTTTGAATTTTTAAAAAAATATATCAATACATCAGCTAATATATACCATCATTTGTGTTTCAGACCTTAAAGATGATGTTGTACATCACACTCTTAACATAAATACAACATCAGGAGGCTTTATATGTGAAAAAATTGGGCTTAATCTGGGAAAATGTCACACATTAGTAGGGGGTGGGTGTCTTGTTCAAAATGTAGAAAATGTGCAGACAATATTTTGGGAAAATTCTCTCTGATGCACTAAATTCAACCCAAGCTATTTATTTATTAATAGAATTTGTATGGAAAGAAGAGGAAAGTAGCAAACACCTGAGAATACTGACAGAACAATTCAAATGAAAATTTGTTCCCGTATATGTACACCTGCTCTGGCCAAGCCTGATAATGAACAGCTTGTCATTTGTAGATTGGGGCCCACGTCAGCCCACAAAGGGTTAAATTGGTGGTACCAGTTTAAGAACATTTTGACCCCCCCCCCCCCCAAGACAGCTATGCCTACTAAGTTTATAAGTTTATTTTGGATTTGATTTTAATGGGAGAGTGGGGGTGGGTGTCTGAGAACGGTAGTAGAAAATTTGCATATAGGAGTGGGTGGGTGTAAAAAGGATCTGAATAAAAAATAGGAAGTCACGTCTTGCAAATTTTTAGTGCCCCCCCCCCCCCTCCTCCTGCTGAGACTATGAATTATAAGGAAAATTGTCATTGCGATCTAGCCCCGAATGACATGTGTTATATACTGTTCAGCGATCTGAACCTAGCGTGCTTGGTTCAGATCGCTGAACTAATGCTACACGGAGATGCATTTATTTTTTTAAGTTTTCGATATTAAAGTGTGAAGCAGGAGACTATATTAGCGTACAAACGTTGAACTAACCGACAAATCTCTGGAGTGAATACGTCATTCAATGCATGTATACTCATAGTCAGAAGTATACACCTGGAACTTAATTGAGCACCCTCTGTTTTTTTCGCAATGGTGTTAATAGAAACTGTCATTACTTTCGTGCTATCTTTCAGATGGCCAAAAGTGATTGTTTGCGGAAAGAATGGTCTATTGATAAATGAAAGCCAACACAATTATGAAAATATGCAGTATTTTAATGGCGCTAATTACACTTATCTGTCACTAATGTTTTTAATGGAAAAATATTCTCTCGGCAAGTATGGTGGAGGAACGGTCCATGATGAAACAATGTTGGTAATTACTGACAAAAAATGTAACTTGTGATCTCAAGAACACAATAGCAGTGTTTGACGTCAGTAGCGAGTGTATCCACCAGGTTCCCGGGCGACAGCCTGAACCCTCCTCCTAATGCCACCAGTGAGCATTCTGATACGATCCAGAGGCAACTGCTGCCATTCCTCATGCAATGCAGCTTCTAAAGCAGCCAAATTCTGTATAGGCGGATCCATGCTTGCACACGACGTCCAAGAAAGTCCCAGATGTGTTCTATGGGATTCAAATCGGGGCTCATTGCAGGCTAAGGTAGTGTTGTAATAGCGTTGTTCTGAAGGGATGCTCTCACACTATGGAAACGATGCGGCCTTGCATTGTCGTCCATGAATACAGGGCTAGTTGCCAAAATGAGGCAACACAACCGGATTGAGAATGTCCTGGATGTACTGATGACCATTGAGATTCAAGTCACTATATCAAGTTTACAATCATGTGAGAGACATCCCCGGATCATTACTGATCCCCCACCATAATGAACAGTAGGTCTGATGTTCCTGGCCACGTTAGCAGTATTTCTATGCCGCTACACTCTCATGCGACCATCTGTGACGTGAAGCAGGAACCTACTCTCGTCTGACCAATGGGCTCCCCTCCATGTCCTGAGATTCCAATGTTGTCGTGCCATACACCATTCCAAATGTAGTCTTTGATGTTGATCGGACTGAGCTGGATGGTTGATGGGCCTTCTGGGCCTCATACTCGATGCTTTGAGACGGTTCGGACAGTTCTGTTGCATGCAGACGCCTGTTGGGGAGCCAAAGGCGTTTCAAAATCCCACTTGAAGCAAAGGGTTCACGCCTAGGCGTGCCAGATTCCGATCTTTCCGAAGAGAGGTCTCTTGGGTTGTTCAGACCTTTGTCGGTTGATGTTTTCGGGCAAGTCTACTGCTGATGACAGAATGACTATAGCCAAGTTGCCTCCCAATAGCTTTGAATGATATGCCTGTTGCATGCATGCTTCGATTTACCATTTTTGCGCCTCTGACAGTCTCCTCCTTGCCATGTCAACATTTATTGATAAAAGAAGTGACAAATCTTCTTGTTTTATACCCAGATATTGCATGTGGATGATAGTGTTTTTTGTGACATTCGTGGGAAGCATGCTTCACGTGGACGAGGGGATGTGTTTGGGGTACGCTATCGACCAGAAACATCATGTTTCATTTCATGAAATATACTGCCAGTCAATCATTAAAACATAACACTCAGTAACAGCAACTTCACTGTCATGAATCATTTCAGGGGGTGCTTAATTTAGTTCCAGGTGTTTATATCCCAAACAATGACATTTTCACTCGGAGGCTTGTATACACAAACGCACGTGTTCGCTTCGTTCAATTCGACGACTTCGTATTTTCGGAAACTGCGGAAGTTTTTACTCAAACCTTTCAACAAAACTCATTTCCACTCTATCTACCGTTTGTTCGTGGTTATTTTACAAGATAAACAGACAATCATTGAAGCTGACTTCTCTGCATATAGACTCTCGCTTCTTAGCCCTAGATCCCGTTGAAGTCGAACCAGGAATTTGCGACTTTACTTGTTTGCATTTCCTATTTTCGTGGCACAACCAACAGTGATATTTGAAAAATGTCAATAAAATATACCAAAACGCACGAAAAAAATCAAGGCGATGGTCTCTGAGAATCAAAAGTTGGGGTTTTTTGCCCAATAAAAATATTACACATTTTGGTCTTCTCGTCATATTTTATCGTTTTAGAATCTTTTGTACGTGAGACTTTCGTCCGTAACAAATCACTTTCCCTGTACTGAACAACAAACTTCCTTGCCGACTTTCTTATTTTGAAAGGGCAGTTATTTTTACCGACAAGAAAGGTATGCCAACCACTGCCTCTTCTAGTTAAATACATGCACATTGATAAATTTGATACACGACCTTTTTAGTTTGAAGCCTTTTATACAAACTTTGTATGATATTTACAATTTGATATTTAAAAAATAATTAACGGTCATCAGTTTCGAAAGACAGTGTACTGTATGGGAATAGTGCGCAATGTTATGGTGTTAGTTTCGCATTAAAAATCAGTTGTTTCCAATTTTCGTAACTGTTTAAAATTTAATGCTTCGTAATTTAGACGATATGTGAAATGCCGCACCGTAAAAAAACTGTTAGTTGTTTCATGCAGATAACCAACCAGTGACACACAAATATACTTACTTCTAAATCCTTTGCCGAATTTGGCGGAGCTTCGAAGACGTTGATTTTATCCTGTTGCAGGTCGTCGTTGAACCGTCTTTTAAACATGGTGGCGAAAATCGAACAACTGTAAAATTACGCGTAGACCGAATTGAGAGCAAATAGCTCCAAAGAGATTTCAAACTACAGAAAAAATTCAAGGTAACTGAAACGCACCATGTTCATCACATGTTTTCGTGTAATAGCCACATTTCCGCGCTACTTTCTACGGTATAAATTACGTTGGTTTTTAGAATGTAACTTCTGAAAAAGAGAAAAAAGCGAACTTCTCACTCATTCATCAAAACTGATAACGTTGGTTCCCAGACTGTGCTACAGCGTAAGCAGCAGGGGCAAACTGGGTCAAGAAAAGTTACCGGGGAATGTACAAAGGGGCCTCCAGAACCGGAAAAAAATTTGATATTTCGAATTGAACGAACACGGCCTCGTTGCATCTGAGCGATTAATGGTAGTCCACATAAAAGACATTTCGATGGCATTTAGTACCGTCTTCATTGATCATTCGACAAAAAGAGTTCTACCAGGGAGGATTCATCTGGAAAACCATAGTTCGGCCCAATCGGAGAAAATTTTGATTTTTGAAATTGAAGGAACGCCGTTTCCTTTCAGCTGAGTGATCAATGGCAGACTAGACTGCCGGTATATCGAAACACCCTCTATGTGGACTGCCAATGGCATTCCACATAGAGAAGATTGCGATATACCGACAGTCTATGCAATCAGGCCCATTTCGCCTTTTGATCATATTCACAAAATTTCACGCATCAACAGGGGTTGGGCTGCATAAATTTTGGGGAACACAATAGGGAGTCCCACCTGGAATTTTCCCGGTGGACCATACGGCCAGTCCGCCTCTGGTTAGCAAGCATGCGATACAGCAAAATTGGCATTTGAATCTCACAGTCTACATATTTTCGAACGTTCTTTGTAAAAACTATTGAATACCTCCGTTAAGAAAGTTAATCCCACAAGCTGAGATGCCGAACGAAAAATGGAAAGGGGCAGGATAGGGTTGGATGCACAAATAGTGGTGTGGGGGAAATGGAATGTAGGGTTCAATAGTCTACCCCAGGAAATGTTTGCAAACAGGCATAAAGTGCATTATTGTGGATTGGTTACGACAGTACGTCAATATTTGTGTTGAAATCACGTGAAATACATACACAGAACGACACACGCTTGAGAATGGGTTAATTCCTATGGCACGAGTGCCAGCGCGGAAGGATAAAACGAGAGGCCGCAGGCCTCGAGTTTTATCCTTTCGCGATGGCACACGTGCCATATCGATTAACCCATTCACACGCGTGTCCTTCTGTGTTTATTTCACGCCTTCACATCTATAAAACAGTTACTAGAAGGACACTTAGCAATTCATTTGACAACAGTCAACAAAAACAACACATTTTATCGCTAGCCAAAGTTGCGAGAGGAACCCTTGTTACTATTTCGTCCCCTGAGTTCCAATGTGTTCTATGTGCCTACTGGCACATAGAACACACAGGAACTCAGAGGACGATTTTCAACTATCGCTAGCGATTCAAACTGTAATTGCGTTGCACGATTTGTAGAACCTTCCAGCGAAATTTCGCTTCTGTTTAAACATAGTCGTCAACGATTTCCGTTCCGCACATATGTGCGGAACAGATTTTTATTTCTGCAATATTTAGTGTTGGTATAGATGGGGATTTTGGGGACACAACATTGAATTGTATTGCATTCAATAGGCGTGTAATACAATTCAATGTTGTGTCCCCAAAAATAGTTTTACGGTGACTGTAAATTCATTCAAATTTTACAAACATTCACTTGGTCACATCCATGCAAATTCATGCCTAGCAGTTTCTCCCTTCATTTATTTTTCTCTATCGTATCACAACACGGCTTCAAACAATCTAGGAGTGATTAGGGATACACGCGCCTTTGAGCTGATATATAAGCTAACAGTCTTTGGTAATTTTGGTGCCGTTAAATTAATTAAATTTAACTTGCTCCTGACTAGAACTCAGAAATGTAATGAAGAACCTGGATAGAATAAAGGGTTGTCAGTTGTACCTGTCTGAATGAAAGCCGTGGTTATTTATGGAATCTGGATCTACTCATTCAGTTCCATATACATTCTAAAGTCAGTTGGGTTAAAACTTAACCCAAATCAACTGGTTTGAGTGAATATGAACCCAATTGGGTTCATATTCACTCAACACATTTGATTTGGGTTGATTTTAACCCAACCCATTTTAGAATGTATGGAACCTCAAAGAACCACATTTCTAATACTAATAGTGTGGTATATTCGAATTCAACATCTTCACTCAAGTATGGACATTTTTTTCGGTACAAGAAAATTTTCTATTGACAAATAGACAACAATTCGTGAAGATGGTATGCAATAAGGTGATCCTATATCGGGGCGAAACTGGAGGGCTGACAGTGGCTAAGCACCCACCACTGTTCTGGTCTATTGGCAAAAAATGCATGCCTGTTCTCAGAAAGAAAGTAAGGTTCAAAACTGCTGTATCGAGAGGGCGTAGGTTGAATGAGAAGGTTTGTAGCCTTCAAAAATCACGAGCAAACAATACCCTAATAGGGTCACAAATGGTTCTAAAATGCATTTCCGGAACATTCTGGACAAACATATTGGAAAGAAGTATTTACGTTACCAGCCCAATGGTGTGCTCTATTCAGTCTCATCCCACCCCTATTCGCACACCTAAACTCAGAATGGTTGAAATGAGTGGTCAATGCTCGCTCCATCATCAACTAAACAACAGGATAACATGCAACTGCCTTATATGGAAGCTGAACGCATTTGCAGATAACGGAATAATTTTAAACCTTTAGCAACATCAGCAACATCAGCAACATATTCAGTCTCCTCCATATCCAGATAAGCTTTATCTAGAAGTGAAACCTAATGGACTGTATAGAATGCTCCAATATAATCACACAAAGAATATCAGGAGATCACAAACTCGATGGAGGATCCGAAACGAAATTCGCTGAAAATAGCACCCGTTCTCTTCGTCAGTCAGGAAGAGTCCGATGCCGAATATATGTTCGACACGGAGGCAATACCTTAACCATTTGAACTCTGATGGTATCTTCCATGCCAGTTCAATGGCAGCGATTAGAATGATCCATATTCATTATTTGGGGGTAGAGCAATTAATATTTTCAACGTGCAGCCTTGGGGCTGCAGGTTGAAAATATTGATTGGTCTACTCCACACATTAACTGAGAAGCCATCCTACTTAATGAGCTTATAAAGTATCATGTTCTTGGACGGGAAAAGCGTTCTCGCGGGTCCAAAGGGTTAACCCTTTGATACGTTTGTACATCTTACTACGTACGAAATCAAACAGCGCGTTGATACTTTTCTACGTCTTATTACGTACGAAATCAAACAGCGCGTTGATACTTTTGTACGTCTTATGAGTTTGTGGTCATTTACTTTGTTATTATTTTTTATTTTTTAAAATTTTAATCTCAATTCCTCTTTTCTCCCGAATGGTGCTCAGTGACAACCTTTGAGCCAAATGTTATCGCAGCTTAAAATACTAAAATAATCATGCTGTCAAGACTTCTTAACTGGCTGAAATGCTAGAAGCCACTCTCAGGGCTTTTAAAAATGAGGATACCAGAGCAAAAGCTAACACTTCCCTTGCTTATATTTCATATTCAGTCAAACACAAATAATATTTTGTTTATATAAATTTGTTTTATTACAAATTATTGGAGAGTGCCTGTGGGCACTCTCCAATAATTTGCAATAAAACAATTTTTTGAATAACAAATTCAGACCACCAAAAATAATCTTGCCCTCAAGCAGATAATCACTAATGTGAAAAATGTCTTATTATTTGTACTTTCCTACGTTCGACGTCGAATTTTGAAACAAAATTGAAGAAAATGAATTCCCAGTGACGTTTGAACGTCAGAATAATTAAAGTCTAAAAGGGTTAAAATACTACAGACATTGAACCCGAAATTTCCATATAGCCCAGATCCACTAAAAATCTAAAAAGTTACCAACCTCTGCAATCCAAATTTTGGGGCGAACACTTCAAATTTCACTAAAACTCCGATTCATCGTTCACACATCAGCCTGTGCCATCCCAATAGAAAGTACACTTCATTAAAAACTTTAGTTTGTGCTCTCAACGTGAAAACGCACCTTCTTAAAATCTGTTAATATGTTTCAATATCTGTTATCGCGCTGATGTAATTCCACAGTAAAAAGTGTTTTTTTCTTATCCCATGGGAATGTCACAAGTTACCATAACGATGTAACAAAGGACGTTCGATATTATCAGTGGTGCAACAAACCATTTTCCGAGAGAGAATCAATCATTGTTCCCCAGTGAGGAATGGCTTTCTTCCTGTTGGAACCAATTAACACGTAGAATAGTATTCCAATAAACAAATCTCTCTTAAATCACTCGCTTCTCTTGAATGTTTACACAAATCCACTGAATGTGTCACAAACTGTTTTAATTAATTTAGATTCTTGCTTTTTTATATATTTCATTTTTATAATTCACCTGATCCCAATTGCGCTGATTAAAGTTACTCCACGCGCACATTATGTATCGAATAGCAACTCTTGGCTGACAATCTAAACATTTCTGTAACAAGAAGCTTAATTGAAATCCGTTGTTTCATCGCAGCATGTTTCATTTTAATAATCGCAAAACATCGCAATTTTCTTGTCTGTTATCACCTAAAACCTTCACGATACCAGCGTATTCTTTAATTTCTGAAGTACTTTTCCCACTTTGAAAGATATTACAGGTCCTCAGGTTGGACCAGCTGGAGTAATTTCATTTTTTATGAAACAGAAACAGTTGTTCCACCTCTCTTCTAGTTTACAGCGCTGAACATGATAGTCATGGCTAATGAGTAAACCACTTGTGTTCCTACAATAATTAAAGGCAGTCTCAAGAGGATATTAAGGCAATCTTTTTTAACTTTCCCGATGCCAGTGCGAAGCGGTATGGCAACCGGGCAATGGGAGACCCCCCCCCCCCCCACCCCCACATACACACACGTTTGTCAACAAATGACTTTAACTACTGCTCGTGACCGAAATCTCTGACACTGGTTTATGTAACCTCGTTCTGATATTTCTGCATTTTCTTGTCCATTTTATTACAATTATATCTGTTACTATCTTCTGGGTAGTTATGCTTCAAGTGCGTAAAGTGTCCAGTTGACATCTCAACATTCAACCCGCAGGAGATCCCGGAGCCCACCTTACAGGGAGAAGAAACCTCTCAACACTGCATCGGGCAAAATGAAATGAAGAACGAAAGAATGTTCAGCAGCCACCTGAAGCAGATTAAGTCTGGCCACGTTTCTAGAAAAATTTAAGTCGTCACGACACCTCTGGTGACCTTTTTAACCTTATAGGGAGAAACAGTTTCAATGAGGTTTTCGTGGGGAAAACCATTTGGGAAATGGTGGGTCTGCCAGGTATATCATATGGTACGGAAGTGGTACCCCTAAACCAAACGTCTGTAAAGAGATTGGAAACCCTTCAGAACGATGCAGGCCGATGGATAACGGTGTCGAGTAATGCCGCAGCACTAGAAGCAATCAGGGGTGAGCATGGGTGGATGAGGATCAAGAACAGGATAGACTTATTAAAACTCGGTTATCTTAATTATTTGGTAAATCTCCCCGACACCCGATGGTGTAAAGTAATGTTCCAGAGTATTTTCAACTCAAATATCATGACAGGGTGGTTGGTACAAGTGAGGGAGCAAATACAAAACTTCTCTCTGGAGATCTCGGACCTAGACGTAGGGGCAACCCAGGGTAAAAGAATCGTCAGAGAAAGGGTCAAGGAGGATGGTAACCCTAACTGGCGAGAGGGGGTCAAATCAAAGAGGTCTTTGGGTGGCCTGTGTGAGAAAGAGAAGCCTGGTTTTGAAGAGTACCTTGATGGCACCTTTGGGGGGGGGGGGTCATTGTTGTTCAAGCTGAGGTCGCGGTCTCTGGAGTTGAGGAGAAAATTGGGAAAACAGTGAAGAGGAGTGCCAGATGTGTAATTTAGGCGTGGTGGAGACCCTGGAATACTTTCTTCTAGAATGCCCAAAATACCAGTCTAAAAGAATAATATTCATTGTGAGTCTAATGGGGAAGTGGGTTGGGAGAATGAAGGACATGTGGTTAGTGAGAGACTCAAAGGAGAGGGTTAATATGCTAATTGGAGAGATTGGGGGAAATGGGGCAAGGGATGTCATCAAGCAGTTCGTCTCCGAGTGTTGGGAGGAGAGAAGAAGCGTGGGAATATGGAGGCAGTTGGAAGCACAGGGGTAACAAGACCTTCTCGCCCGAGAACCGCGACAAATCAGCGGCCAGTCAAAGTGTTGTTATTATTATTATTATATGCTGTCAGATGACGAGTAGTCTAAGGTCTAACAGCCAAGCTGAAAAGTAACGAATATATCTAACCGACTGCTGCATCGATGCACAGAACTAAAAACAACAGCGATCAAAATTAAATGAGAGAATTCTCACAATGTCTTCACGTGTCTTTGCCTTGTTACAATTTATGAGAGAGTACCTACTCTCCCATAAATTGTAACAAGGCACATTCATACATACCAAACAGTTTCATTTCGAAGGTAACATGACACACATCCTCAGAATATGAATCCTTTTAAGTTGCCTAACCTGCACTTCAGACCAAGTATGGGCTTCCAACACTCAATCTTTCAACTTGAAGCGTTTATCGGCTGCCGCCTTTTTGAATAATCAATTAACAAAGGGGAGATTACCCATAGCTGTCAGCGTATATTGATGTCGACAGGCAGTATATGATTTTATATGTAGTCTGCATGTGACGTCTTTGAACCAATGGAATTCCCAGATACTTGTAGGAGGTAAGATATATAAGTATATTTCGCCTGCTGGGTGGAATTATTTTCCGCTCAGAGAAAATCCTTTTTATTCTATTAGCGAGGCTGTATGGAATGAATGTTCCGTCCAGTGCGTTTAGGATGGCAACTAGATGTAAACAAGTCATGGTGTGAGTCTGTATATTTGCAATACAAACTGGTAACAATGCAGTTGATAACAACTGCATTGTTACAGTTTGTATTGCAAACCTACATGGTAAAAGACAGAACGAAATTTCCACAAGTCCATCTCTTAATTCTTATGTGTGTAGTTTGTGTATTTGTCTTTTAGTCTTTATGTACCTTGGTGAAGGTCTACGGTAGACCGAAAACTTGGTAGGATTGTTTTAAGTGTTGTTAGGAGCTTAATTTAGATGAATATTCTTCACTTTCTTTCCATACATCTTTCACATCCAACACATTTGACCTTCAGTTTTTCAAACTTCAAACGTTATTCTATATTTTATACATATTTTATCTGATAACCACAGAGTATAACAACCGTTGTATATACTTGAAGTATATACAACGGGTGTTGTATATAATTATAATTTATGCGAACGACCTCTGACCTCTTTCAATTCCATTTTCGTTCATTCATTCATGAAACATCGTTATATCACAGGGCAGGTTTTAATTGTACGCTTATTGCACTTTATCAAAATCCTCTGATGGTGTCATTTCTTATTTATTTTGCTTCAATAAAGGCAACCTAAAATTTTGCTTCAAAACATTGTAGAAATTACTTGAATGTTAATAGTAATTAGTATGCGGCGACTGCGAACTATTTATAGTCACGGCCTCGACCAAAAGTACTCGTGGAACTGCGCTAATTAAAAGTTCGTCTGCTCTACTTGAAAAAAAACACTTCGTAAAAATTGTAAACAAACGCAAAATTATTTGTTATATTGGGACTACAGCATAAAACACGGAAGAAAACTGGAACTATGTCAAAAAAAGAATAACTCTACTGAAACACCGTTTTGTTACTGTTAATAAAATAGTTGAAATTTATTTTGTTCCAGCGCAGTTACATGATGCAAGAAGTGCAATCGCACTTTACAATCGCCGTCATCGATTTTGTAATGTAAGGGACACAACTCTATGCGTCTTGTCCTATTTATTTTGTCTCGTAGACTGGTTTTCTTTGGAGGCCCGTGGGAAGCATATATAAGTCGGGTAGACGCACGAGACGGGTGTCTGTTTGTTATCAGATAAAAACAATAAACATATAGTGTGTTTTTATATCTGTGTTATACAACTCGTTGAAATATGGTTTATTTTTTCTCGGCGAAGCCTCGAAAAAATAAACCATATTTCAACTCGTTGTATAACACAGATATAAAAACACACTATATGTTTATTGTCTATATATTCACTCCTGGGGTAACTTTTTCACCTTGACGAAAACTTACATTTCTTTAAAAAAAAGCATAAGAATATGTAAGCAAAATTTCAGCCAACAGACCTTCAGGTTTAGCCGGAGAAACACATTGCTTGTGTAACAAGTCATATGCCTCTTCACAGAATTTGAATCTTATTCTTTAAGTGGAATGTAAGTAGACTGACACGTCGTGTGCTTTCTCTCAGTTTTTAAAACTTATTGTGTTATCAATGTATACGTCTGAAAGAAAGACTAGGGCACGGGGCTCGTGTCCCATGCACCCCTTTTTCCACTTCAGTCGCCTCTGTTATTCAGTCAGGACAATTCTACGCCACAACTTAGCAGGATAGGGCGATATGGGAAATGTCTGATTACTTTATCAGATTCGCTCTTCACTTACACATGTATGAAGAGTATAGTTTATCTGCGAAGAAGTGATAGGACATTACACTTGAACCACTCATAAAAATTATGATTCTTAAGATTTAATGTACTTCAAAACATTATAACCTGCTTTTTCCACAAACCTTCATCTCACTTGTTGACCACGAGGTTACCAGTATTTTAATGTACATTACAGTCATCGTGGACTGATCGTAATCCACGCGTGGGCAGGGATGTCCACGCATGCGTTTACCAGGTAATAAAAATCATGATCAGCCAAATTTTAATTAATGAAGCACAGGGTTGTACCTGGTGCTTCATTAATTAATTTTTTGATGATTATTCCTATAAATAGAGTTTGCAATCAAATTTTATCGCGTCCGGGGAAATAATGCCTGCCCCGTGGAATGTGACCAGTCCCCGGCGGCCTCACTGTTCTTCTAAAACTTTTTTGGTTCCAAATCAACCCGTTTTGATGATCCATCGTTGGAAAAAAGATAGACAAGCGCGTAGGTTGTACGAATATCAGATTCGGGGGCGAATCGAACCTCGAGTCGAATCATCGAATTTCACGACTTTTCAAGTTGTAAATATTGCAACTTCCTAAAACAGTATGTATTGTCAATATCCACTCAAATATTGTATTAAAGATCGGCTAGTCTGTTTGGGCAAGTAAATCAAAAAGCGGAATATTCCAGAACGAAATTAAAGTAGTAATTTAGGAAGCGGAACCTCCCCGAACTCCTCTTCTATCACCAGGAGCCAATACTATAAAACTTTTATAATTGTTTGTTCTTGACTGGAACTGTATTTTCTACCTATTAATATAACTGACTAAAATGGTCATTAGCATTTTAAAAGATATGGCAATTTACCAAAAGGCAAATTGCCAGATCTTTGAAAATGTTAATGGTTCGTTTTAACCCATTTAAAGTCAAAACTTGAAAATACAATTGTAAAAGTTTCATAGTATTGGTCCCAGGTCTCCTTACATGAGACGTGGTGATAGAAGAAGTGTTGAAAAGGAGACACTTGGAAGGATTTTGAGAACAATTCCACGATTCCAAAATTCCCGAATCAGCGTGACTCTGATCGAATCAAATGAAATCATAGGGATCATTTCGTATCGAATCGAATTTCATAGTTTTGCAAGGCCGGACACGTTCTCTCCAGTTAAAGGGTTTTCTCAAATTTTGTCAACATCTCATGTCGTCGACGTGCTAGTTTGTCGACATAAAATATTTTATTAATTCCTTTATCACCTATTTGGTGAATAGACGTCACTTAATTTCATTCGACCATCTCTTTTTGTGGATCGTTTTGTTCAGTCTTACCTCAATTCATTCGTTAATTTATGTTTTTTTATTTATTGATGATTGCTTTGTTAGCATCTCGCAATGTAATTACCTCGATTCGTTCATCTGTTAATTTGTGGGTTTTTTTTTTTACTTCTGTTGAAAAAAATGCCAACACTAATTATTTCCAAACACTTCTGAGTTCATTTCTTAATTTTAAAAAGACCCCGCAAGAAACTTTGAAAAACAACAACTTTTATCCACGTTCGTATTAGAATTGTTATTCGTATATTTCATGTTTGTATTAGCTCAAGAACGACCATTATTTAAGTATTCACCGCTTTATTGGAGAACAAAATCATAATGGCTTGTATAAAAAAGTTTATACTGTCTTCGAGAGGGAAGCCATATGATGTGGAACCAGTTATATATAATTCATGCTCGATCATGACTCACAACATATGCTCTTTTGAATGTGCTACTGCCAGACCGTCAGATCAATACATATGTCAAACTGTTTAACCCTTTACCCAACGTAACGGTCAAAACCGGCCAGCGCTATTCTCAAAAATCGCCAATTAATTTTCATTATTTTTTCATTTTTTTGTCTCAAAAACATAGGTTATGACCCCTCATTGGAACGAGCTCATCGAGCTCGTTCCAATGAGGGGTCATAATCTATGTTTTTGAGACAGAAAATGAAAAAAGTAGTTATTCAAGAATTTTATTTGAATGTGTCGTCTGCTTTTCATGTTAGGTAAAGGGTTAATCAATTGCAATCCCAAGTTCAAATAATAATGAATGAATCTGTTTTTGGACGAACAGACTTTGAGGTACCTGAAATTCGAGCCGCTGAAAGACTTTTCCCCAATGACACAGTGAAGTTTCTTTTCTATTTCACACAGGCCATGTGGCGGAAAACACAGGCCACAGTACTAGCAGGACTACACAAATACGCCCGTGATGTCCAAACGATACGATGAGCAGCTGGGCTTGCATTGTTGCCAACTGACATGGTTGGTGATGTTTGGGGTGAGGCAACGAAGTTAACTCTTAACCCTTTGAACACTAGCGGTCGCTTTTCCGGCCAGGAGCATCGTGTGTCATAACGTCATTAAATAGGATGGCTGTTCAGTAAATGTGTGGGGTAGACCAATCAATATTTTCAACGTGCAGCCCCGAGGCTGCGCGTTGAAGATATTGATTAAACTACCCCAAATAATGAATATGGACTCTTCTAATTGCTGCCTTGAACTGGCATGGAAGATACCACTAGAGTTCAAAGGGTTAAACTGTCCAGAGCTATTGCAATGAATGACTATGTAGTTATTATCTGGGTTGACAATAATGCCATATTCTACTGTACTTTTTGGAAGAATTATCCGACAGCAGGTCCACACACAAACTATAATCTAGAAGGGGTTCATTCCAAGCTGAATAAAACTGTGCCCCAAACACAGCCTAACAAAAAAAAAACAGGTTTATAAATGTGATTCAAAACACCTAAAAATCAGATAGAACAAGAAATGTTCAATTTAACTTCGGTGGTACGCCGCTTGCCCGTACAAGAGTATGTCGTGAGATAGAAAATAGAATGGTTAGATTGAAAAGTCAACTGGCAAATAGGGAAGAACGCCGCTTCAGTGTTTGGTTTCCAGCAAACACTTGGTTGTTTGTTAATTTTAAGATTAAAACACTGCTCTCAACGTAACTGTTATTTGTCTAAAAAAAATTCAAGTCAAGTGCAAATATATTTTTTGTCTTAATATGTTAGCGATATTCAAAGCTCAGTGCTAGAACTGCGTCGACGAAATGGTACCCCCTCCCCAATAGCCAGGCTCCAGTGGGGAGCGCGGTGGCTCAGTTGTAGATTGTTGGACTTCTATGCTAGAGGTCCCGAGTTCGATCCCCGTCCGGAACGACCCGCGTTGTGTCCTTGGGCGAGGCACTTTATCTCTGTTGCCTACATGGGGGCACGATGACGCCGTGTACTAAGGCGTACTGCACGTCGATGGCGCACATGTCTTCATCCGCTGTAACCCTGCTTGAGCGGTGCTTGAACATAGTTAGAATGTTGAGGAGCTGACAGTTGCTCGTCGATGCTCTGTGGTTCTCTCTGGGTACTTCGGCTTCCTCCACCCGTAAAACTGTCACGGTCACGATTATCGATTGTGCATAAGTATGTGACCTTAAACCCCAATACATAAATAAATAAGACACCCCAGTTGTCTGACAGCATATAATCACATATTAGCTAACTGAGTGACCACCTAGTCTCTTACTTATTACCTTCAGATTACAGTGGAATGGACCAACATGTTAGACAGGTAAGAAACAATTAATTAGGTTCCAGTGGTTTATTTTTTCACCTGCAGCAGGGGTCAATACTATAAAACTTTTACAATTGTCTTTTCTAGAATTGTATTTTCTAGTTATGACATTAAATGGGTTAAAATGAACCATTGGCATTTTCACAGATTTGGCAATTTGCCAGTTGGCAAATTGCCATATCTTTTACAATGCCAATGACTCATTTTAGTCAGTTACATTAATAGGTAGAAAATACAATTCTAGAAAATCCATTTGTAAAAGTTTTATAGTATTGGACCCAGCTGATGCTCATTAATATCAATGCATTAACATTAAATAATTTTCGATACAAAAATAAAAGAATGGATCTTCCAAATAAATTAAAAATAACGAAAATCATGTTTTATGAAAATATACTAAAAAATGAATTAAAAAATAAGGGTACAATGTTACTATGAGTGACATAAATAGAAACCCGCATGCAGAAAGAAATATTGATGCTTGCAAATCCCCCCATTCTCAACATTCTACTAGCCGAAGGAATGGGAGTTAACCATTTGTACCTAAATGTGTCAGCAATAAATTGCCATATACAATAGAATATTCTAAAAATAAAATAATTAACTGCAACGTAGATACAACCACGTGATATAAAAGGTAATTATCAACTGATATTGATAATTAATTTTGTACTCATTTCGTCAATTTTACAGAATCTATGACAGAGGAGAACAGAACGCATTCTGTGGATTGACCATTGGCATGTTCGCGTTCTGTAGATTAACCCATACGTTGTATACCCTTTACTGCAATGCTACAGCCATAACCGATAGAACGTGTACACCCCACATGCTCAGTCATATAAGGTGCATGAACATTATACCCTGGTTGCTGTGCGCATTCACCGTTAACCGGTAACACTGGAGCTCAGCCGAGCCAACATAAAACGTGCTTTACGTGATCGGCAGCCTGTGCTGTCCGTGATTTGTACATGTGCTGTTGGGACTTTTTGGCTGACATAAGCATCTTCGATCGCAAAAATAGTGAGTAAATCATCCTATGTGTCAATAACAGTCGAGTGCTGGTGGACTGCAATAGGGGGTGAGGGTTTTTTTTAACCCTTTACCTGACATGAAAAGCAGGCGACACTTGCAAACAAAATTCTTGAATAACTAATTTTTTTCGTTTTTTGTCTCAAAAACATAGGTTATGACCCCTCATTGGAACGAGCTCGACGAGCTCGTTCCAAAGAGGGTCATCAAAAACATAGGTTATGGCCCCCTCATTGGAACGAGCTCGACGAGCTCGTTCCAAATAGGGGTCATAACCTATGTTTTTTAGACAAAAATGACAAAATATAATAAAAAAATTAATTGCCGATTTTTGTGAATAGCGCTGGCCGGTTTTGGCCGTTACGTTGAGTAAAGGGTTAAGTATAGTGAAATTTATAATTTATCCGATAACTGTGCAAAATACAGGAGTATGATTACTAACATTTTCACCAAAAAATAACGGGTGTCTGACGTCTGATCGGTGTTAGTTAAATGAATGTCGTATAAAATATTTATAATAAGGTTTAATTGCGATCAGTGGTAACTGACTAACACGTCGGTAACTATTATGTCACTGAAAATGTCGAAAGTCCAGAAAAATGTGGGTGTTTTGCGGATATGTGTACGCACCGGTGCTGATTTTGTAGTCGCACCAGTTCTTGTGGTGAGCGAAAATCAACTGCGCCTGTGCTTTGTAATTAAAATCCGTTAATGTGTTTGATCGATTCCCACTAACAAATGGATACGAAGTCCTCATTCTTAATTTTGTTGTGTATGCGCATTCATTGCAGGTGTGGTCTGACTTGGAAATCTGTTTTGAGGGTTTGAGGTGTTTGTCCCAACAGGATTGCTCAGAGTCGTTTCTTCAACATTTGGCACATGCAAGGTCGATGTTTTCGCTGTCATAGTCTGTAACCCGCAGTTCAAATGATAGGTCTGATAACACGATTGACTCTTCAATTGAAAGAAAACCTCTTACAATGCCTTCGCAGAAGGTGCAACCCAAGAATGAACAGTTTCGTTCGTTGGTTATATAAATAAGCCGAGGTTTATGAGGATGCCACATGCTATAAATGAACTAAAGTCCGTTCCAAAGGGGCTACAATTAACTGTATGAGAACCTAAACTTCTCTCAAGGGCGTAAATCAGCGACGACTTTGGGACAGCGAAACGGGTTACAAGCCTCTTTGGTCCGTTCACTTACATATCGGATCGTGATCGAGATCAGTAGTAAGTGGGCCAACATGTTAATCGCATACAAGTGCGAACGCGTATACATGCATTTATTATGATCGTGCATTTTTAAGTATTTTTTTAAAGACGAATTTCGACTTTGTTCTGTGTAGCAGCTTCAAACTACGCGTTTTGGGGTAGTAACTGACACTACATGTCAACTTCGATGATTTGCTTGGTTCCCATATACCATAGGTTTGCAGTAAGTTTACTTCAAATATATGGTCATAAATCTGCACGCAAAACAACTTCGGTAAATGGGGCGGTCATCGAAATAGTCGACTCCTGTTGAGATTATTTGATGACTGCTATATTTACTACTGAAAGTTTGCTAAGCACCAAGTATATCCAACTACCTGTTTTACGTTTTAGTCGAAATATTGTTATGAAAAATGTATATGTTTTTTATTTAATTATATCTTTAATGATTTAAGCACAGAAATTAAGATTTTGTTTGTGTTTGACATTATTTTTTAGCTTTTGAATACGATAACCATGGAAAATGGATATTACTGGTAAAAGAGGATGTTTTTCAAATTTTCCAAAACGTTGACGGAGCGAACTGATATGGGTTCAGTATCGAGTATGAGGCCCATTATTGTTAATTACAGCTTGTCAACGCCTTCTCAAGCTCCCAATCAGGTTCCAGATGGTCCTTTGTGGGATGTTGTTCCATTCTTGGACCAGCATGACACTAAGCTCCTGGACACTTCTTGGTTGGACTGGACGGATTGAAATTGCAATCTGCAACTCATTCCAGACATGTTCGATTGGATTGAGGTCGGGGGATCTTGCTGGCCAGTCCATACGCTCAATCTCCTCCCTCTGTCGGTACTCCCGGACAGCATGGGCAACATGAGGATGGGCATTATCGTCCATCAGAATGAATCTATCACCCACTGCACCTGCATGTAATCTGACGTGGGCATCCAGGATCTCATCAATATACCGCTGTGCAGTCAATGTACCACGGTCAAGGACACAGAGCTCTGTATGTCCATCCCAGCTGATGCCGCCCCAGACCATTACTGATCCTCCACCATAGCGGTCATGCTCAGCTATGTTGGATGCTTGGAATCGCTCTCCTGGTCTTCTCCTTACCATAGAACGCCTGTCTGTATTGTCTAGGCAGTACCTTGACTCATCTGTAAAAAGGACAGGTCGCTAATCTTCTCTGGTCCATCCAACGTGATCCATGGCCCGTTCATATCGTGCCTGGTGGTGGTTCTGGGACAGCTGAATGCGAATACATGGTCTTCTCGATCGGAGACCATCTTAGTGCAACCTTGCCCGGATAGTCTGCGTCGAAACATTTACCCCGAATGCATTTTGAAGGTCACTGCGAAGCTGGGTTTCTGTGGCAAAGCGGTTCCTACGGGCCTGAATGACCAAAAACCGGTCTTCAGTTGCATATGTTGCCCTGTCTCTGCCACCACCATGTCGTCTGACTGGTGTGCCATACTGCTGAAATCTTGCCCAGGCTCTGGTGATCACCGTATGGTGCACACCAAGGGCTTCACCAACCTGGCGATGGGTAGCCCCTTGTTTCCCCACCGCTACAGCCCGCCACATTTCTGCTTCAGAAAACGTCTTCTTACATTTGCATTCGCCATATTCAAACATTAAATCACAAGGGTTGGGGTTAAAATGAAGACTGAATACCCTACACATCTCATGTACATGACGACAGTACACGAAAACATCATGAAAATCAAGGAGTACATGCTTTCCATGACTGTCACGAAAAGTCTGCCTATCAAGAGAGCTAATGTAAACACTAGGGACCATCTAAATACATTCCTCAATCATATCCACCAGAAATATCGCAAATGTGTCACAAGAAAATTTGTCACAAGAAAATTTCACAATGATGTGTCAAATATGTGGTGCTAAGCAAACTTTCAAATATAACCCATTACCTAACGTAACGGCCAAAACCGGCCAGCGCTATTCACAAAATTCACCATTCAATTTTTATTACTTTTTTTATTTTTCGTCACAAAAACATAGCTTATGAGCCCTCATTGGAACAAGCTCAACGAACTCGTTCCAATGAGGGGTCATAAGCTATGTTTTGGGCGCAAAAAATCAAAAAAATTAGTGCTTCAAGAATTTTATTTGCAAGTGTCGTCTACTTTTCGCGTAGGTAAAGGGTTAGCAAAAACAACACAATAAATGCACTGATTGTTACCTTCCTGTCATATTTTGCTGAAAGTTCACGGCAAGCACAGGTGTCGCTCAGGAACGGGACGGACTGCTAATCACGTAAAGCACGTTTTATACAGGCTCAGCTGAGCTCCAGTGGGTAAAATATAGACTCTTGAAGACAACAACAAAATTCATGCATTTTCCGCCTCACAAACAGTTTGTAACCCCTCGTTGGAATGAGATCGTGTCGGCGAGGCCTGATAAATTATGTTTTGGGGTAAAAATTCAAAAAAAAAAAATAATAAATAAATAAAATTCAAATGGCAACTTTTGAAAATAGCGCTGGTTGAATGTGGCATTACGTTTGTTAAGGGGCTATACAAGTAATCAAATTTTGTTTATTTTGAAAATTCTCACCTCTGATATTCCTTAAATTCAAATTAAATCTACACAAATTGTACATCAAAATGACGATTGAGCTGTATGGAACACGAAACACATGTGTCATCAGCTCATAGAGTCGACCCTAGGCACCACTGGTTCCTGGAAGTCTGCTACCGTATTCGTACCAGAACTGATAATTTAATAATATTTCACGAGAACAACTTATGGCCAAATGTGCTTTACATGCCCACGACGAAAGCCAGGGTATCAAAATTCTTCAAAACATAGCGACAGGGCAACATGGGGGTAAATTCCCAAACCAACTCTTTTGTTTACATATGAATGTACTTTCCATTTCCGGTCGACGTCATCGGACGGAAAAAGCATCGATATACAACGCCGTCTAAAATCAAATAATGAGAAAGATCGCCTTAATACAGTATACTATTATTATATAGAGTCTGCACAGTTGCCATATTCAACGCAAGGTATCATGATACCTGTTGAAATTTCTTAGAATTACGATTTTGTTTTTCGATGGAAATTCGTGGTATCGAGTGATTGCGCATGTCTGTCGAACATAGAAAGCATTTTCAATAAAAAATGCAGACAGTGTTGTCCTTTTCCAAAATGCAGTTCTACCGCTGCGCCCGAAAGTGTTTTGAATGCCTAGCTTTGTTATTGAATATATGAAGCATATTTGACCACGAGTTGTTCTCGCGAAATATTATTTTATTATTGGTTCTGGTACGAATACGATAGGAGACTTCCAGGAACCAGTGGTGCCTGCTGTCAACTCTATGAGTTGATCACATATATGTTTCGTGTTCTATACATCCAAACCTTTATTTTGGTGTATAATTTGTGCATATGTAATCTGAATTTAAGGAATATCAGAATTTCATCAGAACCACATCATATGAACCCCTCATTGGAATGAGCTCGTCGAGCTCGTTCCAATGAGGGGGCACATGACATGGTTTTGTTGAAATGTTTTGTAAAATTTAAAAAACTAATAATCAAAAAAATAAATTTGGATATCGCCTGCGTTATGTAAATGGTTAACCCTTTACCCAACGTAACGGCCAAAACCGGCCAGCGCAATTCTAAAAAATCGTCAGTTAATTTTCATTATTTTTTCATTTTTTGTCTCAAAAACATAGGTTATGACCCCTCATTGGAACGAGCGCGTCGAGCTCGTTCCAATGAGGAGTCGTAACCTATGTTTTTGAGACAAAAAATGAAAAAAATTAGTTGTTCAAGAATTTTTTTTGCAAGTGTCGTCTGCTTTTCATGTTAGGTAAAGGGTTAAAGGGTTACAGAGATTATTCATCCAAATCCTTCTGTCATGAAAGAGTGTTTGCGAGCTGAAGTTGTAAAAAAGTTTCGATGATGGGATATTGTTCTGAGGCTTTATCCATCAAAATTAGAAAGTAGCTTCGATAGAAAGATTGGGAAAATAAAAATGACACATACGTGTTTTCGATTTCTTTGATGCCAGATCAAATTAATAGATCAGACCGTGTTGTTCTCATGCAGCTTGTCAACTACAGAAACTTTTTTCTTTGTTACGATAAAATATATTGTATCCTTAAATAAAAAAGGACTGACAAGAATGACAGAAAGAGTGTTCAACACTCGAAATAACGTTACATTCCATTCATATGTTAAGGAGTACGTCACAATGCAAATTATAATAATAAGGTGTGCAACTGACACGTGAGTTGGAGAAAGGAAGCATGCCCGTGAGCAGATCTGTAACTATCCTCCGATACTTTTTTCTGGAGGAGGGGGTGGGGGCGGTATCACTCACGATTGGCGGACCATGACATGACGTTCTCTCGAAAGTTCTTGTTTAGTTTAACTCTTTTGGAGCGGAATAATCTGAGAAACAGAATTCTTAGCGCCTAATATTCATCAGGAATTTTACAAAAAGTATAGGTTGTTAGACTAAAGCGTTATTATTTTGAAAGATGTTCTAATGATCTCATTGACAGTTTTTCAAATGATTTTCTGTATATTTTTAAACTGCACCTTTATACTTTCAAGGGACGATATCGTTGTTCATGGATAGGACATAAATGGTGCATGACACATAGGAATACGCATGTTTGTTCAACCCTTTACCCAACGAATCGGCCGCACCCCCCCCCCCCCCCGCGTAATATGCAACTTCAGCAGTTGAAAAAATATTTTTTTTTTTTTAAATTTCAACAAAACCATATCATGTGACCCTTCGTTGGAACGAGCTCGTTCCACCGAGGGGTCACATGATATGGTTTTGTTGAAATTTTTTGAAAAGTTTGAAAAAATGATATTTGAAACAATAAATTTTGATATCGTCTGCGTAGGGTAAAGGGTTAAAAGCACTTGGAAATTGACACACACAGTTGGCTAAAATGACTACTGCAGTACCTTTCCACGGCCTGCCGTCTGTCGACTTTAGTCACCTGTCACGCCAAAAGAGTTAAACAGTATTTTTATTTATGAAAAAAGAGGCGTGCGTACAAATGTAACAGAGCGACTTGCCCAAATGGGACAATAGCTTAAAAGTTTATCTCTTTTAATACATTAAAGACAAACTGGTGATAGACAAAAACTTTACCCCTAAAAGCCTTGGATACAAGATATATCAGGTCCATGTATACATAAAAAGATTAACACTATGTACCATAACATCAGACATAGCTCTGTACTGACAATATACCAATCGTCAGAAGCCCCGGAGATATTACTATTGAATTGCCAACCTTCAGTTTATTAGACAAGATAAACTGCTGTCTCTGTGTCGAGTATCTGAACACCCATTCTTTGGTAAAAGAGAAAAGTTACGCAAGACAGTTGTTACCCAACAACGCTGTTCATATTTCGGCTGATGCTTTTCACTTCCCGACAACCATCTTGAGTGGAGTCTACATTTTTAAGTTTCCAAATCCAGGATCAAATTCCTCACCAAAACGTGAAATAATATAAGTTCAGGGGCGTTTAGTTGGTAGATACAGTGTCGCATGAGGCCAAGTGGGACCAATATTTGACGAGGTTTTAGCCGAAGTGAGAGAAATATTAGGCTCGGCTAATTCCTCGCCTAATGTTGTTCCTGCTAAGTTTCATCTGACACCGTATCCACCAACTAACGTCCCATAACACATTTGTTATGCCAGATTACGAAGTGTTTGCAACTCATTTCATGCTTTCGTTAACTTTTCCTTTCAGCATTCATTTGTCTACAAAAGCGGAGGAGTAGTGATGGAAAGTTATCCAACATCTCATTGATAGCCAAAATTATTGATTCATTACCTTCGGCATTTTTGGACACATTTACAATTCCTATTAATATACCGCCAGTGTCAGTATAATAAGTTAATACGGGGTCACCGTTTACGATTATTGTCGGTGTACATCACAGTCTTCGGTCACTAGTTATAACTGTTCACTGGTTAATCTATGCGGTTGGCATAATGATACACAGAATAAGAGCGCAATAAGTCTTCACAGACTAATCACCGTGAAGGATTCACCAGCCAGCATAATGCTTATTCAAGTCATCTCCAGGCAGTTCTTCACTTCCTACGTACGCATATCTATGCTTTTCGGTATAAGGTTAATTAAAGCGCTTGTTCGATTTTGTTGCAATATTACATGAAATGTTAAAGCGTCAAGACTTAACCCTTTACCTAAAATGAAAAGCAGACGACACTTGCAAAAAAAATTCTTGAATAACTAATTTTTTTCATTTTTTGTCTCAAAAACATAGGTTATGACCCCTCGTTGGAACGAGCTCGACGAGCTCGTTCCAACGAGGGGTCATAACCTATGTTTTTGAGACAAAAAATGAAAATATTTTGAAAATTAATATGCGATGTTTGAGAATAGCGCTGGCCGGTTTTGGCTGTTACGTTGGGTAAAGGGTTAACCTGTCACCTTTCTTCATTTTTTTGCCTGTGTAAGGTAGATCGTCAGTGGTCAAACCTGCCACCTGGGAGCCAATACCATAAAACTTTTACAATTGTATTTTCTAGAATTGTGTTTTCTAGTTATGACTTTAAATGAGTTAAAATGAACCATTAACATTTTCACTGATCTGACAATTTGCCAGTTGGCAAATTGCCACATCCTTTAAAATACTAATGATTCATTTTATTTAGATATATTAATAGATAGAAAATACAATTCTAGAAAATACAATCGTAAAAGTTTTATAGTATTGGCCTCCGGTATTGCATTAATTCTTTCAACCCGTTGTAATTTATTATCTGTATGATAACCGATTAGTTTTCATTTGATTGGTCGACGCAAGCTTTTCGGAACTCGATGAATAAGTTTCCTATCGTATGAATATTTTTGCTTTTTCCTCTCATTTGTCAATACAAAATTATGTGCGTCTCCAGCGGTGCAATTACACTGTAATTGCTGCAGGTAGGTTGCCAGTTAGTATCCACATGCGTTGTTCATGCTTGTCTTTCTCTTCACAATTCAAGGTCGCATTTATGAAAAATATGTTGAAAATAATAAAAGTGTCCCGTGCACCGAAGTTGATATGACTACAGCGATGTATAGATGACGTCTACTTCAACCGAATGAGGGTACATTACAATATAAGCAAACACTCTGAATTAAATTATAACAACTGGAATGAATTATCACGTACCGTATTTTTAAAAAATTTATTTATTTATTTATTGGTGTTTAACGACACTTTCGTCAGCCAGGGGTCACCTCGCGTCTAACAGTTTTATGGGTGGAGGAAGCCGGAGTACCCGGAGAGAACCACCGAGCAACAGCGAGCAACTGCCAGACTTCTCAACGTACTAACTCCACACAAGCAGGTTTAGCATAGGTTGAAATATCGAAGTATGAATGTCGGATTGGGGTGCTAAGTTTTGTATGAAGTGCTGCGCACAGCATTCAAGTTCACACGCCCATCTAAAATTCAGACTTCGATGGAGCGACAGATAACTTATTTAAATACTTATATGCATAATTCTTACGCAAACAAGTAGAATTCGATGACAAGATGAAACAATGCGCAACAAACAAAACGGCGACTGGGGAGGGGGATCAGCAGTAATTTAAGCCTACAGCCCTATAGGGCTTAAGAAGTAAATTGTTACTGATCCTCTCTATAAATAGAAAATAGATTCACCCACTTGGCTGTAAATAATATTATCAGGACGATACCATTCAAGGGATCAGTGTTGAAAATTTTAACCAAAATGATTGGTGTGAACTGTGAAAGAGTTAGAAATTATTCATATAGAGCAATAATGACCCATTAATACTTTCCACTTGGGGTACAAAAATTTGAGCATAAAATAAAATCCATAGTCAATAAGACGACGATAGCAGGAAGGTTAATATTTTAATCCCTCGGCCCTGTAGGGTTGTAGCATTGATCTAATTTTAAGGCGGTAGAGAAAAGAAGAATTGGTCCTATAGGGCTGCAGCGTTGGTTATTACGTTTTAATTTTTAAGCGGCCGAGAAGAAAAGAATCGTCACGATGACGTTGCGATAGACTGGACAAACGTACCTCCCCTGGACAAACTGGAATCTTGAGCCAAAAATAGAAATGGACCTCTTCATGAACGAAAAGCAGTCGTCCATGTCTCTAAGCCTGTGTAGCGTGCAGTCCGGTTAGTCGCAACTAATTATCCACAGAAAAATGTTCATTTGCAGTTGATGGGATTTTGAAGTAAAAAAATTGCAAAAAATGCCGAAAAGGTAATTTTTTGCATGGATTCGTGCGGTAGAATTTTTTTTTGTTTTCCGCCGTTTAGTCTTTTGCCAAATAATTTATGAAAGCAAAGTGTTCCCAAGTATCAGTGATATTACAAGAAATTAGTTAGGGATGACATAAGAAGTTCCACAGAAGAGTACTGTGGAACACCCAAGTAGCATTTCCTCACTGTAGAATATAACACAAGTCAAGTATTGTTATATTACGTTTTTTCTGTGATGTCTTGATAAAGCATTTTAATTTAAAGAGCCGTTCCTGGTAAACAAAACGTTGGTGTTGAAGATGTTTAGTTGTTCAAGCATTGAATATTGAAGATATCTTGATTTACATTCAGCAATTATCATTCTTTATTAAGGTTCAATTAACCCTTTGCCTAACATGAAACGCAGACGACACATGCAAACAAAATTCTTGAATAACTAATTTTTTTCATTTTTTGTCTCAAAAATATAGGTTATGACCCCCTATTGGAACGAGCTCTACGAGAAACACACCGACTGCACGAACGACGTTCCATGCCTCTTACCTGCCCTGTTGACACGAAATTAGGACACATCATTCTCTTTCACATCGTCAAAAGTTTGTATAATTTACGGATACCTTGATCAACGATGGAATAACATTTTACATCATTGCTA
This sequence comes from Pictodentalium vernedei, assembly GCA_031216915.1. Taxonomy (NCBI): domain Eukaryota; kingdom Metazoa; phylum Mollusca; class Scaphopoda; order Dentaliida; family Dentaliidae; genus Pictodentalium; species Pictodentalium vernedei. The sequence continues at coordinate 212,614,868 of CM062294.1, read as the reverse complement.
GCTACACTGGGCAATTTAAAGGACAGGTTTTGCATGAGTATTTGCTTTTGTGTCTTTTTGATTGCGTAGGGGAGAAAGCATTTCCACGTGGAGCTGTTTGTAAATATCAAGCTCCATCAATCACAACTGGATGTGTTAGCGTGCAGTTGGGACAAGTTTAAACTCCTGATCACTAACAGTATGAAACGTACTTTGCTAACTTCATGCAGGGAATAATATTCTGTTGTAATCTGCCGTTTTCATTGCGAAATTAAAAGAAATAACAAGAAACAGGGAAGCAATGTTGTCAGGGACGAAGTGATGCTCGATCCAAGATGGGTATGCACCAGCAGACGAGCCAATGCAACATCGGCATCAATGAATAATAAAGGGGACAAAACGGACACAGTTGGAACAGTTCATTTGGAATATTTTGCGACTACACATTCAACTGTGGTTATGTTCGTGTTTACTACGGTATGAAGCGAACAGAGTGTTTGCCGTCAATTTTGTATGAAGAATTGTGGGAAGGAAGTCAGCATGGCCTCTCCCAGTTGTTATTCCATGCATTTGTATATGTAATGATAACATGCTAAACGTAGATTTCTGAAATGAATAAAAACTTGGATGATGGAGTTTTTATAACAAATTGTTCAAACGGAGATGATGAAAAGTGATCCCCAGGTCGTTAGTAGGATATTTAGGAAATAGATGCCGCGAAAATATGTTATTAGAATATTTTTCATAATGCCTTTTTCGATGAAATACGCCTGTCGTTCGATTGCCGACGTCAGAACGATCATTTTGGCACCTCATACGACTGTTATAACCAAGTATTTAAATTTTTATACTCTTTCAGGACATACCCTTCATTCTCTACAACTTTCCTGAACGATCTCCTTAATAGATCAATCGGTTGACAGTTTCATCTTTAGTCATCAAATAAACATTTGTGCGATGTCGAGGTATTATGACTATTATTTCTATGCCCAACGGTCGTTGTTAATACATAACATGGTTGACCATAAAAACAAAAGCGAATGATTTATTTTCTGTAATTGGAAAAAGATGATCTACAAGACGAAGCTGTCATTTACTTTCCATTAATTCCCATCTGTTGTGTTCAGATGTGTGAGACAGAAAAAAACGAGCCTTGGCAAATGTAAATTCCCTCTTTCGAAAGCTAAAATGTATTTGGTCTAATTGACCTTAGCTAATTGCTTCCTCTTAGTTTTTCCATGCATAACGTTTGCAGTTACTACAGATGTTTTCCTACTTTTGAGCGACAACAAAGCTGTTGGAGAAAGTCAAAGTGAACGAATCTAGAGTCGAAAAGCAACGCAGAGTAAACGAAAACACATATGCGTGTGACTACTGGGTTCATTACAGGAAGTACATTTAGTCAGTGTTGACCCAACGTGCATCGTAAAATATCACTTGTAACTTTGCGGTCGCCTAATATTTTAACTGAACGGCTTTAACCCTCTGCACTCTGATGTCAAAATCCCAAAGTTTTCAGCAGCGAATTTTTCCCACAAGTTTTCAGCAGCGAATTTTTCCCACAATGCAACTGAGAAATTAAAAAAATTGTATCCTGTTTGACAGAGCTCATTGAGCTTTGTCAAACAAGGTACAATTTGTTCAATTTTTCATGCTGCAGGGCCAATTTGGAGTCAATGACGAAAATTTTGAAATGCTACCAGGGTGCTAGGAGTTAAGACGACACTTGCAGTTGCAGAAATGCTTTCGGAATAACCGAAATTTTCATTTTGTTTTTGCATCAAAATTACAGCTTATGACCCCCATTGGAAGGAGGCAAAGATGGAGAAACAAATTGAAGAGCGATTTGTGTGAGTAGCACTGGGTTTACGCTGTCTTCTCATACGTGGTACACAGCATCCCAAGGGGGTCTAATTTAAGTTTGTTCAGATTGGTTCTGTGAGTTCAAATTTGAGCTCCCTATGAGTATGCATACATTGTGGGATGTTCTCCATGTAATTCCAGCTGCTCTAAAAAAACCTTTTGCACCAAAGTTTTAGCATTCGGCGCCAAAATATGGCACCCAAAATATACTTTTGGCAGCTCTCAAAGGCTGTGTGGTTTGTAGACAACGGGTATAATCATACCTCTTTGCTAAGTGTCAGCTGAATTTATTTATAGTTTATCAATTTAATCTGTTTCTTATCAAACATTTCTTTCATACTTGATCTTCTTTTATCTTGCTTAATCTTTTTTTAAAATCTTTCTGGAAGATAATAAATTATTTGCTACTTGTTTAATTGAAATGAATAAACAGTCGGTAAATAATAATCATGATATTATTTTGTAATTAGAGATCTGTGAATCGAATCTCGAATCGAATCGTGTCTCTGATATCGATATCGAATCTCGAATCGAATCTGCACCCTTTACCTAACATGAAAAGCAGACGACACTTGCAAAAAAAATTCTTGAATAAATATTTTTTTCATTTTTTGTCTCAAAAACATAGGTTATGACCCCTCGTTGGAACGAGCTCGACAAGCTCATTCCAACGAGGGGTCATAACCTATGTTTTTGAGACAAAAAATGAAAAAAATAATGAAAAGTAATTGTCAATTTTTTGAGAATAGCGCTGGCCGGTTTTGGCCGTTACGTTGGGTAAAGGGTTAATAGACAAGTTTTTTCATATTGACCAAACGGAAGTTACGAAACACTGTGATGACCCTTACAGGACTGAGTGAACACCTTAAACACCAGTAAGTAAATATTCTTTGTAGCACCGTCACTGTAACAGCTAGGCCTATTATTTATGTTCTGAGCAAAATTCCCTACTTACCTAATAATTAAACATTGTCAGTTACTCAATTAAATAGAAATTGAGCCTACATGAATGAATTGTCTAATGACAATTTTATCCAATTTTTGCTGGAAATGTAACAAATTGAAGTTAGTGCGAGAGATTCGAAACAATCGAATCTTGAGACTGATTCGGGATCGATCTCGAAGCAGACGTATGGTATCGATATCGAATCGAATCTCAAATATTCGCTGGACCCTATTTTTAAACGTTAACCCTTTGAACCCGAGCGGCCGCTGGCTGTTCAGTTAATGTGTGGAGCAGACCGGTCAATATTTTCAACGTGCAGCCTCGGGGCTGCACGTTGAAAATATTGATTGGTCTACCCAAATAAGGTATATGGACTCTTCTAATTGCTGCCATTGAACTAACATGGAAGATACCACTAGAGTTCAAAGGGTTAATAGTAGCCTTTTACTTTTTTATTATCTATATTTTTATCATTTGTGGGTTTTTGCAACTAAAGTTCTCAAAAGAGCCAGGTATTACTGAAGGAACATAACGTCCTTTGATTGCAACAGGGCGACATATTCAAAGCTTTAGCACTGCAGATAGCGCCTTGTTCGTATGCAAATGACAATACAAGGTTAATTTGTTCTTATTAACAATCAGATCCATTTGTCATTAAAATCTGTCGTTAACTTTGGCACCAAAAACTTCATTTCGCACCGAACAAATACTCCACTTGGAACCAAAAAAGCCTGGACAGTCATCTCAATCAACGGAGATCCATGACCAGTCATCCCAGCAATCAGAAATATCTTATCAGTCATCCTAACAATCAGAAAGTCCTGATCAGTCATCCAAGCCAACAAAATACTTGATCAGTCATCTCTGCCATCAAAATACTTGATCAGTCATCCCTACCACTAGCAATACCAGATACTTTACCCCAGCCAGCCACCCTAGCTATCAGAAATGCATGATCAGTCATCATAGCCACCACAAATACCCGACCACTCAACCCAGCCATCAGAAATGCCTTATCAGTCATCACAGCCATCAGAAGTACTTGATCAGTGACCCCTGCCACCAGAAATACTTGATCAGTCATCCCAGCCATTAGAAAAACAGATCAGTCACCCCAGCCATCAACCCTAGCCATCAGAAATGCCTTATCAGTCATCGCAGCCACCAGAAAAAAAAAACAGATCAGTAATCCCAGCTATCAAGAATGCCTAATCAGTAATTCCAGTCATCAGAAATACCCACTCAGTCATCGCAGTCATTAGAAATACTTGATCCGTCATCCCAGCCATCCAAAAGGTCTAATCAGTCATCTCAACGATCAGAAATGCCTAATCGGTCATCCGGACCATCAGAAATACCTGATCAGTCATCCCAGCCACCAGAAATCCTTGATCAATCATCTCAGCCATCAGAAATACGCGACCATTCAACCCAGACATAAAAATGCCTGATCAGTCATCGCAGCCATCAGAAATACTTGATTAGTGATCCCTGCCATCAGAAATACTTGATCAGTCATCCCAGCCACTAGAAATACCAGATCAGTCACCCCAGGCAGCCACCCTAGCCACCAGAAATGCCTTATCAGTCATCGCAACCACCAGAAAAAACCAGATCAGTCATCCCAGCCATAAAGAATGCCTAAACAGTCATTCCAATCATCAGAAATACCCACTCAGTCATCGCAGCCATTAGAAATACTTGATCCGTCACCCCAGCCATCCAAAAGGTCTAATCAGTCATCCCAACGATCAGAAATGCCTAATCGGTCACCCGGACCATCATAAATACCTGATCAGTCATCCCAGCCACCAGAAATCCCTGATCAATCATCTCAGTCATCAGAAATGCCTTACCAATCATCGCAGCCATCATAAATATCTGATCAATCATCCCAGCCATCAGAAATGCCTGATCAGTCATGGCAGCTACCAGAAATACCTGGTCAGTCATTTCATGCACCAAAGATACCTGACCAGTCATCGCAGCCATCAGAAATACCTCTTCAAAAATCTTGATCAGAAATTCTCGATCAGTCAAGTAACCCACCAGAAATACCTGATCATTCATCTCAGTCGACAGATATCCACGATGACCAGACAAAACATCCCAGCCATCAGAAACACACCATTCGTCCAACACGACATGCACACGGCACTTGCAATATTTTCCCTAACTTAACTAAAGTTTCTCATTGTTAACAACCCCATCCCCGAGCTTATGACCCCCTTATTGGTACGAGCTCACTGTGAAATATTATCATTAACATTACGATAGAACTACTGTCAACCAGTTACCATTACTTTTTACCTTAAATTTTACGATAATGACTGTTACTGCTGAACGTTCCATCAAATGGAAACTTATAAGGGAGTGTTTACAGTACTTGGACTGATCAGTTTTCACGAGTGGGCAATATTCCCACGGACACAACAATATCAGATTCCCAACACTATTTATAGAAATAATCAACAAAAATTTATTTAATGAAGCACCGGGTACAACCCGGTGGTTCATTAATTAAATGTTTGCTGATGATGATTTTTATTACTTTGTAAACGCATGAGTGAACATCACTACCCGCGCGTGGATAACGACTAGTCCACGGCGACTATACTAGAGCGACATTTTATATAAAACGGACGCAATCGCCTCTTTGATTCCTGCTTTCGCAAAATGGCATTCTTGATATCGAAATTTACTCTGTTTTAGTATAGACAATTTTTAAGATAAACTGACTGAGATCTTTCCCCTGTAGTCATATGACTGCAGGTTAAAGATATTAATTGTTCTACTTGTAAGACAAATCTAAGGAAGCACATTAGTTCCACGAGAAAAAATATCTTTGCAAACCTTTATCTGTTGTTCTTTTTTGCCCAATGATCGAACAGAAAACAGTCCGGCATTGACAGAAGTAATTCAATACGGCAGTTTTACCGTAATATTTTACTGCAGAAGTACCAGTAGCCCGGTTGCCAGTACTTTTACAGTGCTCGTTCCATTGAGGAATCAAAAGCTACAGTACAGTCGTCGTGGACTGTTCGTAATCCACGCGTGGGCTGTGATGTCCACGCATGCGTTTACCAGGTGATAAAAATCATCAGCAAAATTTTAATTAATGAAGCAGCGGGTTATAGCCTACTCAGTGCGTCATTAATTAAATTCCTGATGATTATTCCTATAAATAGTTTTTGCGATCGAATTTTATTGCGTCCGTGGAAATATTGCCCACCCCGTGGGAAGTGACCAGTCCACGGTGGCCATACTATAGACTGATCTATACAGGTGCTCATGTTTTTTATTACCTTCACTCAATATTATTAGTTATCCTTGTGTTTTTCAGGGTGTATGTGAATTTACACCGGTTTGGGAACTCATACACCCTGAGGCGAAGCCGAAGGGTGTATGAGTTCCCAAACCGGTGTAAATTCCCATACACCCTGAAAAACACAGGGATAAAGGGTTTATTTCCAAGAATTTTGGTGTACTTAATACTTCAACCTACATTGTGGGCAAAAACTGACAGAAAATTTGTACTTTGCAAGTTTCTTAAATAAAACCAGACAAATATGGATGTCATTGGAACTGGCTCAATGAGCCAGTACCAATGACATCCATATCTGTAATATTTTATTGCACATAAATATTAAATTTCCTGTATTTTTATTTTTGTTCTAACATAACCGAGCAGAAGGTATGAATTAATAATTAAAAATGGGTCCTTTTTTAACCATATAGCTTGCTCTTGTACATTCTTGTTTTTACGCCGTGGTTAGACACGGTGTACAAAAAAGCCACGCAAGTTACACCGTACCTCTCGGCCAATCAAAATTCAGTATTTAGTTTCATTTGGAAATAATATTAGTTATACAGGGGTTGGGCAGGGTACACAGCCCCATGTACACTGTAAGAATTGTAAGTACCTTCAGCCATTGTGTACCCAGTCACACATCTGTATAGCGAATTTGTCATACTGGAAAGCTATCGCAAAATGTTGCGAATGCAGTGAATTTCAAATCTCCCTCCTAACATCCATGCGTAAGGTATAATATTGGCCTATTTATGATCGCGCTGTGAATAACGTTCAGGGATGGTGTCTGATATTTTGTTATTTAAATATTCACAAAATGTTTCAGATGCCGAGTTATAAAGATTCTTTGTAGCAGATAACACTAATTTTTAGCTGTATGGTTCGCAACTGTGTTCCTGTTACCCGAGTCTGTACATATCAAACCACACGAAACTTTATTTTGGATATTTCTTCTCAATTCAATTTCTCAAGCGGGATTTTTTTTCTCTTGACTACGAGGAAAGTCGCGCGATTTTTTAATACCCCAAAACCCGAACATAGTTGTATGTAGTTCGGCAGGGTAACCAATTGCAATACGACAATTTTGTTTGCAGTATGACAATATATGACAAACTTATTTGTTCGCTGTTTGTCTGACAGTGTTCACACCTGCCTGGTGCTAATTAAGGCATTTGCACTTACAATTTTGATTTGGAAACAAAAAATCATCGTTGGCTACAATTTTGACTCAAAAAAAGTTCCTTTCTCTTGTGAAGGAAAGTCAACGCAAAAACTGCAGCGCGATCGATGACAAAAGATAACAAATATTTTTATTACTTCTACAGAGCACAAAGAAATAGCTTGCAATACAGACGGAAACAGTAACACATTTTTAGGAAACACACTTAAACCTAATATTTTGACAATAAGGTTAAAATAATGTAAGGACAGACTTTCATGGTTAATTGTCAGTGAGTGGAAATGGGACAGTGTTTATTATTTTATGAAACATTAGGTTATCGCCTTTACAAAAGGCAGCATTTAATTAAATAAATACTTCACATAATCGCGAGCGACTCGCGACGATATGAAGTATTTATTTAATTGATTGTAGTCTTTGTTCTTTTTAAATAGGGATAGTTACTATTTGGGGAGATAAATCGATTTGTAAGGCTCAGTACGGGTCGAAGAGGGGCCAATTAATACCAGGGACAATCTGCTAGTCAAAGTGGCCTGTCTATAGAATCTTTCAACTTGTGTGCAATAAAGACACATTTCTCGATTTTCTGGACCAAATTACAAGTTTATCTCGTGACTACGGGGGCGCGGTGGCGTTGCGGTAACCGGTTCTCGTCAGATCATCGAAGTTAAGCAACGCCGAGCCCGGTTAGTCCTAGGATGGGTGACCATCTCAGCGATCGATTCGGACTCCCGCGTTGTGTCCTTGGGCAAGGCACTTAATCCCGATTGTCCACATGGGGGCACGATGACGTCGTGTGCTAAGACGTACTGCACGTCGATGGTGCGCATGTCTTCAACCAATCTAACCCTGCATGTGTTGCAGTGAGGAGTTACGATGTTGGGGAGCTGGCAGCTGCTCGTCGTTGCTCGGTGGTTCTCTCCGGGTACTCCGGCTTCCTCCACCCGTAAAACTGTCACGGTCATGATTAGCCATTGTGCATAAGTATGTGATCTTAAACACAAATAAATAATTTAATCATTTGCCCTGCCTCTGCTTTTGATTGGTTGAAAGTCGTCAAAATCGTATAAACCAAATCACGTAATGATTTGGAATGTCTACACTCTGGAAGCCCCGCCCACTCAATCCAGTTGTCACCGCGAGGGCGTGACGGCAGACTGATAGATGGATAACAAGCTTGTAAACAAAGATCAATGATCGATTTTTCGTCGCCTCCAGTCAGCGAGAATATAATGATAATTTCTCGGGAACAATTGAATTTAATGATATATACCGAAGTGGGAGACGAAAAAAAGATCATACATCCAAACATAATTTTGGGGGAACTTAAAAAAAAATGTTTTTAATGAAATTGTTACGTGACTTGCTAAATATCTGTCGTCTGCGATCGAAAATCAAAACTACAAACAATTTGACAATAATTGACGTGACCTGTTTGTGGCACACTTCCCTGAGTCTGTCTTTTGCGAAAATTAAAAGTTTTTCGTTCACGTACACATAGTTTTTATATTTTAATATTACAGCCGGATTAAATCATAAGAAATAACTGTTGTTTTCCTTCGGTTTATGCGATATAAACCGAAAATTTTCAGCACAAGCTTAATCATAACTCGCTACGCGAGTTATGAAGCTTGTGCTGAAAATTTTCGGTTTATATCGCATAAACCGAAGGAAAACAACAGTTATTTCTTAAATAAATAATAAATATAAATATATCTCGTGACGACACGTTCCCTGCTTTCTTCGCCGTCTAGAAACGTGTCTGTTCTCTGTCTCGTTTTGCCCAATATATGGGGCAAGACGCGACAATAGATACAGCCTACTCGAAGATGTGGGTGAAAAAAAGACGTGGAACGGGCAGGTAAATGTCAAAACATTTTGGGATCAGGTTTACCTGTCGCTTCCACGTCTTTTTTTAAATATATGTAATCAGTGACATAATCAAAGTTATTACACGCCTGTTCTATGAAACCCCCATCTACAGCAACACTAAACCATGCGGAAAATGAAATCGGTTCCGCACACATGCGCGGAACGGAAATCGTTGACGGACTATTTTTATAAAGAAGCGAAATTTCACTGAAATTTTCTAAAAATTTGAATCGCTAGCGATAGCTAATATCGTCCCAGTAGGCACATAGAACACCTTGGAACTTAGTGGACGAAACAGTAACACGGGTTCCCTTCGCAAATTTGGTTGGCGATAAAATGTGTTCTTTTTGTTTATAGTTGTCGTATGAATTGCTGAGTGTCCTTCTACTAATCGTTGTTATAGAGGTGAAGGCGTGTAATAAACACAGAACAATACGCGTGAATGTATTAATCGATATGGCACTTATGCCATCGCGGAAGAAAGAAGAGAGGCTATGGTACCATATCGATTAACCCATTCAGACGCGCGTGTCGTTCTGTGTATTTATCTATGAGCATTTCAAAGGAAAACAGCTTGTCATGTCTCATCCTGTTCCACGTGACCCAACACCAAAAATTAAGTGACGCGATGGATAATAAAAGTCATTATTTGCAAGCTTTTGAACTTTTGTTGAAAACGAGACATCTTTTCTATCAACTTCTCATTTCTAGATAAGCTTTTTTTCTTTGGGCTGTAAAATCTTATGCATTTTTCTTCTCAATAGCATTCAGCTCCGTTCAAAGGTTTTGGCCAACCTTTCTGATCAGGTAAGACGGTGCATTTAGTTTTATGTCATTTAACGAAGGAAAATTGATGGTTTGATGCAGGCCTGAAAATAAGCCGTCTGACATTTGCAAAATAAGGTCCCCAGAGGGTGAATTTGATGATACTATCCCATACAGTTGACCAATTTATCCTCTGGGTACCTCTTTCTGTTTAGTTTTGATTCAGATTGAGGTTCACAGAGGGTAAATTTAGTGATGCTACCCTGCTGTGCAGGGTAGCATCACTAACTTCACCCTCTGGGGACCTCATTTTGCAGATGATAGTCTGCTTATTTTCTGGCTTGGTTTGATGCGCTATAAAATAGTCTCAATAGCTTTTATTAGAAAGATTGAGAAGTTTTGCAGTTGTTGAGTGAAAGGCGTATTTTGACGAAAGACAAACAGGTTCTTCCTTTTTGTTGCTTGGGGTGGGGGGGGGTGGGGGGGGTGGGGGGGGGGGGCAAAATTCTGTTTCCCGATCAAAAGATTTCCCAAACTCATCGAGCTATATCATCTAAATTATGTAATTGCAAAAAATGATAAATAGCACAAACAAATTTACTTTGGACTTTTTTATCTTGCGATACTAAGGATCGTTTATTATTTATTTATTTATTTATTGGGGTTCAACGACACTTTCGACAGCCAAGGCCACCTTGTGTCGGACAGTTTTGTGTGTAGAAGAAGCCGGAGTACCCGTTGAGAACAACTGAGCAGCAGTGAGCAACTGTCAGTTTCTACAGTTTCCAAACCTACTAACTCCACACAAGCAGGGTTAGCATTGGTTGAAGGCAAGGCACCATCGACGTGCAGTACGACATATTAAACAGTGTCACCGTGCGTCCCATGTGAGCAATCGAGATTAAAGGCTTTGCCGAGGAACACAAACCGTTATGGCTGGTCAGGATTGAAATGTAGACCTCACGGTTTGAGGTTCAAGGCTCGAACCATCCAGCCACCGACTTCCCAACACATTTCCACAAGAAAATAGAGTACTTTGGTAATAAAAACATTTCGGTTGTCGGTTTTCACATTATCTTGTAGGATGCTTCTATAATGTAGCTTATAAAAATGCATATTATGAACCTGTGGGCGTTAACTCTTCACCTAAAGAATTGGAGCTATCCCCCGGCGTAAAAAAAAATGAAATTGAACAGTTGGAATCAAAATAAAAAATTCGCAACAAAACCCTATTAGTTGATCCCTCACTGAAACGACGAGCTCGTTCTAGTGAAGGGTTACATGACAGGATATTGTTAAAATGTTTGGAAAAAGTTGGAAAAAAAATAAATAAGTAACAAATTTTGAGATCGTGTGAGTTAATTGTGAAGTTCCTTCGGGGTCGGATGTTTGTGGTCTCTATTGTTTCAGTTAATATTAATAATATCTGTTGTCAATATCCTTGAAGGTTTGTCTCTTTCGTTAACACAACTGTCCAAACCTCAAACTTTAGCCTAAACTATCCGTTTAAGTACATATTACGACGAGCAAAGAGTTTTTCGCGCTGAGCGAACAGATTTCAATCCAGGGGTCTTATGAAACAACTTTGGTTAGTGTTTTGAGTATTCGTTAATGTCCCACAAAATGTAAAGCACAGTGTATATCATAAACCATGCTCGTAGGCCACCAGTCTAATTCTGTAAGGAATGCGACACTGTTGTGGGCTCTTTGTTCACCCACGTTTGGAGGAGTTTGCGTGCAGACTATCGTTGATAAAATGTGATGACCCTTTACTCTCAAGGCTGTACATATATTCTTTCGTACCAAAGTGATAGATACTCCTATCAGTAAGTATTGGATTCGCCTTGAAAACATCCAACTATCAACACAATATGTTGAACTACACGACGTAATCATAAAATTACGTCTACGGGAGCCTTCATTCCTCATGGTAATATAAAAAATCGACCAAATCAAGTCTCAAATTAGCAATTTATTTATTAATTAAGGTTTAACGGCACTTTAACAGCCAATATCATATCGTGTCGGTGACAGTTTTACGGGTGGAGGAAGCCGGAGTACCCGGTGAGAACCACAGAGCAACGACGAGCAGCTGCCAGCTCCCCAAAATCGTAACTCCGCACTGGGGCACAGGCAGGGTTAGATTGGTTGAAGACATGTGCACAATCGACGTGCAGCACGCCTTAGTACATGGCGTCATCGTGCCCACATGTGGACAGTCGGGATTAAGTGCCTTGCCCAAGGACACAACGCGGGAGTCCGAATCGATCGCTCAGACGTTCACGCATCCGAGGACTAACTGGGCTCGACGTTGCTTAACTTCGGTGATCTGACGAGAACCGGTTACCGCAACTCCACCGCTGGATTGAGCAATACTTCATGCATTGACACCAAGAAAATGAATGCTTATAATATCTTATATTTGATTCACAGAAAATAGGTGTTTTTTTTAATTTTTCATTTTCAATTGGCTGGCATATATCAGTTGGTAGGAAAAACGAACCGTAGATTCGCTTTGCCGATCAGCTGAAATATTCCAGACTTGTGAATGTAAACACAGTCGATAAACTAGTTAAGGTTGGACTGGTGCAGGTCCACAACAGCGTAGAATTGCTTACATAATCTGGCTGGTGGCCTGACAGCTTGATCATACACTCCAGTAATGCACTAGGTAAGTAGAACACGAATGTATGAATTGTTTCCAAAGTCTATACATAAATTGTTAGTTTTTAGATTTGTGAACAGCATTATAAATCCAACCCGTATAAAACGACAAATAAATATCTACACTTGGAAAAGCGACATTCACAACAGAGTACTGAGTAATCTTTCATTGTAACACTGCGAAAAAAGAACATTTAACGCTATGATGGATGGGTCCATGTTGGAACTGGTCACGTGAATACATGTTCTCTTATATATCAGTTTTCCTTTTGAATAGTCTCAAGAAAACGGAGACACAATATTACTCTTGTATAGGAAATTTGTTCTGAATTACAATCCAACATTATCGGGTGTTTATTTTAGTCCTGCACTTCGTGTTGGAGAACGTCTGGAATTTCAAAATAGACAGAGAATTTATATATAGAGAGAGATAGAGTACATTCTTAGGACATCGTCGTTTTTTAAAAAAAAAATTTCAAAAATATTTTTCAACTGAAGATCGAACATTATTTAAAAAAAAACCCCAAAACCCCCCAAACCAAAAAACAACTCATGCTACATAAATACAACACGTGGAACAAGAAAGAAGATGCATCTAAATTAATACGACAAGGACGAAAAGTTGTACAGTACGTGTAGAGTGTATTATCACTAAATCACCCGCAGAGTGGAGACTCCTTCCAAGCAATATTGCATATTTGTTGTAACGCATAACGAGCACAAGCAAAGTTCCAACCAATGGTAAACCCGGAGGTCCATTGGCTGAAACATTTCTTGTGTTTTATGTTCGTATGTACAGAGGTGATACTTTGGGTGATAACTCCACTCCATGGGTGATTTTGTTACGATCCGCTCTCCATGTACTGTAAGTATGGGGTTCGGTTGTCAGCTTGAAGCAGCTTAGGTGAGTTGTCTCCCCAGTAAAATGACAGATTTACACATGTTAATTCAAGGCTTAGGTCAGTTTGAGACCCTGTAAGAATTGTTGAAACTAATAGGGAGAAAAGAGAAGATTAGACGGTTGCGGATGTAGGATGCAATCCTCCAGATGGTAGAGAAGTTCGTGACAGTAGACAGGTTGGAGAGTGTGATCGTAGTCCCTTGTTCGCATAGTCTTACTTCCCCTTATCACCGAGACTAGAAACATGTGCAATAGAGAGAAGGCTGGTGGAAACAAATTTTGACAGTAATTTGTTCTACCACCCTCCATCTGTCGTGTTTGTTCCATGTACCATGTTCATCTATGAGTTTTCTGATGAAATCTTTGCATGTAACACTAGATCGAAATTGGGAGATGTCCTTTGTCTCGAGAGAGTTTTAGCTGAAGGGAAACTATTACAATGAATCGAAGTAAAGGAAGGAGAGTCGAAGAATAATAATAAGCCATCTTGAAGATAGAATGTAAATTCATCAGGACAATAAAGTCGACATTAAGCAGCGTGTTCACATTGCAAAGAGGACTAAGTGAACAACTTGCTAAAATATGAAACATGTTAAACTCTTGGAAGCCGGGAAGCAGAATGAATTTATTGAACATGACATATTGAACATGCGAAAAACTTACAGTAAAGCAGGTGCTTTTAGTCAAGTGTCGTCTGCCTATTCAGGCAGACGACACTTGACTAGAAGCACATGCTCAGTGTTTAATTCTCCCCAGCCCAAAGATAGCCGAACCGTCACAGCCAAATTACCGGCCGTATTACATCACAGACATGAAAACTCGACTCCCGACTTCTAAGAGTCAAGAATGTGCTAGTCCTAATGGACTAAATCGGGGTAGACTCCGAGAGTGTTGCAAAATCGGGGTAGACCCCGAGAGTGCGGCAGCACCTAGAGTGTCCACTTTACATAATGAACTTTTGCGCAACTTCAAAAGTATGACACTTCGCGGCATTCTTCAAACAATAACATAGAGAGGTCTAGGGTGACGGCAGAGCAATGATTGCATCATGAAGAAAAGTTACATAGACTAGGAAGTATAAAATAAAATGTTCATATGTCTCGACCTCTCCACCCTTGTACATGAGGTTACTAGCATTAGAATGAATTTGGATAAACATTTTATCCAACAATCAATTTAATTAGCAACCAAAAGCTCGGAAAAACGTTTGTATCAGCCCTCCCGTTCCGATTCCGTATCAGATAGATTCAATTTCCCGTAAAAACCTCCACGATTCACATATATGCATTGTTTTTACGCATTAAAATATAATTCCTGAAATTCAAAATCTTGACCAATTTCAATCCAATTTAAACTGAACAATGGGGGAAACGGACTTTATGTAATGGGATTGTTAGATAAATGTATTGTCATGACCATGTGCATGTCCTGTAATTTGTATCAGATTCTCGGTCGTGTTTACAATCGGATCGCAACTCGCCCGAGCATATTGTCATGATAATGTATATATATATACTCGATTGTGCCCACACCAGGGCACTGCCAATCTCAAATTCAGGGGATTTAGAATCGAACGAAGTCACATCGAACCTCATCTTTCTTCAAATCGCAGATTTTGCAACTTTATTTACAACCGTAAATATTATCAGTCTCCACTCAAGAACTGTCTGTATTGAAATGGCGATTCGTCTGATTTAGGCAAATCAAAAGACGGAATATTTCAGAACAGAATCAACATCGTCTCGGAAGCGGAGCCTCCTTGAACGATTCTTCTATCATCAGAGGTATTCTGTACAGACGGGCCTGATGATAGAAGAATATTTCAAAAAGAGACACTTGGTACGATTTTGCATACATCGCGATTCGAACATTTCCAGACCAGTGCTACTCGATTCGAATCAAATGGTCCGGAATATGAGGAATCGAATACAAATTCAAAGCTCCGAAGGGGTCTAGCCCACTTGAAGAGGCAGCAGAAGCTCGATAAAAGTGGAGGGGCACACAGTTTCTAGACTACCATGGTTCAGCACAATGGGAGGAAAAGTTACAATCGTATATCGGTAAATGTACCGCGACACACTGTAGTGTCTCGTTTGGATGAACATGTCGCGGTGTGGTCACTATCCTATCAATTTCTTCTACTTCAATCATCTTCCAACCCAAAGGCTAGCCTAGATGGTCGAAGTAGAAGAAACGGACCGAAGCGACCGAAAGTAGTATTCATTGACCAACTATTTTCGGGATTTGCAAATAACATATTACAGGAATGCCTGTATATTGGCACGTTTGCATGTGCCCATTTTAACTCATAGTGTAACAGGTCGGCGGAAGAAAGTGATGAGGCACGTGTCCCCTCTGCCCCCCCCCCCCCCCCCCCCCCCAGTTCCGCCGCATCTGCCCACTTGCATACACGTATCATAAAGTTTTAATGAGGGCGAACGCTGGTTCGGATACCGTCTGAGTTCGTCATTGATTACTGTTATCTCTTATCAACATATACCAGCGAGGTATGAAAAATCATTTCTGAATAGAAGTTAAAAAAAAACTATCAATAATTACCAGTATTCAGTGTATCACCAAATGCCTTACTGGTGCAGATGAAAACTTTATTTCAATAATATTTTGGTAGGCCTTTATCTGTTTATGAAAGTCATTGGGAAAATATTTCCAGTTTTCATTTTCCAACCACACTTTTGGGCGATTTATTCTGTAGGATTTGAAATTGGGGTCTCCGACACATTTGTTATTTGTATTTCTTAACGTATTTAAAAATACCTAATTTCGCTATGATGCCATCAACCACCACACTCTAACAAACATACACGCCTTTTAAAATTTCTGGCACGACATGAGGGTATGCTCTTCTCTGAGAGAACTGTCTGAACTATGGGGTTTTGTGGTAACAAAGAGCTTTCTAACAAATCTTGGGAGCCTCATTTCTATGGTCATTAGGGAATTAAATGCATATATGAAGTAGATAAATGAATGTGTCATTAGAGTTCTATATAAAGATGAACACGTGTTTACGAGCAACTTCGAGTACTTGTTCGTATTATCATGGTGCACTAATCTTCCTGTCATTAATTTTCAATTACTATTAAGCCTCTTACTCAAGCCACACACTTCAAAAGTCATTACTGTGCTAAATGGAGTTTTGTAATTTTGCTTCCACACGTGTGAAGTGAACGGTATCAGCTAAAACGAGTTGTTAAGTACTGTGATCTCAAAACGGACAGAGAATTTCGACTGGATCGCGACTAGGTCGCGATTCAGTCGAAATTATCTTTCCGTTTTTCTCCCCAAAGAAATAAGTGTGACTCCACTATAAATTTGAATTAGAGTTACCCGCCTTGAAAGTTGCGCTCGGAAATGATGGAATCTCCGAAGCAAAGCAGCCTCGATATGATATGATATATGATATATAATTTTATTCACCAGCATACAAAAGACTAAACACAAAGTACATAAAATCTGAACATTTACAATGTATAAATATCGTTGACACTAGGTTACAAATCCGTCAATACTTCATTCGTATACTGGTAGGGTAAGGCATAGCCAGATTGGCTGTCTTCCTGCCTTCCCTATGTAGGAGAGAGAAAGAGCTTTGAGATACAGAGGAGGACAATAGAGTGAAATAGAATGAGGAAGAGGGTAGAAAAAATGGAGAAGTTGTAACGCAACATAGTAAATTCCCATTATCTTCTTTTAAGAATAGCTCGACTAAATCATATGTTGGCGGTGCGTGCGGAAATATATTGTTTCAATAAACATTTGAAACATTCTAATGACATCTTGCATTATTGTTGAATATTCTAGATCAATAAAGAGTGTGATTTGATGACTTTTTGGACCTAAAAATACAATTAACTAGTGGTGTGTTTTGCTGTGAATTCCCTGGAAAATATGTGCGCATGACCAGTACTTCCCTTCCTGTCAGTTTTTCTCTCTTATTTGTTGTATGACCCCCCTGTTTTCGGGTCAGAAAAAGTTGTGTGAAGGGCTATACCTGACAAAGATATTCGAATGCCAAAACTAAAGTGATGCGAGCATATTTTGTTTTATAATGGTCACTTATGAGAAAATATTTGGTACAGTGATACCTATAGAATGTAACCTACCTGAAGAGAAATGCGTGAATATTACTACTCAGATGCTATTGTTTTTCGTCATTCTGTTTGGATTGTGTAATATTTAATTTTCAAATCTCAGTTCACAGGTGTAACTTTGTTGCGAATGTATCGAGATCTATTGGGGTAAAAGGGCGCTTTTGCGATTGCAATGCTGAAAATGACTTATTACAGCCCGTGATTCATATCAATAGTAGAGGGTATTTATGGCTTTTGAGTGGATATCATAATTATTTCATGGGTGACTAGCAGGTGAAATATAAGTTTTAAAAATTTATATTTCACCTGCTAGTCATTCATGAAATAATTAAGGGAGCCACTAAAAAACCCCATGTGTATTCCTTTTATTGTATGCGATTCCTTTTCTAAAAATCCTCAGATATTATTCCTGAATTAATAGCTTCGAAAGCGATAAACACTTCAGCTTGAAAGCCATCAGCGGATAGCCAACAAACCGTTTTCAGCGACGAAAGTAGTCTTCCGCGAAGAAAAATATTTCCCTCAGCTCTTCACTGAAAGCTAATATCACAAATAACAATAGCAACAATTTTACACCTTGAAATAGTAAACATCTGTCATTTTCCTAACATTTTAGCGAGGTTATTTCGAGTTCGTTGACACTATTTTCACCGTGATTCGCCGATAGTTCCTAATTTGAAAAGTACGATCTTTAAATAACGTCATCGTATGTCTTGTGTTGGTCAAGACAAAAAATAAGATGTCTAGATTTTCGCTGTTTTCTTATGTTATGAGCGGAAGAATAAAATAAATTGAGAGTATCAAGTGTTTTGATTTTGGAAGTGGAGCACGCCATGGTTGAGGAAATAACACTTTTGTGACACAATACTCCAATAAGGACAGTAGTAGAGTTAAAACTAGAAATTATGTCACGAACTGTGCTCTTATCTAGGCTTAATTGCACGTAGGAATTGCGCGCAATTGCCATATCGAATGGCATCCAAAGCATGGCAGGTTCTCCAGGTTACTCATAGCAAACACAGGCAATGTTTCTGCCAATGGACCTCCGGGTTACCCGGAGGTCCACTGGCTGAAACATTGCTTGTGCACAGGCCATATGTACAGAATTTGATTGCCTTACTATGGCCATAACGCATAGATTAACGCGTAGATCGGCGTGCTATTTGTGCGCATTTCATGACAGGACTTCTAGTTTTAACTGTATATATTTTTCTTAGACGGTCAGCTATATTTTATCGTGAAAATGTTAAAGTTGTGAAACACAATATCTTTCGATGGGAGATATAGAAGAATTAGTTTGATAATACTAAAAGTCCGTCTTCGACAAGTGCGATGAATCATCCAGCCTTTCGCACACGACAAGTACAAGTAAAAAACACCTGTTTAATTTTGAACGCAAATATTGTTCTATGGATTTTTCTATTAAAACAATCTGAGCCATTTGTGAACGGTGCGCAAAAATTACCAGGGAACTAAATTTGCTAAGGCGGTTTAATAAGCATCGCTGAGTACGATCAACTGATTTGCGTGTTGAATGTGTTGCCTTGCTCTCTCGATCTTTCGAATGTATTGGAACGTTTTCGAAGCACGCACAATAAAAACTGTATATCGCTTTGTGTGGGAACTGACGATCATCTCATTCAGGAAAACGAAAAATTACGTAATTGTGCTCGCACCAGAGCCGCTCCGGTGAAGAACTATTTCCCAAAGCTGTCAGTAAATTTTACACTATTTCCAGATTATAGCGAATTTGAACCATTGATGTGCGCATCATTTCACTGACAAAAGACATTTTCCTGAAGAGTAGTATAATTAATATAGAGGGGACGCGGTGACTCAATAGGTAGAGGTGCAGGCTGCAAGCCGAGAGGTCATCGGTTCGAACCCCACCTGCGGCAACCGCATTGTGTCCTTGGGCAAGACACTTCACCCCCATTGCCCACGTGGGGCACGGTGGCACTGTGTACTAAGGCGTACTGCACGTCGATGGTGCGCCTGTCTTCAACCAATGCTAATCCTGCTTGTGTGGAGTTAGTATGCTGGGGAACTGACAGTTGTACACCGTTGTCCGGTGGTTCTCTCTGGGCACTCCGGCTTCTTCCACCCGTGAAACTGTCGTGGTCATGATTAGCCATTGTGCAGAAATATGTGACCTTAAAAACCAATAAATGAATAAATAATACAGAAGCTGGCTTTTTAAAAATTTGGGCAGCTGGCTGTTGTTTTCGTTTATTAAAAGTAACAAAAGAAAATTTGACTTTATTTTCTACTGTTGTTATAGGGGTTTCTCAATAATTACTTTTCAAGAATGGTTGAGTGGAGGAAAGTGGACGGGGAATTTTGACCGGATCTCGACCCAGTGGAAAACCCCTGTCCGCTTTTGTAACCACATTATAGTGTATCTTCAAACTTATAGTGTATCTAGTAGTTCGAGATAAATATACTAACACCAATAGGTGGTAATGCCATCGATAAAATAATGCGAAACCAAAACTAAAGCCAGACAAAACAATCGAAAATAGCATGAGACATGAATGTTTTTAGTAGGGCCCTGCGAAGCTTTGAATTTCAATTCGATTCGAAATCGCCCCGATGATTCGATTCGATTGGATTTCAATCGCAACAATTCGAAAACTTTCGAATCGTTAAGATGTTATCAAAATCCTACAAAGAGTCCCCTCTGGGTCTTTTCTTCTATCATCAGGTCTCCTGCACAGGAGAACTGATGATGGACAAAGGGTTGACGGGTGTTTCTCATCTGAAACTTCTTTGATTTCCGTTCTGGAATATTCCGCTTATTTGATTATTCCGAACAGACGAGTCGTATACAGCACTTCTCGAGCTGAGACTGACAATATTTATGTTCATACGAAGGTCCAGTCTCACAACTTGAAGAGCGACGAGATTCGATTAGATATTCAATTCGATTCGAAATCTTCTGCCCGTTTCGATTCGCTATTCAATTCGACCGGAAATTTTAAAAAAGGAGGGACCAGGTTTTTTAGCTTTTCTTTTTCGACTGGTGAGATTGTACCATGTTGTGGGCAGAAAAGCGGACAGGGAGTTTCGATCAGACAGCGACCCAGTTCTCTAACCGCCTTTGTAATGACAGTGGTGCATTAAGATAGAACACAGCAAAGGTGGAGTTCGTGGACTCGAAGCAACAACCCCAGGTGGTTTTTTTTTTGGTGCTTTTTCACGCGCCCCGAGGGCGCAATCACGGAAGGGCAGAACTCGAGTCTGCACCTCTCGTTCAATCCTTCCACGCTGGCACTCGTAGCGTATTAATGAACACATCCACACGTCGTTACGTTCTGGGTATTTCCTGGGGAAGCTCATTCAGAATGAAATATTATCCCGATATGTCTAAACACTAACCATTTTTCCTAACTATAAAATAGAGAGTAATCGTTTGTTGCGCCCACTTTTGTAATAATTTGCTCTTTTGTAAGAGGTTTTGTAATAGTTTTTTAGCCCTTTTGTAAGAGGTTTTGAAATAGATTTTTAGCCCTTTTGTAAGAGGTCACCACTTTTGTAAAAATTTTTTAGCCCTTTTGTAAGAGGTCCCCACTTTTGTAATAGTTGTTTAGCCCTTTTGTAAGAGGTCACCACTTTTGTAATAGTTTTTTAGCCCTTTTGTAATAGTTTCTTCTTCTGACAGGGAAACATCATTTCAACGAGTTTCGAAGTTTTTTTCATAACATTTCATACCTGACGGGAGGGTTCGAGTTGGAAATAGATAATTTTCATTAAAAAATCGAAATTGGTCAAAACTAGCGGAAAATTTCGATGTCTGTTTTTCCGCGTCAATGGCTTGTTTTTGAACCAACGCGGGCTACCATTAGGAATTAGAACGCAAATCGCCCGTTTTCTCGATTTTTCAGCGATGTAAAATGTCCCACTTTTGTAAGATTTTTTTAGCTCTTTTGTAAGAGGTCCCCACTTTTGTAATAGTGATTTAGCCCTTTTTTAAGAGGTCACCACTTTTGTAATAGTTTTTTAACCCTTTTGTAAGAGGTCCCCACTTTTGTATTAGTGTTTTTAGCCCTTTTGTAATAGTTTCTTCTTCTGACAGGGAAATATCATTTTAATGAGTTTCGAAGTTTTTTTCATAACATTTCATACCTGACGGAAGGGTTCGAGTTGGAAATAGAGAATTTTCATCAAAAAATCGAAATTGGCCAAAACTTGCGGAAAATTTCGATGTCTGTTTGGAAGCGATGCTTTCACGATATTGTAACGGTAAAGCTGTAGTCCGGACCCAGAGGATCATGACAGCTGACCCCTGCCATGCCTCCTCAGTGACCAGCCCACGGATAGACCAATTCTAGGAGCCATTACAGACCAACCCCAAACCCAGTGCAACAGTATACCCATGGTTCAGGCCCAAAGAATGATAACAGCTAACCCCTGTCATTATCCTCAGTGATTGTTCCACCCATACACTAGTTACCAACCACCTACTTGAATAAGGCCAAGTTAAATCTGCGAATGGTTACACTGGTAGGGGGAGGGATTAGGACAATGGCAGTGGGAAGGTTGCATGTGCAAGGATATTAAGGGAGATAATTAGGGCTGTGAATGGATTTGAGTTGGGAGTGGAAATATTGGGAAGAAAAGAAGTAGCTTTGGGACAAGCCACCCCTTTTATCTATGACTACTAAAAAGATTGTATAAATGGTTTGATACTTCAGTTTAGGTTAGCATTCACTCTTGAACAATTGGACACAGGTGCCTTCTATCCCACATTCCAAGAGTGGCGGCCAAGCTAAAGGAGGGAAAATTATCCCACATGCCGAATGTCCAAATACATCGATAATAACTCCTGTCAGGATTCCGACACCAGTAGATTAGGTCTACGGTTAAATTAAATGATAAAAAAGTACGTCGAACTTATAATTTATTATTTTTAAGAACTAAGAATATTATTTATTTACATTATATACAATTTAGGGATCCCACTCGCTCATTCACACTAGACAAAACACCACAGGACAAATACAGACTTCACATAATATCAACACACGCTTACAACATGAAAGTGAACATTTTTATGAAGTGTAAGTGAATATTGCACAAAGGATGGAGTTTGATTGATGATGATTAGTAGTTATTAACCCAAGGATGAGCCAATTAGAGAGGTCTCATCATCAGGATAATCTCTACCAATCCCTGTAGTCCCAGACTACGTGCAGTCCAACTGCACATCTGGCGTAATTTCGAATTACACCAGATAATTTGCCTAAAGTTGGCTGATGCATCATCTACGCATAGCGTACATATTCTTAACTATGGCAGATGTGCTTAAATGATTATAAAATTGTTAAACAAGATACAACTGAGCAAAGACACTGCAGTGTATCTCCACACTACACTCCCTTTTGAGTATACAGCATACTAGCTTGTTGGACAACATGTTCCAACAATAATACCACTTTACCATCACCCTCTACAGTGCCGGGAAGAGTCCTTTTCATACTCTCACCACAACTGCACAGGACGACAAAAGGAGGTGTACAAAGGACACCAGATAAAATAATTACTCTACCCCGCCAATATGTGAAACGGTAAAGCTGCAGTCCGGACCCAGAGGATCATGACAGCTGACCCCTGCCATGCCTCCTCAGTGACCAGACCACAGATAGAACAATTCTAGGCGCCATTACAGACCAACCCCAAACCCAGTGCAACAGTATACCCATGGTTCAGACCCAAAGAATGATAACAGCTAACCCCTGTCATCATCCTCAGTGACTGTTCCACCCATACACTAGTTACCAACCACCTACTTGAATAAGGCCAAGTTAAATCTGCGAACGGTTACACTGGTAGGGACGGGGATCAGGACAATGGCAGTGGGAAGGTTGCATGTGCAAGGATATTAAGGAAGATAACTAGAGCTGTGAATGGATTTGAGTTGGGAGTGGAAATATTGGGAAGAAAAGCAGAAGCTTTGGGACAAGCCGCCCCTTTTGTCTATGACTACTAAAAAGACTGTATTAATGTTTTGATACTTCAGTTTAGGTTAACATTCACTCTTGAACAATTGGACACAGGCGCCTTGTATCCCACACTCCCAGAGTGACGTCCAAGCTAAAGGAGGGAAAATTATCCCACATGCCGAATGTCCAAATACATCGATAATAACTCCTGTCAGGATTCCGACACCAGTAGACTAGGTCTACAGTTAAATTAAATGATAAAAAAGTACGTCGAACTTATAATTTATTATTTTTAAGAACTAAGAATATTATTTATTTACATTATATACAATTTAGGGATCCCACTCACTCATTCATACCAGACATAAACACCACAGGACAAATACAGATTTCACATAATATCAACACACGATGACAACATGAAAGTGGACATTTTTATGAAGTGCAAGTGAATATTGCACAAAGGATGGAGTTTGATTGATGATGATTAGTAGTTATTAACCCAAGGATGAGCCAATTAGAGAGGTCTCATCATCAGGATAATCTCTAACAATCCCTGTAGTCCCAGACTACGTGCAGTCCAACTGCACATCTAGTGTAATTTCGAATTACACCAGATAATTTGCCTAAAGTTGGCTAATGCATCATCTACGCATAGCGTACATATCCTTAACTATGGCAGATGTGCTTAAAACGATTATAAAATTGTTAAACAAGATACAACTGAGCAAAACCACTACAGTTTATCTCCACAACATACTCCCTTTTTGAGTTTTCAGCATACTAGCTTGTTGGACAACGTGTTCCAACAATAATACCACTTTACCATCACCCTGTACAGTGCCGAGAAGAGTCCTTTTCATACTCTCACCACAACTGCACAGGACGACAAAAGGAGGTGTACAAAGGACACCAGATAAAATAATTACTCTACCATTTACAGTTATTTAATTTAAATAGGGTGTGATTAGACTGATGGACTATGGATGGAAAGGATATATGGGGTTTGGGGTTACGCAACAGGAAATATGTGATTTACACATATAGTAAAACACGGTTTAATTATAGGTATGTGTTTTACAAACACATGGGCTAAAAGTCGCTTGAGGTGCTGTATGTAGCTGCAAAGAGCCATAGCATAAGGTCTCTCCAACAACACCCAGCACATCAAACCAGGGCATATACAGTTTACAGGTGCATGTATTACAAACATACGGGTGAAGTGGAGTTTGAGGTGTTGTATGCAGGTGAAAGGAGACATAGCATGAGATCCCTCCAACCACATCCAACTCATCAAAGTAGGATAAATACTAAAACTTATTATTTAATAGCGTTTTATTGGTCGGGGAGATTTCTAAATATGAACAATGATCCCAGGCTCACTTTCATGAGTGACAAAGTACGGTACTCAGGAACGGCATGCAATACAAAAAAAAAACACCGCTGACTAAGTTTCCCAAACACTTACTAATTGACAGTTGCTTTATATTCTGGGGAATTCCATACACACTCACACATGGGGATATAATGGATTTCAAGCCACCTTTGCTCAAAAGGCAATTACACACATTTTATACCGATACTTTTCATCACCCAAGTACGAGAACCATTTGTGTTTTAACACAATAAGACATTCTGGTCCCTTCAGGCCTTGATGTCACAATAACATTCTAGCCCTTTCAGGCTCTGATGTTCAAAGAGTATCTGACACATTCTAGCCATTTCAGGCTTTGATGTTACTCAGATATGTCATTAAAGCTTTGGAATAAAGAAAGGGGCGCAGGGATGCTTATTTAGTAGTGCCTAGGGATGGGGTTATGACAGAGTATTGAGCAACTGAGTTATTTACCAGAGATGGGCTTTAGGCTAGAAGGGGTCTACGGGGAAATTTAACATTTAACTTATGAGAATGATTCCATATTATTTTACAGGATAACCTATATTGCAAAAACACAATTTGGAATATTACCCCATTGGTTATTCATGGTGGAGTCAGTTGGAAAGAGCTAGATATGCGAGCTCTTTCCTACCGCCCTCACCATGAATAATACTTGAAGGTACTATTCTTTACTAACACCAGAAAGGAAACGGTACAATGATTTTATGGGCAAGGGTTATAACTGGTTATAGGTTGCTATCTCTTTATGACAGATTTATTTACAAAGACACTAGTGAACGCTCAAACATTCAAAATCTGCAACACTGCAATTCTCTGAAATGAGCCATGTTAGAATCATTCCAAAAAGCCCTGTGTGGCAAATCATGATCTGTTGAAGGTATTTCAATTTGTGTAGGTTTAACAACAGTACACGTTTAGGGTAATTTATGTAAACTTTAAGATTTTCGTCTGAAATAAAGCAGAGGGTGGTGGGCGGTAGGGTCATGAGAAATGGAGATTGACATAATTTACTTTTCTGTAGATGGAATACAGCACCATCTCACTAAATAAAACTCTGTCCACTTCAGGCTCTATAGTCTTATCGTGAAGATGGATCATAATCCAAATGACTTAAACAATCCTTTGTTCAATAAACTGACATTTGAGTGGGGTGTGGTAGATTCTGCAAAATACAGCTATTTCAAGCTTTAGTATATACAAGTTTATAAATAAAAAAAATAATGTATATAGCCTTAACTGGGATAGGGTCCATTACAAATTCACACTGGCTCTTTCAAGCCTTCTGTGTGATACTGAGAGATTAAATAAATAATAAAATTCTTACATAGGGGTAGTGCCTTTTAAAGGTTATTAACATTCACACTGGCTCTTTCAAGCCTTTTGTGTGAAACAACAATGCAACAATTTTTGAAAATAAATATAATCGGTGGCCGTTTCAGGCCTAAACTAAAGAAAATTCTGCCAAAAGTTTCAACTAAAATAAAACTTTTGAGCCTTTTGCCCTTTCAGGCACTAACTCTAAATCCTATCCTAAACGGGTCAAATAAAAATAAAGTGTTATTATTTCTGCCACTTCAGGCTTCATAATATAGAAACAAAAGAAAAATACACAAAATAAATGGGCCAAGATTAACGAAGAATGAATTTCCTACTCCTCTTAAGGCACGGCTTGTTTCCCTTCGGATTTCAGCAAACGGGTACGAATGGAATGGTTTGACGCGCCGAAGGCGCGCAGGGACGGTATGGCAAACGGGCAACTGGAGTCGGTTGCTTTTATAGTGTTAAAATTCTGCCAAGTCACATGACTTCTGCCAGAATTCCGCAAAGTGATACTTTGAACCCTGCAGAATTCTGCCGAAAGCCAAACGCCTGCCAGAACGTTAACACAAACACTATGCTTGGATGAGGCAAACACAGGTGCTGGCATAATCCAGAAGCCGTATTCTCCCCAAATCAAACATATTACCCATAATTACAACTTTATTTAACCCATAAATGAGAAAATTACATCACAGAATACTCAGATGAACTCGGAAATTCCAAGTCAGCTTTTATAGGTTAAGATTTCCCAGTAGGCATTTCGACAGTGACGTCCTTGACTTCTTGTAGTACAAATTTTACGCTCACATGTTAAAATAAAGATGACTGAATTTGAGCCAATGAAGGCACGAAACCAACATTATATAATGTTCTGGATAATTTTACTGGCAGAAGGAGTTGTGACAAAGCATTTATACTGCTTAACATCCAACAGATAACAATTTATAACCTACGGTATACATTGATTACCACAATGACGTTTCCCAACTTGTACCGGGTTAAAGGATATACCGGTACCCCTAAACACTGGAATCCACTGAAATGTTTATTGGGACGTTGTAAACAATTTTTAAAAATTATTGGGGCGGGAATACATTAAAAAAAGAGTGTATTTAAGGTATGGATCTTTTAAAAGTGGCATTTGTTACAATATGTTCAAGTATATATGATCACGAGCACACACGTTCAAAAATCTTGATGACTCGTTCCGCAGAAATGGTTCACGTCGGTGGTGTAGTCCTGCCCTTTCATCTGTTTTAAAGGGCTGATACAGAACGATACATTTAGGTTAATATCACAGAAGAGAGGTTTTACACATGGCTGCGGAGAGGTGGGTAACTGGCCCGACAGACGACGGAAGGACGATTCGGACGGCGAGATGATTTTTTCCATACTTAAGTGTGAGTAAACATGAAAAAGCGTGATAAGTCTATATTTTGGCACCTTGTGCATGTTCTGTATTTTCAACACCGACTATAAATTGATTTGTGAGATGTATTTCATCTCACAAATCAATTTCGCTTCGACACAGATCGTGATCGAACTTCTTTCGCTTCCACACAGACCGTGATCGAACAGCCAGTCAATTAAACACCCAACACCTTGCACGTTTTCCAGAAAGTGCTTACCATCACATCTGGAAAAATTAAAGAGTTTAACTTATCCACTTGACTTGATCCAAATTTAACCTGCATTTTCCAAAAACTCGTGTTTTTTTTGTCAACATCCAACAAAACTGTGAATATGAATAACATCCAGGATAAGAGACGGGAGGAGAGAAAGGAGGACAGAAGACAAAGAAGGGAGCGTGAGAGAGCAGCCAGGAGAGAGTCTATGGGCCTGGATAAAAAGGTTAGTGAGTTTAACTCTAATTCTTTTGTTGATTTAACCCCATGCACTCTGATGTCAAAATATAAAAAATTCAAGTTGTCATATATCCCATAATGCATCTAGAAATTTAGCCAATTCAATCTTGTTTGACAGAGCTCAATGAGCGCTGTCAAACAAGATTGAATTTGCTGAATTCCTAATTGCATTATGGGAAAATTTTGCACCTGAAAATTTTGACATATCGACATCAGTGTGCAGGGGGTTAAATGCTAATCTTGCCAGTATAACTGGACAGATAGCAAGCATGAGGGCTCAGATAGATTTCCTTTTAAAAACAATCTAGGAAAAGGATGAAACCATTGCTAATTTCAGGGGTGACCCAAATCAACCATCTTCTCCACCAACTACACTAACTCCTGGCTCTGCGCCAGCAGAGGTCCCCGTGGAGGTGGAAACTAAGGAAGCTAACACCAGACCTGCTCAGGAAGGGGAATTGCCAAATACAGCATATACCTTACCTACTCCACCCACCCCTGGTTCTCCTCCAAGGGAGATCCAAGTGGTGGCGGAAATACACGCCATACCCAAAAATATATCAGCTCCTAATAGCGCTGAGGTAGAGTCTGGTTGCTCAGCAACCCCAGCGACCTCGGCATCTGAAGAGGACAGAAGCCCACGATCCTATGCAGAAGTCGCACGGGCTGCTGGGAGAACCACTACAAACAGAGCATCTTCTCCTAATAATGACCCAAAGGACCCCCTCAATACTAAGAGTTTTAAAACAGACAAGCCACTGTCACAGCTCTTCAGCTCTGGCAGCACCTAGGGAAATCAAAACAGTCTACTAGTCTCCAATCAAGGCACCAATGGAAAAACTCCCCAAAAAAGGAAGCAAAAAAAGGGTACAGAGCTGCAGGAGTGCACGAATGAGGAGGGCTTCGACACAATGGCGAAAAGAAAGATCAAGAGGTGTAGGAGCTTCATTCCTCGTCCGTGCTCTTCTGGCTCTGCTCCGTCAGCAGGCCCATCAGGTAATAATAGCGCCATGAGAAAGGATAGTCTCACCAGCTATCCAAAGACAACGGATAGGTCACCAAGCCAGTCGAATCAGTCAAATCAACCCACCCTGTCAAATGTCAAAACCCGCACAGACGCCATTGCCAACGCCGCTAATGGAATTAGACTTTTCTGCTGCTGTCAAAAGGACAGCTGATCTGCCGCTAATAAAAGCCAAAAAAAAACAAGGGAAAGTGACCCCCCCCCCCCCCCCCCCCCCCCTCCTCCTGAGAAAAAGACAATGCCATTTATCGTTGTCGTAACCCGGGTTCACCCAGAAACCCCCAAGTAAGCCATTTCAAGGGGGTTGCCAGAATGCGAATGGGAGAGGTTTACCTGAAGAGCTCACGGGCAACTGCACGTGGATACTGAAGGTGAACTGCCCTAACAGAGAAGTGAAACAAAAATTAATAGCGAACGGAGTAATCGTCAGTGGTAGGAAACATGTGGTGGAGGAGTACATAACTACCCCTCCACCAATCCAGTGCCACAAGTGTAAAAAATTTGGGCACGTAGCCACCAAATGCAGGGGGAATCTGACCAGCATGAGCTGCGGAGGTAATCACCTCACAAAAGCATGCAGATCAGACTCTCCCTCATGCCCAAACTGTCAAGGGGAGCACACCAGCAACTATCGCGGGTGTCCCCACTTCAAAAAAGTGAAAACAATCATAGAGTTAAAAAACCTGAACCTGAAAAATCCCAACAGTGCCTCCTCCCCACACACAATTTTCTCATTAGTTGCGGGAGCACTGTCCTCCATACTAAACAAGCATGTCAGTAGAAATCTGTCTGATAACTGTCAAGATGTTAGCCGGTCGGCGTCCCGGCTTTTCAAAACCCAAATATCAGAATCCTTAATTAAAGCCGCTATCAACACCCAATAAAGCCACCTCTAACCAAACACCGCGACTAAATTGCAACCCCCATCATGAATAAGTTACAAATAACCGTGTGGAACGCTAGAAGCGTTAATAATTAAAAACTTCAGATCAGCCGACATTTTGAAGATACAGACATTGTCTGTATCTGTGAAAGTTGGCTTCAACCCAACAAAAATGTTTCTGTAAGTGGGTTCAGCACTATTAGAAGAGACCGACAAATCAGTAAAGGAGGTGGCGTTGCTCTTCTAATAAAGCAGAACATCAAAACTAAAACAATAAAAACCAATCACCTCGATGCTGAGGTGATTGCAACTGAAATCACAGTCGACAACAAAAACATCGCGATTGTTTGTTATTATAACGACCCAAGCGAAATTGTTTCTGATAATGTCTTTGATTTCTTCACGAGGAAATACAAACACTGCATCTTCCTCGGCGACGTAATGTCAAACACCTGTACTTTGGCTGCAACAAAACCAGCCCCAATGGTGAAGCCCTTCTCGGAACCACAAAAAAACATAGCCTACATGTGGTTATGAACGACAACTCATCAACTTACATCAGTAGCAACCCACTATTCCCATCCGAAATCCTCGATCTAATTATCGCCAGCGACTCCCTGATAAATCACATCGACGACCACTGGGTCGGCGATGATGACCTAGGCAGCGACCACCTCCCGGTCCATGCCTCAATCCATCTAGGCAATGGCCCACTTAGGTACCCCCCCCCCCCCTCCCACTCTCCGCAGGAATTTTAGGAAAATCAATTGGAACCTCTACCGCGACATCATTGATGTCAAACTAACAAAAACACCCCCATCCAATGCAACTGAACTCGAAACCCAATGCGAGGGCATAGAAAAAATCATTAACTCAACCCTAAACGAAATATGCCCAAAGGAAGAAGTGCGCCCCTGGAGAAATACTATCTCGGGCGACACACTCTCACTAATCAAAACCAAACGGAAAGCTCTTCGCGCTCTTAAAACCGAAACTGACCACAGTAAGAAAGCTGACCTAAAAAAAAAAACATACAACCGCCTTCATGGCGAGGTCAAGGAAGCCCTCCAAGCTGAAAACAAGCCAACTGGGAAAAGGCAACAGCCAACCAAAATGGGGTCCAGGATGCTAAAAAATTCTGGGACTCTTTCAAAACCCTAACTGGGCAAAAAAAAACAAAGGCCGCAAAGCCGCAGCCAAACCTCTTAAAAGGGAAGACGGTTCCTTCACGCACACCGACAAAGACAAGGCCGACACCTTTGCCGACCTCCTAAGAAAAACGCATCGCCCGTATCAAGGTCCGGGCAACGATGACACCATCATAAACGCCATTGATGACTTCATCAATGAACACCCGGATATCTACCGTGACCCCAAATTCGATAACGAGCCAGAAGACGGGGATGACGATGACCTCGTCACCCCATCCCCAATGACGAAAGCATCAACGTCATAAAAAAGTATAGAAATTCCTCCTCACCCGGCGAGGACGAAGTGAGTTACAAAATTCTAAAACAAAACCCAAATTCCTTAATCGAAAAACTGAACAAACTGTATAACGCATGCCTCACCCATGGCTACTTTCCTAAATGTTGGAAAACAGCCATCGGTGTCATGATATCAAAATCTGACAAGGACCATTCCGATCCAGCCAGCTACCGCCCAATCAGCCTCCTCAACTGCATTGGCAAGACATTCGAACGAATCCTTCCCAATCGGCTCAGGGGCACCTTGAAGACAACGATTTTTTAATAAGTGGCAAAGAGCCTATAGAAACCGTAAAGAAGGCATTGAGCATTTTACCGCCTAGTCACTCAAATGAAAACCGCGATTAACAATCAGCAAATAGGCGCGGCAGTCCTGTTAGACGTCGAAAAAGCATTTGACTCTGTTTGGCACAATGGAATGCGCTATAACTTATCTAAAATGAAACTCCCATGAAATTGTTTAGATTACTATCCTCCTTCCTAAATGATCGCGAAATTAAATTCAGAGTAAACAATGAAATGCCCGACAGTGTCCCCCTAGAAGCAGGTACCCCCCAATGATCCGTCCTCAGCCCCCTTCTTTACATCTTCTATGTAAACGATCTCAAATTCTCCGAGGATCGTGTTCAAGTCTCCCAATTCGTAGACGATAAGGGCCTCTGGGACTCTAACAATACGGCCAATCTACTCCAAAAACCTCTGTAACGCGCTCTCGAAGACCTAGAACAATGGTGTGCCAAATGGAGAATAAAGCTGAACGCCAATAAAACCCAACGAATCACCTTTACTCGCAAGACAGGCAAACGCGTCTTTGACCTGAAACTAATGGATAAAGTCCTCCCAGAATGCAAAGAGGCGAAATTCCTCGGCATCATCATTGATAAAAAATTGTCCTTTAATAAACACACCAACGATATGGCGAGTAAAGCAACCAAACGCATTAACTTATTGAAAATGTTAACGGGAACTCACTGGGGAGCCAACCAGTCTACCCTACTTAAACTGTACAAAGCCTTTGTGCGCCCGGTACTCGAATATGGGGCAATCATCCTAACTGAGTTCAATCAAACTAATATGGGAAAACTTCAGAAGGTCCAAAATCATGCGCTTAGGGTCGTTCTCCGTGCCCCATGGGACACACCTATCAAAACACTCCACGACAGAGCCGATATCCCCACCATAAAAGACCGCCTTGCCTCTCTAGCCGCGAAGAACCATGATCGGCTAGCCGATAGCCATCTAATATCCGAACTACAGGTAATTTGCGAAAGCAGACAAAAACCCCAAAACGTCAAAACCTAAGGAAATACTAACCAGGATTTTTTACTGAGGGCAAAACGCCCAAAACCTTAAGGAAATAATAACTAGGACTTATATCCGAGGGCAAGACAGGAAAGTAACACCTCTGGGTGCGGCTCTGTGTGTAAGCCTGCCCCTTGCTTCCACAACTATCTAAAATAGGTCGATCATAAAACTAGGACTTTTAATCGAGGACAAGACAGGAAAGTAACACCCCCGGGTGTGGCTCTGTGTGTAAGTCTGTTCTTCGCCTCGAAATAGACAACGAGAAGGTGAACTAACAGGCAGATTAACAGCGCTTAGCTGTGGTCTTCTACCAGAAACGGCTGCCTTCACCGACTCAGCTAAATTACATCACATTTAAAGACTGTTTAAAACTAAGTATGCTTCTCTCTGTTTTCCATCTTTCATACAATCTAATGAAAACTAATTCTGCCTTCTTCTTTTAGCAGGTACACAGAAGATGCTTTTTGACCAGCACCACAATAACCGCTATGGACACTATAACCGTTATGGAAACTGTAATCCCCATGGTTCCTGAACATCCTCCACTCCATCCCTAAAAGTGGTCGACCACTTCAAGGGAGGCGAGCGTTGGTCCTGCGTCCCCCCTCTGCCCCTTTTTGTAAGCGTCCACATTGCGCATTTTTTGTCCTAACCAAATCGGATTATAATGCAGGCCTTCCCCCGAACCACGGAAGTTCGGGTCTTCTTTCTGGTGGTCCCCGAAAGGGGTCGTTGTTGTTTTCTTTCTAAAATGTCCTACCACACAAACAAAGACAGCTTGAGGCAGATTATACTTGCCAGTGATGGCCTGCGACTGAAATCATCTTCGAAGTGGCAGACTATACTTGCCCGAAAACTTAAGACTACGGCACCCTTGGGGCGAGGTAGTACCTTTGTGAGAGGACCCAACCTCCCACACTGGTCCTCACCCGAGGGTTCAACCTACCCCAGTGAGCGAGCCACACATCCGTAACACCTCAACCGGAGACACCGGCCGAGTACCAGAACCTCTTCCTCCTTCAACACTCCTTGACATGAGACAAAATTGATCATATACAGTCACTGAGGATCGAAAGGGGCTTGCCCCAAACCGTCCCTGCGCGCCTTCGGCGCGCGAAACCATTCCGTCCTTTCATGCAGTGATAAGGGGACGTTGAATTCGATTCAATTACTGCCAAACAAATCTACTCTCGCACAAAAGTGCGTAATCCTTCTAACAATTCTTTGCAGGTTGAAGAGATTGCAGCCATTAATTGCCAGCAGTGCATGTAGACGCACCCGTAATCGCGAATACTTCAATATGCGGTGCTCCCCGTTAATAGGTGAGGTCTGCCAAAGTTCCTCTGATGCGGTGCTGTAATTTTTCTTTTCTTTGTTTCTCTAACGGTGCTGGAGGTTGTGAGGATTCACTTTCTCAAATAAAAAGATGGTTGACTTTGAATGCGGCTTATGTTAAACAGACAAATGGGTGGACTTTATCGATAATCGTTTTGCAGTCTCAATGAATGGCACATGTGTTGAAATGGAATGGGGGTGGGGGTGTCAATCGTTAGAAAACCTTAACACAACGGCCGGTTTGGTCTTGATGAAAACTCTGTTCACATTTATTGCATTGTCTGCACAAATTATGGGTGAGAGGATCAATCTTGGATGTAACTCCACTCAAAATTTCCCGCACACAAAATTTTCAAATCATCGTTATCATCACCATCATGGCAGTCGTCGTAATTGTCATCCTCATCAACAACGTCGTCGTCAACATCATTGCCCTCATTTTTTGGACCGATAAGGTACCAAGCCGTGTTCAGTGGTGTGTTATTATTTACTGTGTTATGGTCCCACAGTAGAAAATCTCTGTGGAAGAACATTAGTCTCAAACACAGTACACTGAACAGTTGTGTATCTATATAAATACGTAATTGCGCCGAAGACTCCCGGAGATGCGAAAGGGACGGGTGCACCCTCTCCTATTTTGGGGATTTGAAGGAAACAGAGAACAGGTTTGTGCCACAGGGAAAGAGCGTGGAGCGTTTTAATTAATAGGAAAGAGGTGAGTACCAGGAGTCCCTTTATGCATGGCTTAACACTTAGCTCTATTTATTTTATAATGGATAATTCGGCTGCCCACCCGACACTACGAATATTTGCTGAGTGAATTTTAGGTGGTTACCACTTCCCCTAGTGACAAAACTTTTATACGGCATAATGCAAAAAAATGTACATTTAACAATAAATTAGAACAACGAGTTTTCAAAATTTACTCATTTCCTTGCATAATCTTACTCTCAATCGAAAATCTCAAGAGCTCAAGGAAAAGAGGTATAATTTCAGGCTCTAAGTTACCTCTGAACTTAAAAGAGTCAGTTTCATTGTATTTATATTAAAAATTGATTCTCATTGGATTTCTAGAGGTTGTGTGCAATATTTACAGCAAATATCATGTAAGTAATCATCTTGCCAGCTTTGTAATGCAAACCGGCCTCTTTGTTGACGGGAGCTGTAAACTGACATAAAGTAGCTCAAATCACACCAGAGACTTATAAAACGATTCTTAGCAAAAATTGGGGAACTAAAAGTTTTAGAAAAATACAGTTGTTAACCTGTTTGCTGGAGATCACAAGTTCCCGAAAAAACTCTTAAATGTTTAAGTCCAACTTGTTTACTCCGAAACATGAGACTCAGCCAACTAAAACAACCGGAGGAAGTAAAACATACCAAGGATTGGGCAAATTACTATAAAACACAGAGTTACCCTTTACAAAGATCACGTTGACAATGGTGGGAAATCATAGGATTACGAAATGTGCTCATCGTAGAGGGGTGCAATGGGTCCAATGGTTAGGGGGTGCGGGTGGGGGGGTTCTTGTATGGTCGGTAGAGGGTGCAAGTGGAGGGGACAGATGTTTGCTTTCAGTGTATATGAAGTATGGGAGTGGTCGTCCAAGGGAAAGGCGTACAGTGTATCAGAATTGTAGCGATATCTTAAGTTGTTAGAGAAGTGTATTGGGTTCGCGCGAAAACTACGGATCTGACGGAGAGGCTGTGGGAGGCTGGTATAGCTAGAGTAACCCCGATGGAAGTTACTTATGCTAGTTTGGTGGAGGGTGGATGAAAGGTGGTTGAGGATAGAAAGGGGAAGCGGGGATGGAGGAACCGTTGAAGGGAGACGCTTGATGTGGAGGATGCAAGCGAGGAGGGGAGGTTCAGTAGAAAAAACTCATTTCTGGACTTTGGTCCACCAAATTTTCTTTCCCACCCGGACCCCAAATTTTCAGTGTAATTTTTTTTTCTCGTCTTAAAATTGACTAAAGCGCATAAAAAAAACAAAAATATTTTTCTGGATTTTGGTCGAAAATTTCTGTCCGAATCGAACCGAAAATTTCCATGTAAAAAAAAAAAAAAAATTTTTCGTCTCAAAATTAAAAAGAAAAAAGATTTTCCGGATTTTGGTCGAAAATTTTCAGTGTAAAAAAATTTTTTTTCGTCTCAAAATTGAACAAAACGAATAAAAAACCAAAAAAAAAAAGATTTTCCGGATTTTGGTCGAAAATTTGTCCGAATATTCGGATCGAAAATTTTCAGTGTAACAAAAATTTTTTTTTCGACTCAAAATTGAATAAAACGCATAAAACCCCCCAAAAAAAGATTTTCCGGATTTTGGTCGAAATTTCGTTCGAATCGGACCGAAAATTTTCAGTGTGAAAATTTTTTTTTTCGTCTCAAAATTGAACAAAACGCATAAAAAAACGAAAAAGCGAACAAAATGTTTTCGATTTCTTTGGCCGCCATTTTGGACTGACGTAAAATCGAAACTAAAATTTTTTCGATTTTTTCACAATGAGATATTACTACCTTCAATTTGGATCCCCTTTAGTTGCCATTTTGGATTGATATATAGAGATTTAAATATGATCCCTTCTGATGAAAATTCGCCATGTCCAATTCGAACCCTCTGGTCAGGTATCAAATGTTATCAAAAAAACTTTGAAACTCATTAAATGATGTTTCCCGGTCAGAAGAAGAAATTATTACAAAAGGGCTAAAAAAAACTATTACAAAAGTGGGGACTTCTTACAAAAGAGCTAAAAATTCTTACAAAAGTGGGACACTTTACGTCACTAAAAAATCGAGAAAACGGGCGATTTGCGTTCTAATTCGAAATGGGGAGCCCGAATTGGTTCAAAAACAAGCTAGTTTTGGCCAATTGCGATTTTTTGTTGAAAATTCTCTGTTTCCAACTCGAACCCTCCCGTCAGGTATGAAATGTTATGAAAAAAACTTCGAAACTCATTAAAATGATGTTTCCCGGTCAGAAGAAGAAACTATTACAAAAGGGCTAAAAAACTATTACAAAAGTTGGGACCTCTTACAAAAGGGCTAAAAAACTATTACAAAAGTGGGGACCTCTTACAAAAGGGCTAAAAAACTATTACAAAAGTGGGGACCTCTTACAAATGGGATAAAAAACTATTACAAAAGTGGGGACCTCTTACAAGAGAGCTAAAAAATTCTTACAAAAGTGGGACATTTTACATCGCCGAAAAATCGAGAAAACGGGCGATTTGCGTTCTAATTCCTAATGGGGAGCGCGAATTGGTTCAAAAACAAGCCATTGAGGCGGAAAAACAGACATCGAAATTTTCCGCTAGTTTTGGCCAATTTCGATTTTTTGATGAAAAATCTCTCTTTCCAACTCGAACCCTCCCGTCAGGTATGAAATGTTATGAAAAAAACTTCGAAACTCATTAAAATGATGTTTCCCGGTCAGAAGAAGAAACTATTACAAAAGGGCTAAAAAACTATTACAAAAGTTGGGACCTCTTACAAAAGGGCTAAAAAACTATTACAAAAGTGGGGACCTCTTACAAAAGGGCTCAAAAACTATTACAAAAGTGGGGACCTCTTACAAAAGGGCTTGAAAACTATTACAAAAGTGGTGACCTCTTACAAAAGGGCTAAAAAACTATTACAAAAGTGGTGACCTCTTACAAAAGGGCTAAAAAACTATTACAAAAGTGGGGACTTCTTACAAAAGGGCTTGAAAACTATTACAAAAGTGGTGACCTCTTACAAAAGGGCTAAAAAACTATTACAAAAGTGGTGACCTCTTACAAAAGGGCTAAAAAACTATTACAAAAGTGGGGACTTCTTACAAAAGGGATAAAAAACTATTACAAAAGTGGGGACCTCTTACAAAAGGGCTTGAAAACTATTACAAAAGTGGTGACCTCTTACAAAAGGGCTAAAAAACTATTACAAAAGTGGTGACCTCTTACAAAAGGGCTAAAAAACTATTACAAAAGTGGTGACCTCTTACAAAAGGGCTAAAAAACTATTACAAAAGTGGTGACCTCTTACAAAAGGGCTAAAAAACTATTACAAAAGTGGGGACTTCTTACAAAAGGGATAAAAAACTATTACAAAAGTGGTGACCTCTTACAAAAGGGCAAAAAAACTATTACAAAAGTGGGGACCTCTTACAAAAGGGCTAAAAAACTATTACAAAAGTGGGGACCTCTTACAAAAGAGCTAAATTTTTTTTACAAAAGTGGGACATTTTACATCGCCGAAAAATCGAGAAAACGGGCGATTTGCGTTCTAATTCCTAATGGGGAGCGCGAATTGGTTCAAAAACAAGCCATTGACGCGGAAAAACAGACATCGAAATTTTCCGCTAGTTTTGGCCAATTTCGATTTTTTGATGAAAAATCTCTGTTTCCAACTCGAACCCTCCCGTCAGGTATGAAATGTTATGAAAAAAACTTCGAAACTCATTAAAATGATGTTTCCCGGTCAGAAGAAGAAATTATTACAAAAGGGCTAAAAAACTATTACAAAAGTGGGGACCTCTTACAAAAGGGCTAAAAAACTATTACAAAAGTGGTAACCTCTTACAAAAGGGCTAAAAACTATTACAAAAGTGGGACCTCTTACAAAAGAGCAAATCATTACAAAAGTGGGCGCAACAATCGTTTGACTGGACTGGTTAGGTGAAATAATTCATAAGAGGTGAGGGGCGTTGTACAAGCACGAGTGCGCGAATGCGCACGAGTGTTTTACAATATAGACCCTCGCCTCCAATGAATTATTTCACGTAACTAGTCCAGTCAAGCGATTACTCTGTTCATTACTTTTCATTATTAACTATAATTATATTATTTAACCCTTTACCTAACGTAACGGTCAAAAACGGCCAGCGCTATTCTCAAAACTCGCCAATTAATTTTCATTATTTTTTAATTTTTTGTCTCTAAA
This sequence comes from Pictodentalium vernedei, assembly GCA_031216915.1. Lineage (NCBI taxonomy): Eukaryota > Metazoa > Mollusca > Scaphopoda > Dentaliida > Dentaliidae > Pictodentalium > Pictodentalium vernedei. The sequence goes on along the minus strand of CM062294.1, from coordinate 212,575,799 downwards.
ACATAGGTTATGATCCTCATTGGAACGAGCTCGTCGAGCTCGTTCCAATGAGGGGTCATAACCTATGTTTTTGAGACAAAAAATGAAAATAATAGTTATTCCTGATTTTTTTTCCAAATGTCGTCTGGTTTTCATGTTAGGTAAAGGGTTTAAAAAAACCAAAAAAAAAAAAAAGCCAAAACAATGATGTCCCCATTACACACCCACAGCAAAGCGTCTTCGTTTGCGCGCACGGATACATGACACAATTGTTGATTGCATAATTCACTGGTGAAGTTATCGTTTATAATCAAACCCGGAAATCCCAGTAAACCACACTTTGGAAAGTAATAAATATAAAATAACTACCAAACTTTTGTCCGTGGATCATACTTGCCAGGGATTATACTTGCCAGTGATGGCCATCACTCAAAATCATCCCCGAAGTGGCAGACTATACTTGCCTGAAAACCTAGAACCACTGCACCCTCGGGGAGAGGTAGTACCTTTGTGAGAGGACCCAACTTCCCACACTGGTCCTCACCCGAGGTTTCAATCTACATCAATCAATGAAGCCACCTACCCATCACGCATCGACCGGTGACATCTGCCGAGCACCTGAACCTCTTCCTACTTCAACACACCTTGACACGAAAAAAAACGATCATATACAGTCACTGAGGGTCGAAAGGGGCTTGCTCCCCAAACCGTCCCTGCGCGCCTTCGGCGCGTGAAACCATTCCTTTCGTGTCCGTGGATCCAGCAGAAAGCAAAACAGATAACGTTAACCTATTAAACTATGTCTAATTCAGTTAGCCTTGATGAGGTTCAGAGTGAAGGCATGTATGATTTCATTGCAACCTACAACTACACTATCGGTAACAATAACAATGATTTGTCAAGCTCAGCCTTCCTGATTGAAAACCAGAGTTGTGATTATTATTCCACAGAAAGTTTTAAGGAACACATGCCATTAAAGAACAACAAGCTAGCCGTGTTTAATCTATATCGCAGAAGCTTAAATGCCAACTGGGACAAACTACAAAACTAACTTGTTCTGTGCTTTACAGGACAATGATGACTTTTTGATTTTATTGGCCAAAAGGAAACATTTTCTGTTCATGATAGTATCGCCTATGAGCTCGATGGATATCTTCTAATGACTCGGTGCCGTCCCATCGATGGCGATGGTATGGGTAGAGTTGGTTTATTTGTTAAAAGTAACGTCCACTTCCAAATTAGGGGAAGACTTGTCAGTTTTTGTCCCACATGTATTTGAATCCTTGTTTATAGAAACATCTTCCAAAATCCAAAATATAATTAGGATTATCTATCGACCTAACACCGCATCCAAGGCAGATCTTGACTCGTTTTTATCCATACTTTTAAATCTTGCTGAAAAACTAAGCCAGGAAAATAAAAACGCATATGTTATAGGAGACTTCAGCATCAACCTTTTAAACTTAGGACGCCATAACAAAACAAACCAATATGTAGACCTTGTATTTAGTTTCGGTTTCATGCCCGTTTCTGCTAAGCCGACAAGAATGACAGAAACATCCGCGACATTAATAGATCATATATTCCGTAACATTGCTAACGGTTTTTCTGATGGTATTTAATCACGGACGTAGATGATCACTTTGCTACTTTTTACGCTGAAAACTCACACAAGCTAGAAGAACAAATCGTACAAAGCCTTAAACGATTATTCAAAAGAAAAATGAAAATTATTTCACTTCAACAAGACTGTGACTTTAGAGATGTCTTCGGTTGCGACTGTCCAAACACTGCATACGATGCAGTTCTTTATCACTTAGACGGTTGTTTTAACAGAGCATTCCCCTTGCAACTGACCGTGGTTCCCAAAAGGTACGTCAAACGAGAGCCTTGGATGACCTCGGGACTAATTCAATCCTCTATAAATAAAAGGCGTGTATATGTTAAAAAACTGAAGTCCCCCACAACAGCGAACGTAGATCAATATAAACTATATTGCAAACTTTATCACAAATTAATACGTATGGCAAAGGCCAGCTACTACGAGAGGATTCTAGCCCGCAATAAGCACATCAACAAGTCTTGTGGGGGGGGGGGGGGGGGTGGTATACTACGAAAGGCTATAAGTAAGTCGCAACACGACCGTGCACTATCCACATTTTTCATGGATAACGACATCCAAGTTGACGATCCAAATGCCAGTGCCAACAAATTTAATTTCTTTTTGTTGTAATCGGAAGAAAGGTTAATTAACCAAGTACATCCAACTTGTCGGAAACACTCGTAATATCTTAAAGAAACCAACAATGCCCATAAAATCCTGCACCCGTTCCAATTCGGGTTCAAAATCTCACTCAAGTTTTCATCCGATTCTTCACCTTCTCAATAGTGTAGCTAAAATGAACGACCAAACGACCGAAAACCTAACTCTGAATTTATTTCTCGACTTTTCGAAAGCTTTTGATACAATATATCACGCGATATTTTTAGTAAGTAAGTTAAATCATTATGGAATCAGGGGCCCAGAAAACTCTTGGTTTAAGGATTATCTCTCTGAAAGATGTCAATATGTGCAATTTCAAGATATCGTTTCAGAGTTGCAAACAATTTCGATTGGCGGCCCACAAGGGTCCATCCCTGGACCTATTTTATTCCTCATCTACATCAACGACTGACCAGACTGCATAACCTTGATATTTTTTTTTCTTCTGATGATACAACAGCTTTTAAGTCCGGTAATAACCTAGATACACTTTTTCATAGTACAAATTTCGAAGATATAAAAATTCAGAAATGGTGTGCTGCCAATAAATTAGCTATCACGCATCCAAAACTAAACTTATGATGCTTCACCCACCCAACGATTCGAGTCAAACTGTTAATAGGGCGTTAAAATTAGGTGATTATGCAATGAAAAAAAAACACGTAATGAAAAAACAGCAGAATTTCTTGATGTCCACGTAGATGAAAAGTTATCCTTCGAACATCATATTTCAATTGTTTGTTCTAAGGTGGCTAGAACCGTATTATTTATTTATTTATTTATTTATTGGTGTTTAAGGTCACATATTTATGCACAATGGCTAATCAGGACCGTGACAGTTTTACGGGTGGAGGAAGCCGGAGTACCCGGAGAGAACCACCGAGCAACGACGAGCAGCTGCCAGCTCCCCAACATCGTAACTCCGCACTGCAGCATAGGCAGGGTTAGATTGGTTGAAGACATGCGCACCATCGACGTGCAGTACGCCTTAGTACACGGCGCCATCGTGCCCCCACGCGGGCAATGGAGATGAAGTGTCTTGCCCAAGGACACAACGCGGTTGCCGCAGGTGGGATTCGAACCGAGGACCTCTCGGCTTGCAGCCTGCCCCTCTACCTACTGAGGCACAGCGCTCCCGGCTAGAGCCATATACGTCATCAACGGGGTAAAGAATATATTGCATTGAAGACCTTTTACTTTTCTTTAATCCATAGCCACTTCCTCTATGGAATTCAAATTTGGGAACATTCACCGTCAACAAGTCAAATCCTCAAGTTGCAGAACAAGGCTACACGCACTATAAGTAGGGAAAAATAGAATATCACACACCGATCCTTTTTGTAAGTCTCTCAAAATTCTCAAATTTGATGACCTTTATAAACTCCGAGTTCTTCTGTGTATGCGCGGCTGGCAGAATGACAGATTACTTATATAATTTTAGAATACGTTCCAGCAATTGATGGGGAGAACAAGAGGATTAAAGATGCATGGAAAAATAATAATAATGATACCAACCTCAGCTTTTCCATAACGCACTTACGCCCCCCCCCCCCCCCCCTTCCCTTCAGTCAGTTCGGTTATGAAACTAAAGTATCATTCGTTCACCTCTGCATACTCATGCCCTTCAGCGTGCAGCAATGTGACTTGATTTCATACCACTGTAGAGTTCTGATCACTTCCTATCTCTTTCCTCGGTGAACGTCTGTTCCATGATGTACTCAGAGAGCAATTAAGAGTAGCTATACCGAGGTGCGTTAACCAGTGCCCGGAGCCCGAAACGTCTTCTAAAGGAGATCTGGGCCGCCGGGCCTGGCTTCATTACTATAAGATGGAGACCTTGTTTCTATCTCTTATGTCACTCTACGATTCCGAACATAGTACTACGTGATACCAATCAAGTCACTTTTCTCTAGTGTACTCGGTAATTATGCGTTAAACCCCCAATAGCCGTGATCCTTATTAGTAGTAGGAGATGTATGGGTCGGCCCCCATTGACCGGAGGAAGAGCCGGAGGGGGAAGTGAAGTAGTAGGAGCTGTGGTAAGGGGGGCCCCATTGGGGGGGGGGGGGAGGGGGAAGTTACTTCATAGTAACGTGACATGGTGGCGCCATGTTGAGTTGTCATGATAACCCGCGTGAGAGGCTATCTTGTGACGTCATCCCCATAGTGGTACGTGGTGTGAGTGCGTATGCGCTGCTCGTGTTGTTAGGGTGGTACGTGTTTCCGTCGTCCATTTTGTATACTGGAGGCCGCCATCTTGGTTTCTATGGTAGCACGTGGTTGCTATGTTACCCAAAGGCCTATAACAAGACAGGGGTATGTTCGGAGGTTATGTTCGATTGAATCGGAGTATCATGAATTACCACAAACAACCCAACAATCCCTCCAAATCACCAAAAACGACTTTATTTACTACGGATTCTTCAAGAATCCTATGTAGGACTGCCATACCACAGATTTTAATAGTAGCACGTAGTGCTATAGTACAGAGGGGGCCCCATGGGTAAGTTTGTTTGAACTAGAGTATATCTAATTACCCACATAGACCCGGCAACCCTTACAAACCACCAAAATCTACACCAAACCACCAAAACGGACATGTGAAGCCCCATTTTGGGCATATAAAAATAAAACGTAATGCTATAGGACCGATATATCTCCTGGGGGTATGTTCTATTTAATAGGGGTACTGGACCAGATTTTCCCAGAATCCCATTTTTTTAATAATGAGTCAATCGAGCAAATGAGCTTTAGAGCAATTGCTCGATCAAGTGACTCGCACATATTGCTCGAACGACTCGAATCACATCGAGCAAACGATCTATCGAGCAATTGCTCGTTCGAGTGACTCGCACATACGACTCTTCGACTCATTTCAGAAGAAAGGGATTCCATAGCCACGGGCGTTTTCAAAAAAGGGATTCCACAAATGGAATTCCACAAAAGGGATTCCATAAGTGGGATTCCGTCTCACCTCGAGTAACTCCCACATACTGCTCGAATGACTCGAATCCCATCAGCAAATGAGCTACCGAGCAATTGCTCGTTCGAGTGACTCGCACATACGACTCTTAGCCTCATTTCAGAAAAAGGGATTCCATAGCCACAGGCGTTTTTAAAAAAAAAAGAATTCCACAAATGGGATTCCACAAAAAGGATTCCATAAGTGTGATTCCGTTTTACCTTGAGTGACTCGCACATACTGCTCGAATGACTCGAATCCCATCGAGCAAATGAGCTACAGAGTAATTGCTCGTTCGAGTGACTCGCACATACGACTCAGCCTCATTTCGGTATTTGTGAATACCTATGGCCTGGTATGGTATTATTTGAGGATACCTATCGAGGATACCTTTTGAAAAATCCCCTTTTTAGTCGTATGAGACAATGAGGGCTATGAGAAAAGCCCTCAATGAAGTCTAATTTACTATGCCTCTTAACCTCATTTCTTTTGAGACCATGAGGGCCATGAAACAACCCCTCAATGAGGCCTGATTTACTATCCCTTCTAGCCTCATTTCGGTATTTTAGGATACCTATGGCCTGGTATTGTATTATTTGAGCATACCTATCGAGAACACCTTTTGGAGAATACCCTTTTTAGTCGTATGAGGCAATGAGGTCTATAAGAAAATCCCTCAATGAGGTCTAATTTACTATCCCTCTTAGCCTCATTTCTTTTGAGGCCATGAGGGCCATGAAAAAATCCCACAATGAGGCTTAATTTACTATCCCCCTTGGGCCTCATCTCGGTATTTAACAACCATAGCCGCTGCGACCCCCAATTTCAGCACCCCCTCTTTTGAAAACGTTTAGCCTTTTTGGTCATATGAGAGCTATGTGAAAGGTATGGCGGTCCTATAGCACTACGTGCTGCAAAATATTCTTGAAGAATCCATAGCAAATATAGTGTGTTTTTTTTTTTGGTGACTTCAGGATTGGTGGGAACTAGTGGGGTCTGGTGGGGACTATTTGGAACTGGTGTGGACTAGCAGGCTAATTGTCGTAAAAACACATAGTTTCTACAATCGGATCTCCACATCTCCTACTACTTCCTTCCTGCGGAGTCCTCCATGAGATCCTGCCAATGGGGCACGATCCATACATCTCCTACTACTTCACTTCCCCCTCCGGAGCTCCCTCCGGCCAATGAGGGCCGATACATCTCCTACTACTCCCTTCATCGGTCCCATGCGGGGTCCCCCATGAGATCCTGCCAATGGGGCACGATCCATACATCTCCTACTACTCCCTTCATCGGTCCCCCTGCGGGATCCCACATGAGATCCTGCCGATGGGGCAAGATCCATACATCTCCTACTACTTCACTTCCCCCTCCTGCTCTCCCTCCGGCCAATGGGGCCGATCCATACATCTCCTACTACTCCCTTCGTCGGTCCCCCTGCGGGGTCACCCATGATATCCTGCCAATGGGGCACGATCCATACATCTCCTACTCCACCCCCCCACCCCCCTCTACAAAAACAGTTGGTCTGCTGTCGAGAAATTTTGTTTGCCTTTTCTATGGAGCAAATGGAAGACAGTTAACTTTGCCATGTCGCTTCCTTGCAGTTACATCCCGTGTCTCCCACTTTCTCAATTTATGGGGTAAAACACAGTGGGAGAATCGGGCGTTGTGAATTAATTGCTATGCGGCTTATTCAAAGGATTTGAAATATAGCTCATTTCAGGAAAGTTGTGGTAAAGAAATGCCCAATGAATGATTCTAGGGTCAGGTTAATAATTACAAGGCAGTGTAGTTTTCATATGTATTTGATTCGATTCTTCAACATGGTATTATTAATAACATGACATTCTAACATAATAAATATTAAATACTGATATGATTTTTCAAAGTATTGAAGACGTTATAACATAATATTAAAAACATGATGATTTGACTCATAATATAATTGTTTAACATGACATTCTAACATAATTCTAACAATGGGTGGGTTTCGATTTCACAACGAGTACAAGTATGTGTACGTGAAGGTAACTTTCTGTGAGTTACGTCACAGTTTTCGAGCAGGGTTTTTTATGCAAAAACCTGCAAAAACTGCTAAAATATTGCAGAAACTTACCTACACGTACACATATCCGTACGCGTTTTAAAATTGCAACCCCCCTATTAACCGTGTGACCACATATCGACGCCTCAGTGCTAGAATGTTCTATGTCCCACAGGGGACAAAGAACATTCTAGCACTAAGACGACGATATATTGAATACATTATACATTATAACATAATATTTAATTATACATTATTCAAGGAGAAGCAATTCAGATGCAGAATCACTACATGTCATAATGTCATTTTCAGCATTCAATAGTCTCTGTTTCAGAATGTTTAATCTTTTATCCACATTTTTGTATTTTCGTCTGTTTGCGGGAGGAAGTCCCCCTGCTTGCAATTGTATTTGCTGAACATCATTAAATGATTGGATTTCCTTAATGTTTTTGAGGAGGTTGAATATATTAGGATGTGCACTTATTATTTGTTTCTTTAGCTTACTATGCCATGCTTCCGAGTGGTTGGTGGTTCTCGGATCCTCGGTATTAAAGTGATTTCAGATACGACGATCAGTTTCCACCCAGTTTGATGTAACCAAGTCATTGAATGGCGTGGCATCATTATTTGAATCTGAAATTCCAAACTCATCAAGTGTATAAACCACGCATCGTCCACCTCTCGTTTAGGGATAATTGGTAAAACTGCAGCACGACGTACTAGTGTGCGGATAGCATTGCCTTCTTTGTATGCACACGTCATAGTCCACAGAGAATTCCTCAGGTCTAGCCTTATACCATGTGCTGAACAGGAATTTCTGAGTTTAGTAAAAAATGTTGTATACACACTCTCACTTTTTCCAGGAAGAAGAGCATACACTAGGGGATACATCTAACCATTCACATAACTGTGTAATGTATACAGTTGTGCAAATAGTGATGGACAGGTGTAGAACATTCCATCACCATACACAGTATGATTGTCTGCTAAATGTTGAAGATTTCGATCTGTTGCAAAAACTAGTATTCGGTTGCCTGATTCGTCATTATCTGATAGTAAAAATCGTTCTCCTGCGATCGTTTCTGTCCATTCACCATCTAAATTTAATTCAGCGACTGTCTTGGGTAACTTTGGTATAAATTTCGATCTCTGTCGGTAGAAAATACTGTGACATGACTGGAGTGTCGGTAAGCTCTCAATGGCTTGATGTGTTCTGTGCATAGCTTAGCGCATTCCTGTCTATACAATTGATGAATCGGAGTCGTTTCTTCTCTGCATCGTTTCTTAATATTGTTCATGATATTCTTCACTTTAACATTCGCAAAGTCTGCTTCATGGTTGTGTACGTGATTGAAACCAACAGGGATTTTGTTATGAGTACGAATGGTTGCAAGGCAGCTTTGTACTGCACATCTCCAACAGACTCTGTCGCTTCGTCGATTATTCACTTAGTTGCGGTAGTTATTAAAAACTAAACTTTCTCCACCGTGTTTGATCTGAACATACCGAACTTCTACTTGTGCGTTATCCATCTTCTACGTGGTATGGAAATGTGATATGGAACGCTTGATATCGCATTGAAATATATACTCTGGACTTGCTCTAATTTCACTATAAAGTTAAAGGACAGACGAACAAATAGCATGACTACCACTCATATATAACACTGGTCACAACCAACCGCAATACACCACTAAATAGAGAGTAATCGCTTGACTGGACTGGTTACGTGAAATAATTCATGAGAGGTGAGGGACGTTGCACAAACACGAGTGCGCGAATGCGCACGAGTGTTTTACAATATAGTCCCTTGCCTCGAATGCATTATTTCACGTAACCAGTCCAGGCAAGTGATCACTCTGTTTATTACCTTTCATTAATAAAAAAATTAATTTAACCCTTTACTAATGTAACGGCTAGCGCTATTCTCAAAAATCGCAAATTAATTTTCATTATTTTTTATTTTTTTTTTTGTCTCTAAAACATAGGCTATGACCCCTCATTGGAACGAGCTCCTCGAGCTCGTTCCAATGAGGGGTCATAACCTATGTTTTTGAGACAAAAAATGAAAATAATAACTATTCAAGAATTTTTTTTGCAAGTGCCGTCTGCTTTTCATGTTAGGTAAAGGGTTAAAAAAACAAAAAACAATGAAGACCCTATTACACCCACGGCAAAGCGTCTTCGTTTGCGCGCACGGATACATGACACAATTGTTGATTGCATAATTCACTTGTGAAGTTATCGTTTATAATCAAACCCGGAAATCCCAGTAAATAACATTTTGGAAAGTAATAAACTAAAGATAAAAACCAAACAAGCAAACAAGATGCCTACCAATCATATATAAACTCAGTTAGCACTGGTCAAAATCTGAAAGAGACTTTAACCTGTTTGCATAAGCTAAAGTGGGAGAACCTGGAAAACAGTCTGCACTAATTAGTTGGTGTGAAATTCAGAAAGTGGGAGAACCGGACTTAAACCATCAAACATTCAAATGATTTGTTTATTTTAATTATTGTATTTTCAAAGTAATCGACATACTGCGAATAAAGGTTTCAATTCAATAGAAGACATCCATAATTTTTCCAGCAGCAATTTTATCGACTATTTGGTTTGAATTATACACCATGCTGGATTCATCATTAATTTATTTCCAGAAAATGTTATGGTTTACAGAATGAAAAAGCTTACATCCGTGAAAAAAATCTTTTAAAAACTTCCTTGATTTTCACATTGATATCGATATTGTTCCTTCATATACATTGAATAGTATCGATTTCCTATGGCCATTAAATTTAATTCATATACTTTGCTTATGAAAATGTTTTCAGCAGAGAGGTTCTCTGCAGGAGGATTTTTTTTCTTTGTTTCTGAGAATGACAATATACACAACATTTCGCGCATTGACATACAATACACTATGAAGTAATTTGCAGTTTCAAAAGTCTCCACATGGGTGTGATACAAACGAGAGACCAGTGAAAAATACTATAAAACATTGACAATTGTATTTTCCCGAATTGTATTTTCTAGAAGTCAATATAAATGACGGAAATGAATCAGTAGCATTTCAAAAGATATGGCGATTTGCCAACAGGCAAATTGCCATACCTTTGGAAATGCTAATGGTTTATTTCAATTAGTTATTTCCATAAATAGAAAATACAATTCTGAAAAATACAATTGTAAAAGTTTTATAGTATTGGCCCCAGTTAATCCTTCCTCAACCGGAAGTTGCAGACGACAGTTCAAATATGTTTTCTCTTTATACTTCACTTAACACGAAGAACAGGCAACATTTACTATAATCGCTACATAGATAACTAACATGTTTTATTTGTTGGTCTGAAACATAACTTATGACTACTGATCAAGCTCTTCCAACGAGTTGCTATATTTTATAAACTATGATATGGAATCAAAAGATGAAAAAACTGCAAAAAAGGAAACTGATTAATATTTCTGTGCATAGAGCCAGGTGGATTTGGCGGTTTTATTAATTAAAGGGTTGATAATTCAACAGTTCTTCTGCTGGAAACCATGTCTTCTGCCCGCTCATTAGAACCGGTTCGATGAGCTCCTTCTGACGAAGAACTCAAAACAATATTCAGTGTTTCATTTCTTGGGAGCACTATTAGCACACATGACGCATCTTTCAGTGTTGGCCGAGCGGATAAGTGTGCCCTGGTCTCTCATACCAGAGATCCCGGGATCGATCCTCCATCGGGGAAGCTCACGAGGTGTCCGAACACACCTCTGGCAATATTAATTGTGGGGTTAATGCTGTCACACCGTAACGTTGTATTGGGTGAGAACGTAAAGTTTCAGTCTCCCGAACAGAGGGAGACGAGACACACTCCGTACAAGCTAAGATCACTCCGTATAGTATTCGAGAAGAGCGAGGCCACGAAATTGTCGCTATTGAGGTCGTTGTCGGTAATCGTACACACCCGCACCTTGGCCCAAGGAGAAGAGGCAATATTAGTTGGAAAACTTAATCGGCAATCACTACAAAATAAATGGTTTTGTTTTTTAGGATTTAACGATACTTCCAACAGCCAGGGTCGCATCATATCGGACAATTTTGCGGGTGTAGGAATCTGAAGTGCCCAGAGAGAAGGACCCAGCAGCGGTGCACAACTGACAGACTCCCCAACTTACTAACTCTGCATAAGCACAGTTAGCAGCGGTTGAAGGCAATTGCACCATCGACGTGTAGTACACTTTAGTACAGTACACTCGCCGTGGACTGGTCGTAATCCACTCGTCGGCAGTGATGCAACAAAATTTTAATTAATGAAGCACCGGTTTGCAGCCGGTGCTTCATTAATTAATTTTTTTATGATTATTCCTATAATTAGTGTTTGGAATCTAATAACGTGGGAATTTGGAATTAAATATCTTGTCTTGGTCACTTTCCACGGGATGGGTAATATTTCCAATGAATTAGATTTCAAACACTAATTATAGGAATAATCATCAAAAAATTAATTAAAATTTTGCTGATGATGATTTTTATTACCTGGTAACCGCAAGCGTGGACATCTCTGCCCACGCATGGATTACGACTTGTCCTCGGTGACTGTATTGTAGGCAAACGGAATGAAATGTCTTACCCAAGGACACAACCGAGATGACGAACCGTGGAGCTTTCGACCTGAAGTCGAATGCTCTAACCATTTATCCATCGTGCTCCAGTTACAATTTAATTAAATTAAGTATAATGCAGAAGTCAGGTCCGGGTTTAAAAGTGATCGCCAATAACATGACACTGTCAGGGCAAAGCCAGCCTAAATATAGGGGCAAGGGGCCTCATATTTAAAGATATTGTAAGTTCAAAATATATTCCGCATCAAGGCGAAAAACCTACATGAATTTCACTTCTCTGTAAAGCTGGAAAAAACACACGTGGTGTATATCCAGCTTTAGCGCAGGGACCCAGGGGAGAAACGGTATGTTAGATAAGGTTTAATCTCATTTAATTTATACAGTAGTCGCGAATCTTACGAGACGTAATCGGTTTTCGCCACGGCCAATTGAGAAACGAGATTCTAAAAGATAGAAATGTCGTGTCATCATTAGTTATAGCAATGCGTGTCAGGAACGAATCACCGTTAAGTCACGCGCGAGATGACTTGTATTGATTCTGCCTCGATATACGTCATCTCCCACCGTTTTGACAGGTGGACAGATGAGCGTCGGTCCACCTGACAGTTTAGGGTAAAAAGTATATATACCTTGAAGAGCAGAGCATTAGACACACACTTGGGGTCACACACACGTTGGTGAAGTCCAGGACAGGCGGACTCTGTTTCCTGGCATAAGGGTACCTTCGATCACAGGACCCTGAAACGGCTGGAATCGCCAGAGAGGGCATTCCATGATTGATTTAGCTTAACGTTGATAGGCGGCTACGGGGCCGAATTCGTGAGAAGGAACACCCCAGGTGGAACGTTAATGTTTAGACTGTCGAGTAGCAGGTATCATCCTGCAATAGTCAGAAGTGTAGGTTAATTGTATTGTGCGTATTAACCCTTTGAAGCGTCAGACTGATTGCGTTCTGAGTAGTTTGTTTTGCTGTCGAAGCATCGTAATACCGACTGGAGATCGGTGTGAGTGACAATTTCGCCCTAGCACAAAAAGGGCATTTGTGAATCGTGAATTCAACTAGGAACGGTGAATATTTCAATAGGACTTTCACGGAGGACTTTCAAAGGCACATAAGGTATGAGTAGACAATATCTGACCCAAATCAGAAGTACGGTGTCCTTATAGACGACGAACATTGCTGGTCGGAACCCTCCGACAGCTAGAGGTACAGTTACGCGCAGACGTTGACATTTGAGCCTAAGCGGGTGAAGCTCTTATGGAGAGCTCACAGTAATAACATTTCAGATTTGTGAAGCTCTTATGGCGAGCTCACGGTAGTAACATTTCCAGTGTGTAGACTATAGTACCAGTACAGGGCTATAGAATGACTATATGATCGTTTAGAATTATTTAACCGTAGCGACCCATTTTCTGTGAAAAGAATCGAATTGTTGATTGTTGAAATATTGAAACGGATTTATTTTTATGTGTAAATAAAAGAATCGTTGTTACTTTAAATCATTCTTTCCATTATACAGCCTGAAGTGATTAGGAATCACACCTAACGGAAATCGAACCTATTTCAGGCCAATTTGGCAAAGAAGGAATCACGGCGTCGGTCTAACTCAGCTCCCTGCGCCGAGTTCGCGACACTTGGATTCCGACCCTCCACGTTGGTCTAATTTTCCCGCAACTTCATCAGCGGGACTAAATAACCCCACGTCAGCCCAGGCCTTACGGGGCCTCAGGAGTCCCTGACATTGATTGGCGAGGCTAACCAGGATATTTCTAAAAGGTAAAAAATGGCTATATGGAAATTTTGTTTTATTTTAACGGCGGTTCTGTTTATGTTTTGACGCGTTCGGTCAGCTGATGCCATTCAAGGGTTTAATATCGCAATACAGTAGTCCCCAAGAGGATACTTAATAGCCATTATAACTGCGGTAGGTTTCAGAGTATTGGGGCGTTTAATTACGTTAAATTACAGAGGTAAATTAGGATTAATTGCCATATTTTTTTTTCTTCTTTCTTTCTTTTCCTTCTTCATTCTTTCTGACGAGTGTTGAAGATAGAAAGAAAAAATCAAAATGGATGTTGTTACACCCCTCGCCTAACTGGTATCATTAGGCAAGGAAATGGGCCTTGAGGGAGCTGAACTTCAGAAGTTCGTTAAAGATGAGCAGAAACGTGAGGCCAAGGAGATTGCCTTACGTAATGACGCAAGGGAGAGAGAGGCCCAAGCAGCGAGGGAGGCAAAAGAGCGAGAGATCCAATTAGAACGAGAGCGCGAGAAAGACGCAAGAGAGGCAAGAGAGCGAGAGATCCAATTAGAACGAGAGCGTGAGAAAGAGGCAAGAGAGGCAAAAGAGCGAGCGATTCAGTTAGAAAGGGAGAGAGAGAATGAGGCGAGAGAGAGAGAAGCCCAATTAGAACAACAGAGGCACGAGAGAGAATTAGAGCTCCTCAGAGCAAGAGCCGATGTGGAGAATGAAAGTCGGCGCTCAGGGGATGGGAGTGCAGGGGTAGCAATTCATGCCCCACGCCCCCATCTCGCTCATTTCAATGAAAACACAGATGACTTGGACTCGTACTTGGAGAGGTTCGAGCGTTTTGCCTCCAGTCAAATGTGGCCAGAAGACACATGGGCTATGTGCTTGAGCCCTTTGTTGTCAGGTAAAGCCCTCGAGGCTTATACCAGTATGCCTCCTACACTTCTTAACGACTACGGTGAGCTGAAGAATGCCATCCTTCGGAGATACCAGCTCACTGAAGAAGGATTCCGGACCAAGTTCCGAGAGATTAAGCAGGAGAAGGGAGAAACAGTACCTCAGTATTTTGCCCGAGCTAGGCGGTACTTTGACCGCTGGACTGATCTCGCAGAAGTGAATGAGTCATATGGAGCCCTGCGCGATCTATTTCTCCGGGAGAAGTTTTTAACTACATGCTCCAAGGAGTTGGGCCTGTTCATCAAGGAAAGGGGTCCGCCCACCTATGATGAGATGGCAACTGTGGCAGAACACTACATCGAGGCCCACGGTGGGAGTGTGAACGCACCCAAATCGGCTAGGGGTGGGGCAAACGGGTTGGCAATGGCACCTGTAAGGCAACACCACCCCATTCCGCCTGCATCGCAGGCCAGCCGGAATGGGAACGCCCCCAAAGACACAACTTGTTTCATCTGCAACAAACGGGGACATATGGCCAGAGATTGTTGGCAGCGACAGGCCAAGGCCATTGGGAACTCTAGACCACCCCAGCAGGGGGCCGGGGGTACAGCGCAAAAGGGGAGGAGAGACCCCTCCCCGAAGGACTGGAGGCGAAGGGGTGGCGAGAGGCCAGGGAACAACAGGCAAACCGCAGCGCTGTGCCAAACCATAGGCCCAGAAAGCAGTCCTCTCCGCGACTGCATCCAGGAGGGACAGCTAAGGCTGGAAGGTGGGACAATCATTCCCATAATCAGCGGAATGTGTGAAAGTCACCCCTACGCCGGGGGCACCATGCCTATTTACATCTGGTACGTCGGCCAGCAGGAGGTACAGTTGCTTCGCGACACTGGCTGCAGTAGCGCTGCGATCAGGAGGCGCCTCGTGAGCGACACACAGCTCACCGGGGGTGACCACCTGTGTGTGTTGATAGATGGGACACTTAGGCGTTTTCCGCTGGCGAGGGTGCAAGTGGACACGCCTTTCTACACCGGTGAGGTGGAGGCCATGTGCATGGAAGACCCGGTGTATGATCTCGTGATCGGAAATATCCCTGGTGTTAGCAATAACCCAGACAGCAGTTGGTCGGCACCCGCCGAGGCATCGGCCGTGGTTTCGAGGTCCCAGGCAGCAAAGGCAAAAAGGCCCATCCGACCACTGAATGTTCCGGCCGAAGCCGTGGGCGAAGTTCATACCGACGATCTCAAGAGCGCCCAAGCCACTGACCCCACACTGAAGAAATTTTGGGACCTCGCCAAAAGTGGTGACAGTGTCGCCACCAGGGGTAAGGGGCGAGTTAAGTTATCCGTAAGGAAGGGGGTGCTTTACAGGGAACACGAGCAGCCCCGTGGCCAGACAATTATTGAGGCACGACAGATTCTGGTGCCTCAAAAATTCAGGAAGCAGATCATGACCCTGGCTCACGAGTCCGTGGTTGGGGGCCACCTAGGGACCAGGAAGACCCTCGATAGAATCACGTCCAGCTTCCACTGGTCTGGCATCACAGGCGACGTCACGAGGTTCTGCAGGTCATGTGACGTCTGCCAGAAAACTGTCCCAAAGGGGAAAGTCCAGAGGGTACCGTTGGGAGAGATGCCTCTCATGGATAAGCCATTCGACAGGGTCGGAGTGGATTTGATCGGACCGATCTCTCCTGTTTCCGACAAGGGCAGCAGGTATATCCTGACTGTCGTGGACTACGCCAGGAGGTACCCCGAGGCGATAGCTTTGCCAAGGATCGAAGCCGAGCGAGTTGCCGAAGCACTCCTCGAGATTTTCTGTAGGCTCGGTTTTCCGAAGAAAATCCTTAGCGATAGAGGTTCGCAGTTCACGTCGGGGATGCTCGACGAGGTATGCCGGTTGGTGTCTGTGAAGCAGATCTTCACCACCCCATACAACCCAAGGTGCAATGGGCTCTGCGAACGGTTCAATGGAGTTCTGAAAGATATGCTGAAAAGGATGTGTCAGGAGCGGCCCAAGGATTGGGACCGCTACCTGCCGGCCGTCCTCTTTGCCTACAGGGAGGTGCCACAAGCAAGCACCGGATTTTCTCCGTTCGAACTGCTCTATGGACGAACAGTGAGGGGGCCCATGCAGGCATTGAAGGAGCTCTGGACGGGGACGGAGACTCCTGAGGTTCGTAACACCTACCAATATGTCCTCGACCTCCGGAACAAATTAGAGGAAACATGTCGCCTGGCCAGGGAAAGCTTGCACAAGGCCCAAGGCAAGTACAAGCACCATTACGACCGGAGAACGCGGAACAGGCAATTCGAGGTCGGTCAGAAAGTGACAGTGCTCCTCCCAACTGAGCACAACAAGCTGCTACTCCAGTGGAGAGGGCCTTTCGACGTCACTGAGGTCATAAGCATGACGGACTATCGAGTGAACGTAGAGGGGAAGAGCAAGGTCTACCACGCCAACCTGCTCAGACTATACCGCGAGAGGGAGGGAGAGCCAACCCCTGTTAAGGCTGGGGTGGGCAACCCCAACCCCTCGGTGTCCCAAAAGGCCGCGGCTATGGCCGTCATCGAGAGCGACTACCACGACGAGGCCGGCGTCGTAGATGACGAAAACCTGCTTGTTCTTGAGGAGGTCGACGGGACGGAAACGTATAGGGACGTGCGCATCGACGATGCACTGGACGACTGCAAGAGGCAAGAAGCCTTGGCATTATTGCAGGAGTTCGGGGACGTGTTCTCCGATAGTCCCGGAACCACCCATCTGGCCGAGCACAAAATAGAGCTCCCGACGTCGGACCCAGTGAGGGTGAGGCCCTACAGCATCCTTTACTCAAAAAGACAGGATATGCGGGAGGAAGTCAAAAAGATGCTGGAGGCTGGGGTCATCGAGCCATCAAACTCCCCCTACAACTCCCCTGTGGTCCTCGTGAAGAAAAAGGATAGTAGCCTCCGTTTCTGCATCGACTTCAGGAGGCTGAATTCTGTCACCAAGTTTGACAACGAGCCTATGGGTGATATAGAGGCCATACTGTCCAAACTGCAGCAAGCTGAATATTTCAGCAAAATCGACCTGAGTAAGGGCTACTGGCAAATCCCCGTCGAGACGAGACACCGGCCAATGACCGCTTTCACCACGCCCGACGGCTGCTATCAATTTAAAAAGATGCCGTTTGGGATGGTCAACGCCGGGGCCACGTTCAATCGTATGATGAGGAGACTGTTGGAGGATTTGAGGGGCGTGGAACACTATGTGGACGACATCCTGGGCAACACAAGGACTTGGGCGGAACATGTCAGCGTCCTCCGGTCCCTTTTTCAGAAGCTGCGAAAGGCCGGACTCACCGTGAAACCTTCGAAATGCCTGATAGGTTTCCGGACCATAGAGTTCCTGGGTCATAAGGTCGGTGAGGGGAAAGTAACCATGGACGAGGAGAAGTTGGGGAAAATGCGTGACGCCAAACCACCCCAGACCAAACGTCAAGTAAGATCCTTCCTGGGTTTAGCTGGCTACTATCGGAAGTTCGTGCCCAATTTTGCGGAGGTAGCCGCACCCTTGACCGACCTTACAAGGAAAGGACAACCCAACAAGGTGAACTGGGGACCCCACCAAGACCGGGCGTTCAACACCTTGAGGGATATCTTGGTCAGTTCACCGGTCTTGCGACTCCCAGATTTTTCAAAGCCATTCGTCGTCCAGACCGACGCGTCCGATGCCGGGGTGGGAGCTGCCCTGCTACAGGAACACACCGACGGCCATTTCCCTGTAGCGTACGCCAGTAAGAAGCTCTTCCCGAGGGAGCAAAACTACTCAGTGATCGAATGAGAATGTTTGGCACTGGTGTTTGCCGTGAAGAAGTTTCAAAACTTCTTGTACGGCCGAGAGTTTGTGCTCCACACGGACCACAAGCCGCTCACATACATCCAGAAATGTAAGGTAGAAAGCAGCAGGATAATGAGATGGTCCCTCCTGCTGCAAAATTACCGGTTTAGGATCGAGGCCATTAAAGGCAAAGATAACGTGGCGGCCGATTACCTCAGCCGCCAAGGATAGCGGTATGAGTTTCGTAAACCCGGTGTTAAGGCCCGGAAGGAATTTTCTTATTTTAGTATTATTATTGCTCTGACTGCTGACTAGAGTTGTTTGTGAGTGCGAATGTGAGATACACTGCCCCGTTCGTCGCATGTGCGTGGACGGGGAGCATGTGTGTCGAGTTTTGTAAGTGTGGGATACACTAACCCCGTCTGTCGCAAAGGCGCGGTCGGGAAATCTGTGTGTTGAATGTGTGAGTGTGCGCGTCACAATTTTAATCCCCTGGTTGAGCTTTGCGAGGGTGAGGCTCAACATAATGCAGGGGTCGTTTGCCCCTTCACAAGTCATAGGGGAATGGGAGGCGAAGTTACACTCCGTTGAAATTAACCCATCTGACGCAAAGGCGCGGGCGGTGCTACTCGTCGGAGTGAGTGCCAAATGAACTGGTTGCAAAATGGGCGAATGTGTATAAAAATGTGTATGTTTAGGTGTAAATATATAGTATTACAGGGAGAGAGAGTGCTGCAAATATAAGAATAAGGCTACTCTCCATATGTAAACCCGCAAGACGGGAGCATGTGGTAGCGTGTGTGTCGTGGGAATCGGTAAGGCCGACGCATGAGCCCGGTCATGAACCCCACGACCACTAGGGTACAGTTTTGTAGTCTTGAACATGATGGTAGATCGTAAAATGGTGTGAGAGGCGAGCGTGCGTGGCTTTGCCCCTTGTGTTTTAAGAGATACACAGGGTGTTTCTCTTGGGAAGGGAGTTGTCAGGGCAAAGCCAGCCTAAATATAAGGGCAAGGGGCCTCATATTTAAAGATATTGTAAGTTCAAAATATATTCCGCATCAAGGCGAAAAACCTACATGAATGTCACTTCTCTGTAAAGCTGGAAAAAACACACGTGGTGTATATCCATCTTTAGCGCAGGGACCCAGGGGAGAAACGGTATGTTAGATAAGGTTTAATCTCATTTAATTTATACAGTAGTCGCGAATCTTACGAGACGTAATCGGTTTTCGCCACGGCCAATTGAGAAACGAGATTCTAAAAGATAGAAATGTCGTGTCATCATTAGTTATAGCAATGCGTGTCAGGAACGAATCACCGTTAAGTCACGCGCGAGATGACTTGTATTGATTCTGCCTCGATATACGTCATCTCCCACCGTTTTGACAGGTGGACAGATGAGCGTCGGTCCACCTGACAGTTTAGGGTAAAAAGTATATATACCTTGAAGAGCAGAGCATTAGACACACACTTGGGGTCACACACACGTTGGTGAAGTCCAGGACAGGCGGACTCTGTTTCCTGGCATAAGGGTACCTTCGATCACAGGACCCTGAAACGGCTGGAATCGCCAGAGAGGGCATTCCATGATTGATTTAGCTTAACGTTGATAGGCGGCTACGGGGCCGAATTCGTGAGAAGGAACACCCCAGGTGGAACGTTAA
The DNA here is from genome assembly GCA_031216915.1 of Pictodentalium vernedei. Lineage (NCBI taxonomy): Eukaryota > Metazoa > Mollusca > Scaphopoda > Dentaliida > Dentaliidae > Pictodentalium > Pictodentalium vernedei. The sequence goes on along the minus strand of CM062294.1, from coordinate 212,555,800 downwards.
TGTTTAGATTGTCGAGTAGCAGGTATCATCCTGCAATAGTCAGAAGTGTAGGTTAATTGTATTGTGCGTATTAACCCTTTGAAGCGTCAGACTGATTGCGTTCTGAGTAGTTTGTTTTGCTGTCGAAGCATCGTAATAAGGACTGGAGATCGGTGTGAGTGACAATTTCGCCCTAGCACAAAAAGGGCATTTGTGAATCGTGAATTCAACCAGGAACGGTGAATATTTCAATAGGACTTTCACGGAGGACTTTCAAAGGCACATAAGGTATGAGTAGACAATATCTGACCCAAATCAGAAGTACGGTGTCCTTATAGACGACGAACATTGCTGGTCGGAACCCTCCGACAGCTAGAGGTACAGTTACGCGCAGACGTTGACATTTGAGCCTAAGCGGGTGAAGCTCTTATGGCGAGCTCACAGTAATAACATTTCAGATTTGTGAAGCTCTTATGGCGAGCTCACGGTAGTAACATTTCCAGTGTGTAGACTATAGTACCAGTACAGGGCTATAGAATGACTATATGATCGTTTAGAATTATTTAACCGTAGCGACCCATTTTCTGTGAAAAGAATCGAATTGTTGATTGTTGAAATATTGAAACGGATTTATTTTTATGTGTAAATAAAAGAATCGTTGTTACTTTAAATCATTCTTTCCATTATACAGCCTGAAGTGATTAGGAATCACACCTAACGGAAATCGAACCTATTTCATGCCAATTTGGCAGAGAAGGAATCACGGCGTCGGTCTAACTCAGCTCCCTGCGCCGAGTTCGCGACACTTGGATTCCGACCCTCCACGTTGGTCTAATTTTCCCGCAACTTCATCAGCGGGACTAAATAACCCCACGTCAGCCCAGGCCTTACGGGGCCTCAGGAGTCCCTGACAGACACTACTTTCTTTGGCAGTTAAAAACTCATTTTAAATCAAACATGAGTTTGCAGGTCGATTAACGAAAAGTTAAAAGATTAGCCTTGAAAAGGCCTAGATACACGACTTAATGTTAGTTGCTTAAGCGGGTGGTGGGTGTAAAATATTGGAGAGCGATGCCTGCCCACCCACCCCACACGTTGTGTGATGTAGATTTCTCGTCGAAAAGTTTGGCTGGTGTGGAGCGAGATCTCTGTATAACATGTGGAATGCGCATTTGTATTGCCACCGCATTCTCAAACTGCATTCTTCATAACACTTGAACGAGTTTACCACATGTCCCAAAGCAAGCATGTGAACCAAATTAATTGGAAAACATGTTTAAAATAGACACTGCCATGTTTGAGAGAAGTTTGTCTTGAGATAACATTTTTTCCATGAGAAAAATCGGTAAATTAAATTTGAGTTCCTAATCCACTCTGTCACGTGAAACATCAGGTTTTTCGACTGAGAAATTGAGGACCTTACACGACTTCACAGTTAATTATGATATTTACGAAACCACTTCATTATAAATTAGGTCGTGCAGAGCTTTGACCTAATTTTATTCAAGAGTTTAATAAAAGTCACACTATATATAACACTGGGAACAAGCTGAGGATTCTAATTATAACTTTATCCAAAACCCGATAATAGATGCCAACATGGATCGAGAAACAAAACGCGCTTTCCATAAGGCACAGAATTGCGTCTTTAAACTTTTGGCATCACGGAACTAAATATTTTCCCATAGGCGACCATTATAACATTGAGGTGAAAGAAATATGATCGCATCACTTTAATTTTGGCATTCAAATATCTTTGTCAAGTATATTTATTTTTAGAGATTGTATCATTTCCGCAACATTTCAAGGCGGGTAACTCTAATTCAAATATTTAGTGCCGTGATTCCTATAATCACACTGCTCAATCGAAAACCGGATTCTCGGTGTAAATATGGGAGTCTCAGAGAATAATATGAGGTCCTCAGAGAAAAATCTTGAAAACACGATAACCGCTAATCAATATTTTGACATTTTTATGTGGAAGATATATGGAAAGATAGTACCAATACATTTACCTTTGTCAAGTTGTTTAACTATCCCCTCGAAGTCCTGTTCGCGAACAGTATCTGTTACTGTCCATTAAATGGGAAAAAGAGACTGCACAAAATGGGAGGATCCGCTAATTTTTGGCTTTGTTCCATTACGAGTGGCCTTTTTTCAAAATTTCGGGGTTTTCATATCGACTAAAAGTCTTATAATCACAACACCTTTCCAAATGAGACGCCCGGGTTACGTACCCTTCATTGCTCCACCTTAAATATTGTCCGCTGACTTAATAGAGCGCGAAGTCCGTGTCATACATGATTAACAAAACGGCCCGTGTTGATGCTTCATGAATATCGTTTCCACTCGATGTAAATCGTTGATCACTAAGGCACGTTCAACGCATTACAATCACTGATTAGACAAGGCCGCGGCTAACTTTTGGCATCCTTTATGAATCTGGCCGTTTATCCCATATATCTTTTACAGGGCAGTCGCGGCCATATCGTGCTGTTACTCGCTACAAAACACAGAGCGAAGTGAGGAACACATTGGTCCCTTTCGATCGATAAGCAAAATTGCAAAAAATAAATAAGGCGCAGTGATACATTTCTGTCTAAAAATAATTCCCCAACAAACGTCAGCTAAACTTGTAAAAATACTTTATTAAATGAACAATCTGTACTCTTTTCTACTGGCATTGTGTAATGCTTTCAAAAAGTTTAATAAAAAACAACAAAGGAACTGTTAATTATGCTACATTACAATGCGTACATGTTACATTGAGTGGGTGAAAGCAATTGGGACACTTTCAAAGGTCACGAATGTCAGTTCATTTTTGTATATTACTGTTTAAAGTGTTAATATTTATACTATTTCCGTGAAATAAACTATTCAACAGTGTGCTTGGATTTGAGAGGTCAGTATGCTGCAAATGGAAGTCGTTAATGTTGACACTTGTGCCACCATTTCGTTTAAATTATGACATATTTGTTTCGGTTACCCGCGATTCGCGTGTGGAAGCCATGGGTTCAACTGCATGTGATACAGGTATATTCAAATTATTACGACAATGTGTGGATTCAGTTGTATTGGGATTGTGCAGAGTATACTTAGTGTTACATGTTGCTGTGCTGGATGAAGAGGTAAGGTTACTCATAATCAAAGAACATCGTTCGCGTTCTTTCTCTCCTGAAGCAGAATAATTGATTATCGATGCAGGGTTTTTGTGGCCTCTAACATTAGCAATGTCAATGGGGCAACATTACTTTCCCCCAATTTGTTAACAATATGTTTTATGGCACTTGTGTTGGTTAAACGCTTGTTCTTATCTAAATTTGCATTCTTTGCCAACGACTGCATTATAAGTGAACGTTTATTCCGCCCACCCGCTGTTTCTTGAACCCCATGTCACTATCATTTTCAACTGGTGTGGTCTTTGTTGCCACATAGAAAGGGTCAATGGGCAAACAGAAAGATTTGGACCTCTTTTCCTTATACACCACATAAACATATACAAATACTTGGTTCATTCCACTGTCAATTCTAGTACTGTACATCCTGGGAGGTATTTAACGGGTATTTCGGACATCGCTACCAGTCCTTGTTTTAGTTTGATGTTCATTGCGTTCAAGGATTTTTTTTTATTATCAGGTGTTGTTTTTAAAGAAATGTCACCCCACTGCAAATCGTAATGTTCAGTCACGCCATGAAGTCCAAAATGCACAGTGTTATTATACCACAGAGTGTTCAAAATTGCTTCCATTCCGGTTACGTGATGATCTTGAGGTAAATGATTTGGAATGCACTTGGCTTCAAATATACTTGAACAATCAGACTTTTTTACTTGAGGCTTTTTATCGTCCGCCTAACTTGGAACCCGATATTTTGGAATTTGATCGCGACATCCATAGAACATGCAAGGGATATTAATATCCGAAATATTGTAATTACTGGCGATTTTAATAACGACCTCTTGACATCTAATAATGGCCCTATCCAACAAATAAAGTAACAATATGGCCTCCACCAAGTCATCAACCAACCAAAATATATTACAGAAACCTCGTCCACACTCTTAGACTTGAATATTACGAAAGACACATCTTTTGTTACTTATCAGTATGTTGGCGATCCTTTTTATGAAGAACTTACAAGCTACCATTGTCCTGTTATTGCTGAACTTAAATTCCAAACAGACCGGGCCAAGTCGATTAGGCGTAAAATTTGGCAGTTTGATCGAGGTAATTTTTTAGGTTTAAATCAATCTCTATCTGAGAAAAGTTGGGAAGAATTATTCAATAATTGTAATAGGGACTCCCTTATTGATCGATTCCACTAAATTTTAGAGACCGAAATTCCTAGATACATTCCAAACAAGGTGATCTTAGCTCGAAGAGACCAACCCCCATGGATGCATAACGAAATAAGAAATCTAACCCGGAAACGTAAAATAATCAATCGTTTAGCTAAATTACACAACAAAGCAGAGACATTAGCAAAATATCGGAGAACAAGAAACCAAACTATTACACTAATAAGGAAATCTAAGGATCACCACTTATCGAATACGGAAAAAAAAACTTAATACAACATCATCTGCTCCCCACAAGTCATGGAAAACTCTAAACAAACCTCTTCGGAATAAAAAAATCAGATATCCCAACTTTGCAATATAATGATCATATACTGTCGTCTAATTTTGACAAAGCAGAAGCCTTCAACGAGTACTTTTGTTCTATTTCATTGGTAGCTGACTCACATGCATCATTCCCACGTCACCAAGTAAACGAAAACCACCCTGTCCTCGACATTATCTCTGTAGAGGAAACATATATCTTGGACGCCCTTAAATCTCTTAAAGTGTCCCAGGCATGTGGCTCGGACAATGTAAGCCTTCGAGTTCTAAAAGAATGTTCCCCGTAGTTTCTCTAAGCCCATAACATATATTTTTAATCTTCTCCTTGATCAAAGCAGTTTTCCTCCTAGATGGAAACAGGCAAACGTGTCGCCTGTTTTTAAAAAAGATAGTCCGAGCGTTGTCAGCAATTATCGACTCCTATCACTTTTGAGCTTTGTTGGGAGAGTTTTTGAAAAATGTGTTTTCAAAAAAGTTTTCCAATTCTTAGAATCAAATGCTTTGCTAACACACTTCCAGTCAGGTTTTACTCCAAAGGACTCTACAACATTTCAACTTACCGAAATTTATAACACCATCAGTTGTGCACTGAACGAGGGGAAGGAAATGCGATTTGTTTTGTGCGACGTGAGTAAAGCGTTTGACAAAGTGTGGCATTCTGGATTGGTATACAAGCTCGAGAAAATAGGAATAAGGGGTAAACTACTGGAGTGGTTCCGGTCATATCTGGGAAGCCGGCAACAACGTGTGGTGATTGAAGGCGTCGCGTCGTCTTGGATGCTTACAACTGCTGGAGTACCACAAGGTTCAATACTTGCCCCCCCCCTACTTTTTCTTATATACATAAATGACATTGTGGATAATGTTTTGTGGAACATCCGTTTATTTGCGGATGATATCACGCTCTATCTTATTGTTGAAAACCAACCCAGGCAGCCGATCTCTTGAACGACGACTTGTTGAGAATTGAACAATGGTCTAGACAATGGCTCGTCGACTTCAACCCTTCAAAAACGGAATCAATGCTCATATCGCGTAAAACGGAAACAATTCAACACCCCCCCCCCCCCACCCCCGCTTCGAATGCAGAATAAAAACATTAAAACAGTGAATAACTACAGACATCTTGGAGTTAGCATTAATAACCATGGGTCCTGGTCAAATCATATACAAGACATTACGGCAAAAGCTTGGAATAGAATTAAGGCCCATGAGAAAATTTAAATTCATCCTTGATCGGAAAACACTTCAAACTATATACATATCATTCATGCGCCCGGTCTATGAATATTCTGACACAGTATGGTATAATTGTACAAACGCCGAAGTCGACGATATTGAAAATATCCAACTGAGGGGCTGAGAGAATTGTTACTGGCGCAACGCGAAGTGTAGGCAGGGAACTCCTGTACGCGGAAACAGGATGGGAACCCCTGACAATCAGAAGAGAAAAATACTAAACTACGCAGTTTTTTAAAATGTATCACAGACTCGTACCAAGACACTTATCAGGTTTAGTTCTTCCGAGGTTATCTGTTTCTCACGCGTATGACCTCCGCAACAATCCAGACTTGTCGGTACCGTTTTGTCGAAATAATTCACACCAAATGTCGTTTCTGCCGAGCGCAACGAGAATGTGGAATTCCTTATCTAACGAAGTTCGCGAAAACTACTCATTACCTCAATTCAAACAGTATCTCAACCGGAACAGGCTGTTGGTGCCAAGTTTCTTTTTCTATAACAAGTTACGCAGAGCACAAATCCTTCACTGTAGATTACGACTGTCGTGTTGTAATCTTAATGATCACCTCTTTAAAAACCACCTGTCCACCACAACACTTTGTAGATGTGGTGTCCATGAAACACCAAGCATTACCTTTTCGATTGCCATTTTTGTGAGAGAAAGAAATAACACAATCAAATTGTTGAGTCATTTCATTGATGTAGACATTCTCCTAAACGGCCGTGTTTCGTATACTAGCGAAATTAATAAAGAAATCTTTCAAAGATTACACGAATATATTCTTGCCACAAAAAGATTGTAAACTGAGGTACATCCCACTCCTTGCTTCTATGAATACTTTGTTTTCGGTGATTGCCTAATGTGCATATCACCGTATTCCATCGTGTTGCATTAGTCAGTAGAATGCCAAGCATTGCTTTTCCCCTTGGGTGAGTTCATTCCTTCTTTCCCCTTTTTCTTTAATTCCAGTATGAATATCATTACTTGTAATTTAGCCATCGCACCTCTTTGCTTTATCTTCCTCTCTTTTAACACTAATATTTTATTTCAGGTACTAAAATTAGTATTTGAAGCATACAGCTTTCGAGCCATATATATTGTATGGGTAATTCATAACTGGAAACAGCTTACATAAGCTTTTAGCTTACTGCTGAATCCTATCTCATAACAACCAGTATGTGAAATGTTAATTTATTGCTTATCTGTATATTAATGTGAAACTGAGTTATGAAATAAAATATTGTTTAAACTTAAATTGCTTCGGGAGTTTCTAGGCCGAGAAGTCTCTTTTCGTACAAAATTTCGAGCTCACTATCAGCTATTGCTTCATCTTCAAATGACTTGTTTCTCTTCCCATACTTCTTAAGTTGTTTCTGCTTTGCATCAAGTGCACATCGAGCAGTACCGAAACATTCGTCATTTCTGTTCATCGCGGAAGTGCCATACTTATGTCGCTTCAAGTACTGGCCAATGCCTGAAATTAGCCCTTTAAGGGAGCTTGGCTCAAAATCTCCACCATCCTTTTTTTACACTGAGAATGAAGTTAGCAATTAAAGGGACCAGTTCGTTTAGTGGAATTAGATGTGTTTCACGCTTTTCTCCATTTATCTGAAGAAATTGGGTGAATAATTTTATATCATTCATTGATTTTCTCACTGTAGTTTTATTGTCTTGTTTGGATATAAAATCATTTACACTTTCTTTGTTAGATTCTAAGAATCTGGATGTTCCATCACTTGTATCAGGCTCAAGTACATGTACAGTGTCATTTGTCTCCTCAGACTTGTGAGGTGTTAATGGGGAGACATTTTCAGTCTCTGCTTTAACAATAGCAGGCTGCATTATTAAATTATTTTCAGCTTCAATTGTTTCAGTATTCTGCTTTGTGTTTTCATTTTGTACCTCGCACTGAAAGTCAGACAAAAAATCTTCTGGGTTTATGGACAGCAGAAGAGGGTCAGTAAGGTTGCCACTGTCACTTCTGTCATTGTTACAGGTGATACTGCTATGACTGGTGCCGGTAGGCTTGCTAACATTGTCTTAATTTTTGTCAGTTTCAGTACTGCAAGCCAGGTCGTTTTGTGTTATAACTTTGGAATCAGAGTCCATTTCCTCCTCAAAAAGTCACTGGCCACTATGAAATCTCCATACACTTTGATCTTTCTTATTTGCGTTGTTTATTGTTGTTTTTTCGTCGTCGATTCAACTTGACTTTTATAAACAGAGCAGACGACACGTGTATTTGTTTATTTACACTTTCCTAATTTAAAATTTTGAAAACATAAAAACTTACGTCACACTTATTAAAACAATCAAATATTTATTAATGACTTATCTTCTTCTAAATAAGTATACATTTCAAAGATATAGCCGACAATAAAACCGTAATTCTACACAGATAAAAATACCAACTTAACGAGACTTACTTTTGGCAAAAGACGTAAAAAAGGTTACGACTGAAAAGTGACTACAGTTTAAAACTTTGAAAAAATAAAAACTTGCGTCACTTATTAAAACAATCAAATATTTATTAACGCCTTATATATAGGGACTAACTGTGATCATAAAAAACACAGGTAGTCCTAAGACAGAAAACATAAATAACATGACTAAGTGCAAGTACTGATATGACTACTGAGTGATAAAAACTAATCACCTAGCTTACTGCCTGTAAAAGGCTATAATATTCAAAGAAGTAACTTATTAACACTGAAGACCCCCATACTGCACAAGCTTCTCTGTGCATTCAGAGGGAGCTAAAGGAAATACATAATGGTTAAAAACACTTCTTTAGTTTTCCAACGACCAATGTACATAGCTGTTTCAGGGTCACATCCAACCATGACTGCCGCATTATCAGCGGTTGACCTAAAACATTTAGCTGTATAGCATTTGCTATCAAGTCCCACTAACTTAATATGCACTAACACTAACTGTGAAATAGTTTCTGCTTTTAGTCCCGAGTAAGGAGGCGTTACTGACAAGAACATGGGCCCTGCGGGATCAGTCTGACTAGATATTCTATCTAAGTAACACTTTAAAGTTGATACCGGATCAATCAAACTGTCCCGATGTGAGAGAATACGTATCTGGAATTCAGATCTAGAAGAGTCACTTTTCGTGCCAAAAAATGTCACAGATAACGAATTGTCGTCATGGAATGTCATATTGTCCATTGAGAGTGTCATATTCGAGAAATCATTGCATAGGTGGTTAAACGTTTGACTTCGTGGGGCCATGTCCGAAGGTCGAGTCATGAATGTGATAGCGAATATGTTATTGCTTTCAAACACAATTGTTTCAACGATAACTCGCGATTGTTTGGCAGCGCTTTAAAATAATCCATGAATGGTAATACAGACATAACAGATGTTCTTTTAGCAGGTCTCTTTGTACCTTACTTGACAAGCGCTGCCACAAATCTCTGAATTTCACAATGTTGCATAGGGCTATTAAAACCAATACTATGATAAAAGCATGTAATAGCGGCTAAACACACCTTTAATAACGATTCATGTCTGTCACTGCGATCAGATAAGATACACAAGTATTCAGCAAACACAGCACTATTATTATATGAAGGAGGGAAAGTATAACCTCGGTGCTGACAAAAGTCTTGAAATTGTGAAATATGTGAATTATATTGCTTTAAACTACTTTTAGCCCAGTCGGCCTGAAATTGAGTGGCTGGTCTAAGTGTCCATCCCAAATCAATTAAATGTTTCCGCCATAAATTCTCCAGGAGAATATTTTCCATCGTCAATTCTTTAATGGTTCTGGAAGAGCCGAAGGTGCCCTTACTAAAGCTCTTGGAGTATTGGGTATCTTGATTGGGGGAAATATTGACATTTTTTTAAGTGTTCGAAACCATGACTTTGACCTCCACATCGGCGCGATTAGCGTCCCAATTACGTTTTGCTGAATCATGATTTGCAAAATATGAGGTATGATGCATAGGGCGGATTTATTAAGTTGTTGTGTTCTGCCCAATCTTGCTGCGCGAGACAGTCTACTCCATTTGTCAGTGGATCGAAGCAGAGGCTATTGTAACATGGAACATGGCGAAGTGTCATTGACGCACACCTGTCTATTGAATGTGGACCCCATAGGCGATCCAGATATCGAACAATGCAGGGTTTAACATCCAATCCGCATTGCTTATTCTCCTTGAAAGAAAGTCTGAAAGACAATTGTGAATTACCGCTAAATACTTTGCCGATAAGTTGATATTGCTATCTAACGCTAATGTCCAAATTTTGGCTGCAATTTGTGTAAGCACTGGACTTGGACCACCCTGGAAATTGATGTTGGCAATCGTAGAAATATTGTCGCCGAGAACTTGAACAACTTTTCCAGTTAGTGGTTTTAGGAACGCTTTCAGGGAAATTAGAACTGCTAACATTTCGTGTTCGTTCGAACTTTTGTAACATTCGTGGGGCACCCACAATCCTTGAGCTGCCTTGCTGTTGAAGACATCACCCCAGCCGATGGATGACGCATCGGTTGTTAGTTGAAACTGAATAGTTTTGTGATGAATTGTGCAACCGTTCCATGAAGAAATACTAGATTTCCACCATTGTAAATCGTGAATAGCACCTTTATCAAGAAATAATTTATCTTGCCGCGAACGTTTTTGTTTCAACAAGTTGTGAAGGTTTCGAAGTAACAATTTGCCGGGCAACACGGCTTTAGACATGGATATGCACTGCCCAGTTATTTGAGCCAAATTACGTGCAATCACACAACCATTTTTCAACACTCTTGTGATGGCATACTTCAATTTTGTTAATCCTTTTTGGGGAATTTTAATGCACACAAAATCTTTGTTAAGGTGGGTATCTATAATGTATCCATTGTATTCCTTAGAATAAGGTGGTTCTAGGTCTGACTTTGTAAAATTAACCACTAAACCTAGCTCGTCTAGAGTCTTAGGTAGGAGGTCGCGATTGGTGAAAATATTACTATCTGAGCCAGACAGAATAAAGTCATCTACATAAGTAGATGTTTTTAAACCAATACTTCTCAAAAAGGTCACTATAGGTCTAATAGTTTTACAGAAAAAAATATGGACTAACTGACAGGCCAAGAGGTAGACGACCCCAGGTATAAGTGTGATTTTTGTAGAAAAATACCTAAAAATTGTTGCGAATATTCAGAGACTGGAATATGGTAAAAACCGTCGCGAATGTCGATACTGGCAGGCTTGCCATTATCATTGATAAGCTCTAAAACAGAACTGATATATTCACAATGAAAATGCTTGCTTTCAATGTGCTTATTTAAATGGCGCAAATCAAAATTAAGTCTAAGCTTTTTGTTTTTCTTAAGAACACATGTGGTAGGTGAGATGTAATGAATGTTATCGACAGAACGAATGGCACCCAATTGTAGTAAGTAAGGGTGTATTTCTTCATCAGTAAATTGTTGTTCGATGGGCGAAAATTTTTTATTTGATAACACAAACGGTATTTCAATACCAAATTTCAGCTACTGCTGTACAACCCGTGATGCGCAAAAATGGTGCCATTTTTGTAATTCGCGCACAGTAAAACACATCACAAACACATGAGGAACATGACAAACTCAAGATGAATCATCTACATGACGATCACGTGGCGTATCGGAATTGGAATTATAAAAACCACGACCACGAAAGTTGGTGTGAAAAGGTCTGTAATTTCCACGATACCTTGTAAAACTTTGTTCCCTGCGAGTACCCGAACTAGTAGGTGTATCTGGTTTAACCCGGTTTTTCGCAGCGGAGATCTCAGCGGCTATGCGCAGATTGTCTAAACTGCTGGGGGAGAATTGAGAGTTATTCCTCTACAAACACCCGAAAAGTGAAGCTGTCTCTTTATCAAACTGGCCTTTCACCAATAAGCCAGAAAACTCAGATTGCAAAAAAAAATTGATATAGGCCACTAACACAGTGTATATCTGTCCAATATCTGTAGTGGTAAAAGGCTCTTCAAATGTTGACAATAACTTTAAACATGTCTCTGTGTTGCGGGCCGATTTTGTAAGTACTGAAAGCTGCAACTGGTCCTTACGTTTTATACCAGATTTACTATCCAAAACTTTTAACTCATTTGGCAGTTTGACTTTCTTTGGCATTCATACACTCGCTGATAACTATATGCACCCTTGCTGTGCTGTGTCAACAGAAGGGGACAGACGCTATTAATATCATGCCGGCCGTCTGGTGGGACTTGCTCTCGTGTGTTTTGCACGAAAGAAGGCGAAGTGATATTTCCTGCCGACTCGAATGCATGATGCCTGCATTCTGTTTTTCTATTCTTTTAACCAATGTTTCATTGTCTATAGTTATATTATCAATCGCATTCTGTATAACTTCCAAGCTCTGTAATACCGCGGAATCGACCGACCGCTTTTCCACTTTGCTCAGAGTCGGCTATGCCCGTGAACGTACACTTTTGGCAAAAGACGTAAAAAAGGTTTCTACTGAAAAGTCGTAAACTAATGATGTCGTAAACCGTGGGACTACTGTGTGGAATTTTCTAATTTGGAAAACGAAACATCAATCATCATGCCTGGGCCTTTCACAATCGAACTTGTATGTTTTTCTAAAGCGGGGTTTCGATTGATTTAATTTGTGTTTTCTTTGTTAATTGTTGTTCGTTTTATTGTTAGGCAGAGTTGAAATGTGTCATAGATTTAAAACTAAATATTAAGTATTTAAGCGCGGTCAGCGTTTGATAAATGTCGGTTCATTAGGTGCGTTTGTTCATTTATGCTTCCCTTATTTGGAAAATCGTATCGACCCATTGAGCATATGTACAGGCCATATAATTAACACTACTCCACTAACATTACGTATTTCAAAATCGAGTTTCATTTTTTATTACTTTTGTTAATTAATTATGAGTGTTCTTTACTGTTTGGCCGCAATGCTCGTCTTACATGCGGCATATATTCTTATGCCGGTACAACTCATTTACTTACGCTTAAATGACGATCGTCGCTTCGTTTCCACAGATTTCTGACAAGCGTAAAACAGATCACGATGTCGCGACCTTTCACATGGAACGCCAGAGTTCAACATAGTATTTCCGTTTCCAACTCCTTACTATGGTGACAAGTTTTTCGTATGTTAAACCAATCGAGAAAATTTATCCACCTACGAGGGGGGGGGGGGGGGGGGGGTGGGGTCAGGAAAACAATTTTGGACACAAGGCGCAAAAAGTTTTTTCCGACCATTGGGCACCCTCCACCCCTTTTTTGAAGGACATTTTTTTTTTTTTTGAAATTTGGTACCCACCCCCGAAATTAGAGTAAATCGAACATAAAAGCTAATGGAAATAAAACAGAATTCTCCAGTTTGCAACTGGAATTTGGTCCCATTTCTTGGTAATTTTATGAATTTATTCAAACTTTCTCACAGCCACTGGCAGTCAGTGTATACATGGGTAAACAGGAAAGTATACCGCATATACTGGCATTCTACATGAGCAGTATTAAGACAGGTGTAGCGGGAACAGGTGTGAAACATGTTGAAAATTTTGATGCTTTACTTGATTTCACACTGCATTTGCTGCTGTTTCAACCCATTTCTTCACTTGATGTTAGTTTCATCAGTCTAATCTGAATTTATTAAGCATTATCAAGTTCAGAATTTGTAGAGGTAGATAGCTCAATGTTGTATTGAACTTATAAATAGTCAATGTGATGAGGGGAGATTTTTGGTATCGGAAATCCATCCCGAAAAAACTCTATGCTGTTGCACCTTGGCCAATATGAGTAGTGCTTCATCTGATGGAGCGGTCAGTAAGCTTTGGTCAGACAGTAAGAGGGAATTCCAACAATGTGGCCCATTTATTATTACCCAAGGGAAAAACCATGGGTAATGTTCGTGATATAAAATTGTATTTTAAACCTTTACCCAACGCAGACGATTTCAAAATTTATTATTTTAAATATCATTTTTTAAATTTTGTTCAAAAAATTGCAACAAAACCATATCATGTGACCCCTCTTTGGAACGAGCTCGACGAGCTCGTTCCAAAGAGGGGTCACATGATATGGTTTTTCAGCTGCTAAACATGAATTTTAAGCTGTTGATGGGTATAATTGTTTTTTCAGCTGCTAAATTTGTCGAAAAATAATATTTTTTCAGCTGCTGAATTTGTATATTACGCGGGCGGATGTGGGCGATTCGTTGGGTAAAGGGTTAAGGAACCTACGTTGCCGGTGTTCCCCACCCCCCCCCCCCCCCCCGACCGGTAGTAAATGGGCCACATGGTTGGGATTCTCTCTTACTGCATGGCCAAAGTCAAATGAAGCACTCTTCATATAGGCCATGGTAAAATAGCACGGAGTTTATGGGAGATGGATTTCCGATTTGTCTGTTTTGTGTCACACACGTTGCCAAAGAATCACCCTGGGTCTCAAACGTAGTTATATTGGCTTCTCAGTCTAAGAGCGTGTATCATACATGCATACTATCAATAATTCCACAAGGTTGCTTCACCTTAGCAAGTCAGATGAGAAAGTGAGAAAGAAATAGTGATCATGTGAGTTGAAAAGGTCTGCCATATCTCTCCAAATTTGATCAGGATGCATTTTGGAAATTTTGTGGCTCACATGTGTCGTGTGACGCCCCTGTGATTTATATAATATTACGTTTTACGCAGTGAATGTCAGTGTTATTCTACAATATATTGGAGGCAGTTCATTCAACTCAGAAGCCTGAAACCTAGTTGCTCAAAATCTGTTACAGGACCAGTGACAGGACAGTCACTTTCCAAGTATTTTTCTGCAACATTCAGCTTGATCTCACTGAAACATAATGCACATGCGTATCCTTTCTGACTCAGATGATCCCAACACACTTTATTCTATGATTTAATTTTATTCTCTGTTACAGCGGATTATTTTAAAAGAAGTCAATTTTATTTCTATTATAAGATAACCCAACCAGGTGTCTTATATATGTTTGCGAAATTTTCAGATCTCATATGCCAGGTTTCTGTCCAGACATCCAGTATCTTCCTCAACATGTGCTATACCTTATGGTCCAGGGGTAAGTGGCTGAAATTCATATTAACTAAACTGATTACCTATTAACAAATTGTTTATACCATCAATAAGGTAGAGAGTTTCCGCTGTTAATAAACCCTCTATCAATGAGATATAAAGTCCTGACTATTTGATGGTTCAGCCTTTTTGACAGTATATCACAAATTGAGGGGAATTGGTTTGATGGCTACCCACTTAGCCTAAAGCTTGAATGATCAATAGCAACCCTGCGTTTTGTTCATACATGTATATGACTGAAATTCTTATTACATAATGAGAGTCTGTGAAAGTTGTCAGTTGCATTGAGAAATGACATTATGATACTGTATGATATATACTTTTCGTGGTGAGAAGAGTCTTTTTATTTTCAAATCTGGTTAGATTACATTTATTTTAGATTATATAAATGATAATTCGTTTAACCTTTTACCTAACATGAAAAGCAGACGACACATGCAAAAAAAATTCTCGAATAACTCATTTTTTTCATTTTTGGTCTCAAAAACATAGGTTATGACCCCTCATTGGAACGAGCTCAACGAGCTCGTTCCAATGAGGGGTCATAACCTATGTTTTGAGAAAAAAATGAAAAAAATAATGAAAATTAATTGTCAATTTTTGAGAATAGCGCTGGCCGGTTTTGGCCGTTACGTTGGGTGAAGGGTTAAATTGCTTTAACGTGTTTTTTCAAAATCGTGAACCACTCATGGTGTGATGGGGAACGGTGAACGTCTGCCCACATTCCCATGCGGCTAGCCTCTATCCTGTCCTACTATTCACCTCCCTGGTAACCCAGAGGAGATGGAGTGGTGGCAAAAAGACAACACAAGCTTCCCTGATCAATTTGCATCACTTATTTGAGAGATAAGAACCCATAGGAAAGAAATTTCAAGGCATATAAAAAACGTGTTTTCAGAGCCGCTGACCCACACACCTACCACACCCACTCCCGCCTAAGTTCAGAAAATATTTTAGCACATCTGTCTGAGTGTAATCAATGTGAGTGTTGGTTTTGTAGCATGGCACAAATTGCAGATATCTCTTTATGCCCAAACAAGCATCCGAGGGCAAGAGGAATGTGTATCAAAAAGGACACTCGGCCATGACAACATATCATAAAATGTGGTTCAACTCAATGGACAATATAAAGCCAATTGTATTGCTTTCTTTGTTTAGTGATTATCGACCAAACTCCGTAATTATACCACCACCACCCCCCACCCCCACCCCCGGCATTTGAACGCTTAAATTACGTCAGAAACAAATACTCGAGAGTTTCTCAGGTACAATTCTCGGAAGTAAAGTCTTTTCCACTGGTACACTTCTGCCGAAAATGTGCACACGCCTACTTTTCAGGGCAAGCGATAGCTACCCCTCCCCCGCTTTCGGCGCCTTGTGTCCAAACTTCGAGTTCCCAAGAAAAGAAATGAAATGTGGTAACAAAAGTTCGCGTGAGCCAAGTTCTGACTGAACGGGTGTGTATTACCACCCGAAAAGAATAGAAACCGGGGTAAAAGTAGAAAGCAAGAGGTAAAAAAATACTGTTAGACAAATTCTGAAAAGTATTCTAGAAAGTCCCAACTCCCGGCGGAACACGATTTTAATATACTCTTCGAAAATTAAAAGGAACTGGAGTTTTGTCAAGATACTTCCATGTATTGCAGGAATGTATGATAACTGGATGATTTAAACAAATCTGAATGCAGTCCGTCGCCTTAAAATGCACCGAGCTGGGAGGAAATAATAGAGTCTGGTTCTTGTCTGGCCGGTGCGAAACGACGGGGGATGCACTGAGACTGCCTCCTTAATGGGATAGTGCCACTAAAGGCTTGTGATTCGCTGCTACTGGTGCAGGGAAGCGACTAAGTGAAATTAGTATCCACAAGACCATTACTAGTGGGTTCCAACGCTGCCTAAAACGCTAGGATGAAGTTAAAAGTGGACAGATTTCGCGGTGTGATTAATGGCGAAAAAAATGTAAATAAGCTAAAACACAATGGAGATGATGAAAATAGTAGCGTCGGACAAAAATGAAATGCGTCCATGCCACTAAGTGCAGTTTATTGAAATTTAAGGAATTAGTACTGCGATTCTTGATCGACAGTTACGTATCTTTGTGGCGTGCCTAGACCGCGTGGAAACAACGTGGGTCGCTTGGAAACCGAGAGGACGATTCGTCCCAGCTTACGAATAGTTTGAATTTGAAGTTCTGTTGAGACCGAGAGGTCTATACGTGCAGAGCTGTTCGATCGAGAATGCTTCCCGGGTGACGCGCTCAGCTTTTGTCCTGTCGGACTTGGAATCAATGATGAAGGCCTGACAAGAAGTAAAAGGGTGACCTACATTCGCTAAAAACTACTATTTTGTTTTGAAAACAAGCGTTTTATGAGCAGCATTTATAAATGAGAGGTGAACATGTCATGAGACACATTCCGGGCCTTTGGAATGGGTTATGGAGTGACATGTTCATAGAGACTATATTTATGAGATATGGCCACGGTAAGTCGGGTATTATAGGCTTAGTCTCAAATCAGAAACCCTTAAGGTATGGGCTCTAGTTTGCATGCCTGTGGATACGTAGCTCATAGCATATCAGGGATTCGTGAGGACAAGGAGACAGAAAGATCACAATTGTTTCACAAAGAGGAGGGCAAAGAACGAATTGTGTCCGATGCTGTTGATCGCAAGGGTCGCCGTACCAAACTTGAGATGTGTATAGATCCTCTGGATCCGACACAGCACTCTCAAACCATTCTCAATATCGTAATCGGGATGGTAAGTCCTTGGTCTATCAACGTGGATAAGGTCATAGAGTTGGGTTCAGCACTGATAATTAAGTTCGAACAGAAACTTCCTGGATAATTCTACGACCCTATTCCAATGTCAGTCCAAACCATGGCTGCGTCAAGAAAATATGTCAAGGTTGGTGATGTTAAAGTTTATGATACGAAACTCATATACTCCAGAGTAATCGGACTGCTTTCAAGCTCTCGCAACTTCGATGTTAAGGGACTTCTCTCCAACGAATTGTCGCCACTGCCTACATAACTCTTTGACGAGACTGGTGACATGCAGATTTCTAAATGAAAGTTGGACTCAAAAAATAAGGCAATGGTTGTCTCGCCTAACAGAATGGTTAGCAGGGTGCATACAGCAGTAGTGATAGATGACTGTGGATTCCACAATGACCAGTTGCAGACAAAACGTATCAACCACAGTTATGGACTTTGTAAAAAAGTTTAAATATCATATAAATCAGCACTTTCGGTCGAATGACGTCTATTAGATCTTCGACAAATGTGTGGATTTCAACACCAAGTCCGAAACCACGACTAACAGAAGTTCGCCAAGTTGCAGTGTTCAAACTAGCTGCCAAAGCCATTATTTCGCACAAAAACATGTTTTAACGATCGCTGGAACAAGGTACAGTTAATTGACATAATATGTGAACAGTTTACACTGAAAAGTTGTTTGAGCTGAATACAATGAAGCATAAATTGGTGATAACTGGCAAAAATTAAACCCCCGTCGAATTGAGCAAAGGATCAATGAGGAAGCGATTCGATCTCACAACGACGCACGAAGCGAAGAAGCAGACAATATGATCGCTCATCAAGCTATTAAGGTTGCTTTTGATGAACAGAAGGGTGTAGTTGTGCTTGCAGACGACACCGATGTGTACGACAACGTTTTGTTGCTGCATCACTATTTACAGCAGAATTTAGTTGTCCCGATGACTATGGAATCCCCAGTTCACCGAATGCACCGAAACTTTGATCTTTGCCTTCTACCAAAGCAGCTTTTGGGAAAAATATCAAAAGAGCTCATCTCAAGACATGTGTGTGGAAGAACGTCCTTCACCGGAGACCTTAAAATTGAGATCCTCTCAAATATTGCTTCCAGAAAGAACTTGAGACTAAGTCGCTCCAGCCCATAACAGTTCCGTTCGATGTTGCTCTGGCCCCAGATGAAGTACTGAAGTTAATAAAATGTTCTTGCTCAAGCCAGACGCCATGTAGTATAATTAGCTGCAAATGTAATGCTACTAAAATGGCGTGCACATTTTTCTGCTCTTGCAACGCCACACTAGAGTATTGCATTGAACAAAGATGGTTAGTGGATACATCAGCTACGAATAGCACTGATGGATATGATCACAAAACACTAAAAAATATCCCTTAAAAATGTATATAGGCTCTGATGCAACCTCTGGTAGGGGCCCTGAGTGTTTAATTCTCCGCAGTTAAACAATGCAGTCCGCGAAATGACGATGCCACCTTAAACGTGGATATTTCAAATTGCTCAACGCTGCCAGACATCCGGTAAACTTTTTCGTAGTCAGGAGATGTTACAGTTAAAACTAGAAGTCCTGTCATGAACTGTGCGCTTATCTAGGCTTAATTGCGCGTAGGAATTGCGCGAAATTGCCATATCGAATGACATCCAAAGCACGGCAGGTTCTCCTGGTTACCCATAGCAAACATAAGCAATGTTTCTGCCAATGGACCTCCGGGTTACCCGGAGGTCCATTGGCTGAAACATTGCTTGTTCACAGACCATATGTACAGACTTTGCAAGCCTTACTATGGTCATAACGCGTAGATTAACGCGCAAATCGATGTGCTATCTGTGCGCATTTCATGACAGGACTTCTAGTTTTAACTGTACTCTTACACATTCCTTCGAGAAAAAAAACTTTGGACGCCACTTTGTGGTTCAGTGCCCTTGGGAACCAGACAGTTTGTAAAGTATTTGAAAAGTGTTATTTCAAAAGGTCTTCGAATATTTTGCTTTGATGGCGCACTTCCAACCGGATTCAGACCTAAAGACTCCACACATTCCAATTTACAAGCGTTTACCTTACTTTCAGTTGTGCTCTCGTTGAAGGAGAAGAAATGCAATTTATTTCCGCGATATGAGTAAGAACTTTTAATAAGCTGTATCACAAGAGATTTTTGTTCAAATGTTTTTTAATAGGTGTAATTCTCCTTGAAGCGAACAAGAGCGTGATGTGATATAATCGCCCCATTTTATGATAAAGATAATGACACAGAAAACCACCTGCTTTAATGATAATAATCTCTCAACATCACAGAAGACCCTCTCACTGGTGAGATGAGATTTCAAATCTTTCAAACCTGCATTACTGTTGGTTTTGTGCAAACGTGAAAAAGACACCCCCCCCCCCCCCCACCCCCATCCTTCCAACTTCAAATACAAAAAGGTAAGGCAGCACAAACTTCTTAGAGTGACTTTTAACCAACACACATTGTAACGGCCATATTGGGCTATTTACAAAAATCGCTATTCAAAAAAATTTTATTATTTTTTTTTCAGTTTTTTCCACAAAAACATGGCTTATGATCCCTCGTTGGAACGATCTCGCTGAGCTTGTGTCATTGAGTGATCACAAACTATGTTTTTGAAGCTCAAAATGAAACGTTTTAGTCGTTCAAGATGTTTGTGTTGGTAAGAGATGTCCTCTCTTCTACAAGTTAGGCATCCCTGACTTATATTTAAGTTATTTCCCTTGAAATTGTTGGACGAACGAGGAAGTCCAACTAAGAAGCCAGTAATTATTGAGAAAATTCCTTCGTCATCAGCAGAAAAGAAAATCAAGTTTCCTTTTGTTAATGTTAACAAACGAAAACAACACTCAGCTCTTATTATTAACCCTTTACCTAACCTGAAAAGCAGACGACACTTGCAAAAATAATTCTTGAAAAACTAATTTATTTCATTTTTTGTCTCAAAAACATAGGTTATGACCCCTCGTTGGAACGAGCTCGACGAGCTCGTTCCAGCGAGGGGTCATAACCTATGTTTTTTGAGACAAAAAATGAAAAAAATAATGAAAATTAATTGTCGATTTTTGAGAATAGAGCTGGCCGGTTTTAGCCGTTACGTTAAGTAAAAGGTTAAAAGTGACAAAAGGAATACTTGGCTATTCGTTGCAGGCTAATTAGAAGCAACTAGTTCACAGATAATTTGTCATTAACTCTTTCAACACGAGAGACCGTCTTTCCGGTCCAGGAACACGATACGTCATAATTTCATTAAGTGGGATGCTACTAAGTGAACGTGTGTGGTAGAACAATTAATATTTTCAACGTGCAGCCTTCAGTATTATTTGCTCTACCCCCAAATAATGGATATGGACCCTTCCAATTTCTGCCATTTAACTGGCATGGAAGATACCACCAGTGTTGAAAGGGTTAAGAAGATCTATCAGCATTTCACCTATCAACACTAAAGCGGCCACTTTGTTTAGTGAATGTGTTTTTACGGTAAATTGCAGGTTTTTACTTTCCCCAGGTAAAAAAAAACCTACTAAACTTTTATATTAATGGAAAGGACAGTGTCTCTGCTCTTTGTGACAATGCGCACACTGTTGTTTTTATGAACAGAAAATAAATACAGAACATCAAAAGATGGATTTCTTATTTTTAAACAGGTTTCAACAGAGAATAATCGGAACACGAAAGCGGGTCCGTCAGTTATTCCATGTACCTCGTCAGAAAAATGTGTCCCCGAACAGTATTCTCTATATCGTCAAAGCGATTTTTTGGATTGGCGAGCACTTTTCAGAGAAAAAATCACATGACTTCCGACGTTTATATTATAATGCAATTGCCCTAACCCCCCCCCCCCCCCCCCCCCCCTTCACGAGAATTTTGGAGCTGAAATCAACAAACAAACAAAATGTCAAATACGTTCGTTTTCTGTTGCAATCCTGCTCGCATCCGAGTTTTGTGATATATTGACATGTACACATCAGATGCTCGAATTCTGTCCGGTTCGAGTTTTGTCAACAAGCTTAGTTGATCTCGTCATTTCAGTTCGACCTCTCCTGATTTCGTTGCAACTTGTCCGATTCAGTGATTCCCGAAGATTAACTTTATCGAAAAGCCACAGATATCACTGAGGATCCTGTTATTGGTTCGATTCCATACAGATATGCATGGACACTTAGTCAGTAAAGTATCAAAACGAAACACAATTGTTGAATTCACCAAACGTTAGGGTGCAAAATTAAGACTTGGATTACCCAATTTTTCTGGAATTTCACAGATTCCAACATCAGCACACAAACAATCCTGGAAATAAACAGACTGTCAGATGCAGAATGAGGTCCCCAGAGGGTAATTTGGAGATGTTACCCTCGCACAGCCGAGTAGCATTATTAAATTAACCCTCTTTGAACCTCAATCTGAGTCAAGGTCTCAGGCCTAAACAGAAAGAGCTACCCAGAGGATAAATTGGGGGATTCAAGCCCACTGTATGGAATAGCATCAGCCTCTGGGAACCTCATTCTGCAAATGACAGATTGCTTTCTTTCCAGGCTTGCACACAAATGCCAAATGAAGGTCCGAAACTGAACCCCACATGGCCTACATTTTTTCATACGACACTGGTAGCAGTATTTCGTCAGGAATTCCAAATCTGAATCTGAATTTCAATTTAAAAAAAAATCCTTTTGAACCCAAAATCAAAAAGTTGTGTGTTGAATTAAAATTTAAAATTAAGATTTGCCTCCTTGGAAGATTCAAGAATGATGTACAAGAGAAATTTACACCATTAAGGACATATTTTAAACTATTTGCTGAAAAATAAAATTTCAAGATTTTTAAATTTTCAAATTTTTGATAGATGTGCAATTTAAGACTCCATAACACTCTTTTTTGTGAATATGGGGTATCAAATGCAGTTAATCTTTGTTTTCATTTTTTATTTCAGCTCTTCATTTTGTTGATAAGGGGTTCAAAAGAAAAAAAACAATTACTGCTATCAATATCAGAGTAAAAATCTGTGGATCAGGCGGAATTTGATATCGGACGTTCTGTTCGCTTTTGATTGCTGATTTTTAAATTGTAAAATTCCTGAAAAATTGGATAATCAAAGTCTATAAGTAATGAAAGGTTTGCTTGAAAATAGGTGATGGGTTATTTTCGACCCCGTCAAAAATGAAGAGAAAGTAATAATTTGTCACTTTTTTGGTGTCCGTCTGTATTTATGAAAAAAAATATTTCGCAGCGTTGAATATAAAAAAAGAAAAAATTATAAACAAGTTTTAGATATTTGACGCCATCGAAAATAACGTTGTCAACTTTTTTTTCAAGCTGAATTGCTAATTCTTTATTGGGGTTTATTGACTCTGTTGACAACCAGGCGGTTTATGGGTGGAGGAAGCCGGAGTACCGGAGAGAACCACCCAGTAGTGGCGAGAAACTGTCAGACTCCCCAACGTACTAACTCCACTTGGTGGAAGACAATGTCACCATCGACGTTCAGTACGCCTTTGCTTAGAACGCCGCCGTGCCCCACGTGGGCAATCAGGTTAAAGTGGCTTGTCCAAGGACACAACACAGTTACCCCTGGTGTGGATCGAACCGTGGATCTTTCGGTCTGAAATCCAATGCCGTAACCACTGAACCACCGTGCTCCCAAATTGCACATTACTTGTAAAGCACCATCAGTAAGAGAAAATAATGAACTATGAAATTCCCAAGGCTGACATTCTATAAATTCCAAATAAATATACACAAACTGTACATCAAAATGAAGGTTGCGGTGTACAGAACACGAAAAAGTCTGTGTTTGCATCTCGCATAGTAGTGCTGGCATGATTAATCGATAAGTCAACTAATCGCCGTCAACACGCATAATCGACGACTTCAATTTCCAAAAGTCGACTTTAATCGTTCTCTGTGACCTTTGCAAACAAAAATAAGAAAAGTGTTTAATGAGTTCACATCACTTCTTTTCAAATAAGTTATTACAGTTGCTTATTAAAATTCCAACTTAATGATGAGAAATTTTGATCTTTTACTTCCAACTGGAAACTTGAGTTTCAGATTTCCTACTCTAAAATTGACATTGGCCTCAAAATTTCGACTCTGACATCAATCCGTTAAATTTTCTGACCTTGACACATTATAAATGATGCTTTTCCCGTTTCGGGACTAGTGAAAATTTTCAGAAGGGTTCATCAGCTTGTGCATATATATATATATATAATCACTTTAACCCTTTACCCAATGCAGACGATTTCAAAATTCATTATTTTAAATATCATTTTTTAAATTTTTAAAAAAAATTTCAACAAAATCATATCATGTGACCCCTCTTTGGAACGAGCTCGACGAGCTCGTTCCAAAGAGGAGTCACATGATATGGTTTTGTTGAAATTTTTTGAAAAATAATATTTTTTCAGCAGCTGTATTTGCATATTACGCGGGCGGATGCGGGCGATTCGTTGGTTAATTATTTATTTATTGATGTTTTAAGGTCACATATTTATGCACAATGGCTAATCATGACCGTGACAGTTTTACGGGTGGAGGAAGCCGGAGTACCCGGAGAGAACCACCGAGCAACGACGAACAGCTGCCAGCTCCCCAACATCGTAACTCCGCACTGCTGCACAGGCAGGGTTAGTTTGGTTGAAGACATGCGTACCATCAACGTGCAGTACGCCTTAGTACACGGAGATGAAGTGTCTTGCCCAGGGACACAACGCGGTTGCCGCAGGTGGGATTCGAACCGAGGACCTCTCGGCTTGCAGCCTGCACCTCTACCAACTGAACCACGATTCGTTGGTTAAAGGGTTAAAAGATATCACCCAGCGCTACAGTGCAACCACCTATCGAAACTACTCACAGTTGGAATATACACCGTTGACACCCCCCCCCCCCCCCCCCCAGCTGAAACCCTCTAGCCACATCCGTGCGAATACATAATAATCTCAGATGCACATGCAATATAAGTGAACCACACAGATAAAAATAAAACGCTTGTGTGCTTCCGGTTATCCAACCAACCCTATTTTAAGCTTGCGATCCTATAAAAACGTTTTCATTACCTTGATGCGGATATCAAAGGTAAAATGTATCTGTAATCATCAATACAGATGATCAAGAAGAGCATGGCAACCGAGTGGGATATGTCTTTTGGGGATACTCCACACTGCAAAAAATATAGGTTCTCTTTAGAACCAAAACTGGTTCTAATCTTGTCTCTGAGATGGAACCAGTTCTGTTTAAACAGTATTTATTTCAAATCAAATAAATTTATAAAGATTAACATTAAATATTAACAGAATTGAACATAAATTGAGGGGGTTTCAGCCGTAAGTTTAGAACTTATACGAGGTTGTCTCAAATCATTATTAAGCAAAGGAGATATTAACAGTTGGCATATCGAACCAGTTTTGGTTCTATACAGAACCAAAACTGGTTCGATATGCCAACTGTTCATATCTCCTTTGTTTCAAAATGTTTGGCGACTGCGTTCAATAAGCTCCAAGTTTACTGCTGAATCTACTTCAGTTCATGTCATATTCTGTTAAAATTGAATGCTAATCTTGGTAAATTTATTTGATTTGAAATAAATACTGTTTAAACAGAACTGGTTCCATCTCAGGGACAAGATTAGAACCAGTTTGGGTTCTAAAGAGAACCTATATTTTTTGCAGTGCAGTAAGAGGTAGGTTTGACGCTTTTGGGGAAAATTGGGGCAGACTGACAGGCTGTGGGGTTCAAAAAGGTGTGGGTTCAAACACTGCCAGTAAACATAATTATTAATATGACAATGAGCCTTTACACTATATATTGTGGCAAGTCGTTCTGGATAAACTTTTGGTTCAGAATAACCCACATTCAAATTTTTTAAAAATAAATCTTCTGTCCCCTATTTTGTCTTCACTGATAGAATCGGACAAATCACACCCCTACCATACTTCCTGCACCTACACCCCCCCCCCCCCCCCTATCTCCACCCCTCCATCCTCATCAGGGATGTATGATTTCTTTTTTCTTATTTTTTATTTTCTTTTTATCTTCTCTTCTGTATTCTATGCACTTCCTTGTCCGCACCATAACTCGAAAACGAGTTGTCCTATCTCACTGATTTTTGGCAAACTGATAGAGTCACAAGTACTAGGCTCGCTATGTTTTTTCAGTTTCCTGAGGCATTGGGTGTTCCCACAGGGTGTTTTGAAAGTGAGTCAGGCTCATATCTCAGGCTTGGTATGACCTATGGACCTGGGACCAACACCAAATGAGTCGACACTCAATGGAGGTTCCAAATATGGGTTAAGGTCATTGAGGTCACTCAGGGGTTATTGAGAGCATTTTTTAAGAATTGCTGGAAATTACATTTTTTGATCCCCCCTCCCCAATGCATTCCCGAAGTTCATAATGCATTTTAACACTCACTAAAGAAGGTGTGACCAAAGATATTGAAAGTGGATCATGCCCAATGTTTCAAGCATAGTATGACCTGGGACCAACACTGAATGAGTCGAAACTCAAAGGAGGTTAAAAATATTGGTCAAGGTCATTGAGATCACCGAGAGGTCACTGAGTTCCGTTTTCAGAATTGCTGGAAATGATCCTCTAATGCATTGCTGAAATTCATACATGTATTTTTTACTCGTAAGAGTGAGCGGGGCCAAAAAAATGAAAGTATGGTATGACAAGGATGATATGACCTTTGGACCTGGGACCAACATCAAATGAATCGAAACTCAATGGAGGTTCAAACTATGGGGCAAGGTCACTGAGATCACCCAGGGGTCATTGGAGATTTTGGGCCCCGCCCGAAATAGCTGTTTTCTGAACCTATGAGCCGATTTAAACCAAATTTGGTATGTGGTATTATTGAGTCAAGGGACCTGACTCATGCAACGAAAATTTTTCCGCATTCCTTTGGGAACCCCAGGAGCTAAAATATTTTTAAACGTCCATATTTCCCAAACCACACGTAACAGTTATCTATTATTTGGTATGAAGCAACAATAGGACCAATAAAATGGAAGTGTAAAAAAAGCCATTGGCTGTGTCGCAGTGGACTGCAGAGGAAATCTAAAGCCTGCCGAGTCAGCATAACTGTAAACAATCAGCGGTGTGTCCTTCGCCAAGATTCCTAATCCCGATTACCCACGTGGGGGTACGTCAGCGCTGTGCACTGAGGTGC
The DNA here is from genome assembly GCA_031216915.1 of Pictodentalium vernedei. Lineage (NCBI taxonomy): Eukaryota > Metazoa > Mollusca > Scaphopoda > Dentaliida > Dentaliidae > Pictodentalium > Pictodentalium vernedei. The sequence goes on along the minus strand of CM062294.1, from coordinate 212,528,945 downwards.
AACGTATGTCAATGTTGCACCTTCAACCGCCTCTAACTCTGCTTGTTCAAGGGTTAATAAGTTGGATAGTTTGAAAGTTGATCGCCGCTGCTTGGTAGTTCACTTGCACAATTGTCTTTTAAAATTGAGAGATGTCAAAACTTCATTTTCGGGTCGGGTTGATGCACGCTCTCTAACTTTTATAAAAGAGCACAGAAACTGTTGGAATCGAGATTCATTACGTTTTGGGGACTTTGTCGGGCCCAGTTGGGTAATTAGATATACTCTAGTTCAATCGAACACAACCTTCGAATAAACTCTCCGATCTATTAGAGGCCTTTGGGTCACATAGCAACCGCGTGTACTATAGAACCCAAGATGGCGACCTCCAGAAACACGAGTCACCTCAACAGCATGCACTGCGCATGCGGACTAACACCAGGTATCACTATGGCAATGACTTCACAGCATGGGCTACCATGACTACCAACCATGGCGTCGCTGAATAGCATGACTATGACGTCACTTCCTAGGCATTGTCCACGATCCCGGTGATAGGGCATGACCGGGTACATGACATTCTACTCATGCTGTATAAATTGCAACCGCGACTCGTTTTCTATTTGTGCGAGTCAGACAAAAAAAGAATATTTCAGAAACAAATTCAACACAGTTTCTGAAACGGAAGCTCCTAGAACTCTTCTTCCACTATTAGGTTCCCGCACTGCAGACTTAGCGATAGAAGAAGAGTGCGTGGGGGATGCTTTTTAAAATTCAGTACGTCCTTGATTATTTCGCTAATCTGCGCTTCGAAGGTGCAATTGCATTCCACCCCATGGCGAATTGTGAGCAAGGAAGCCGAGGCCATGGGAAGGGCAGAAGCCATGTATAGCCTTTTATGCGTATTTGATAGTGCCCATACCATCAGGTGAAAAGCCCCAGTGAACAATCTTTGGCTCAGCGCGATGATTAAGATCTTATTTCCTGTCGTTAGCTGGCCCGTTAGCAATGACAGCCCCAGATAAATAACTAGGTTGAAATAAGCCTTGCGAACGTGATCTACGGGCTTCCAGACTACATGTATCCAGTTAGAACCGTTAATTGTGGCAGGGTTGCCCTCCCTTTGTTGCCACTCCAGTCTTCCGTCCCTGATAGCGAGTCTTGTGCATATCAAGAAAAAGGCTATAACAAATGATAACAATTTCAGAACATCTCGGAGACTGAACCACGTCGACTCGAAATGAATCGAATTCGCACTCACTCCCTACAACATCGATACCAGAACAAGACAAACACACATATGCAGTTACGCCACAGTGGAAACAGATAGCCAATAGCGACAAGCGGCATAACACCCCGCCCCCACCCCAACGATGGGTACTGTTCGTGGCTTGATTTTTCCCCGACTGGCTCATAAGAGATTTATAATCACAGCATCAAACTCTAATCTACCCCTAATCCAAGGGCCCTGCGAATATTCGAATCGAATACCGAATCGATTATTGCTCACTATTCGCAAATTGAATCTAATATAAATCGAATTTATTAGAATGGTAAGCGCTACCGGGAAAAACGTCGTGATTTAGTCCGGAACATAACTATACTACTCAAAGTTTGCAAAGCACCAAGTACATCCAACTACCTGTTTTACATTTTAGTTGAAATATTGTAATGAAAAAGTGTATATATATTTTTATTTGATGATATCTTTAATGATTTAAGAACAGAAATTAAGATTTTATTTGTGTTTGACATTATTTTTTTGGATATTATTGGTAAAAGGGGACATTTTTCAATTTGACAAAAATTGACACTGGTATGGGCTCAATATCGAGTATGAGACACTTTACTGTTAATTACAGCTTGACAACGCATTCTCATGCTCCCAATCAGGTTCCTGGTGGTCCTTTCTGGGATGTTGTTGCATTCTTGGACCAGCATGGCATCAAGCTCCTGGACACTTCTTGGCTGGACTGGACGGGCTGAAATTGCAAGCTGCAACTCATTCCAGACATGTTCGATTGGATTGAGGTCAGGGGATCTTGCTGGCCAGTCCATACGCTCAATCCCCTCCCTCTGTTGATACTTCCCGACAGCATGGGCAACATGAAGACGGACATTATCGTCCATCAGAATGAATCTATCACCCACTGCATCTGCATACAAAATGACGTGGACATCCAGGATCTCATCAATATACCGCTGTGCAGTCAATGTACCACGTTCAAGGACACCAAGCTCTGTACGTCCATCCCTTCTGATGCCGCTCCAGACAATGACTGACCCTCCACCATAGCGGTCATGCTCAGCAATGTTGGCTACATGGAATCGCTCTCCTGGTCGTCTCCATACCCAAGACCGCCTATCTGTGTGGGCTAGGCAGTACCTTGACTCATCTGTAAAAAGGACGGGTCGCCAATCTACTCTAGTTCACCCAACGTGGTCCATGGCCCATTCATATCGTGCCCGGCGGTGGTTCCGGGACAGCGGAATGCGACTACTTGGTCTTCTCGATCGGAGACCACCTTCGTGCAACCTTGCCCGGATAGTCTGCGTCGAAACATTTACCCCGGATGCATTCTGAAGGTCACTGCGAAGCTGGGTTGCTGTGGCAAAGCGGTTCCTACGGGCCTGAATGATCAAAATCCGGACTTCAGCTGCAGATGTTGCCATGTCTCTGCCACCACCATGCCGTCTTACTGGCGTGCCATACTACTGAAATCTTGTCCAGGCTTTGGTGATCACCGTATTGTGCATACCAAGAGCTTCACCAACCCGACGATGGGTAGCCCCTTGCTCCACCATCCCTACAGCCCGCCACATTTCTGCTTCAGACAAATGTCTTCTTACATTTGCATTTGCCATATTCAATCATTAAATCACAAGGGTTTGTGTTGAAATGAAGATTGAATACCCTACACATGTCATGTACATGTAGACAGAACACGAAAACATTAAGAAAATCAATGGGTACATGCTTCCCATGACTGTCACGAAAAGTCTGCCTGTCAAGGGAGCTAATGTAAACACTTGGGACCATCTCAATACATTCCTCAATCACAGCCACCAAAAATATCGCAAATTATGTCTCAAGCGAATTTCACAATGATGCGTCAAATATTTGGTGCTTAGCAAACTTTGAGTAGTATATGTTGGCCCGTACTCCTTATTCCATGGGCCGGCGACGGATATATCCGTCGCCGGTACATGAAAAAGGAAGTACGAGCGATTGATAAATCCATCGCCGGCACTGAATATGGAGTTGCGTGAGATGGAATCCGTTTTTAAAGCTGGTATGTGCCTATTTTTAAAACACGCTTTCCTCCCGCCGATATCCGGTGCATTCCGACAGAGAGAAAGATTGCAAGGATAATCGGAAATATTTGTTTGACATTCGGCACCGATTCTCGATCGAATTCGAATCGAATACTACCTTCGAATCGAAAACCATTACGAATACCGAATATTTGCAGGGGAGGTGTGTGTGTGGGGGGGGGGGGGGGGGGTAATCCATCCACACACTGTAAAAGAAATGGATTCTGCAGAATCAATAAAGTTGGGTATTATTTTCCATAAGGGATTTTGCAGTTTTGTACAGACATAGATTTATAGCTATACAATTATTATTATTAGAATAGCTTTTGAACGAGGAAGTGGTATCCACCGCCCAACCATTCACGTGACATTCTGTCACAGAATACAATGAAAGCATATCAGGTGTCGCATGTTTTATTTTATGGGTAATTACATTTTTTGAATATGTATAAGAAAATGACAGGCAGAAAATGACTTTAATGATTAAAAAACACATTTGATGATATCGTAATGAAATCAGATAACTTAACGATAAATCACGAACATGCCATTAATGAAGTAATGGGAGAATTTTATGAAAGAAACTCGAAGCGCTATATTTTATGAGAAAAAACGTTTGTCTATTTTCCTCACGAATGCGTAATAAATATTTATTGACTCCCCAACATACGCGAGCTACTATCAGACTCCCCAACATACTAACTCCACACAAGAAGGGATAGCTTTGGTTGAAGACAAGTGCACCATCGACGTGCAGTACGCCTTAGTACACAACGCCACTGTGCCTCCACGTGAGCAATTGGAATTAAGTGCCTTGCCCAAAGACACAACGCGATTGCCGCAGGTGGGATTCGAACCGAGGTGCTCTCGGCTTGCAGTCTGCATCTCTACCAACTGAGCCACCGCACTCCCAGTACACAATAAACAGGAAATATTTCGCACTTGGGTTGGCATGATGGCACAGCGGCATCCACGCACTGATATACACCTTAATTTGCGCCCAAAAACTCGGAAAAAAACTTTTGTAGCAGCCACCCTGTTCCGATTCCGTATCAGGCAGACTCAACTTCCGGTAAACAAGGCACTATCACATTGTTGTCACGTATTAAAATATGAAATTAAACATTTTTGACCAATTCCAACCCAATTTAAATTGAAAAATGGGGTAAACGGGCTTTATGTAACGGGATTGTCCGATAAATGTATTATGATGACCAAATGCATGTCCTGCAATTTGTATCAGATTCTCGGTCGTGTTTACAATCGGATCACAAATCGCCCTGATTGTAAACACGGTCTCGAATCTGATACAGATTACAGGGCATGCACATGGTCATGATAATGTATATATATCAGTGGTGGTCCATCTTCCAAAGTGGCAATGTGGGAATACAATAAATAGAGGATATGGAATGAGTGTTTTTCTCATATAATATTTATGAAACGAGTCTAACAATTTTCCGTTTTGGCGACACTCTGGCGAGCCCAAACGGAAAATTCGGACGAGTTTCATAAATATTATATGAGAAAAACACTCATTTCATATTCTGTTTATCATATAACACACACACGCACAAATCAGCCACTTAGTATGACTTTTTAACCCATCACCTAACTTGAGTTGCAGACGGCACTTGGAAAAAAAACATCCTCGTATAACTAAAAATTTTCATTTTTTGCTTCCAAAACATAGGTTATGACCCCTCATTGGAGCGACCTCGTTGAGCTCGTTCCAATGAGGGGTCATGACCTATTTTTTTGAAGCAAAAAGTGAAAATATAAAAAAAAATGGATGGCGTTTTTCTTGTAGGTAAAAGATTAATACAATATAACCCACCCTAAATAGGACAGATAACGTAAATTCTCCCTACTGAAATTATGCAAATGTGACCAGTTGTATTTTGTTTAGCCAATCAAATTGTCCAGTTTTGAAATGACCAATGAAAGCTCCCAACTCAAATTATGCAAATTATGAAAATATGGCCCAGTTGTATTTTGTTCAGCCAATCAAACTGTCTAGTTTTGAAATTGACCAATGAAATTGACGGAAGGCTTTATTTATCACTGATCAATATGAAAACAAAATATCAAATGTTTTAAAGCGAACAAAATGGACGAGTCATATGATAAACAAAGCTATGTGATGTACTCACGCATCTACTACATTAACCCTTTGAAATCGAGAGCCGCTTTTTCGGCCCAGGAACATGATATGTCATAATTTCATTTTAAGTGGGATGGTTGTTAAATGAATGTTTGAGGAAGTCCATTCAATAGTTTCAATGTGCAGCCTTAAGGCTGCGCTTTGAAAATATTAATTGGTCTACCCTCAAATAATGAATATGGACTCTTCCACTTGCTGACTTTGAACTGACATGGAAGATACCACTAGTGTTCAAAGTGTTAAGAAAAATGCACTTTTCCCCAATCGGGCCGAAACAGTGTTTTGGTCCTATGGGAAAATTTGTTAAAAATGAAGCCGCTTTAAAGTCCATAGAAGAGATAAAACAAACAAGGGAATCTTTGGAGGGAATCTTTGGATACCCCCTCAACAATAAAGAGTCTGTGCACCCCCTTCCTGTTATGCCAATTTCGAATAAGAATACAATGACGGGTTTGCCAAGATAATGTTGACCTACCCTCTCTCTCTCTCTCTCTCTCTCTCTCTCTCTCTCTCTCTCTCTCATCTATTTCTGGAAGAAGCTGGGTGAAAGTGCCCCTGTGCCCCCCCCCCCCCCTCCCATCAACGGTCCATACGCTCATAGTTATAAGGGTGAGAATCTTGCGATTGATATTACTCTTAGTCTCTGATACTCCCATAGATTATCTTGTAAATTACAATGAGTGTGTGACGCCTAAAACAACCAAAAAATAAATACAGAATGTTTACAAAGCTGTAGTTGGATACCTTCAAAACAAGCGGATGTAATTCCACGGCATTGGCATTGTAGGAATACAATAAACAAATCTATGTGGGTACTCCTGCCGAGCGGCCGCCCGCCCTACCGCACGACCACCAGACCGCTAGTCCGTCCACCCGCCCACCCGCCAGCCCACCCGCCTGCCTACCCAAAGAGGTACAAAGACTGATGCAGGGAAAAATAAGGCAGGCTTACTAGAAGTACATACAGGATATTTTAACACCCGTGTAAAAGGAATGGAAGTCCGTAGGAACGTTAGTCCCTCTGGACTATTATTCCGCGGAATTATAGTCCTAGGTCTAACATTTCTAGGAATAGTAGTCCGGCGGACTACTATTCCTAGAAATGTTAGACCTAGGACTATAATTCCTGTCACACCGGACCCACTGACGAACAACAACCAAACTGCATGAAGCGTTTCTGGACATTCGTGAACCATAAAAGATCAGGTGGAATGAAAAACCACTACTGCGAAGCGAAGGGCAACCACATCCTAACCCGGTAGATAAGGCGAATATCCTCAACAAACAGTTCTAATCAGACTTCACAGAAAAACAGTTTTTACAGAAGCTGAATTCCAAGAGCTCTATACTGTGCCTAACACCACCTACCCTGACGTGCTGAACCCACAAATCACCGAGGATGGGATAGCAAAGCTTCTTTCAAACCTAAACCCACACAAGGCAGCTGGTCGAGACAGCATCACATCAAGTGTATTTAAAGAACTGACTTCAGACATTGCATCAATTTCCACAACCATTTTCAGACAATCGGACGAAAATGGTGACGTACCCGATATATGGAAAAGAGCAAATGTAAGCCCGATCTTCAAAAACGGAAAGTGGTTCGAAACAGTGAACTATCGTTCAGTGTCCTTAACATGTATCTATTGTGAGCTCATGGAACACATAGTAACAAGCCACATAATGAATCAAGACGCACACAACATTCTCTTTTCGCTGCAATTCGGATTCAGGAAAGGTCTACCATGCGAAACACAACTAACAGAGTCTGTTCATGACATCACCCAAAATTTGGTTACAGGGAAACAAACTAATTGCTTGATAATGAACTTCTCCAAAGTATTTGACACAGTCAGACACTGTCTACACATTACACACAAATTAAATCACTGTGGCATCAGAGAAAGACAAAGCTAGTGGATTTGAATTTACGTATCTGACAGAAAACAAGTGGTAGTCGTAGAAGGGGAGAAATCGGACACCATTAACGTGAAATCAGGTGTCCCACATGGCTTCGTAATTGGACCTAGCTTATTCCTCTTCTACATTGACGGCATGCCAGCGGGAATCCGCTCCAGGGTCAGACTTTTTGCCGTTGATACCGTAGTGTATTTGACCATTACATCGGACAGAGACGGCGCCCAACTGCTTGGAGATCTTAACAAACTAGCAGAATGCGAAACAAAATGGAAAATGGCCTTTCATCCAGACAAATGTAACCTGTAAGAATAACCAGAAAACGAAAACTTTGTCTAAGAAACTACACATTACATGGACACATTTTGCAACCGGTAACATCAGCTAAGTACCCCCGCTGTACTATCAGTTCTGACCTAAAATTACACGACCACATAAGTAATATCTTCAACAAAGCCAATAAAAAGATGGGATTTCTCAAAAAGGACTAAAATATCTACAACATCAAATTAAAAGAAACTGCATACGAATCCTTAGTTCGACCAACCCTAGAATGTGCGTCTGCAGTTTGGGAAAAGGGTTCCAAGTATGATCATATCGAATAGAAGTCAGAAAGGAGTCTTTCTATATGATAGAACAATGAGGGATTGGAACATTTTACCGAACAACACAGTAACCGTCGGAAGTGTTGCATTCTCCAAAGCCCGGTTACATAAGCAAAACTATCTTTTTTATTATTATTTTTTTTGTGCGCACTCCTCGTAAAGTAGCGGAATAATCAACGTATTGACTGTGGCTACTAAATGGTAGAAGTAGAACTCAGCATGGTTGTTCCAGGGGAAACTCGAGGTAAAAAGTCGGTCAGGTTAGACTGAATGTTTCTATTATAACAATAACTCTGTATTATTTAAAAGCACACCGGGTCATTCTTTTTAAGAATGCCAGGTCATTTTTGAACATACTGAACACTTATTGTTCGTGGCGGCGAATCTTTCTCATAAAACGAAGGTGAAACAAAGAGAGCTGTCGACCGTGAGATTTAAATCATAGCATTTTCTCGCCACTGTAAAATGACACTGGGTATTTCGTCTATTATGAAGTAGATCATGGTTCTGAAAGAGTCTGCAGATAAATACAAGAACTATTCAAAAAAAGATATTTGTCTGAGATCTTCTTAGGTAGGCAAACGAAAACGAAAAATCACTCGCCCTATTTGGAGACGCGACAAGCATTACTTATTCTCAGTTGCTTATTCGACATTCGTTATCAACCGATAAAATCGGTTGATAACGAATGTTGAACAAGGAACTGAGAATAAGTAACGCTTGTCACGTTCGTGCACTATTTCTTTGTTTGGGTGAACGTTACGCGAACGAAACAGACCCGTACAGGCCCGTTATTGCGTCTAAACTGCATTTGGGTATTGCAGCCACACGTTTTGATATTTTTTTTTCATATGCAATAAATTTACAGCATTTTGTGTTCTGTCTTTACAACAGAAATGACTTGATTTTATGAGAAACTCAAGAAAAAATGTAGCAACATAAGAGTTAATTAATTATTTAATTAATTAATTTATTTATGGCACTCTCGCCAGCCATAGCCACCTCGTGACGGACAATTTTTCGGGTGGAGGGAGGCGGAGTGAACCGACGAGGAGTAATGAGTAACTGTCAGACTCCCAACGTATTAACTCCACACAAACAGTGTTAACATTGGATGAAGACAAGTACTCCATTGCGCAGCACGCCTTAGTATACAGTGCCATCGTGCCACCGCGTGGGCGATCGGATTAAGTGCCTTACCCAAGGACAGTCACACAACGTAGTTACCACCGGACAGGATCTAACCGTGGACCTTTCTGTAAATTCTGTTTGAAGTTCAATGCTCTAAAATTATAAGCGCATTAATCGTAACAGACACCTGGCACCTATTCAACTGGAATGTAAACAAATTACGAGCACTGTTCATCCAGTATTTTTCACAAAAGCATTGAGGAACGTTCGTTGGAAAATTGAATCTGGATTATGCGTACAAAATTCTTGTAAGAACGCATCTGACTGGACGTTACGTATCTGGGTGACGTTATGGCGTAAATGAAATGCTTCAGTACATACATATTATCATGATAATGTGCATGTCCTGTGATTTGTATCAGATTCGAGGCGGTGTCCAGGATGGGATCTCAACGAGCCGGCTTTGCCTGCAAATCACAGGACATGCACATTATCATGATAATTCATTTATCCAACAGTTCTGTCACATAAACAGATTAAATCTTAACCCTTTTACCCAACGTAATGGCCAAAACCGGCCAACGCTATTCTCAAAAATCGCCTGTTAATTTTCATTATTTTTTTCATTTTCTGTCTCAAAAACATAGGTTATGACCACTCGTTGGAACGAGCTCGTCGAGCTCGTTCCAACTAGGGGTCATAACCTATGTTTTTGAGACAAAAAATAAAAAAAATTAGTTATTCAAGAATTTTTTTTGCAAGTGTCGTCTGCTTTTCATGTTTGGTAAAGGGTTAAATTATTTTTCAACATTTTTGGGACATAATGTTCGGTCGATCATTGAAACGCACATAGAATGTATTAATGCGCCTGTTATGACAGCCCGTAGCGCTACCGGAAACGAGTCGTCTATATGATACGGAATCAGAATGAGTCGTCTACATGATACGGAATCGGAACACATTATGTGATAAGTACCGTTTCTCGTGGTTTTCAGCCCAAAATCCATATGAGTGTTAGATAAAAAACAGAATCAAGTATGGCACACCAGTAAGACGACATGGTGGTGGCAGAGACAGGGCAACATCTGCAGCTGAAGACTGTTTTTTTATCATTCAGGCCCGTAGGAACCGCTTTGCCACAGCAACCCAGCTTCGCAGTGACCTTCATAATGCATCCGGGGTAAATGTTTCGACGCAGACTATCCGGACAAGGTTGCACGAAGGTGGTCTCCGACCGAGAAGACCAAGTATTTGCATTCCGCTGTCCAAGAACCACTGCCAGGAACGATATGGATGGGTCATGGTCCACGTTGGATGGATAAGAGAAGATTGGCGACCTGTCCTTGTTACATATGAGTCAAGGTACTGCCTAGACCACACAGATGAGAGTTCTAGGGTATGGAGAAGACCAGGAGAGCGATTCCATTCAGCCAACATTGCTGAGCATGACCGCCATGGTGGAGGGTCAATCATGGTCTGGGGAGACATCAGTAGGGATGATGGACGTACAGAGCTCTGTGTCCTTGAACGTGGTACATGGACTGCACAGCGGTATGTTGATGAAATCTTGGATGTCCACGTCAGATTATATGCAGGTGCAGTGGGTGATAGATTCATTCTGATGGACGATAATGCCCGTCCTCATGTTGCCCATGTTGCCGGGGAGTAACGACAGAGGGAGGGGACTGAGCGTATGGACTGGCCAGCAAGATCCCCTGACCTCAATCCAATCGAACATTCTTGAATGAGTTGTAGCTTGCAATTTCAGCCTGTCCAGTCCAGCCAAGAAGTGTCCAGGAGCTTGGTGCCATGCTGGTCCAAAAATGGAACAACATCCCACAAAGGACCACACCAGGAACCTTATTGGGAGCATGAGAAGGCGTTGCCAAGCTGTAATTAACAGTAATGAGTCTCATACTCGATATTGAACCCATACCAGTTCGCTCCGTCAACTTTTTGGCAAATTGAAAAATTTCCTCTTTTACCAATAATATCCATTTTCCATGGTTATCGTATTCAAAAGCTAAAAAATAATGTCAAACACAAATAAAATCTTAATTTCTAATCATTAAAGATATAATTAAATAAAAAATATATACACTTTTCATTGCAATATTTCAAATAAAACGTAAAACAGGTAGTTGGATATACTTGGTGCTTAGCAAACTTTGAGTAGTATATTATCATGACAGTGTGTTGATCCGTGTCGCAGTGTCACGTGGAGTTGAGGTGGCCAGATTGTCGGATCACACGAGTTGCCGTAGGTTTATTATAATGATAGGTTTATTATATGACTGACACACTAACAGTAACTTAATTTGCTTTCTTCGATTTACTTATTCCTTTGAATGAAACTGTGTCACGGCTTCCCCAGTTACGAAGTCTATTTTTAACGGGTAAATAGTCCGACGTATTCATACAGAAATTATCGGCAATTTCCGTAGGAGTGTGATATGGATTTTTGGTCCGGGAAAATCTCACCTGGTGTGATCCGACAGTCTGGATAAAATCGTCAAACAGTAGTGGTATTTAGTGTAAAAATATCATAGTCATATAATAAAAATACAGAACACAACTCAGGGAGAGTATGGGGAAGGAAATCAATGACCCTTGTTGAAGTTTTTATTGTATTTCACGCGGCACGCGTGAAATACGACACAATCTACGACTCGGGTAGTTGATTCCAGTCCGTCGTACTCCACCCACATTGTGTTCTGTCGTATTAATTGAGCATACACCATTTGGTCATCGGTTTATTTCCACTGTCTAATACTCTATCAACTATTAGAAATCCCCCTATTATCTCTTTCGCACTGCAGAGTTTGGTAGCTACCAGCTAACGCCTCATGAAATAATCCTCTGCGCGCCCCACTCGCGGATAAAAATCGTACTCGAATCCGAGCAGTGAATTATTTTCTTTCTGCCATTATCTACTGTAACCGATATATCCGGTCAGCTCTATTAAAAAAATGTCATTCCAATTTTAATAATTATTAAAATTTTTTCTCAAAAACTTTGCTCGCCGAGTTCGTTCCAATGAGGTGTTCATAAGTTATGTTTTGAAAGCAGAATGAACATTTTCAGTTATTCAAGATTTTTTACAAAGACATCTGAAAGTCGTGTTAGGTAAAACGTTCTATCTTTCAACTTGTGTTTCATATGAATATTGTCCGTTTGAGTAAGGTTAACAGTAAAAATGGGTAAATAGGCATTGTATTTGTAGAGAAGCTTTATATAGTAATTCGATCTGACAGCACTCCGGAGTTACGTAGGAATGAACTGATCCTTCCTACCGATTTATTGTTCATCTTATCTGTCAAAGTCGACTGTCAACGTGTCCTTGAGACACGTATGGAACCTGTGTATATAATAGAACACATTGGAACTCAGGGGACGTATTAGCAAATAGTTTTCTGATATCCAACCTTTATCCAGAACAACGTCATTTTTAACTTTTTTTCTCTATTTTTTTAATATTAGCTCCTGTGTCAAGTCTCCCTCTGTCATATTTTGAATATATCATCTCAACGAAAAACCATATCTAAAAATGTGGTACAGACCTGACAAATTATCAACGATTACAGCCAAATCTCGGCCGATTTTCATGAAATTTAATGTGTTGTAGAGCACATGAAAATAGGAGATGTCTGTGTTTTGGGGATTTTTTTCGGGGGGGGGGGGGGTCGATTTATTTTAAGTCACTTCAAAGTTTAGGCTATGTTCATTATAAACGCTACTTTTGTGATTCCATTATTTCCGTTTTTGTATATTACACAGCTATGAAACTTCACACACCGTTTTATGAGCATTTGAAATTGTGAACACCCATTTTTGGAATTAAAATGTCGCCCCGATGCAAGCAATGCTAATTTTACCTCATTTTCTAGACCTTTTAGTTTCGTCTTCAGTTTGAGCCTCAGGCTTTTAAAATTTGTGGAATATCGTCTCCACAAAAAGCATATCTAAAAGTCATGTCATGCTAAGAAATTCAAACCGTTATAGCTGAACTCAAGGTGATGTCATAGGGACTCATAAGGTAAAACAAATTAACCCTTTACCTAACATGAAAAGCAGACGACACTTGCAAAAAAAAACCATCTTGAATAACTAATTTTTCTCGTCGAGCTCGTTCCAACGAGGTGTCTTAACCTATGTTTTTGAGGCAAAAAAAATGAAAAAATAATAAAAATTAATTGGCGATTTTTGGGAAAAGCGCTGGCCGGTTTTGACAGTTACGTTGGGTAAAGGGTTGAAATGCGTCGGAATTTTTGTTGTTGAAGTTTTAGTATGTTATAAAGCTAAATAAAATTGAAGATAGCTGTTTTTGTTTTTAGATTCATGGCCATGTTGACGTTTTTATGGCACTTCAAAGTTTAGGCTATTTTTGTCATATTTCATTAAAAGCGCTACTTTCTTGATTCCATTATCTCCGTATGTATAAATTGCACAGCTATGGAACTTCACACGCCGTTTTCTAGACACCTGAAATTGTGAACACTCATTTTTTGGAATTAAAATGTCGCCCCGATGTCATCGATGCCAATTTTACGTCATTTTCTTGACCTGTTAGTTCCAATCTCATTTTGAGCCTCAGTCTTTCTAAATTTTGGGAATATAGTCTCCACAAAAAACATATCTAAAAATGTGGTCCTGTCCTGGGAAATTCCCAACCGTTACGACCGAACTCTGAAGTAACGCCACAGGAGATAGGATCAAAATTAAAATGTATCATTTTTTTTTCTTTTGTAGAGCAAAAAAAAATATATTAGTAAAAAGCCGTTTTGTGGGTTTTCGATTTATTACAGGCCTGTTCTATGAAATCCTCATCAACAGCAACACCAAAACACGCGGAAAATGAAAAATCGTTCCGCACACGTGTGCCGAACGGAAATGGTTGACGGACTATTTTTAAATTGAAGCGAAATTTCACTGGAATTTTCTCCAAAACGTGCACCGCAGTTACAACTTGAATCGCTAGCGATAGCTAAAAATAGTAACACGGGTTTCCCTCGCAAATTTGGTTGGCGATAAAATGTTCTTTTTGTTGATAGTAACTGTTATCCAATAAATTGCTGCATGAGTGAGAAACGAAAGGCGTCCAGGGACGGTGTGGGGCAAACCTCTTTCGCCCTTCAGTAACTGTAAATAAGTATGTACTTGTTTGTGCGTGGTAAAGAAGGAAGGAGGAAGGGAGTAGGTTAGCGCCGTCTGTGCCTCTTGCTCTTTTTCTTGAGAGGAGGTGGCTGTGATGGTGGTGACACTGTTTCGCTAGTTGGTGTAGTAGGTGTAGTTGGTGGTGTAGATTTGCTGTTATCAATCGCATCAAATTTTGCTATGATTTGTTCTACCAGATGCATTTGCTGCTGTACTGCTGGAGAGTGCACTCGGTTGAAGAGGGCTCTAACTTGCTTCTGCGGTGCTATCCATTGTTCTTCACATCTTAAAAGCGCCTTTTCGGATTCAAAAATCGGTGGTGGGGAACGAATGGTTACTGGTTCCTGGTCCTGGCTTTCTGGTGCCGAAGGGAAAGGCAAGTGGGGATCGGGAAGTGGCGAGAGGACAACTTCCAATTCCATCTCTGTCTCCACAGGAAGTCCAAATCCGATAATTCCGACTGGGACCCGGAGGTATGATGGGTTTGTCTCTGGGAAAGGGAGGGGAAGTGGCGGCTGCCTCTGGCACTTTCCTTTCCTCACCTTTCTCACGCTTCTTCTCCAGAAAAGCTTCCAGGCGCTGGGCATCCCTCCGCTTGGTGGACGGGTTCTTCTTTCTGTGCTTCTTTCTCTTTTCTCTCTTCTCAGGGCCTTCAGGCCCCATCAGGTGAGGACCAGTGTGAGAGGGGGTCCTCTCCCCAAAGCTACCTCCCACCAAGGAGGTGGTGTGTTGTCTTCAACCTTAAACTCCGAGGCCAGTTGGACGCCCAGAGCTGAGATAGCTTTCTTTAATCTCGCTGGTAGTTCCAATGTTTTCACGATTGGTGTAATTGCTGTTAAGGTGTTCACACTCTGAAATCAGATGATTGCTGACTGTCCTTCTAATAATTGCTTTTGTAGACGTAATTGCTTTTATTGGCCTGTAGCCTCTCGTTTTATCCTTCCGCGCTGGCACTCGTACCATATCGATTAACCCATTCATTCTGTGTATTTTGGGCCATTTCGACGTTTTTACGTCACTTCAAAGTTTAGCCTATTTTTGGACACATTTCATTAACCCTTTATCTAACGTGAAAAGAAGACGACACATGCAAATCATTTTCTTGAATAACTAATTTTTTTTCATTTTTTGTCTCAAAACATAGGTTATGACCCCTCATTGGAACTGGCTCGACGGGCTGGTACCAACGAGAGGACATAACCTATGTTTTTGAGACAAGAAATGAAAAAAGAATAAAAATTAAATGCCGAATTTTGAGAACAGCGCTGGCCGGTGTTGGTCGTTACGTTGGGTAAAGGGTTAAACGCTGCCCGATGCCAGCAATACCGATTTTACAATTGTTCTGTATTTTTTAACTTTCATCCTAATTTTGACGGTCAGTCTTTCGTAATTTTGGGAATATAATCCCAAAAAACATATCTAAAATTGTCGTGCCGTGCTCAAAAATTCCTATCCGTTATGGCCGAACTCTGAGCTGATGTCATGGGGTATAGGGTCAAAAATTAAAACGCGTCGTTCGAAATTGCTAACCTATATTTTAAATTAAAATTTTGTTGCTCTTTCCACCATTTATTCATCGAGTGTCCTCCAATTTCTTGGCTGAAACATCTATTCGCACAGTACTGTCATCGCCAAAACGGACAGCGAATTTCGACCGGATCGTGACTAGATCGCGATCCAGTCAAAATTCTCTATTCGCTTTCCTCCCCGCAACACTGGTCAATCTCCACCGTCAAAACAGAAAGGCGAGAACATTGAACTTTTTATCTTTCTTGTTGATGCGGTCATGGTTTCGAGGTACTGAAACCTCGACCCACTGGTATACATGTATTGCGATTGGTCGCGACTTGATCGCGAAAGGGATTTCTTTTTTGATTACAGTACTCTACCATGTTGAAGGTGCAGCAAACAAGTAAATAAAGAGAATAGTCATAAGAGCGTTTACCATTATGAGTTATCCTTGTGTTTTCCAGTGTGTATGGGAATTTACACCTGTTTGGGAACTCATTGTATTAGTTCCCAAACCGGTGTAAATTCCCATGCACCCTGGAAAACACAAGGACAGCGGATTTATTTCCAAGAATTTTGGTGTACTTAATACTTTAACCTACATTGTGGGAAAAAACTGACAGAAAATTTGTACTTTGCAATTTTCTTAAACAAAACCAGACAAATATGGATGTCATTGGAATGAGCCAGTTTTATATTTTATTTTATTGCACATAAATATTAAATTTCCTGTATTTTTATTTTTGTTCTGACATAACCAAGCAGAATGTATGAATTAATAATTAAAAATGGGTACTTTTTTAGCCAAAAAACTTGCTCTTGTGTATTCTTGTTTTTACACCGTGGTTAAAAACGGTGTAAACAAAAGCCACTGTGGATTGCAAGTTACACCGAACATGTCAGCCAATTAAAATGCAGTATTTTGTTTCATTTGGAAATAAATTTAGTTATTGTTCAGCAATACTGCATGCCTCAGTTACTTTCCATAGTTTGATACCATTGAGACAGTTTTGAGACGTAGTTTATGCACCATCCAGCAAACTATTAAAACATCCCCTCAACCTAACCAGACTGTGGCAGTATTTGTTATCCCATTCTTAACCCTCATTTCTGTTAAGGTGCTATATAAGTAAGAAAATTTTGTTTATTTTGAAATTCCCACCTCTGATATTACCTAAATTCAAATTAAATACATAGAAAGCGGGCAGCCGACAGTCTTTCTCGCGGCCTACCAATTTATCAAACACGCAAATAAACCCAAATGTTTTATATTCAGTGTCGCTGTAAAACAGACGCGTTTGCTATCTATATAGTAATAATAATAGCGACACTTTGATTTGTCGCGGTTCTCGAATGAGAAGGCCTTGGTTATCCCTGTACTCCCAACTGCCTCCCTATTCCCACGCTCTTCTCTCCTCCCAACACTCGGAGACGAACTGATTGATGCCATCCCTTGCCTATTCTACCCAATCTCTCCGATTAGCATATTAACCCTCTCCTTTGAGCCTCCCACTAACCACATGTCCTTCATTCTCCGATCCCACTTCCCCATTATACTCACAGTGAATCTTATTCTTTTAAATATAAATCCCCCGAAGTGAAGTAGAGAAATGTTCTTTTCTTAAGTCAGTCTGTTTTAACCACAAATTTTCGGCCACTTGGCCTTTATCAAGTGGAATACAATCAACGGTGGCGCACTAAGTGAAATCCATCCTTTTCTTATTAAAACAGTTATACAAATAAAGGAAGACGTCGGACGTGACCTAACGTCCGACGTCTTCCTTTATTCGTATAACTGTTTTAATAAGAAAAGGATGGATTTCACTTAGTGAGCTACCGTTGATTGTATTCCACTTGATAAAGACTTATTCTTTTAGACTGGTATTTTGGGCATTCTAGAAGAAAATGTTCCATGGTCTCAACCACGCCCAAACTACACATCTGGCACTCTTTTTAACTGTTTTTCCCAATTTTACCCCTCAGCTCCAGGGACCGCGACCTCAGCTTGAACAACAGTGACCCCCCCCCCCCCCCCAATGGTGACATCAAGGCACTCTTCAAAACCAGACTTCTCTTTATCACGCAGGTCACCCAAAGATCTCTTTGATTTGACCCCCTCTCGCCAATTAAGGTTACCATCCTCCATGACCCCTTTCTCTGACGATTTTTTACTCTGGTTTGCCCCAACGTCTTGGTCCGAGATCTCCAATGAGTAGTTCTCTATTAGTTCCCACACTTGGATCATCCATCCTGTCTTGATATTTGAGTTGAAAATTCGCAGGAACAATACTTTACACCATCGGCTGTCGGGGAGATTTACCAAATAATTAAAATAACAGAGTTTCAATAAGTCAATCCTGTTCTTGGTCCTCATCCACCCAAGCTCACCCCTGATTGCTTCTAATGCTGCGGCATTACTCGACCCCATTATTCATCGGCCTGCATCGTTCTGCAGGATTCCCAAGCTCTTTACAGCCGTCTGGTTTAGAAGTACCACTTCCGTACCGTATGTTATACTTGGCAGACCCACCATTTCCCAAATGGTTTTCCCCACGAAAACCTTATTGAAACTGTTTCTCCCTATAAGTGTCATTTGGTTAAGGATTCGCCGCCCCTTCAGAATCAATTTATTTGTGTGGTTTCGGTAGATGCCTCTTCCTGTGATGTTTATATTTACCCCAGAAACTCGTAGGCACTTGTCTCTCCTACACAAAGAAGTTTGCTGCTACCTTCTGGAATACAGAACTCCCCCACTCTCCACCTTCGAGTGGGGTCCACTTTGCGGCCCAGGGGTATAACTTTGCTCTTGCTTTCATTAAGTTCGAGTCTCCATTTGCTACCATATTTCCCAACAATTACCAGCCTTTTCGCCAGCCCCTCTTCGCTTTCTGACACTAGCACCATATCGTCTGCAAAAAATAGTCCCGGGATCTTCAAGTCGCCAACTGCTATCCCCTCGTCGCTATGCAGGAGTTCATCTCCTAAACCTTTGATGTGCAATACAAAAAGAATTGGCTAAAGGATACACTCCTGTTTTAGGCCTATCTCCATGGGCACACGTTTTGTTGTTATGTTACCCAGGCTAAGTTCACTCTGTACATCTTTATATAATGCTTTCATAATTCCAACAAACTCGCCTCCCAAGCCAGAGCCTCAAGCTTGCGCCACATACCCTCCCTCCGTACTCTATCATATGCCTTTTTAACATCCAAAAAGTCCATAAACATCTTTTTCTTTTTGGCTTTCGCGGATTCTATCATTTAGGATAGCGTGAAAAGGTGGTCAGTGACTCTCTTTCCCTTCCTGAAGCCATTCTGGATCTCTCCCAAAAAACCCTTGTCTTCAATCACCTCATCTAATCTCCCATACAGGACTTTACAGAAAACTTTTCCAATGTTGCTACTGACAGATATCCCTCGATAATTATCCAAAACGTCTTTCCCCCCTTTTTGTGAATAAATGTCACTTTGCTTTCTCTCCACTCATTTGGGCCCTCTTGTTTTTCTATGGCTAAACTGAATAGGGCAGTTAGGCTTTCCAAGAGTTTCTCTCCTCCTTTTTTGATAAACTCGTTAGGAATTTCGTCCATCCTTCCCGCGTTTCCATTCCTTAATTTTGAGATCACCTTTCGCACCCCCTCCGTTTTAATTTCGCTGCACACGAAGTTCGATAGATTTTCCTCGACCTGGTTCGGACACTCCGGTGGGTTCCCCATGCCCCATTGCTTATCGTTTACCTTTTCCCAGTGCTTGACTGGTTCTAATGCGATTTGATCTTGATCGTCTGTAACTCTGCCATCTACTTTAATGCTCTGTGGTTTACTTCCTTTGTTACCTTTATTCACCCATTTCCAAAATACGTTCGAACTCGACCCCCCCCCCCCCCCCCCCCGTCATTCTTATCGTCCTAATAAGAGTGCTATTTCGCACTCTCCGATTATCGTCTTTAATCTTATTTACTTTATTTCGTGTCTGTTGGTATTCTTCCTTTGCTACCGTGGCCTCGTTGCTTTCCGCCTCCTCAAGTTTTCTACTTCTCCTGTATGCAGCACATTTAGCTTTTCTACCCTTTGTGGCCCTTTTCAGTTCTTGGTTCACTCTGTACCCAAGTTTCCGTGTTGGCACCCTAATCTTTTCTACACTTTCCTTCCCTGCCTCCATTAGGCTCGCAACTATGGCATCGGCCATCTTCTGGACACTGCCCCACCCCCACCCCCCCCCCTCCACCGCACCCACCCACCCCATGTGTACGGTTGCAAGCTTTGGTTTCAATTTTTCTTCGAACCTCGCCCAGACGGCATCCTTATTGAGTTCCCAAATCTCCTTGAAGCTTCCTTTGCTTTTTACTAGGTTTTTGGCCCTGATCTGTAATCAAGTTGTGATCACTATCCACCTCCATTTTACCCTCATCATCCACTTCTACCCCTATCACCTCCCTCCATAAATTAATATCTGTGAGAATATAGTCGATTATTGATTTTCTGTCGTTCCTCTCCGAGGTCCATTTCCCCTTACACCTCGCGTCCCTGTTCAGAATCTTCAGACCGAGCTCATTTGTGAAGTTCAACAGCTTCCTTCCATTCTTGTTGACTCTCTTGTCCCCGCCCTCTATGCCTTCTTCCTTATCACCTATGTGTCCATTAAAGTCTCCCATCAGAATTACACCGAGCCCGATGTTTTCTAGTTCTGTGATATTGGACCTTAGTGTTGAGTATATCGAGTCATTCCACTCGGGTTTGCTTCCCTCCACCGCACAATACACAATCCCACGGGCAATACTTTTGTTTCTTAGACTGATCTTTACCCATCGAATTTCTTTCGATACCTCAGAAGAGGTGCTGACATCTTCCAGGTCTGTGATCAGCGACGTTTTTAAATCCTCTTTAATGTACATGCCTACCCATACCCCCCCCCCCCCTTTTTTTCTGGCCTTCCGTTCGCCCTACACCTATCCACACGCACCCCCTTACTTGGTCTACCCGTTCCCCGTGTCTTACCCACGTCTCGCTTAGGCCCATGACATCAAAGTCCTCTTCCGCGATCAATGTCGCAATTTCACTTACTTTCCGGTGGAGACCCTGGATGTTGCTATAACCCACTTTCAGGGTACCGAGATTCATTGGCTTCTGCCTACTGGTTTCATTGTTTTCTGGCGCTAGCCTTGGTAAACTTATTCTGTCTCCCTCGCTCTTGTTCACCCCACTTGTGTCCACTCTTGCTATACATGCCTCTGACTTCCCACCCCGCTCCTCTCCAAAAAAGGCTCCGCTACGTGTAGAATGTTATCCCCCAATACCCGTTTCCCCATCCTGCTAAGATGCAACCCGTCACGTCCGTACATGCTCGCGTTGCCCCAAAACGTGTCCCAATGGTCGATAAAGGGTATCCCCAGGTCAACACAGTAGTCCTCCAACTCCTCATTCAACGCCAAAATCCTTGAGTTCCGTTCGTCCCCACCTCCAAGCACAGGAAGGACCCCGGATACAACTACTCTTGCATTCCTACTTAGCAGTTTGCTGACTAAACCTCTATACGATTCCACCAAACTTACTGACCTTCTCTCTCTGATATTGTTGGTCCACACATGGACCACCACTACCGGTTCCGATCCTGACCCTGTCACAATACCATCTACCCGGTCCCTCAGATCCTCCACCTTCGCCCACGGAAAGCACAAGGCTGTTCGATTAGAACTATCAGGACCACAAACCACATTGTCAACCCCACGTACAGTGTTACTCCCCGCTACAACTAATTTTCTTCTTCTTCCCCCAGTTCCTATATCAACTGCAACTCGCCTCGTTTTGCATGCCTCTGCCCCCTCCCCTCTTTCTTTTCATCGCCCTCCTTACCCCTTCTGGCCCATCACCATCAACAGCCACCTCTCCCCCCTCAATGTCCCCTCACTCTCATCCCCAGAGGCATCGGAATCTAACACACTGAACCTGTTCTCTTAGCACCGCCTAGCAGCCTTGGCAGCCTTACGCCGACTCTGGCCTGACTCTACGCAGCCCTGTCCTGACGCCACCCTCCGAATGTTCCTACTAGATCCCCCTTCCTCGGTTACACCCCCACATCAAGCATTCTTCCCCCACGTTCCCTGCCTCCCTGTTTCCTCCTTCAGTCCACAACGACCTTCCATCCTCCTTCCACTTCCCCATCATAGGTAACCTTCATTGGTGTGACTCCAGAGACACTCGCCCTCCCCAACCTCCCCTTTAGCTCCGCAATTTCCCGCTCAAACCCAACACACTTCTCTAGCAACTGTAAAATATTCCTGTAGTTGGCACCAACTGCTATCCATTGGCCGACCCCACCATACCTCATATCACACTGCCTGCAAGCCTGTGTATCCTCAATCTCCCCACCTCCATCTGCACCCCTCGACACAACCCCCACCCCGACCCCCTTTAATACCCATACTCACCTCCGTCTGGACACCCGTCGAGCACTTACCAACCATATTTACAAATATTTATAGGACCAACAGACCGAAATCAGAAAAATACCAAACACACGAAAAAAGGCAACTAACGTAAATATATGTAAACTCGGGAAAACCTATCGCCTAAACTTCATTATTTCACCCCTATAATCCTTCCCTAACACACATACAAACTAAATATATAATACACTTTCCTGAAATAAAACTAATAAAAAAAGAAATACTTATAAACAACTCTGTGTAAACTATCTTGACTAAGTCAGTTTTGTACATTAATGAACTCTATTATATTGCAGCACATTTGTTTCTTAATTTTTTTTTTATAGAAGTATGGTCAGACAATGTGGGTTCTCTGTCACTTCTAAAGGCTGCAGATGTTTCACTGGACTTTCTTAAAATATTCCTGCTAGGGAGAACATGCAAAAATACTTCTCCATTTATACGGTAATAGACTTCCAGGAACCAATGGTGCCTGCTTTCAACTCTTTTACTAATGTATTCGTGTTCTATACATCTCAATCTTCATTTTCATGTATAGTTTGTGTATATTTAATTTGAATTTAAGGAATATCAGAGGTGGGAATTTCAAAATAAACAAAATTCTCTTACTTATATAGCACCTTAACCCTTTACCCAGGGTAGGGCAAAAACCTCTCAGCGCTATTCAAAAAAATCGCCAATTAATTTTTATTATTTTTTCATTTTTTGTCTGAAAAACATAGGTTATGACCCCCCCCCCCCCCCTCTTTGGAACGAACTCGTCGCGCTCGTTCCAATGAGGGGTCATAACCTATGTTTTTGAGACAAAAAATGAAAAAAAGTAGTTATTCAAGAATTATGTTTGCAAGTGTCGTCTGCTTTTCATGTAAAGAAAGGGTTAAATGCACTCTGTCCTTATGTACTTTTGTTCGTAAGAATGGAAGAATCTACGAAGACACTTAGAAAGTAAAAGTTTGTATGTTTGTTTATTTATTGGGTTTAACGACACTTTCAAAAACATCGTGTCGGGCAGTTTTTCGGGTGGAGGAAGCTGTGGTACCCAGAGATAACCATCGGGTATCGGCGACTAACTGTCAGACTCCAATTTACTAACTCTGCGCAAGCAAGAGTTAGCAGCGGTTGAAGATCAGTGCACCGTCAACGTGTAGTACGCCTTCGTACACAGCGCCACCGCACCACCACGCCATCATCTGGGTAATTGGGATTAAGAGTCTTGCCAAAGGACACAGCGCAGGTACCGCTGGTCATGATCGAACCATCGACCTTTCGGTTGCAAGTCCAAATGCTTTAACTACTGAGCAAACGCCCTCCAGGAAAGAAGACGTAAAGTGGAATTAAAGGCGAATTTTCTTAACTGGTAGAGCGCTGAATTATTTTTGGTCATCAACATTAGTTCACATATCTTTGCATTGTTACAAATTATGGGAGAGTGCCAATAGACACTGTCCCATAAATTGTAACAAGGAAAATCCTAACAGACTAAATAATTTCACTTCAAAGGTGATATGCACAACATCCACAGAATATATGAAGCCTTTAAGTTGTGGTACTGACATATGGGCTTCCAGCACCCTTTCAGTTAAATATCTCTGGGCCGAGCAGATAAATAGAGGATATGGAATGAATGTTTTCCCATATTATATTTATAAAACGAGTCTAAGAATTTTCCGTTTGGGCGAGCCTCTAGCGAGCCCAAACGGAAAATTAGAACCAGTTTCATAAATATTACATGAGAGAAACACTCATTTCATATTTTATTTATCATATGACACTAACACGCACAAATTAGCCACTTAGTATGACTTTTTAACCCATCACCTAACTTGAGTTGCAGACGTTTGGTAAAAGATTAATACAATATAACCCACACTAAATCGGACAGATAACGTAAATTCTCCCTACTGAAATTATGCAAATGTGACCCAGTTGTATTTTGTATAGCCAGTCAAATTGTCCAGTTTTGAAATTGACCAATGAAAGCTCCCAACTCTAATTATGCAAATTATGAAAATGTGGCCCAGTTGTATTTTGTTCAGCCAATCAAATTGTCTAGTTTTGAAATTGACCAATGGAATTGGCGGAAGGCTTTATTTATCACCGATTAATATGAAAACAAAATATCAAATGCTTTAAAGTGAACAAAACGGACGAGTCATATGATAAGGATGGATATCAATTATGATAACAATTCATCTAACACGACTAGCAGACGATATTTCTATACATGGCTGTAAAGTTCTAGTTTTTGCAACTAAAACGTAGTATATGATCCCTCATTGAGGCGAGCGGTAAAGCGCCATCATTTAATAATATTCTGGAAATAGCACAAGGTGAACACAGTTGTATTATTGCACGAAGCTTGAACCGGGATCTCTGGCCGTGTTTACATTTTGTACGCTACGTACAGTGTTGTCGCCGTGGAATTGTCAAACTCCACACGCGGACCGTGTTGTTCCCGAGTGCTCCTCTCAATCAATAATCAGTAATTTTCAGCAAATATTCAATGAATGAAGCACTGGGTCGGACCCGGTGCTTCATTCATTGAATATTTGATGGCGATTCCATTGTTCTATTTCGGAGATTTACTGCTAATGCATGCGTGGAAATATTGCCCACGCGTGGATTTTTACCTTCCCACGACGACTGTACTGTATTTAAAATATAACATGAGTTTTGAACCGTAGTTTAAATGAATTTATAGGGGGCGCAGTGGCGTCGTGGTAACCGGTTCTCGTCAGATCACCGAAGTTAAGCAACGTCGAGCCAGGTTTGTCCTCCGTTGGGTGACCGTCTGAGCGATCGATTCGGACTGCCGCGTTGTGTCCTTGGGCAAGGCACTTAACCCCGATTGTTCACATGGGGGCACGATGACGCCGTGTACTAAGGCGTACTGCACGTCGATGGTGCACAAGTCTTCAACCAATCTAACCCTGCTTGTGCTACAGTGCGGAGTTCCGATGTTTGGGAAGCTGGCAGCTGCTCGTCGTTGCTCGGTGGTTCTCTCCGGGTACTCCGGCTTCCTCCACCCGTTAAACTGTCACGGTCATGATTAGCCATTGTGCATAAGTATGTGACCTTAAAACACCAATAAATAAATATAAATATAAATAAATGAATTTCTATCACCGAACGTTTCTGTATCTTGTTACTATTCTCTCTTACCTTAGGAAATATTTGAAAACCGATGAGATGGTCTTTGGAATGTGATGCTCACTTCACAGTTTACCACATAGTATATTTTATAGCACTACATGAAGTACAATTTGCCCCAGCTGCAGAAATATTGAATATGGCACGTATGCCACGATGCTGTTATTTTCATAATGACGTAAGCAGATATTTTGGTGATATCCATCAATTTAAACCGCGATTTAGTCGCAAACAAAAGTACCAAAAAGATATTTCGACAAATCGGTGTTCCAGACGCCCCCATCATATAAATAGGAATTCCTCCACATTCCTGTTTCAATAGTTAATGATACTGTTATTTTCATAATGACTTAAGCAGAGATTTTGATGATATCCGTCAATCCACACTGCATTAAGTCGCAAACACAAAGCAGTAATAAGACAGTCCGACAAATCGGTGTTCCTGCAGCCCATCATTTAAGTAGAAATTCCTCCGCATTCCTGTTTTCAATAGCTGATGATTAATGATAACATAAAAATATGCCTATCGAAGTCAACTCTTGGAGGTATCTTGTCGATATGTCACACCAATGAGCTCAAAAGTGGCATTCTTTTATGACCAATAATCATGTCTACAGTAATTTTCCGAATTGTTCAAAAAGCACCTTGATGTTTAATGACCTATTTCAGACTTTTGCTATCTCAGAGCAGGTACCCTGATCATGCCATCTTTAGGAGGTCCTGCTGACGATAGACAAAACACCTGGGCAGTGATTTCTTGTCAGATCTTGGCTGCCTTAACATGCAACCAAGACTTGACTAGAAATCACTGTTGAGCAATTGGACATTTACAGGTTGTGGTCGAGTGAGAATCCAGGACTGTTGTCCAGTCCACTGACGGTTAACAAAACTGAAAAGAAAATCAATCACTTCTTTCAAGAAAATGAACCTTTCAACTGTTATCAAGCCTCAACAGGGACTTATAAATAGTGAATGTCGGAACAATTTGAAAATTCAGACGGTTTCGGTATTCAACGATTGCTTCGGTACGGGTTTTCGGTATCCCCGTGATATCGGTATTGGTATATTGTCCGTAGACGGTTAATTTCTAATCTGGAAGCGCTTTGGTTAGAAGAGCATTGGACTTCAGATCGAAAGGCCAACGGTTCGATCCTGATCCACGTCATCTACGTTGTATCTTTGAACAAGGTACTTAATCCCAACTGCCCAAATGGAAGCACTGCGGCGCAGTTTGCTAAACATCAATGGTACGCATGACTTCAGACGATGCTAAAACACTGCGTGTGCTAAGTTTAGTAAGTCGGAGAGTTTGACAGTTACGTCCTTCACCCGTAAAACTGTTCGCCTCGATATAACCTTGACTGTTGAAAGTGTCGGTAAACCTCAATAATTTAAATAAATAAATACTTACCCGACAATTAATTATTTAATTAATTATTAATTAGTTAATTAATTAATAGATAAATAAATAAATAAATACTTACCCGATAATTAAATACTTAAATAATTATTAATTAGTTAATAAATAAATAAATAAATAAATAAATAAATAAATAAATAAATAAATGGGTACTTACTCGATAACTGACTTTTATCAATCATTCAAGAAGCACAAGTGGTATACAGATGATAATGCTGTGATGTAAAACTTTGACTTCCTGCGTGTCATACCTGGACAGTTCCATTTTTGTTTTTAGTCATTTATACTATTAGGTAATAATCAGTATAGTAGAATTTGGAGAGAACAATTCTATAACACACTCCAGTGGAAAAATAGGATAATGTTCCAAGAAGAAATCTTACTTTTGTTCAGCGTTTTAGGAACTCCACTGGAGTAAATGCGTTGAAGGAAAAAACGAAAAACAACTTTTCTGCAAATGTCACAACATACTGTTAATAACAGCCTGCACTTGCACAAAATTTGAGGCAGTGTCACACGCCTGTGATTCTTAAAAAGATCAACAATTTGGTCGAAAAGAAGGTCTTAGTGAAAATGCGCGGAATATTATTTAATGTGTGTGACATTTGATCATCCTGTAATATTCTTATCACGTATAAAGCATTAACTACTACGGTGCTGAATTATTTTTTCTTATTAAATTGTTCACATGTCTTTGCCTTATTTATTATTTATTTATTGGGGTTTAACGACACTTTCGACAGCCAGGGTCACCTCTTGTCGGACCGTTTTACGGGTGAAGGAAGCCAGATATTTCAACCACATCATCAAGACACGCATTCGACTTTGAAATGTCAAGCAGTCGGGACTTGAGCCAACACCGTCGGGACAAATCAGACTTACTCCCTCCCCAATCACCCTGCAAAAAGGACACTGGCGTGACAAGCGTTACTTATTCCCAGTTTCTTATTCGACATTCGTTACCAACCGATTTAATCAACGAATGTTGAATAAGGAACAGGGAATAAGTAACTTTTGTCACGTCCACAAAAGGACACCACCTTTGCGTTCACAGTTATATATTTTTGTTCAGATGGGAAGACGAGATCGTCATGTATTTCTTAATGCCTTTTATTCCGTGAGAATAATAGGTTACCTGCACTGAGTTGTAAGTTTGTTTTAATAAAATGCGAACGGGAACGAATGTACCAATGACATGCTTGAAGTGTTGTCGGAGTACAATTTCAGAAGCCATATTTATGCATAGAAGGCGTAATATCAGTGTCAACCAATACTCCACGGTCATTATTTATTTATTTATTTGGGGTTAACGACACTTTCGACAGCCAGGGTCACTTCGTTTTACGGGTGAGGGAAGTCGGAATACCCGGAGAGAACCACCGAGCAACGACGAGCACCTGTCAGACTCCCCAATGTACTAACTGCACACAAGCAGAGTTAGCATTGGTTGAAGACAAGTAAATCACCGACGTGCAGCGCCACCGTGACACCATGTGGGCAATCGGGATTAAGTGCCTTGCCCAAGGACACAGCGCAGGCATCGTACAGTGGATCTGTCGGTTTGAAGTTCAATGTCGTAACCACTGAGCAACGGCGCTCTAGATATCTCTGCCTTGTTAAAATTTATGGGAGAGTGTAAAGGCACCCTCCCATTAATTTTAACAAAGTAAATTTCTGACAGAATAATTTTACTTCAAAGATAATATGAAGAGCATTCACAGAAAATGCAGCCTTTAAGTTGAGGTACCTGCAATTCGGGATAGAGCCCAAATTGGGCTTCCAGCATTTTACGTGTTAATCCTTTACCCAACGCAGACGATATCAAAATTTATTATTTTAAATATCATTTTTTTAAATTTTTCAAAAATTTCTAACCAAACCATATCATGTGACCCCTCACTGGAACGAGCTCGACCAGCTCGTTCCAAAGAGGGGTCACGTGATATGGTTTTGTTTTGAAATATTTTGAAAAGTAATATTTTTTAGCTGCTAAATGTGCATATTACGCGGGCGGATGTGGCCGATTCGTTGGGTAAAGGGTTAAGGACACCAAGACATTTTGCTTCGCTCGCAAAACGGAATCTTCTCGTATCAACCTATTTACTGGCAACCAAACGAGACATTTGAAAAGATGTCAAAGGTTACAAGCTAGTTTGATCAACTTGAATCGTCAGTTTGCCTTTGGTGATGGAGACGCTCGGAATTATAAGTCTGACTTAAGACCTAATTAATATTTTCAGCTAGACAAGTTCGTATAGTCATGATACAAAGGAATGGAAACAATGTATTAAGAGTGGCGTTTAAATGGATAATTATCATGTTACAGTTTTATGTTTTGTGGCGCGGAAGTCTTAACCCACTCAATACAGTGCTTCTACTTCCAGTTGTGTAGATATGAGAAGGGGAACTAAAACACTCACTGGAATGTCGGGACTGACGGAGGGAGCACAATGGATACGTGTACCCACAGGGAATAGTTGATACAGAGAAATAGAGTTTAGGCCAACATTGTCGTTACCAACCCGTTACTGCAATCATATAAGAAATTAGCACTATGGGGTGAACAGACTCTTTATTACACGCCTGTTCAATAAAATCCCCATTTACAGCAAAACTAAACCATGCGGAAAATGAACATCCGTTCCACACACGGGTGCGGAACGGAAATTGTTGACTGACTATTTTTAAATAGAAGCGGAATTTCCCTGGAATTTTCTACAAATCGTGCACCGCAATTCCAATTTGAATCACTAGCGATGGCTAACAATAGTAACACAGGTTCCCCTCACAAATTTGTTTGACGATAAAATGTGTTCTTTTTGTTGATAGTTCCTTCACTGAGTTCCAATGTGTTCTATTTTCCTACTGGAACACAGGACGCACTGGAACTCAGGGACGAGTTGTCAAATGAATTTCTGAGTGTCCTAATAATTGCTATAGACGTGAATGCGTGTAATAAACACAGAACGACACACGGGTGTGAATGGGTTAATCGATATGGCACATGTGCGATAGTGGAAGGATAAAACACAAGGTCTGCGGCCTCTCATTTTATCCTTCCGCGAAGGCACGCGTGCCATATCGAATAACCCATTCACACGCGTGTGTCGTTCTGTGTGTTCTTAAGATGTGACGAAAGGTACCTTCGTCCGATTTGTCTCTATTACGGACTTTAAGGTCGAGAAAAATGAACATTTTTGGCTACATACTTAAAACATTTTCTCTATTGGACCGAAATATTATTTCAGCTCAATAGGGAGACTAAATATGAAGCCAGAAATGTACATTTTTCTTAATCTAGAGGTGCGCGAGTCCCAAATCAAGTTTTGTGTGTTGTATTCCTACGATCCTAACATGCCACTTTATTTATTGGGGTTTAATGACGACACTTTCTACAGCTATGGTCACCTCCTGTCGGATCGTTTTACGAGTGGAGGCAGCCGGAGTACCCGGAGAGAACCATCGAGCAACGACGAGCCACTGACATTCTCCCCAAATGCCTTAAATCCACACAAGCATGGATTAGCATTGGTTGAAGACAAGTGCACTATCGACGTGCAGTACGCCTTAGTACACAGCGCCACCGTGCCTCCACGTGGGCAATCGGGATTAAGTGCATTACCCAAAGACACAGCACCGTTGCACATGAACCTTTCGGTTTGAAATGCAATGCCGTGACCACTGAACCACCGCGCTCACAAAGTATATATATTGTGTGGGACTTTGGGGTACTGCTGTAAGACACCCCCCCCCCCCCCCCCCCCCCACTCCTCCAAATTGGAAATGCATCTCACGTCCCTGGATATTCAGTTTGTACTTTCTTGCAAAATGTGTACATAAACGACAAATTCGGTTTTCTCATACTTCAAACTAAATAATTTTAAAAACAATTTGCCATCGCGAAGTGGCGATTGAACTGAAAATCGTTAATAAATAAGCTTTTGTTGCAAATTGTCAATCTGTCGAAACAAATGCTCAACCCAAGATGGCGGAAGATGGGATGCGTTTCTACTTATAACCGATGAGCGTTCCAGCAGTCTATCTGTACAGGTATGACCCAACACCAAACCGGGAAATGACGTTATGCCACAGCGCATGATTGATGTCGCATGGATTGTTGTGATTGCTCCCGTGAGAGAAATATTATGACGATAATAACACATTCATGCGATCTATCATGGTGGCAGGCCTGGCAGCAATCACATCATACATTGAGGCATAACGTCACTTCCAAGCGCAAGGTGCGGGAAAATTGATTTTTTGTGATACACTACTTCCCACCAGAAAAGCTTTCTATGTCACTACCCAAATCTAATTTATACCATGATAACCTATTCTACTATATATAAAAAGCCTATGACATACATTTTAGCTTTACACACCAACCGTGGCGAACACGCCAGTAATGGGATTTCAATAGTTAAAATTCACACCTACAGTGGAACTACATCCATGTTGACCTTTGGTGACCTCGCCTTGAATGCACACTTGTCTGTTTATCACTTGTCGCCTCGTGAAGGGTGAAATGAAACCGGTAATTATTTATTACGTTTTGAAATAAGTTTACCTTATAAGATACCAAAACTTAACAAACATACGTTGTCTCATGTTAATAAAGCATCCATAACTCGAAATAGTATGTTATTATGTTATTAAAATGAAAAAGGCCCCGTAAATTTGCGCGTTTCATTTTCTGTTTCGTTTCGGCGATAAAATTGCCAGCGGAAGTACCGCCCACCGGTGCTCATGTAAACAAAAACAGATTCGCACGTGTGAATATTGATTTATTTAATATTTAAACTCTTATCAATCTGACGATCATGGTATAAATAAAATATACCCGAAGTAGCTTTGAGTACCAAATGTTCACCATTCGTGGTGAAGTGGTGTTAACCGCGCGCCAAAGGCTCGCGGTTAACACCATTTCACCACTCGTGATGAACATTTGGTACACCAAGCTACTATGGTATATATTTCGCAACAAGACTATTTATGCAATTTAGTGCGTATGAGTTTATGAAAGGGATCATCAAGAAGAGTTTAAGCAAATATGCAACCTCTCAAGCCACCAGTCGAATCTGAAAGAAAATCGACTCTACTTTGACCCGGAACCAGTCTAGCGTTTAGTCGTCTATCGCCAATGTTTAGATTAACCCATCTGGGCTATTTCATTTGGTCAGAAAAGCGAACCTGCTGAAATATTCCGGAAGATTGAATATAAAAATACTATAACATTCATTTTTTTTAAATAACGCAAGGACTTGAACTGACGGAATTTTGTTTATGACTTTACCGATACCATCCGAGATGTTTGTTTATTAAACTATTACGAATGGAGACTCGTCACAGCAGTAGTTTTATGATTAAACCGCGTAGTTCCACTAATGGTGTTAACATTTTGATGTTTACAACGAGAATTAAATACTTATTGACTGGAATATCTAGAGACGGTGCACGAAAGAATAATCTTTATATCTCTGTGAGTAAAAGGACATCCACCATAGTCTGCGCGCAAACTCCATGAAAAGTGGGTAAACAAATAGCTCACAACAGCGTCGAACTTCCAACAGAATTAGACTAATGACCCGACAGATTGTCCAGTAAATTATGAATGATACTTCTTACCGTTTCATTGTGCATTATGTCTACCTTTTCCACAGACCACGGGGTAAAAAATAGATTTAAACATGATTACAGATTTGCACTCAACAATGATTACACTCGCCCGCGTGTTGTGGTACAATGCTCGCCAATTAACTTGAATTGTGGGAAGTTACTAACAAACGCACGGAAAACACCTGCAATATTGGGTGGCAGTGTCCATTATCCTAGGGAAAATATTAGGCAATAAAGCCCATGCAGTATCAGATGGAGTGCAACGGTGTAGCCAGGGAGGGCCATGGGGGTCGCACGACTTCCCCGGATCCCAAACGTCCGCCGCCGATGTTCTCCACGACAATCTAATACACGCCTCCTCCTACTTGACCTTTGCTCTGGACAAGTCTTTTTAATTGCCAGACATTCTCATCCTTGAGTTGTATTGTGGGCGAAGCTCCCCCCCCCCCCCCCCCCCAAAAAAGAAGAAATTGCTGGCTACACCCCTGGAGTGTGATACTGCTGACACTGGTAAAACGCTCGCAGTGTAATATGTAATATTGAAAAATAAAATAAAAAACGAGGATACGTGTGAAATGCATCCTCTTCATCCACCTCGCGCTTTAAAATGTGCTCTAAATCCACACATCATCAATTATTTAAGATCTGTTTACATCTTCGTCATTGTACAAATGCATAAATTCATTTTTCAACGAATGTTGTCGAACCTAAATTAGATTTGTGCCAGATACACCGAAATGATGAGGTTGATCGAGCTGACGTGACAACCGTTATTTATTCCCAGTTCCTTATTCGACATTCACTATCAACCGATTTTATCGGCTAATAAAGATTGTCGAATGAGGAACTGGGAATAATTAACGGTTGTCACCTCCGTAGATCGAGTCCACCCAGTCCGGAACGGAGATAAAGGACAAACCGTAGCAACCACAACAAAACGTTTGTCGCCAAATTTCGTACAAATACGATCGAGACACTAGTTTTACTATTTGAGTACCACCGAGCGGCGAGCAGATGTCAAACTCCCCAAGGTACTAATTCCACACAAGCAGGGTTAACACTGGTTAAAGACAAGTGCACCATTGGCGTGCAGTACGCTTTACTGCACAGCGCCACCGTACCCCTACGTGGGCAATCGGGATTAAGTGTCTTGCCCAAGGACACAAGACAGTTACCCCAGGAGGGGATAGATCCGTAGACCTTTCGGTTTAAAGTCCAGTGCTGTAAACTCCGAGCCACTGCTCCCCTACTGTACTGTTAATATCTATATATAAGTCTACTAGCAAATCCACGATTAGAGGAAGTGCCAAGAGCGACAACCATAACATAACCCCATTTTGCACTGACTCATTGGCACTAAATAGCAGACACCAATCTTACCTTTGGTTTCCTGTTCGTTTCGTCACCCCTCTCCCAAAGTACATAGGACATTTATACCTTATCTCTTTGCCGAGTACTTTAATCCAAATATCTATCTCCTCAATACATTGTCGAATTTTGTTTTGCAGTATGCAAAAAATTATTAATCTTAATTATTAATTTATTTCTTAAGTGCTTACAGTTTGAGCGGCTAAGTTTTATGGGTTCATAATTAGACATATGCAGTGAAAAGTAAAAATTATGAAAAAAACACAAAGAATTTAATTAGGTTGATGGTGCAAAAAAAATGTCGTTCAAGTATATCTGCTAATCAAATCCTGGCAATGATCGCCCAGCAGAGTTTGATTATACATTGGAGAAAAATTCAAGATAAAAATAATAATTCTGCAGAGGTACGGGCAGGGGCGCCGGAAGTTCTTCGGGGCATGGGGGTCAGACCCCGGGGAAAAGGGGCTTTTACTCGGACTAGCAGTCCCTCCATGACATGCCGAAGCATGCACTTCTTGAAGGTCGAAGGCCCGAGATGGGCAAGTTTGAGAGGAGGTGCCCCTCTCCATGGGAGGGGGCACCTCAAACCAAACTCGCCCATTAAATTTTGAAAGGTCCCACAATGGATTTGGGGCGTATTGTAGCTTTACTTTGAAAATAAATTATTGACAAAAATTGAGTGACGAACCTGGGAAGGGAATTGTCTGCCCCCTCTCGCCACCGTGGTCGGAAAGCAGGTAGGACAGCTGCCCCCTTTTTCCCCAGTGCGTCCGGCGTCCCCGGTATACGGAACTGCAAACTATCTGCTGCACAAATCCACTGAGCAACAATCTAATCTATGAATTCAGCTCACATCACCATTCTGAACACGAAAAGGGCCTCTCAGGTCCAAAGCGTTATAATATTATACAATTATGGAGTTTTGTTGTGGTGAATATGATGTGATATGAACCTAAAAAACTTATATTGACCGAGGCGTTTGCCGAGGTCAATATAAGTTTTTTTAGATTCATATCACATCATATTTACCACCACAAACGTCTCTAACTGTTTTATTATATACAACATCCTCAAAAACAATCTTCTATTTGTCAATTAAACGTTCAATTATATCATAATAATAACATAAAAATAAACAATGTTATAGAGATTACGTCGACTGAAATAGAACTAGAGCGGGGATTTCCAAAAGCTATATTTAGAAAGTTGATATTCATTGGAAAAACGGTGTGCATGGATTTTTGAGTACAGGTCACGTGTATAAGATCCAGTCAATAGAAATGTGGTTATTTATAAAGTATATCATAAATGTTTTTATACGTCTATTTTGAAAACAAAATATGAAATTCAATTATTTTTATGCCCCCCAAAAAAAACAGATTTATAGGACAGTGATACCTGGCGCTTTCAAGCCTGAGGCGCATTTACAGGCACTCGATGCGTTCGATGTGATTGTCAACCTACGTGACTGCGACAAAATTGCATCGCACTTCAATTTCAGAAAAGATGCCCTAATCATCAAAATAATCTTCCCTCAAGGTTCTGAAACTTCCATCGCATCCAATAAAGCCTCAAATTACGTTTTTGTTTTTACAATGCGTTGTTTAGCAGACCTTCCGCTATAAAAAAAAATAGTCCCAAGTGACGTAGATATATTTAACCCTAAGTGAATTGGCCGTATCCACCAGCGTTCAATTGAAAAAACAAAATTTACAAAAAATGTAACGAAACCATATCATGTCATCCATCATTGAAAGAGGTAAGGAAAAATTGAAAATTTCGTGATATGAGAAAGAAAAGATGGAAGCTAAAAACATCAGACACGAGTTGAAAAAACACTTTTCGAAATGTCTCACGGAAGAAATGAACGCGAGTGAAATAAATATTTGAGTAACTGGTTTCTAACCCTCTGAACCCTGATGGTATATTCCATGCCAGTTCATAGCCAATAACTGGTAGAGTCTATATTCCTTACTTGAGGGAAGACCAAATCAATATTTTCAGCATGGAGCCTTGGGGCTGCACGTTGAAACTATTGATTGGTCTGTTATACAAATCCACTGAGTAACTATCCACGTTATGAATTCAGCTCATATCACCATCCTGGACCGGAAAGAGAGCCTCTCAGGTCCAAAGGTTTAATATATGTTTTATGCGGCTATTTTGAAAACAAAATGGGAAATTTGGGTTCGAATTCAAATGCCGTAACCACTGAGCCGCTGTTCTCAGTTGCAGGAGGGATCATATTGTTTCAGATTCAATATATGCTAAGTGGATTATAACTGAACATTCACTTTGTGGGTGTGGGATTCCACCTTGACAATAACTGACATTATTAACTGGTAAAGTGCTGGAAGCCCATATTTGGGCTTTTTTCTGAGGTGAAGGTACCACAACTTGAAGGCTTCATACTCAGTGTATGTGCTCCGTATTATCTTTGAAGTGATATTATTTAGTCTGTAAGGACTTGTCTTGTTACAATTTATGGGAGAGTGCCTATAGGCACTCTCCCATAAATTGTAACAAGGCAAAGATATGTGAACAAATTTTGAAGGCCAAAAATAATTTAACACTCTACCAGTTATAAAGTGTCCAAAAAGTAAAAGCTAAGTCTACGGTAATAGGCCTCCAGGTTTTATACACAATATTACAGGTCTTCAGTTCTTCGGAAACAAAGTGGTCTGTCGGACATCGATACCTGACGCTTTCAAACCTAAGGCCCATTTACAGGCACGCAATGGGCTGCACGTCGAAACAATTGATTGGTCTGCTACACAAATCCACTGAGCAACTATCTACTTTATGAATTCAGCTCATATCACCATCCTGGACCGGAAAGTCCAAGGGGTTAACATATGTTTTATGCGTCTATTTTGAAAACAAAATGTGAAATTTCGGTTCAAATTCAAATGCCGTAACCACCGAGCCGCTGCGATCTCTTGGAGGGGGGGGGGGAGCATATTATTAGTTACACAGTTTGTTCGTGGCCTAATATGGTATTATGGAGTCAGTTAATTTCATATTGGAGGAGACCGAAGCTCGAGTCCAATATGGAATTAACTGACACCATATATACCATAATAGGCCACCAACAAACTGTGTAACGAAAATATCTTACCGACTGCTGCATCGATGCACAGAACTAATAACAACAGCGATCAAAATTAAATGAGAGAATTCTCACAAAGTGTTCACGTGTCGTTGCCTTGTTACAATTTATGGGAGAGTGTTAAATTGTAACAAGGCAAATTCATACATACCAAACAATTTCATTTCGAAGGTAACACGACACACATCCACAGAATATGAAGCCTTTTAAGTTGCCTAACGTGCACTTCAGACCAAATATGGGCTTCCAACACTCAATCTTTCAACTTGAAGCGTTTATCGGCTGCCGCCATTTTGAATAATCAATGAACAAAGGGGAGATTACTCATAGCTGTCAGCGTATATTGATGTTGACAGGCAGTATATGGTTTTATATGCAGTCTGCATGTGACGTCTTTGAACCAATGAAATTCCCAGATACTTGTAGGAGGTAAGATATTGTTTCATCTTGAGTATAAGCTGAGTGGATTATAACTAAACATTCACATTGTGGGATTCCATGCACCTTGAGAATAACTTGCATTCTTAAAAAATGCCTAAGAAGTAAAAGCTTAGTCTACGGTAATAGACCTCCAGGTTTTATACACAATATGACAGGCCTTCAGTTCTTCAGAAACAAAGTGATCTGTCAGACCTGGCGCTTTCAAACCTGAGGCCCATTTACAGGCACGCGATGCGTTCGATGTAATTGTCAATCTACGTGACTGCGATTTTACCGCACCACACTTTAATTTCAGAAAAGACGCTGAATCATCAAAATAATCTTCCTTCAAGGTTCCGAAATTGCCAGCGCTTCCAATAAAGCCTAATTACGTTGTTGTGTTTACAATACGTTGTTTAACAGACCTTCCGCTATAAAAAAAATAGTCCCCAATGACGTTGATATATTTAACCCTAATTAAATCGACCGTATCCACCTGTGTTCAATTGAAAAAAAAATTACAAAACAAAAAGCAAAACCATGTCATGTCATCCATCATTGAAACTGGTTCGACGAGCTCGTTCGAATGAAGATACACGTGAAATATTTCTGTTGATATCTTGTGAAGAAAATAATTAAAATAACACATTTTTGTATCGTGTGCGCTGGGCGAATGGTTAAGCAACCAAAGAAAGAATTTTAATGGAACAGCGATTCAGAACCCGAAAGTCAAGTGCATTTTATCAAAACATAGCGTTCAACACATAAATAGATGATTAGACGTCGGTTTTCGTGGTTCGCGCAATATTAAAGGCCATTTTATACTGGACGCGAATGCGACCACAGCGAATTTCCGCGCGACTTTCCACGCGAATTGTCGTTCATACTGAAGGCGGTGGTTCGCGCGGAAATTCGCAGTGTTAACCCTTTACCTAACACGAAAAGCAGACGACACTTGCAAATACAATTCTTGAAGCACTAATTTTTTTATTTTTTTTTTTTGCGTCAAAAACGTAGCTTATGACTCCTCATTGGAACGAGCTCGTTCCAATGAGGGGTCATAAGCTATGTTTTTGTGACAAAAAATGAAAAGGTAATAAAAATTGAATGGAGAATTTGTGAATAGCGCTAGCCGTTTTTGCTCGTTACGTTGGGTAAAGGGTTAATACACAATCCCCCAGATAGGTTATAGTACGCGCTTTGACCTCGCCATCTCATTAGCTGAATAGAATTGTTCACGCGAACAATTCCCCAAAATTCGCTTTGAGGGCAATCTCCGCGGTTTTCCGCGCGAACAAAAAATGGGCCGCGTTCACGTTCGCCCTTAGTATGAACGACTCCATTAAAATTGGTGTTAATAAAACAAATGCGACCACCGCGGTCGCAGTCGAGGTCGCTTTCGCGTTCGCCTCCAGTATAAAATGGTCTTAATAAGGTGCACACCAGGTGCTCTTTCGGAATCTTATTGGCACATCGTTATATACCAATTTCAAATCATAGGGTTAACGGTCTGAACAACTGTCACATCATATCGTGCCTTGAGTGCAACAAGGCGTCATCTGCAATACTTGAGCATTGCAGCTGGCGCCTTGTTGCACCTGAGGAACGATATGGAAAATTGATTTATAAATTAAAACTGCCACCAAAATGAGGAATATGGGGCGTCCGTATTAGCGAAAATTTAGCCATCATTACCAAAGACCAATGTAAACCAAGCAAAAACTACAACAGGCCCAAAATCATAATCACAGGCTCTATTTTACACAATTAGGGGCTTATCAACTGACAACACCGCTTAGACGTCACGGAATGATTGCGATGCTCCTGAATAATATCTTACAAAAAACTTCATATCTGCTGAACAATATACCTTTTCCAGAACTGAATGCTAATCGACTACTCAAAATAATAATAAAAAACAAGAAGCACTAATGCCTCAAACAGGTTCCAACTATAGATTAATCGACGACAAACATATACATAGATAAATTATCAAGACCGGTAAAAATGAGAAATTAACCCTTTGAATTCGTAAGACCTATTTTTCGGTCCAAGGCATTATTTCGTCCCATATTTGCCGGTCCAAGGCATTATTTCGTCCCATTTTTGCCTTATTATAAGAGGTCTATTCACGGGGCATTGATGATAAAATAATAACTGAAGTCTGCAGCCAGACGGCTGCAGACTGCAGTTATTATTTTATCATCCTTCTATATTGATATTGGACTTCCCCATCTCACTCTAAGTGTACACAGAGACGATACCATTCCAGGAAACGACTGTTCAAAGGGTTAATAAAGAAAAATAATCAAGCCCGGCAAAAATGTGAAATTAACAAATTACAGTAAACAAAATAAAATACATAACCCGTGTGTTCACACAAACAAATCGTAGTACGGACTAGCTAAGAGACATGGGGACGCGGAAAAAAGGTTACACAGATCGATCCTCAGTGGCTATGCCCCCCGCCGTCCCACAGAAACATGGGGTGTCATGCTTCTCTCTACTCGATACTTGCACCTAACTTCAACTGCATATCATGTGGCAATCAGGTACTCACAAACAGAGCTTGGAACAACATCCACATTAAAAAAATCGCAGCCGACAAGAAAATAAATTAATAAATTGGAGCAAAGAAACCAAATAACATGTACGTTACCCAAGCTTGGGTGCGTTGGAACGCGGAGAAAGGTTATCGTTGATAGACCCCCGGATGCGACGGCTCGCACGCCTATCTCCACCTGTGAGTTGGAGCCATATTTCTTTATAGCCGATGCTAACATAGACACCCCAACCACAGATCAAATACATGGAAATCGCGCACACACCGCCGTTCCTTTCTTGTGTGGAGGTGGGGGGAAGGTTCTCTAGCTATAAAGAATTCCTAATGGAAAAAAACAGAAACTAACAGTTCTGCGTCCAGTCTTCCTGGCAACACTGGTAAATTTCTCCCAACTTTTAGTGGATATTTTCTTTTTTGAAACGATTATGGACAGATGATGGGGCTACCCTAAACCAGCATTGTTTGGGTTCTTCCGTTTCTTCTGAAAAAAAAACCGTTATGGAACGCCATCTTGACATTATTGTTGAGGGGGGGGGGGGGAATTATCCCACGATGCTCGGTCCGTCCCGTCTGGGATATCTGAGTGGGTACCATGGCGAAGCTCGCTTCGACTGTTGGGTTAACTCAAAAATGTATTGTCCTTAAAAGATGCTACCTTCATTCCATCCTCGTCGACCGGTCTGGTAGGTTCGCGCAGTGTTATACCGCCTGCACTGGCATAGGTTGCGACCAGCAGCCATTTTTGATGATGGACGACGGTCGCCGAAAATAGAAATGTGGGACATTTGCGATTTCCGTCCAATAAACCAGTCTAGCCCTTAAGAGTTCCATCGCCTTTGTTTTGATTCAATCTTCTGGAATAATTTTCCCGCCAACTGAAATATTCCACTTTCCGATTGAATCTGAGAAATACCATAAACATTCATTTTCTTCGAATTAACGGGTAGCGCGGTACCACAGTGGTTACAGCATTGAACTGCAAACCGAGAGGTCCACGGTTCGACCCCCACCAGGGGTAACTGCGTTGTGTCCTTGGGCAAGGCACTTAACCCCGACTGCCCACGTGGAGACACAGTGGCGCTGTGTACTAAGGCGTACTGCACGTCGATGGTGCATCTTTCTTCAACCAAAGCCAACCCTGTTTGTGTGGCGTCAGTACGTTAGGAACGTTGACAGTTGCTCGCCGTTGCTCGATAGTTCTCTCCAGGTACTCCTACTCCCTTAAAACTGTCCGACACGAGGTGACCCTGGCTGTCGAAAGTGTCTTTAAACTCCAATAAATAAATATATTCGAATCAAAGCAAGCATTGCTTCTTAATCGAGCTTTGATTTTGATAGGCTTTAAGGACTTTACCGATAAAAAACACAAATCTTTTTACCAAATAATTATGATTTAAAACTCATCACGTTTGTAGTTTTATGATTGCGTCGCTCATTTTCATCTTATTTATTTATTTATTTATTTATTTATTTATTTATTTATTTATTTATTTGGGTGTAACTTCCGACAGGCAGGGGAAACGGTGTACCTGGAGAGACCCACCAATCAGCGGCGCGCAACTTCCAGCCTCTCACATGCACGGTTAGCATTGGTTGACTGCAAGTGCTCATTAACGTCAGAATGTCTTAGTACACAGCGCCACCGTGCCCCCACGTGGGCAATTTGGACAAAATGCCCTGTCCAAGAACATAACGCAGTTACCACTGGTGAGGATCGAAGTTCAATACTCTAACCACTGTTCCACCGCGCAGCCATCAATTGTATTAACTGGTTGAGTGCTGGAAGCCACTATCATGGCTTTCAAGAAACATGAGGGTACCATACTAAAGTCTTCATATTCTTTACACAAATTTCCTATTCAGCCATAAGCAAATACAATTGTGTTCATATAGATTTGCATTATTAAAAATTATTGGAGAGTGCCTTAAGGCACTCTCCAATAATTTTTAATAATGCAAATCTATATGAACAAATTCCAACTTCCAAAAATAAACTAGAACTCAACCAGTTAATATCTTGAAGTTTTCAAAGCAAAATAAATACTTGGAACATCTGGGCACGAAAGAATATCTGTAGATCTTTATTTCTAAATGGACGTCAGATTAACCCTTTACGTAACGTAACGGCCATAACGGACCAGCGCTATTCACAAAAGTTACCATTCAATTTTCATTATTTTTTTCATTTTTTTGTCCCAAAACATAGTTTATGACCACTCATTGGAAGGGGCTTATCAAGATCGTTCCAATGAGGGATCACAAGCTATAGTTCTGATGCAAAAAAAATGAAAGAAAAATAGTCAAGAAGTTTGGTTGCATGTGTCGTCTGCCTTTCGTGTTAGGTAAATGGTTAAATCAACAGCCGTCTGTGCGCAAACTCCACAAAAATGGATAATATAACCGCCCCTCACAGCGTGATATTGCGAACAGAATTTGACGGATGGCCAGAGAGGCTGATAAAATTATAAGCAACTGCATCAGTAAGTACATACCTTATAAAACTGGAATCTTCACGTTGTTTCACACACTGTATTGAACAGACTGCGTGTTGTGAATGTATGTATTATATTTATTGGGGATATATCATCACACTCAGTGACAATAGATTGTCTGTGTGTCATGAAACATTGAGGATGTTGATTATTTGCAATGCAATAAAACATCTCGGGATAGCATTAACTCCTTACGAGCACAAACTGCTAAATTAAATGGCTGTGACACGCAATTGTCACGTTACGAGTGTAAACAGGGAAGACGCCTGTTGGCCCCTGACTTTTGTTTATGGTTGATACAACAATCCATATGGAGTTGGCTAAGGACAAGCATAATTTTTGAGAGGCGGAAAATTGTCGTATCCCTCTCCCCGTGTAACGCCACCAGTACACCTAAAGAGATGCGTCATAACTTGTAAGCTAGGGTGCCAAGCTGCTAGTCTAATCACTGACAATAAGTTCTGGAAAGATGGTAAAATCGGCCAATGCAATGTGTTGTGAATTTACTGTGCAATATCTGACATTACATTCAATTGACATAATTGTTTGGAAAATGTAAATCACGTGAAAAATAATTCTTACACAAGATTCGATGTTGTATTGTCACACTTGAGACCATTTAACCCCCAAAACACTGATGTGGTAGTGGAATTACGGAGTTTTTTTGGCATCGATGCATAAGCTATTCAGAGTCCTTCTTGGTTCAGAAGTATCCACTCATAAGTTTGATATACATCGTTGTCTCAACACCACAAGAAAACTAACGCCTGGCACTTTTTTCTCATTTCGGACTGGGAGAACAAAAAATTCTACGTTGGGACTGATTGATATCCAAGAAATGTGTTTAGAAATTGTCCCCAAACCGCCCCAAACCATCCATACAAGTCTAGCAAGTGCACCAGGCAGGGGTTGGGAAGTCCTATCGCTCCCATCAAAACACCCCTGCTTCTTCAATTTTCTTCCACATGTATGAGAATATCAATTTATTTTTGGTATTTCACTTGGCTCAAGAGGTTCGTGTTTGAACTTATGGAATTGGAATTACAGGGTAAGTTGAGCAATTCCAAGAAAAAAGAAAGACGATT
Organism: Pictodentalium vernedei; assembly: GCA_031216915.1. Taxonomy (NCBI): domain Eukaryota; kingdom Metazoa; phylum Mollusca; class Scaphopoda; order Dentaliida; family Dentaliidae; genus Pictodentalium; species Pictodentalium vernedei. Next base: position 212,485,504 of record CM062294.1, on the reverse strand, counting down.
GTTGGGGCAATAACATCTACAGGCGTCAGAAAGGATGCCTCGGAATGCTTCTTTAAAGTGCCCCCCCCCCCCCCTCCCCACACACACACACACATCCACACCTCTCCACACCAGGACACCCACAGCTTTGAGGACTCTCTGCCGTCTTCATGAATATGTGTATGCGACAAGTGAGAACTCGTGTCAAAGTTGACATGTTTTCAGTGAGTGGAGAGTGAACTGTCACGAAAACATATGAGGTGTAGAAATTTCACCCGCGAGATAACTCTCAAAAAGTAAAACAAACAACACAAAATAAGAAGCACAAGCAATGTTTGAGTTAATGGACCTCTAGGTGAAACCTGGAGGTCCATTTGCTAAAAACATGAAAAAAATAGTTGCTTTTTCATGCTTTTCTCAAAATATGAGTTGTTGTCGGAGGTTGTACCCCAAAACCAGACGGCTGTTGAGAGCTTGGAAATCCTGCAGAACGATGCAGGCCGATGGATAACAGGGTCGAGTAATGCCGCAGCGTTAGAAGCAATCAGGGGTGAGCTTGGGTGGACGAGGATCAAGGACAGGATAGACCTATTGAAACTCAGTTATCTTAATTATTTGGTAAATCTCCCCGACAGCCGATGATGTAAAATAATGTTCCTGAGAACGTTCAACTCAAATATCAAGACGGGGGTGGATGATCCAAGTGAGGGAGCTAGTAGAGAACTACTCATTGGAGATCTCGTACCTAGACGTTGGGGCAAACCAGATCGTCAGAGAAAGGGTCATGGAGGATTGTAACCGCAATTGGCGAGCGGGGGTCAAATCAAAGAGATCTTTGGATGGCCTGTGTGATAAAGAGAAGCCTGGTTTTGAAGAGTAAATTGATGGCACCTTTGGGGGGTCAGTGTTTTCAAGCTGCGGTCGCGGTCCCTGGAGCTGAGGGGAAAAAATGGGAAAAAACAGTGAAAAGGAGTGCCAGATGTGTAATTTGGGCGTGGTGGAAACCCTGGAACACTTTCTTCTAGAATGCCCAAAATACCAGTCTAAAAGAACAAGATTCACTGGGAGTATAATGGGGAAGTGGGATGGGAGAATGAAGGACATGTGGTTAGGGGGCGACTCAAAGGAGAGGGTTAATATGCTAATCGGTGAGATTGGGAAGAACGGGACAATGGATGTCATCAAGCAGTTCGTCTCCGAGTGTTGGGAGGAGAGAAGAAGCGTGGGAATAGGGAGGCAGTTGGTGGAACATGGGTAACCAAGGCCTTCTCATACGAGAACCGCGACAAATCAGCGGCCTTTCAAAGTGTTATTATTATTGTCTGGGTGGACTTCCACTCTCTGGACGTTTTCGTGATGATATACTCTCCTCGTTCTGTAAAGTGTACTGCTGCCTGTCATTAGGGTCTGAGATAATTAGTATTAGCCAGGGAAGGCATGATTGTGTACAGAGTGTAAGAATGAGCCAGAACACAGCGAAAGTGGAGTACCTGGGACAGGAAGCCACGACCCGAGTTGAGAGTTTTTCTTGTATTTCACGTGCGCCAAAGGCGCTCGTGAAAGACATGACAAACCCCACCAAGGGTTATTGATTCCTGTCCCACGTACTCTACTCGAGTTGTGTTCTGTATTTATACCACGATTAAAATTGCAATAAAACCCTTTACCCAACGCAGACGACATCAAAATTTATTATTTTAAATATCACGTTTTCAAATTTTTCAAAAAATTTCAACTAAACCATATCATGTGACCCCTCGTTGGAACGAGCTCGACGAGCTCGTTCCAACGAGGGGTCACATGATATGGTTTTGTTGAAATTTTTTGAAAAATTAATATTTTTTCAACTGCTGAATTTGCATATTACGCGGGCGGATGTGGGTGATTCGTTGGGTAAAGGGTTAAGTGAATGAAGCTGATATTTTAAAGGAAAAAATAGCACCTTCGACGGTGTGTTTACTTTCTTGCTTGACGCTGTTTTGTGTCAAAGTATTTCACTGGCGTCATAACTTCAATCAGATGCGTAACGACCTATCAGATTCGTTCTAATATGACGTTCTCACACTTAGACTGACTTCCACGTGTGATTTCCCCTTTGATTCAATCACAAAGTACCACATATACACATGCAAAAAGGTTAAGCACCCCCTACACTAAAAGTTTACAACTACCAATAAAACAATGAACAACACCAAGTTGATGAAATGAAATAAGAACTACCACGATTTATTTATTTATTGGTGTTTAAGATCACATACTTATGCACAATGGCTAATCGTAACCGTGAAAGTTATTACGGGTGGAGGAAACCGGAGTACCCGTAGTCGACTATCAACTATCAGCTCCTCAACATTTTAACTCTGTCCAAGCTCAACACAAGCAGGGTTACAGCGGTTGAAGACATGTGTGCCATCGACGTGCAGTACGCCTTAGTACACGGCGTCATCGTAGACAACCGGGATAAAGTTCCTTACCCAAGGACACAATGCGGGTCGTTCCGGACGGGGATCGAACTCGGGACCTATAGCTTGTAAGTCCAACAGTCTACCACTGAGCCACCGCGCTCAACTACCAACGAACATACTGAACAAATGAGGTAGGAAAAAGAAGATCGTCGGCAAGAACAACTTTTTACAATACGGCAGTACAAGTGTCTTCTGGGTTTAGAATGCGATCACGATATTAGTGCACACTCACAAGTGTTGTTTTCATCCCTAAACAACATTCCTTGTGTTGTATGGAGCTTCAAGGGATATAAGAGATCGAAAAAGAAAATGTCTGTGTAAATGAGTCATTTTCAGTCCCTTGATTACCTGGCAAGTGAAGATTTTCACTCATTAAGTGTCCGAGAGAGGGATGGAGATGGTCAGGAAAGGTATTTCTGACATTTTTGTCCCCAGACTGTTCCGTTTGACTCCGACACCTCTCGGATACTGAAATCTGCCATCCAAACGTCGCACGTCAACATGGGAACGAAAATCAAAGAGATCGCGAATTGTTTGGAATCTCAAAGATGACCGCGACAAAGAATAATTGGGAAATACAGTACAGTCCACGTGGACTGGTCATAATCCACGCGTGGGCAGTGATGTCCACTCTTGAATTTACCAGGTAATAAAAATAAAAATTATCATCATCTAAATTTGAATTAATGAAGCGCCGGGGTGTATCCAGTGCTTCATAAATTAAATTTTTGATGATTGTTCCCATGATTAATGCTTGCAGTTTAATATTATTGCGTCGGTGGAAAACGTCCCATCCCGTGGAAAGTGATGAGTCCACGAGGCCGTACTGTAAAATATGGATGATCAACCTATTATTTGTGGAGTTACATAATCTGACGTAGACACCGAAGCCATGTAAATTCATTTTCGTGGCTGGCTGAAGGAATATATGGCTGGCTAGCCAGCTCAGCTGGCTAAGTTTTAACTTTAACGGCTGGCGGCTCATGGCGACTCAGCTGACTGAGAGGTGTAAAACACGGCTATCCCAGATTGGTGGAATGAAACAAAACTAAAATGCACTAGAAAGGCAGATGTATAAATCTTACGAAGGTAGACTAATTGGAATTAGGGCAAGGGAATCGACATATGGATACATTTTTCTAACGTTTAATCATTTTACTTAACGTAACCGTCAAAACCGGCCAGTGCGAAACTTTTTTTGAAAATATTTTCATTTTTGCTTCCAAAACATGGGTTATGACCCATTTCCAATGAGGGGGTCATAACCCATGTTTTGGAAGCAAAAAATGAAAATTGTTAGTTACAGGAGAATTTTTTTACGAGTGTCGTCTGCTACTGGCGTTAGGTGAAGAGTTAATTATGAAATTTTGACAATTTACACGGCTTAAGCCGGTGTAAAAGGAATGGAAGTCCGTAGGAACGTTAGTCCCTCTGGCCTATTATTCCGCGGAATTATAGTCCTAGGTCTAACATTTCTAGGAATAGTAGTCCGGCGGACTACTATTCCTAGAAATGTTAGACCTAGGACTATTATTCCGCGGAATAATAGTCCAGAGGGACTAATTTTCCTACGGACTTTCATTCCTGTTACACCGGCGGAAAATTTCGTGGCGGTTGATTTATAATACGGGTGGCTGACGAAAAATGTGGCTGGCGGTGGCTTACGAAAAATATGGCTGGCGGCGGCGGTTCATGGCGGCGGCTTCGGGGTCTAATCTGACGGATGGATAGATTATCAATTTTTGGCGTTTCGGAGTATATATTTTCCCGCGTTTTGGTACGGTGTTGGCTTTTGATTGGTCGATGACTTTAGATTACGACCAATAAAATTGGTGCATGCTTTCACCGTATTTTTACGGTGTGTTGAGTTTTCATTTCTAGCCTGAGCTTAGTGCAAGCAGGTTGCATGTCAAATTTTATTTACGTCATATCGGAATATACAAAATTTAGCACTATTTTACTTATATTAGGCGAGGTCCGAACGTCTTCCCTGAAGGTAATTTCTGCATTCGCTTTTGGACGCAGGTTTCCAGAGTTTTGGCTCGAGTGGTTTTATCTCTGGTTGTTCCTGATCGGCGTTATTACCGTTCCTGGGGTACGTGCTAACATGTTTTTTTTTCACAAACCCGCTATCTCCATGACATCGTACTGAAAAACTGTGTATGTATTTTAATAAGACTCCTGCTGCTAGCTGGCTCTCGGCTATTGGCTAATTATTTAAAACGTGTGTTTTTTAACCCTTTACCCCTGGAATAGGCCGCATCCGCCCGCGTAATATGCAAATTCAGCAGTTGAAAAAATATGTTTCAAAAGATTTCAACAAAACCATATCATGTGACCCCTCGTTGGAACGAGCTCGTTCCAACGAGGGGACACATGATATGGTTTTGTTGAATTTTTTGAAAAGTTATATTTAAAATAATAAATTTTGGTATCGTCTGCGTTGGGTAAAGGGTTAAATATTGAAGGTGTAGTATAGACATAGAATATACCCATGGTAGCTTGGTGTACCAAATGTTCACCACGGGTGGTGAACATTTGGTACACCAAACTACTTTGGGTATATTTTATTTATACCATGATCGTCAGATTATTAAGAGTCGCTATTATTTTTTCTCGATTTTACTGAGCAGCAGACGTACATACGTGCGAATATGTTTTGTTCACATGAGCATCAGTGGGCGGTTCATCCGCTGTTAATTTGATCACCGAAAAGAAATGGAAAAAGAAATGGAACCTTTTTCATTTTTATAACGTAATAACATACTATTTCGAGTTATGGATGCTTTATTACCATGAGACAATGCATGTTTGTTAATTTGGGGTGTTTTATGGGGTAAACTCATTTAAAAACGTTATAAATAATTGCTACTTTCATTTCACTCTTCGCGAGGCGACGTGCGATAAATTTAGACACGTTAGCATTCTAGTCGACGTCACCAAACGTCAAGGATGTAATTCCGCTGTAGGTGTAAATTTTATCTATTGAAGTCCCATTGCTGGCATGTTCACCGCGCTTGGTGTATAAAGCTAAAATTTATGTCATAGGCTATAGTAGAATAAGTAACCATGGTATAAAATGGCTTGTCCGACGCATGTAATCCAGTATTCCTCCAATATCTTTGCCAGTTCATTCTAGATTATAACTTCACAAAAATAGCTGCCTGGATCTTTATGATTTCACATGCAAGGTCGGGCACATAACACAAGATGGTGCACTGGCATTCCACCAATGCGTCATGGACATTTTATTCGAGAAATAACCAAATTTTCTGTCCGTGGTACTCAGATTGGATAATGTCACACCTGGTGGTATCTCTGCCACAGAGTGGCATAGCCCGATTCCGTTTTGGCACAATCCATATTAATAGAAAGCATGAGCTATTAAGCTTGTATCTGTTTATGTGTGTGAACATTTAGGTTATCTGTATCTGTTTGAGATCACCTGCTTAACCCTTTGGACCCGTGAAGTCGTTTTCCGGCCCATGATCATGAACTCATAACGTAGATGGTTGTTAATTTGTATGGCAAACAAATCAATATTTTCAAAGCGCACCCCAACGTTGCCCATTGAAAATATTAATTGGTCAATCTCCAAATAACAAATATAGACTCACCCAAATGATACCACTCAGTTGGCATGAAATATACCACCAAGGTTCAAAGGGTTGAATCCTTGATACGGATGTAGATTACATCAACTAGGCCTCTTCGATTCAGACCGGAGGTTTTGAGACTAAGACTGTAAGAACAAAAAGATTCGTCCCAATTATATGCATGTATTAAGTTGGTTATAGAATTTATTTTGTTGAGGCAGTTGAAACTTTACAGACTGCTGAGCTTCAGCAGTAACCACAAGATCAACCATCTTCAATGACGCCACTTTTTCGTTTTTGAAATGATAGATACCAGACATGCACACACCTTCATGAACGCGTAGGAATGTGTGATCATGCACAAGTTCTTCCACATAAACTTACATATACATGATATAATTGCATCACTTAATTCTACATACTGCACTACATGGAAATCAGCGAGAACGTCTCTTTTTCAAATTTCCCGCGTGCCATAGAATCATGAAAAGACGCTGACTTTATTTACGATGGTATAGCGGGGGTTCGAACCCGCGCCGAGAGAGTTTCCTTCGGCACCAACCACCTAGCGAAACTGTACTCCACCACGCACACTTGTCGGGCTACATCACTTGTGCTTGCAATAAAATACAGTTCCATTAATCGTCATGTGTGTGTGTGTGTGGGAGGGGTGGAGGGTAGCGCTGGGTGGTTTTTGATTGATTGATTGATTTATTTATTTGCTGCATATAACTATAAAATATTACAATAAGACAGGTTACATATGAATACACTGCAAGGAAATGGTATAGACTAAAAGGCTGTCTTCCTACCATTCCCTTTTGACGAAAAGAATATTCATGACAGCAAGGTTGGCGATGTTAACACAATAGACTTAGTGGTGGAACCTCTGTTTGAAGGGAGTCTATGGTATATTGTACACGATTTGTGTGGGCGACGCCACCAAAGCACGAACCGGCAAATCAATCACCCAAACATAGAACACAAGAAGCGCCGATAATCTGCAAGAAGCGCAGAATAGCCTCCAGTTCGCGAACCGTTGGACAAGACCAACCCCTCACGGACCGAAGGCCCATCCCCAGTTCCTGCGGCCTACATTCGCGAATTATAGGATACTGCAGGGCAGAGAATTCACCAGTGGCATCTCAGCAGCGTTACCACCACTGCACAGCAAGGTACTGAAGGGATACGACTTATAAGTGGTACAATAATTAATACAATAATTGATACAGTAATTAATACAATAATTAATAATTGATACAATAAGCAGCAGTTCCGTGAGGGGTATAGTTTTTATCATTCTGACGTAGGCAAAGGCAAAGGCAAAGGAACGATGAGATCTGTTTGTAGACGTTCGCTGTTATAGAAATAAGTTGATGGCGTTTTTCTGTCTTGCTAACAGCAATCAGAACACCATGGGTTATGACAATTTACGGTTGATTGGTATGAATCAAGAAACTCTTCAAAAAGAGTCTTCTTAAATTGAGCCCTGGTAAGATTTAGCATTTAGGGCATGACTTGATTCCATAAGTTTCGTAAGGTATGAGTCTGAAGTTTAGTGGAAAATTGTGTTCTTGGTTTAGAAGTCTGAAGTTTCCCTGATTGTCTTGTATCCACACCCAATGGATTTGTATACATTTTGAAAGTCTCATTGAAACAATCCGGTAATCTGCTGCTGTATCAGTCGTGCATGAAGAGAACAACTTGATGTGCGTACAGGTCTTCGATTTTAGAATCTGAAGTTCTTTAAATAGCGGATCGGTATGTGCATTATACCTTTTGGTTGCTATGCTACGGACTGCTTTTTTGAAAGTTGAAGATCCTTTTTTGTGGCAGGTATATGACCCCGGATCTGAACCCCATATTATAAATGGCTATGCATCATGGTATAGTACAGGGTTTTCATGGCATTCGGGGGAAGTATTTTTTTATCTATTTATTGCACACATGGCCCTTGATATTTTAGAGCGCTCGGCTGAGATGTGGTGTTTGAAACTCAAATGCCCATCCATATTGATGCCGAGGGATTTTATGAATTTGTCGTCCTGACTGTTAATAACCAAGGGTATGCTTGTATTATTTAAAGTAACACACCTACCCGCAACATTTGTAGAACCTTGTGGATGGAGCAAGACACATTTGGTTTTTCTGGAGTTCAGGAGAAGTTTGTTAAATGCACACCAAGCACTTATTTTTGACAGTTCATTATTCGTAGTGTCAATTAAGGTGTCTAGGTTGTTACCAGAGGTGAATGCAGTTATATCATCAGTGAACGAAAGTATCTTTAAAAGCGTTGTTTCAGTAATATCATTTATGTACAAGAGAAATAGAATGGGTCCGAGTACTGAACCTTGTGGGATACCCATAACAACAGGTGAAAATCTGAGGATATATTCCAATATGAAACGAATTGTGAGTGACCAGACAAATAGTTTTTCAAACCAGGAATGGGCAACACCTCTTATCCCATATGACTGTAGTTTCCTCAACAGAAATGAATGATTTATCGTGTCGAATACCTTGGAGAAATCAAGGAAAATTGACAATGTGCACTCTTTGGTTGATCTGTCATTCGTTTCAGTAAAGTTATTTATAAGGTGTAGTATTGGATGAATCGTTGTATGTCCCTTGCAGAATCCAAATTGATATCGGTATATTAGATTATTTTCGTTTTGGAAATTTGTCGATCTTCGGGGCATAATCTTTTCGAGAACTTTAGAGAGGGCAAGAAAGATACTGATCGGTCTGTAGTTCTTAAAGAGTTTATGATCGCCAGACTTAACAATTGGTATGATTTTTGCTACTTTCATTTTATCAGAAACTTTTCCAGTTGAGAAGGAAAGATTAATTATGTGAGTTAATGGTGCTGCAATTTCTGCCACAGACCTTACTCATTTTTGGTCGTAGACCATTTACACATCAGACAACTTCATGTATATTTGTAGGTGAGATAAAAATGACTCCGCGTTGTTAATCTTGATGTAATCCGAGTAATTGGAATGAACACTATGAATTTGATTGCTTACATTTTCCCGATGCTAGCAGCGAACAAGCAAAATGTTTCTGCTACTTCTTAAGGTGCATGGTAGGTTTGGGGTACGGTTTGATCTGTTTATGGCCTTACGAAGAATTTTCCAAGTCTTCGTGGAGTTATGTTTATTCTCCAGGAGCACAGACTCATAGTATTCTGCCTTCAAACTACTGTTGTAGGCTATATTTTAGGATAAAAATAACAAAGAGTAAAACTATCTCCACCAAAATATATGTATATATTATTAACATACTTTATAAATATAAAATTAAGAGTTAGCAATTAGTTGCCTATTACATTAAAGGACAATGAATGAAGGAAGGGACAAGGGGATAATGCTAATACCATATCGTGTTCTGGTTGTGAGACAGGCAGAGCACAATAGTAAATTTAGCAGCTTGGGTTCAGTTCAACAGTGTCATAAGGTAGAGTGAATATGAATAAGCCGTTTTCAATAGAAATCTGTTTAGAAATCTAATCAGTAGTTTTTCATCTGAAAGTCACTGAATGTGAACTGTGAAACACCCTGGTCTCCCCTAGCAGTGAACTGTTTACTTGGCAACATTTACTTACTTCAGGAAAGGGATATATAAGGGCCACATTTGATGGTCAAGTCTGCCCCAAAAAGATGGTTAAACTGCGGGCCAACAAAATATCTGAAACCACACTCCAAATAATAAAACAAAACAGAAAGGCCTTCCGTGCATACAAATCAGAAAAACTTCCAACTAAAAAGGTCGAACTTAAAGCTGTATATAATCGCCTCCACGGCGAAGTTAAAAAAGCAATAGTAAATGACAATCGCGTGAGATTGGAAAAAGCAACGGAAAATCTAAATGGACTCAGGGAGCCTAAAAAGTTTTGGGATACTTTTAAAACCCTTACTGGACAAAAACATAAAGACGCCAACAGTAAGGCTCTTAAGATCAGCGATGGAACTATGGCCCTGGATGACAAGGCGAAGGCTGGCGCCTTCGCTGAGCTCCTTAAGAAATATCATCGCCCACATGATGGCGATAGGTTTGATGACGAGTTCAAAGAAAAAGTAAACAAATTTTTTCAAGACAACAAGACAACGTTTAACGATGCCAACTTCAGCCAAACGTCCGAGGACGGAGATGGCCATGAACTCACGAAACCGATAAGCCAAGAAGAAGTGGCTAACACAATTAAAAAATGTAAGTCTTCTTCTTCCCCAGGAGGGGGACGAGGTCTCATACAAAATCCTGAAACAATGTCCCAATACTTTTTTCGGTAGACTCACTAACCTCCTAAACTGCTGTCTCTCTAGTGGATACTTCCCAAAATGTTGGAAAGTATCCACAGGAGTCATGATACCCAAACCCGACAAGGACTTGAGCAACCCAGCTAATTACCGCCCAGGAGGGGACGAGGTCTCATGCAAAATCCTGGAACAATGTCCCAATACTTTTTTCGGTAGACTCACTAACCTCCTAAACTGCTGTCTCTCTAGTGGATACTTCCCAAAATGTTGGAAAGTATCCACAGGAGTCATGATACCCAAACCCGACAAGGACTTGAGCAACCCAGCTAATTACCGCCCAATCAGCCTACTCAGCTGTATTGGAAAAAAATTCGAACGGATTCTCACGACTAGACTCCGCAGCTATCTCGAATCAATCAACTTTTTCAATAAGTGGCAAAGGTCCTACAGAAGCCAAAGAGAGGGAATCGAGCATATTTATATACTGGTAGATTATATATATGAAAACGGCGTTCAGACAAAATGAAATAGGAACCGCGCTATTACTCGACGTAGAAAAAAGCGTTTGGCTCTGTCTGGCACAGTGGCATGAGATACAAACTAGCTAAAATGGCGCTAACTACCAAAATTCTAAGGATCATATCATCATTTTTATCTGATCGAAAAATCAAAGTGAGGGTCAACCGCGAGGTGTCAGACGAGGTAAAACTCTAAGCGGGCACTCCACAGGGTTCGGTCCTTAGCCCGCTTCTATTTATAATATATGTGAATGACATTGACAAAGTAGGGAAGAACCATGTTGAACTATTTCAATTCTCAGTCGACAAAGGAATGTGGACGGCCAGTAAGTCTCGAAACATAATACAAAACCGCCTGCAGGATACCATCCACGACCTGCAAGACTGGTGAGCTCTGTGGCGCATCAAACTAAATACCGCGAAGACACAAAGAATCACATTCTGTAAAAAGCAGAGAAAAAAAGCTGTCCCTAATATTGAGCTTAAGCTTTTCGACCACAAACTTGAAGCTAGTAATGAGGCAAAGTTTTTGGGATTCACCCTGGATAGCAGTCTTAATCTAAACAATCGCGTAAACTCAGTCACTGTCAAATCCACTAAACGCATCAATTTCCAGAAAATGATTAGAGGTAAAAATTGGGGAGCCAATAAAGAAGTTCTCCTCAAGCTTTACAAATCATATATACGCCCAGTACTAGAGTATGGGGCCATAATAACGAGTGACCTGAATAAAACCAACATTGAAAAACTACAACGGGTCTAAAATCATGCCTTGCACGTGGCTCTGCGCAAGCCCACGTGGACATCGATAAAACTACTTCACGAGATAACAAAAATAGACACTATAGCAATGCGTTTAAAAGATCTTCAAAGCAACACTCTAAATAAACTTCAAGACAGCGAATTAATAATTGAACTCAAAGCGATTCGCGTCCTCAATAGGAGAACTAAATAATTTGGGGCGTACATGTATCCATCGAAAGGGTTAATGATTACATCATTGCGATGGGGTGAGCCAGGCACTCGGTGACAACAATTCAGAACTGGCTGCGGGTGACACGATATGCACAAAAGCTTGCCCCTGTTACCACTGGGAGTTGCAAACAGCGAGGAAAATCTCCACCTGCTGCCGGGTCTCACCTCCCCGAGATACAAACTTCGGGGCAAAAATGCTGGCTTCCCCATCCACATGTCACTGGTCGTCACGGACAGAACAGTTGTAAATTAAAAACCGAATTGCTCTAATTCCCAGCTCTCTATCTTTTCGACTTCCTCTATCTCATCAGACACACGACCAAAACTGAATGACAAACTATGAGGGATTGAAACAATCCTCATGCAAAGATGTGCAGAAAACCTAAATAAGACCAAGGCAAGGATTGAAACAATCTTGCCAGAAAACAGCCCTTTTAAGGGCTTTTTGTTATTTATTTAGTTTTTTTTTGGGGGGGGGGGATTGGGGGGGGGGGGGGAAGTCATTTGGAATTCCCGAAGGATAACCAGATACCTCATAATCACATACGGCATCCTATCTCCCAGAAGGCTTGATGGATGACTCCCGGTTTTTCAAAACTAAACTGTTGGAGATTTCTCCACTCCCTTTTTGTAACCGCTATGGTCATATACCGGGGGCGCTACCAAACCGGCGTTGCTGTTTGGTTTTCTTCTCTTTTCTTCCCTTAAATTTGCCATCGCACAAAATTATATTCTCACTCGCCACCGTGGTGGGAATCAAACCTCTACCATCGCCAAGCTGGAACCGAATAAAGCCCACTCTCTAATAGTCTTAATGGCGTTGAGGGATTGATTATTGACAATCTATCACGTAATCTTCCGGAAATTCTAACCGTGTGCATATCACCTCAGACCCCATTTGAGGCAATAGAAAGCTAGGCCTGTGTGATGCAAGTGAAATAAAATAAGGTTAACTTGGTCGCCAGGGATTGGTAAATCCCACATCGTCCCTGCGCGCCTTCGGCGCGCTAAAACCTTTCATTCATTCATTCATTCATTCATTCAAGTCTGTATAATATCTTACTCTTGACCATCTCTTGTGAAAATAAATATTTGACAGTATATATTCTCTTCCTTGAAGGTAAGTCGAGTTATTTATTGTTAATTGCCAATTTATGTTTATTGAAATTGTTGGAAAATGATTGTTACGACCCGTAATGTAATAAATGCCCATAATGTAATACCTACCCATAATGTAATACAAAAACGACCCATAATGTAATACGAACCCATAATGTAATAAAAAACGACCCATAATGTAATAAATGTAATAACGTGTAATAAATGTTAGGTACCCATAATGTAATAAAATTTAAAAAAAATTAGATACAAATTACACTTTTCCAGGCCCGTAATGTAATAAAATTCTAAGTTTGATTTTTGTTTTTTCTCTTTACTCCAGCAGTGCGTTCGGCTACTTATGACACATCCTACGCCTTCATCAATGCTGCCAATGGCCCCTATGCCGTACACAGCCAACATGTGTGGGTGTGTTGGGATTATGATGGAGAGTATTCCAGGACCTGGGGCGGGTATACTCTGCTCTGAGTGGCAGGCATTATCACTCTTCTATTTGTACCACCCGCGCAAACGTCTTCCTGAATAGCCTCTACTGCCCTGCCACAGCCATATAGGTCTACCTTACCAGACATTCAATAATTTTGATTCCAGGATGGTCATTTATAACTGCAATCATCATATTCGACCGGCTGTTCACTTGCACAAAAGCAATGTGGGTAGCAGGTTCCTATTGTTAATAAATGCAAGTAACTCTGGCCAAAGTTGCTGGGGCAAAGGGTGGAGTGGGTGCCGTGGGATTTGGGTGCACCAAGACTGGATTGTGGCGGGGGGGGGGGGGGGGGGGTAGTGTGGGATACAAGGAAAAGATGGAACAGAAGCAAGACGTTGAGTCAAGCGGCGCAGAGGAATATCGGGAGGCAATATGGTAGGTGTACTGGTATTGGGAGAGGGGATATCCTATAGCTCGATGGGATTTGGATTAGGCTACTTTCCTCCAAATTAAGCGTACGATCTATCCTCTGTCTCTCCAGTTTTCACCACCTGAACAAATTAGTCATTTCCCTGTACTGTACTACTATAAGTTTATGTCACACCCTCCGCACCTGGAAACCAATGAGCCCGATCCCAGGATGACACTTAATAACGACCACATCATATTCCCGATCCTGTGATAACACGTGTCAAGTAATATTATTAGTCCACCACACGGCCTTCCACTTAAACTACCTACAGTCATGGCAGTTCCTGGCGGTTGGCAGGGACTTCCTGCCAACCGCCTACTCTATCACATCGACTATTCGCGTGTTCATCTCCGCTATTGTGCCATCTTCTCCTAAGTTACACTCAAACAACATACATAGCTAGACACGAGGAGTAACATGGGCGTATCCGTTTGACCGGGTGTGTGACCTTGACCATCAAACCGGAAACCTGGAACCTGTGTATCGGCTCCTGCTGGGCGATTGTCCTGAAACTTGGTGTGTAGTTCGGGCGCCCAACAATTTCGCCACACCCGATGCCCGTCATGTGTGACCTTGATATTCAAACCGTTGACCTTGAACCTGTATCTCGGTTCATGCTGGGCCGATTTTCGTGAAACTTGGTATGTGGGAGTAGTTCAGGACGCTCAATATATATATATATATATATATATATATATATATATATATATATATAGAGAGAGAGAGAGAGAGAGAGAGAGAGAGAGAAAGAGAGAGACCCGAACTACCCCCACATACCAAGTTTCACGCAAATCGGCCCAACATGAGCCGAGATATAGGTTCAAGGTCAACGGTGTGAATATCAATCAAGGTCACAAATGACGGGCATCGGGTGTGGCAAAATTGTTGGGCGCCCGGACCACACACCAAGTTTCATAAAAATCGGCCCATACACAGGTTCAAGGTCACCGGATTGATGGTCAAGGTCACACCTCACGGTCAAACGGATATGCCCATGTTACACCTGGTGTTTAGCTACGTATGTTGTTTGAGTGTAGCCTAGGAGAAGATGGCACAATAGCGGAGATGAACACGCGAATAGTCGATGTGATAGAGTATGCGGTTGGCAGGAAGTTCCTGCCAACCGCCAGGAACTGTCAGGAAATGTAGGTGGTTTAAGTGGTAGTCCCCACAGCTCAGAAAATGCTGTGGAATGCTTTTCCAATCAACATAATCTCAAGAACCACCAAAACTACTCTCTATTATAGATCTGCATTCGTCCTGTGCATACTATGAGTGATGCCACACCACTGGTGAAATTTATTTGAGAATGCAATCCCCTGAGCTCAATACAAAGAGGCTGCTTTGTACAACCAAGTGATGTGCACATTAACTCGACTCAGTTGCTGGTCACAGCCACAGGTGAACATGACATACTCTTAACCAATCTTCTCGCAAAGGCGGCCTGCGTGGATGATAGCAGTCTACAAGGCGTTTAACTTGCTTCGGTTCATATCAATTGAGGGTGTTCAATCTGTGGTGTGTTGAGGTTTTAGAAAAATAACACTGAGAGGAGTTGAAACCATTCCACTCAGGGCTGTCACTATTGAAACTGATACAATTTTTATTGAAAATGTAAGGTCTTTCTCGCATGTGCGAAGTGCAAACTATTTGACTGGAAAGCATTTGATAATATTACTTGACACATGTGATCACAGGACCGGGAATATGATGTGGTCGTTATTAAGTGTGGTCCTGGGCTCGGGCTCATTGGTTTCAAGGTGCGGAGGGTGCGACATGAACTTATAGTAGTACAGTACAGGGAAATTACTAATTTGTTTAGATAGTGGAAATTGGAGAGACAGAGGATAGATTGTACGCTTAATTTGGAGCAAAGTAGCCTAATCCAAATCCCATCGAGCTATAGGATATCCCCCATTCCAATACCAGTACACTCACCATATCGCCTCCCGATATTCCTCTGCGCCGATTGACTCAACGTCTTGCTTCTGTTCTATCTTTTCCTTGTATCCCACACTATACGCCCCCCCCCCCCCCCCCACTATCCGGTTATTGTGCACCCAAACCCCACTGCACCCCACTACACCCTCTGCCTCGGCAACTTTGGCCAGAATTGCTTGCACTTATTAACAGTATAGGAACCTGCTACCCGCATTGATTTTATGCAAGTGAACAGCCGGTCGAATATGATGATTGCAGTTATAAATGACCATCCTGGAATCAAAATTATTGAATGTCTTGTAAGGTAGACCTATATGATAGTGGCAGGGCAGTAGAGGCTATCGAGGAAGTCGTTTGCGTGGGCGGTACAAATGGAAGAGGGATAATGCCTGTCACTCATAGCAGAGTATACCCGCCCCAGGTTCCGGAATACTCTCTATCGTAATCCCAACACACCCACACATGTTGGCTGTGTACGGCATAGGGGCCATTGGCAGCATTGATGAAGGCGCAGGATGTGTCATAAGTAGCCGAACGCACTGCTGGAATAAAGAGAAAAAACAAAAATCAAGCTTAGAATTTTATTATATTACGGGCCTGGAAAAGTGTAATTTGTATCTAATTTTTTTAAATTTTTATTACATTATGGGTACCTAACATTTATTACACGTTATTACATTTATTACATTATGGGTCGTTTTTTATTACATTATGGGTTCGTATTACATTATGGGTCGTTTTTGTATTACATTATGGGTAGGTATTACATTATGGGCATTTATTACATTACGGGTCGTAACAATGATGTTTCATATTCCTGATGTTTATTTGTTGGATTTGTCCAAACATCCATATATTATAAATGTTTGGCCTGCTCCAACAATTAAACACTGCACGCATAAGAACGTCGCAACCCTCAGTTTATATTTTAAACATATGAGTTCAAAACTTTATGGTACTGAAATATTTCGTTCTTCGTGAAAAGAAGAGATAATGTTTTTTGAAACATGTCTGCAGTAAAGTGCACATACACCATTTGGGTGAAGACCAATAAAATATTGGGCAGGTAGCTATTTTCATCTGTATATAAAGGTAAATAGGACATTTTGTGTTTCATTAAAATAGAGAGGGATTCGTTTATTTAATGAAAATTATATGACAAACTTCAGGAAGGGTCTTGGACCCTAATTAGATATTTTTGAGTGAAAGATAGAAACAAAGATAAAGTTGTTCTATCGACTTAATTTACACGAAGTGTGTTTTGGTACGTCCTACTACTAAGAATATAAGGTTTGAATCAATCATAATTTAATATAAGTTATTTAGCCTTGCTTCGCAAGCAAATGGAGTAAAAGGAGCTTTGAGTAGTGTTCAACCGATGATCGGAACCGGCCACCACAATCGGCCGATTGTAGGCAAATGTATGACAACGGAAACGGCTCCTGGAACATCGGTTCAACCGATTGTTGCCAAGCATTTTGCAATGATTCATTAATCGCATTTTATTATCTTGTTCAACTGCTAATGTAAAATGATGCCAATGATACCATTCAATAAAGTTGATAAAGTACCACAGTGTGTATGCCTAATCTCTCCAGACGCCCCTTTTACGGGATACACAAGTTCAACGACAAGTGAAGCTCACAATTGAACGTACTTGCGGCAATCGCCAGTTCCAACCAGGAAAGTGAAGATTGTACTCCATTGACTCAGGTCGCAGTAAAATTACCAGTCGCGCACACTTGGGCGGTAAACGTGGCTCTCACAGAGCCTCGTTTACCGCCCAAGTGTGAGCGGCTAGTAATTTTACTACGACTCCAGTCAACAAAGAAAAATGTTAATTTAATGTAGTTCTTTCGAGCCTCGACTTGTCTAGTAGTGCATGGTATTACAATCGGGGTCGGCATCAGAATCGGCCGATTGTGAGCTCAAATAACCGGTAATCGGTCTGCGACCATTTTTGATAATCGGTTGAACACTAGCTTTGAGCACTTGTTTCCTTCATTTGCTTGGAAGCACACTGACAGAGGTTTAAGAAGCCTCACAGTCATGTTTAATTTTAGTCTTCCTTTGAAGGCACATAAAGTGAATAAAGCCTGGAGCTCTTATTCCCTTTATTTGCTTGGGAGCAAACTAGCAGAGCTCAAAGAACTTGACTCAATGTTTGAGCAAAAAGAAATTTTAGTCTTGCTTTGCAAGCAAATCAGGTGAAGAGAGCTTGGCGCTCTCATTCCATTCATTTGCTTGGAAGCAAATTGCTATAAGCTAATAGAGCTTATGGTAATAGGATAATAAAATGTTAGTCTTGTTTCTCAGAAAATGATGCAAGGGGAGCTTGGAGCTCCCATTCCCTTCATTTGCTAGGAAGTCTACATTCAAAGCTCATGGAATTACACTGCGATGAGCGAAGTTAATTTAGTTTGCCATTTAAGCCAATGAAGAGAAGGCGGAGTTTCGAGCTCTCCTTCCCTTCGTTTGCTTTGGGCAAACTATCATAGCTCACAGAGCTAGGCTGTGTATTTTAGTCTTGTTTGCAGGCCAATGAAGTGAAAGAAGCCTGCTGCTTTAATTCCTTCATTTGCTTGGAAGCAAATGGTAAACAAAAAGGCATATTGATGCCAATGATTATTTGTGAATTTTATCTGACTAGTCTGTCCTTAATTTTTAAGACAAATCTAGGAAGGAGGCACTTTGAGCCCTCTTCCTTGATTTGCCTTGAAAATAAGGACACGTGTGTTGGTAAAAAAAAGAAAAGAAAGGTATTTATTTTTACAGTAGAATTTAGATTTTAAAAGGAATGTGTGCATGCTGGTGTTAATCTATTTGCAACAATTTAACATGTGACCTTCATCGGTTGGATGGGCAATTGTCTGGGTTCGCAATCTCCCATGTTACCTTAACTGGTTGGGTGGACCGTTGTCTGGGTTTCTTTGAGAAGGCCCCTCAAAGAAACTGGTGGATAAACTTAACGTATGAAACAAGGGAAGTATAAAACAAAAGGGAAGAAATTAAAATGTACTATTTTGTTGGTGATTATTGTGAAATAGAGAACTCTTACTCCGAGGGTACAAAACACAGATCCCTTTGGGGTGTTGATGGTTTTATTTGTATTGCAAAAGTCTGTATAACCTTTTACTCTTGACCATCTCTTGTGAAAATAAATATTTGACAGTATATATTCTTTTCCTTGAAGGTATCCCATAATAGTGAAAAAATACCCCACATCACTACGTTTCAGACGTCTGAAAATACAAGAGTGTTTTTTTATATTGTTCAACATAGTGGATTGAGGGATGTTTTAGCTTTTTCATAAGGAGCTTTCCTTTATTTAGTGAGGATTGTAGGAGACTGGAAGTCACCCATGTCTCGCGTTTTACCTGTTTGGGGGAAACGCACGGGGAAGGCGACGTTGAAGGCTTGGTGAAGTTTATCTGTAAGATTTTCATACGTTTCATTAGGACAAGTGGCATTATATTCATTTGAGAAGTCGCAAATAGACAGAAATTAAGGCTCGTTGAGTTCTCCTCTTTAAATTATCTTTTAAATGTTTCTTTACATATGTAGCTATTACGTGTCATCTCGTCGACATAAAATGTCGCAAAGTGATCACCCACGTCTGTAATGGTTATTCCTCCTTTGTTATCTTCGTTTTTGTTGCACAATATATGGTCAATTAGCGTCACAGAGTAATCATTTTCTCTGCTTGTTTTGTGATGACGGGCATGAAATCTACACTAAATATTAAATCGATAAATTGATTAGTTTTGTTATGACTACCAAAACTAAGAAGATCAATATTGAAATCTCTCATCAAGTAGGCCTTTTTATTTTCATTATTTATCTTACAGAGTTTCCAAAAAACAAGTCAAGGTCGGCTTTCTGGGATGTGTTGGGTCTATAAGTTATACCAACTATACATTTATTTTTGGAAGTGATTTCTGTAAACAGCGGTTCAAAAACATGAGGGATAAAAACTGAGAGATCATTACGGATTTTGTAGCGTATTCTCCCTTTCACGAATATGACAACTCTTCTACGGCCCTCGTCTCGGTCGGAGTACAGGTTGGCTTCCAGCGAACGATAACCCTTCGAGGGTGTAATTATTATCCCCGACATTAAACTCTTCTGTTATTCCGACACTGTCAAGAGAGTTGAGAGATGGCTGGAGATCACAAGGTTATGAAAGATGTCCCAGTTAGCGTTCAGACTTCAACAAATGATGTCGAGAAAAAAGAGATTTTTATATTTATTTACTACAGAATTTTCAAATTCTTTTGGGCTGTAGTACTCTGTCAATCGCGAATGCTGGATTGGGCTAATCAGTTGAATTACAAATGGCAGTTGTATTGAACTACTAATGAAATCCAAAGAATCATTGCTTTGAATTTCATCCAGAGTAATCTTGTTAGCCATAGTATTGCATGAGGATGCGAAGGCTAGTTTCAGGGTCAGTTTCGAATATATGTATTGGTAAGTAAGGTTCTACTGAGCAATATGAAGTTTTTGAAACAAGAGTGCATAGCTGTGCTGTCAAGAATATGTACAATAAAATATAATGACAATGTTTGATGAAGATGACGAGAGATGTCATTCAATAAATTTACAAACAAGTGAAGAAGTTGTAATAGATTACACAGTAACTTAAATCTGGACAATCTATTCATGAAAACCAGGTTGGATTTTTTGCATGTTTAGTCAGAGGAATTATTATTATAATTATTACAATCCAGTTAGGTGACTTGCACGTTTATAAAGCAGAAAACTCTATCATTTGAATAGCCACACGGCCAGTTAAAATTATTCAACTAACAGAAATATTCGATTAACAGGGATTACTCACTTTCCTTATCCCTCATGTTTTGGAGTTCTGCCAAATAGGACATAGCAGATTACATGCATATATTGTACGTTTTGAGACCAAGTACATGTAGGTCAAGGAAGGTATGGGAATTCAATGACTCTGGTCAATTACGCTACAAGTTGCATGGTTCTATTTCAATTAATCCGTTGGACACCAGTGGTATCTTCTACGTCAGTTCAACGGCAGTAATTGGAAGAGTCCATATTCATTATTTGGGGGTAGACCAATTAATATTTTCAATGTGCAGCCGTGGGGCTGCACGTTGGAAATATTAATTGGTCTACCCCATACTTTCACTCAGCAGTCATCCCACTTAATGAAATTATGATGCATCATGTTCCCGTACCGGAAAAGCGGCCGCTCGGGTTCAAAGGGTTAATTGCAATTTAGTCTATTACCGAATGTAATAAATATGTTACATTGGCACCGCTTTTACTAGCATTGGTTTGTGTTTTTGGAAGTACTATCCATTCAACGTGATTATTCATTTATGCAATTATGCAATTGTCAATAGGGTTTGTTCCACTCGAAACCTAACTTTTCACAAATATACTAACATTTTTCATAATCAGTATACAGTGATCTCCCTTTTGTTCATTCACGGTTTTGTATCCGCAGATGGCGACCGCTTCGCGCTATGCAATTAAGAGTTTCACCATTTATTACTTACCACAGTTGCAGTTGGTTGGATATAAAACAGTAGCCGAGGAAACGCATCGTCGCCTGAGCTCCAATGTGCCCCATGTGCCATTAGGAAAGTAAGTCACATTGAAACCCAGGGGACAATAAATCATTACAGGGCCTGATAGTGCCTCAATATGGCACATACGGCGTCAGCCAATTCTATAAGGACTCTTGTTTCGCTCGAGGTAGACCAGTCAGAAATTAACCAGCACAGCATTGTGCTCTGCGTGCCATTATGCAGACAGAACAGATTGGTGCTCAGGGACGATAAATCATTACAAGGCTAGCTTGTGTATCAATATGGCACAAATGTCGTAAGTTAATACCATAGACGACTCTTGCTTCGCTCGAAATAGACCAGTCAAGAATTAACCCTTTACCCAACGCAGACGATATCAAAATTTATTTTTTTAAATATAATTTTTGAATTTTTTTCAAAAAATTTCAACAAAACCATATCATGTGGCCCCTCGTTGGAACGAGCTCGACCAGCTCGTTCCAACGAGGGGTCACATGATATGGTTTTGTTGAAATTTTTTGAAAAATAATATTTTTTCAACTGCTGAATTTGCATAGCACGCGGGCGGATGCGGGCGATTCGTTTGGTAAAGGGTTAACTGGCACACCTCGTATCTGAAGTTATACTGAGGAATCTTTTCACAAGCGAAAAAGAAAATTTGCTACCACTCAAGTTCTTTCGGTCTCAACTTTAAGGAGGATATTTCTGGACGGCCTTCTCATCGCAAAGAACAAAAGGCGACTCTAAGTCTTAATAGGCGAGATCACTTGTGATTTAATCTAACAGTAGGAGTTAATGCTGGATTTTGAGACATTATGAAATGGAGAATACAAATGGGCCCCGTTATCTGCATAATTAACATTTGTAGTTTTTGCAGGTGGTGAAGCGTGGTCATTCATGGGGTTCAATTGTGTCACATGAAATCGCTGTCTTTTTAATATATGCTATTAAAAAAAAATAGTGGATATCCAAACTGATGTTGATATTTTCGGAAAATGGTATTGGATACGCATGATTGGACACATCAGTATGTTACCAAGTTTAGTGTGGATCATGAATGTCGCCGGCCCACGCAAACTTCGTGCAGGTTTTTCATACGAGCGCCGCGTTAATGTCTGTGGAGTACGTTTTGAAATTTTCATTTGTACTGGACGGGCTTTTTCGGAGGTCTCATCGTGCTTTTCTTGGTATAAGCTTGTTCATCAATAGTTTCTGGTCAAAACGTAACTGTTGAGGTATCCAAAGATTGACACGTGACGAACGTTTACGTGCTGTTGGCATGTTGGAAGCTGGCACAGACAGACTGCAGTGGCTCAAATTCTCAACGTTACTCAATCGGTGATAAGCAGGTTGTGGTCACGCTACCGTCAGACGGGCAATGTTGATGACAGACGTCGGCCAAGTTGTCCAAGGGCGACAACTGCTAGCCAGGAACGTTTCATCCGAACCACAGCATTACGTAACCGCCATCAAAGTGCCTCAGAAATTGGACAACAGCTGCACCGAGCGACAGATGTGCGAGTCAGTGGTCAGACTATCCGAAATCGCCTACACAGCTGGAATTTGTACGCTGGACGACCTCGAATAATTCCACGTTTGACTGAACGTCGCATCGTAGCAAGACGTAATTGGTGTGGAGGACGACAGCGCTAGGACAATCGTCGGTGGAGCAACATCGTGTTTTCAGATGAATCGAGGTTCACTCTCGACTTCCACGACAGGCGAAACAGAGTGTGGAGGCGGCGGAATGAACGATACCATGAACTAACCGTTAGGCAACACGATCATTTTGGTGATTGATCGGTTATGGTGTGGGGAGGCATAACCATGCCCGCAGAACAGCATTACATGTGACAACACGTTAGCAGCTCATGTGGTGCCATTTGCGCGTCGGTTCATTTTCCAAGATGACAATGCGAGAGCACACAGGGCGCGTGTCGCTACAGAGTTCCTCCAGGAGCAGAACATCATTACACTGCCTTGGCCAGCACTAAGTCCAGACCTTTCACCAACTGAGCACATCTGGGATATGTTTGGCAGGCGCCTACGACAATGCCAACAGCCCCCACCAATGTCCAAGAACTCGCCGCTGCACAGCTGGAAGAATGGAATAACATCAGTCAAACTGATATTGGACGTTTGATGAGGAGTATGTCACATCGGTTCCGCGCTTTTCTCGAGAACCGAGGAGGATTTACAAGGTACTGAGGTCCCAGACTGAATGTGGTAAATTCTCTGACTGTCCGTCCATGTCTTCTACAGCTCAGTGCGTGGAATGTGTGCTTGTCAGACATCTAACTATCGCTGAAATAATTCACCAGCTGCCACAATGAAATGCCTCAACTGTCTTTTTGATGAAAATATAAATACTTTTCTTCATATATCTCATTTTTATCAAATATCCTCTATTTTTTTAATAGTATAGAATGCGCCAGGCCCGTGGTAAATGGGGCGGTTGCGAAATAACGTGATTGCAGTCATACAACACCAAGAAACAACACTGATGAGTATTTCTCAAGTATAACATAGGCTCAATACACTGTAGTAGTATTTTGAAGACAATGCCGTTTTGTCGATTACCGTAGCAAGAAATACCAGGCCTGTTGTTAACAAGGATTTTTTGAGTCATCTTTTACTCATTTTCCCTGTTAACAAATGGCGTCTGTTAACAAGAATTTTCTGGAATCTTTTGTTACCTATATATTGCATATGTTGGTAAATGGATAACAATTACAGGGCAAGAATATATTTCTGGATGGATGGTGTGGTTGGTATCTAAATTAAGAGTAGAAAAAACTGAACGGACATCATGGAGATGTTATTGGAAAAAGTTTTGTCCTGGAAAACATAAGGGTTTATTTAGTACATACGTGGGATGGGTGTTGGGAAGGGTGGGGTGTTATGCATATATTATTTTTTTCTGATACATCTATTAGAGCTATCTGCATGTGGGTTAATATGGTTATATCAAGCTAGCGTTAAGACAAGGAATTTCTTGCAAGTCATTGTCGTGGGCTGTAATGTGTAGGTTAGGTCAGTGTTTGTTGATGCAACTGCGGATGGAAAAGTGAATCAATGACACTGGTACAGATAAGAGCCTACACGTACTGAAGCTTTAAAACTATTATGTAATCCACAAATGCACCAAAAATTTACGTTTAGCATAATGCGAATTAAAGTCGTAGTCTGAAACTGAGTGAAGTGGGGGTCGGGGGTGCATTTGATATATTTGCACGCATGTCTGCAATGAACATATGCAAATACAAGTACCAATGTTTTCTAACGCAGCCGGAGGAAAGCAAGTTCCCAACTGTTTTGAAATCTACAATTACATCAGGAAACACCTTGATGAACATAAGTTATACAATTACCGATGTTGTCCGGTGGAGTTTGGGGTCGGGCAGTTAACTATATAACGAGATAAAGGTTACAGTTGCAAGCAAGTAGTTGGATGGTCTCTATAGGTCTACAGTTGTTGGTGAGATGGGTACAAAGAATCCCTCTGTGTGAGAGAATGTGTTGTTTGTTGGTATATGTGTGTGTGAGAGAGTGTGGGTCTTTATTTTAATATTTAACTAGTGTTAGATGACTTTTGATAGTTGAAATTTATTGATTCTGAATTGTTTTATTACAGTTTACTGAACAATACCTAGAGACATTCTCCAATAAATTGTAACAAGAAAAATTCAACAGACCGAATATATTTGCTTCTGTGAATATGAAGCATACCAATAGACTACGGAGTATTTTAATAATGGTACAAATGTGGCCTTCTAGCGCTCAACCCCTAAAACCTTTGAAACCGAGCACCGCTTTTCCGGTCCAGAAGCATGATACGTCATAATTTCATTAAGTAGGATGGCTGCTGAGTGAATGTGTGGGGTAGACCAATTAATATTTTCAACGTGCAGCCCCTTGGCTGCACGTTGAAAATATTCATTCGTCTACCCCCAAATAATGAATGCGGACTCTTCCAATTGCTGTCATTGAACTGACATAGAAGATACCACTAGTGTCCAACGGGTTAAATGAAATAAAACCATGCAACTTGTAGCGTAATTAACCAGGTATTCATTGAATTCCCATTGCTTCCTTGACCAACATGTACTTGGTCTCTATACGTACAATGTATGCATGTAATCTGTCATGTCCTGTTTGACTGAGCTCCAAAACATGCGGGATAAGGAAAGTGAGTAATCCCTGTTAATCGAATATTTCTGTTAGTTGAATAATTTTAACTGGCCGAGTGGCTATTCAAATGATAGAGTTTTCTGCTTTATAAACGTGCAAGTCACCTAAGTGGATTGTAATAATTATAATAATAATTCCTCTGACTAAACATGCAAAAAATCCAACCTGGGTTTCATGAGTAGATTGTCCAGATTGCTGCCATTGAACTAACATGGGCCAATATAGTAACACACGGGTAATATAGTTTTGTCCCCATTTCAAAAAAAATATTTCTTTTAGTTGCTTAAATTGTACATTACGGTGGCGATATAACCGATCAGTTAGGTAAAGTTAACAAACTAACTAATGATCGTGCACTATACAAAAAAAAATTTCAGCAAGATATGAAAAATACGCGTATTATTTTTATTGGAATGTACAAAAAAAATATTCGTAACTGAAAATAGAACAAAAATATTCGAAGAAAACTCAAATTTGCTAATGTATTTCTGATTTATTTCGGTCGTCGATACGATAGTTTTAAAGATTACAGCCGCCATTGGATGGGCATATGAAACTTGTGTCAATGTCGACTCAAAAACATGTACGAAAGAAGATTATTTTCACCTGTTTTAATGAGAATTTTGCAATTTCGTCTTCTGATCGACTTCGTTTGAAGGTTAATCTTCATTTCATTACAGATCGTATATTACCACTACAATATGCTTGACTCATTAGTTCCCATTGTTGGTGTCAACAAGGTAGATGATTCTTGTTTCGATTTTTGAAAGTGTCAATCAGTATGACATTATTTCTATTATCACACAAGTCACGCAATAAAAATCAATAATTAACTGGAGAGACAGAATTTACTGTGACCTGTAAATTCGAATCTGTGTGAAAACATGAGAAATAAACTAGATAGAAAGAGAATTTATGGATCCTTATTGTCGGGAGTAAAATATCTCTATAAAGAAATCAGAAATGGGTTTTCGTTAATAGCATTTAAAGATTTTCATACAGGGATCAGATACAAATTTTTCAAGAAACCATACAAAAAAAATGTCTGTGCACAGCATTCAGCGTGTTCTTTCAAGAAATCAGAAATGGATATTTTTGACTCCCCGCCCACTTTTTTGAGTAGTGAAGTGCATTTATTAACTTCGGGAATGCTTTAGAGGGTCATAAAATTCGATTGCCGGAAATTCTGAAAAAAAAACTTTATTCCGCCGAGTAACCCTGATGACCCATATATATAGAGCCTCCATTGGGTTTTCACTCATTTCGTGATAGTCCCGAATCCATAGGCCAAACCATGCTTCAGATATGAACGTGACCAACTTTCAAAATGTTTGACCACGGCCACATTTTTGTGTGTAAAAATACACGTATGAGCTTCAGGAATGCATTGGGGGTATAAAATGCGATTTCCACCAACTCTGAAAAATGAACACAATGACCTTTGGGTGACCTCAATGACTTTGACCCATATGTTGAACCCCATTGAGTTTTGACTCATTTGGTGTTGGTCCCAGGTACATAGGCCACACCATGCTTGAGATATGGATATGAGCATGACCCACTTTCAAAGTGTTGGGACACACTCACTTTTGTGAGTGTGAAAATACATGTACGAACTTCGGGAATGCTTTAGGGGCCATGAAATTTAATTTCCCTCAATTCTGAAGAATCACTCAATGACCCCTTTGTGACCTCAGTGACCTTGACCTATATTTTGAACTCCATTGAGTTTTGACTTATTTGGTATTGGTCCCAGGCCCATAGATCATACCATGTTTGAGATATGAGCGTGACCCACTTTCAGATTGTTTGACCTCGCTCACGTTTTGTGTGCAAAAATACGTGTATGATCTGAGAGAATGCATTATATGGAAATAAAATGTGAGTTCAAGCAATTCTGATATTCCATATTTTGAACTTCCATTTAGTTTCTACTCATCTGGTGTTGGTCCCAGGTCCTTAGATCATGCCATGCTTGAGATATGAGCGTGATCCACTTTCAAAATGTTTGACTCCGCCCAATTTTTTAAAAATGCACCCAGTGATCTGTGGGTGACCTCAGAAACCTTGACCCATATTTTGGAACCTCTATTGAGTTTCGAGTCGTTTGGTGTTGGTTCCAGGTCCATAGGTCATACCATCCATGAGATATCAATGTGACACACTTTTAAATTTTTTTGCACCGCTCTCTATTTTGTGTGATGAAATACAGCACGCTTCCTTTTTAATGTAGAAGTACATGTATGAACTTCGAGAATCCATTAACCCTTTACCTAACATGAAAAGCAGACGACACTTGCAAAAATAATTCTTGAATAACTAATCTTTTTCATTTTTTGTCTCAAAAACATAGGTTATGACCCCTCGTTGGAACGAGCTCGACGAGCTCGTTCCAACGAGGGGTCATAACCTATGTTTTTGAGACAAAAAATGAAAAAAATAATGAAAATTAATTGGCGATTTTTGAGAATAGTGCTGGCCGGTTTTGGCCGTTACGTTGGGTAAAGGGTTAAGGGGTAAAATGCGATTTCCATCAATTCGAGAAGAAGAAGAAAATAAGAAGAAAAAAATAAAAATAAAAATACGAAGAAAAAGAAGATATCATACAAAACATAGACTAACTATTGTCCAATTTTGGACGGAACCCGAATAGTCCATGTATTCATCCATATTCTCTGTTGGTGTGTAGGTAGGTCTCTTTGTGCAACTGGATCGCAAAGCCGAATATGACCGCAGACCGAGTTCGGCCACAAAACACGGACCGATTGTGTACACAGACGGATACAATAGGTTCGCGTGTTACTGGTGTAACAGGACAGAGCTATGCCCATTGTCACAGACGGTTCGCATTGTGCGGACGTAATCGTCATGCAGACATCACATTAAATAGACCAAAACGCACCCGTTGGCGACCAAAGGCTCCGATTTTGTCTTCATTCTTTCAATCACGTTGTGTATCGAGTAACTTTTGGTAACATTAGAAAAGTGAAATTTAAAAGGCAGGTCTTTTGAAAAAAGTGTGAAAAAATTGTTCATAAAGTTTCCATATTGAATTAGTAAAGCATTTTTGTCGGCGTGTTTTGGTCTCCCTTTCCCCGGTGTTAAGGGGTCGTCCAACCTAACTTTGGTCAAATTTTTGACATTTTTCTCAATGCCTCAGAAACAGATAAGAGAAGTAAGGAAAGGCAGATTATATATCAAAATAATGAGTAAAGTGCATAGAAAAGGTACATATAATTTTTTTCAGGAAAAAAAGTGAATTTTAGGATTTTGAAGAAGATTAATTTGCAAATGGCGTAAGTAACGAACCGGTAAAACCACAAAATAATCGGTAATTCGAAAGCCTTGTCCTCTATATAATGATAACATACTACAGACTCGGAGAAAGCATTTTTTTGACACACACTCTGGTGGGTTTTGACGTTTGAATGTAATAACACCAACACAAATTTTGGATGTTCCGGATGTGGCCATGTTTCAATGATGTTTTTCCGGTCATGTGATTACGATGTGGTTCTTGCAGAAATACTCAATTTGGGCAATCGTAAGAATGCAAGGACGTGATCGCGCCCTTTATTTGTTTGAGACAATGTATGAACGGATTTGCAAACAGGTGACAGCAAATACTTGAGTTGTTAATGTCATAACTGCAAAATATGTTTCGAAATTCCCTCTCGTGTTTACAGGCCGTCTAAACTTTTTTGTTGACAAAAAATCTGAATTATTGCGCACTAGAAAGACAACATGAACCACTTGTAAAAAAATAACCGAGTGTATAAAATCGGGACGATACACATAAAATAAGGCAATATTCATAACAAAGTAAGCAGAATGCTTCAGAAATCACTTTTTCACGAAGTATATTCCAAGTGACCTGGAACTATATTGAGCGTGTTGATTTCCTCCGATGTTGTGATGTTGTAAGTTACCACGGACTGTGTTGATGTCTGCAAAGGACCGATTGAAGATGGGTGGGTTGAAAATGATGCATTCGTGCTTTTAAATAAGGTGCGCTTGGACGATGCTGAGAATTTAGTTTTTTCTTGCAACCAACCATAGTAATACAAGCGTCGATCAGTGTATGGCGTACCATTTGGGTCAAAAGTCTATTCTCATCGCGATGAGATTAAAATACACGTCCAACGCGCATTTTTTGGCGATGCACCTGTATTTTATCGTTGCAACGCTATTTCTAAATGTAGGTGCACCTGGAAAAAATAGCGATGCACCTGGAAATATCCACGTCCAACGTGCAATTTGTACCTCCGACGTGCATTTCCACGTCGGACGTGCATTTATCATCGCGATGAGATTTCGCTAAATAAAAAATAACGATGCACCTGTATTTTTTGTAGGTGCACCTACATTCCAAAATAGCGATGCAACGATAAAATCCAGGTGCATTGATATAAAATACACGTCCGACGTGTATTTCAATCTCATCGCGATGAAAAATGCACGTCCAACGTGCAATTTAAGGCAAAAATGCACGTCCAACGTACATTTTTGCCAAAAATACGCGTCCGACGTGCATTTTTTAGCGGTACACCTGTATTTTAACGTTGCAACGCTATTTTCGAATGTAGGTGCACCTACAAAAATATCGATGCACCTGGAAAATAATCCACGTCCAGCGTGCATTTCACTCGTCCAACTTGTATTTTATACGTCCGACGTGTAAATGCACGTCGGACGTGCATTTCTCATCGCGATGAGATTTTCCTAAACAGAAAATAGCGATGCACCTGTATTTTTTACAGGTGCACCTACATTCAAAAATAGCGTTGCAACGATAAATTCCAGGTGCATCGCTAAAATTACACGTCCGACGTGCATTTTAATCTCATCGCGATGAAAAATGCACGTCGGACGTGTAATTATAGGAAAAAATACACGTCCAACGTACATTTTAGCCAAAATACACGTCCGACGTGCATTTTTTAGCGATGCACCTGTATTTTAGCGTTGCAACGCTATTTTCGAATGTAGGTGCACCTACAAAAATATCGATGCACCTGGAAAATAATCCACGTCCAACGTGCATTTCACTCGTCCAACTTGTATTTTATACGTCCGACGTGTAAATGCACGTCGGACGCGCATTTCTCATCGCGATGAGATTTTTCTAACAGAAAATAGCGATGCACCTGTATTTTTTACAGGTGCACCTACATTCAAAAATAGCGTTGCAACGATAAATTCGAGGTGCATCGCTAAAATTACACGTCCGACGTGCATTTTAATCTCATCGCGATGAAAAATGCACGTCGGACGTGTAATTTTAGGAAAAAATACACGTCCAACGTACATTTTAGCCAAAATACACGTCCGACGTGCATTTTTTAGCGATGCACCTGTATTTTAGCGTTGCAACGCTATTTTCGAATGTAGGTGCACCTACAAAAATATCAATGCACCTGGAAAATAATCCACGTCCAACGTGCTTTTCTTTCGCTCAACTTGTATTTTATACGTCCGACGTGTAAATGCACGTCGGACGTGCATTTTTCATCGCGATGAGATTTTTCTAAACAGAAAATAGCGATGCACCTGTATTTTTTACAGGTGAACCTACATTCAAAAATAGCGTTGCAACGATAAATTCGAGGTGCATCGCTAAAATTACACGTCCGACGTGCATTTTAATCTCATCGCGATGAAAAATACACGTCGGACGTGTAATTTTAGGAGAAAATACACGTCCAACGTACATTTTAGCCAAAATACACGTCCGACGTGCATTTTTTAGCGATGCACCTCTATTTTAGCGTTGCAACGCTATTTTCGAATGTAGGGCCACCTACAAAAATATCGATGCACCTGGAAAATAATCCACGTCCAACGTGCTTTTCTTTCGCTCAACTTGTATTTTATACGTCCGACGTGTAAATGCACGTCGGACGTGCATTTCTCATCGCGATGAGATTTTTCTAAACAGAAAATAGCGATGCACCTGTATTTTTTACAGGTGCACCTATATTCAAAATAGCGTTGCAACGATAAATTCCAGGTGCATCGCTAAAATTACACGTCCGACGTACATTTAATCTCATCGCGATGAATAATGCACGTCCAACGTACATTTCCAGGTGCATCGCTAAATTACACGTCCGACGTACATTTAATCTCATTGCGATGAAAAATGCACGTCCAACGTACATTTCCAGGTGCATCGATAAATTACTCGCCCGTATGGAAACCCCTAACCGACACGCCAATTGCTATTCTCTAATCGCCAGTCGCCAATCCTATCTCCAATCGCTAGTTGCCAGTCTGATCGCCATTCGCTAATCGCCAGTGCCTCTATCGACACGCCAATCGCTAATCGCTAACCACTTTTTGTGACTCTGCAGATTTGCTATATACTGGTTTTGTGGCCCTGAAACAATGCCAATCGCCAGTAGTTAATTGCTAATCGCAAATCGTTTTTCGCTAATCAGTGTTGCCAGTCGTCATTTCTTAATTTCCAATCGCCATTTACCGACACTATTTCTTAACAGGGGCGTAGTCTGAATTTTATAATTGGGGGGGGGGGGGAGCGCTAGGCAATTTTAAGGGATGATGATATTTGGAAGCTTGTTGTGGGGCTTTAAAAGTTCTCTTCTAGTCCTAAATAGGACAAGGGTCTAATGACGGGAAGGTCTTAGTTCGGACGGGGTAGTGGTAGTAGGGGATAAAGATCGCCAAAACCAGCCTCTGACAGTGTTATCCGAACTGCTCTCCAAATTCACTTTCAACACATTTGGAAAAGAATGCCTATGCTATATGTAATATCGTCCTGGCCATTCCTTGATATAGGTCTAAGCTATTCCTATACCCAAACTGGCCTCCAGACTCGACAATTTTATTCAAACTGGCCTCCAATGGAAATGGAATTTACTTTATTACATGTACACTCAACTAATATATTTTGAATTATTTCCAATTTCTCAAGTCTATCTACTCGCAGTAACTTACGGTCAACAATGGCGTAGTCTTCCCAAAGCAAGTGTGTGTGTGGGGGGGGGGGGGGGGGGGAGGGGTAGACCCCTTGAATTTCTAACTGATGGGGAGGGGTGTGGGAAAAGGCTTGCAGGCTTCACATTTCCGAATTTGTGCCCCTAGGATTTGAGCTGGATAACCAAGTTAGTCGCCCTTCCCGGACCCTCCCAACCCCCTCCCCGACTTTCATCATGTTAGGATTCACACAGATGTAATAGGCCTGTATTATGTTCTGTCACAAAAATCATTGTTTCCGCCAGGGGGAAATAAATGGGTCTGTTATGGGGCGGGCAAAAGTGGTCGCTACCAGCCTATCACGAGCCGACCTTGGTTGGGTCCGTGGAAGAAAAAAATTGATTTCCAGAGTTCATATTATAAAATATGATAAAATTTTAGGATGAACCTGTACTGGCGTACCGGTGGCTGTCTACTTTTTCACCGACACAGATATTAGGACAAGCAGTCGACAAATCTACAACATAGCCCCCTGGACCTAACTCCCTATGGTTTTTATGCCATTTTGGAAACCTTTTGACGAGCAACTTTGAGGGAAAGTGGCGAGGGGGGCATACCCCCCACCCCCCGATGGCCACGTCACTGACAGTCAAATAGCATACTATCATCACAGTGGTAGTTAACATTTCAGCGGCTCACGTAACCTAAGACTCCCCTGTCAAGCCCCGGGTAAGCTACCCCTGGGCAGGACAGGAGTCTTCCACTCACCGTGACTCACATCTATAGGTATTATATTTGATTACCCAGAGTGGAAACCCCGAGAGTAAAGTGGGACCCAGTAGACAACGCTTGAGATGGAAATATTCTAAAGTGGGTAGCGTGGGTATAAACGATTGGTTGAACTTGACTTCCAAGTTTCGGTCATGATAGAGTAATATATGCTGAAAATGACTTTTTAAAACACCTATAAATAAAATAAATAAGTATAAATGGATGCCCAGCTTGATTTTGTACCCGTTTCTTTGGTCATCTATTTATTTATATATTTATCGGTACTTAAGGTCACTTTTATGCATCTATATGACTAATTGTGACCACAACATAAGACAAAGAAGACAAGTTTAGCCGGACATTCATTCCGATGCTGCCCCCGTCAGAGAATTAACTTCAACCCCAGGCGTTGGTGACCAGGTCTTATTTTACCTGTGAAACAACCTGTTTACATAAAATAAACAGGCACTGCTACCCATCTTCAGCCATTTACCACTTTTAGAAATTTAGTTTACCATGTTTTTTCCTTAATTTATAGTAAAGTGATCTCAGGGGAAACGCGTTCATTTCTACTTATTTCCTTAAATACACAATATAGTCGATTATCCAGGGGTGTAGGAAGGTAAAAGATATTGGGGGGGGGGGGGGGTAACTATGATATACAACATCGGCATCAACCGCGCCATGCAGCGGGGAGTTGATGTGGAGGGTAGCACGGGGGTGGGGGTATTCCTTCTTGATGGGGGTGGGAGAGATACCCTTGGGAGAGTTTGAAAACAAAACGTAAGGGCCAAGACTCGCGTGCTCAACGACTCTGAGGCTGATGTGACCGACTCCTCAGATGAAGACTGTTGAATGTCACATGAAAATTCGAATTTTCGGCTCTTTTCGCCATCAGACCCGCTTCTTAATTCATCCGTTTGGTTAACCTCTTAGTTTGCATTGTTTTGGGCTGACTTGGAACCTGCAATGTCACAACGTTATTTTTTCCCTCCGGGGTGGGGGAGGGGGTGGGGGTTGGGGGTGGCGTGGCTAAATGCCAGCCGAGTCCCCCACCCCGACTTCTATTAGACTGTTGTCATTTTATAATTTTCACAGGAAGTTTTTCTCTTCAGCTGTAATTCCAACGAAAATGGCATTAATTATGACTTTTTTTTCTTGTCATATATTTTATTCCCGCGCTTGCGCGGGTTTTCTTCTAGTTCTCAATAATTCAGAGACTGTTGTACATGACCTTCTTTCAAGTTATTACTTGAAGTGTTGTTCTTGGAACCATTCTTGGAACCATTCTTGGAACCAAAAACCCAAGTGATGTGAGCAATACATGTATTTATAAAGGAGCGTCTACTCATTTTCAAGGGAGCACAAGTAGTCGATAGGAAAGCATTTCCACAGAACTCCAACAGTAAACACGGAGGGTGTGCACCCCCTCCCCAGACCTGCACTTTTCTCTCCTCACTGTTTTTGACATGGGTACGTTCCCTAAATCTCACCTGCCTATCGGGCGCTTCAGTCGCCGTTCTAAAGCTTGGAAATCGTTTTTTGTACCTTATTAATTTTGATTTCACTTCACAAGATGGTTGTGATATTTTATACTGAAGGTGACATGCTCGGCAATCGAAGGCAGAAATGAATTATGATCATTAACAAAATTGTGTTGTGTTGTACGTCGGTGAACCTGATTGGTGATTAACGAATAGCGATTGACGTGTCGGTTAGGGGTTGCCATACGTACGATGTACATTTAATCTCATCGCGATGAGAAATGTACGTCCAACGTACATTTATTATTCAGCCAATGGAAACTGGTAAATCCAGGTGCACCGCGTTTCCAAAAATAGATACACGCCCATCGTACATTTTGAGTTAGCCAATAGGAATTGGTAGATGCAAGTGCACCCGGTTCCTAAAAATAGAAATACACGTCCAACGTACGTTTTAATTTCATCGCGATGAAAAATGCACGTCCGACGTACATTTCCAGGTGCACCGCGTTTCTATAAATAGATGCTCGTCCATCGTACATTTTGAGTTAGCCAATGAGAATTGGTAGATGCAGGTGCACCTGGTTCCCAAAAATAGAAATATACGTTCAACGTACATTTTAATCTCATCGCGATGAAAAATCCACGTTCGACGTACATTTCCAGGTGCACCGCGTTTCTAAAAATAGATGCTCGTCCATCGTACATTTTGAGTTAGCCAATAGGAATTGGTAGATGCAGGTACACCCGGTTCCTAAAAATAGAAATACACGTCCAACGTACATTTTAATCTCATCGCGATGAAAAATGCACGTCCGACGTACGTTTCCAGGTGCACCGCGTTTCTAAAAATAGATGCACGTCCATCGTATATTTCTATTTTTGGGAACCAGGTGCACCTGCATCTACCAATTCTCATTGGCTAACTCAAAATGTACGATGGCCGAGCATCTATTTATAGAAACGCGGTGCACCTGGAAATGTACGTCGGACGTGCATTTTTCATCGCGATGAAATTAAAACGTACGTTGGGACGTGTATTTCTATTTTTAGGAACCGGGTGCACTTGCATCTACCAATTCCTATTGGCTAACTCAAAATGTACGATGGGCGTGTATCTATTTTTGGAAACGCGGTGCACCTGGATTTACCACTTTTCATTGGTTGAATAATAAATGTACGTTGGACGTATATTTCTCATCGCGATGAGATTAAATGTACATCGTACGTATGGAAACCCCTAACCGACACGTCAATCGCTATTCGTTAATCACCAATAAGGTTCACCGACGTACAACACAACACAATTTTGCTCATGATCATTTCGGCCTTCGATTACCGAGCATGTCACCTTCAGTATAAAATATCACAACCACCTTGTGAAGTGAAATCAAAATGAATAAGGTACAAAAAACGATTTCCAAGCTTTAGAACGGCGACTGAAGCGCCCGATAGGCAGGTGAGATTTAGGGAACGTACGCATGTCAAAAACAGTGAGGAGAGAAAAGTGCAGGTCTGGGGAGGGGGTGCACACCTTCCGTGTTTACTGTTGGAGTTCTGTGGAAATGCTTTTCTATCGACAACTTGTGCTCCCTTGAAAATGAGTAGACACTCCTTTATAAATACATGTATTGCTCACATAACTTGGGTTTATGGTTCCAAGAATAACACTTCAAGTAATAACTTGAAAGAAGGTCATGTACAACAGTCTCTGAATTATTGAGAACTAGAAGAAAACCCGCGCAAGCGCGGGAATAAAATATATGACAAGAGAAAAAAAGTCATAATTAATGCCATTTTCGTTGGAATTACAACTGAAGAAATAAACTTCCTGTGAAAATCATAAAATGACAACAGTCGGGGTGGGGGACTCGGTTGGCATTTAGCCATGCCCACCCCCAATTCCCAACCCCTCTCCCACCCCGGGGGAAAAAAATAACGTTGTGACATTGCAGGTTCGAAGTCAGCTCAAAACAATGCAAACTAAGAGGTTAACCAAACGGATGAATTAAGAAGTGGGTCTGATGGATGAGGAGCCGAAAATTCGAATTTTCATGTGACATTCAACAGTCTTCATCTGAGGAGTCGGTCACATCAGCCTGAGAGTAGTTGAGCACGCGAGTCTTGACCCTTACGTTTTTTTTTTTCAAAATCTCCAAGGGTGCCTCCCACCACCATCAAGAAGGAAGACCCTCCCCCCCTGCTACCCTCCACATCAACTCCCCGCTGCATGGCGCGGTTGATGCCGATGTTGTACATCATAGTTACACCCCCCCCCCCCCCCCCAATATCTTTTACCTTCCTACACCCCTGGATAATCAACTATATTTTGTATTTAAAGAAATAAGTAGAAATGAACGCGTTTCCCCTGAGATCACTTTACTGTAAATTAAGGAAAAAACATGGTAAACTAAATTTCTAAAAGTGGTAAATGGCTGAAGATGGGTAGCAGTGCCTGTTTATTTTATGTAAACAGGTTGTTTCACAGGTAAAATAAGACCTGGTCACCAACGCCTGGGGTTGAAGTTAATTCTCTGACGGGGGGCAGCATCGGAATGAATGTCTGGCTAAACTTGTCTTCTTTGTCTTATGTTGTGGTCACAATTAGTCATATAGATGCATAAAAGTGACCTTAAGTACCGATAAATATATAAATAAATAGATGACCAAAGAAACGGGTACAAAATCAAGCTGAGCATCCATTTATACTTATTTATTTTATTTATAGGTGTTTTAAAAAGTCATTTTCAGCATATATTACTCTATCATGACCGCAACTTGGAAGTCAAGTTCAACCAATCGTTTATACCCACGCTACCCCACTTTTGAATATTTCCATCTCAAGCGTTGGCTACTGGGTCCCACTTTACTCTCGGGGTTTCCACTCTGGGTAATCAAATATAATACCTATAGATGTGAGTCACGGTGAGTGGAAGACTCCTGTCCTGCCCAGGGGTAGCTTACCCGGGGCTTGACAGGGGAGTCTTAAGTTACGGGAGCCGCTGAAATGTTAACTACCACTGTGATGATAGTATGCTATTTGACTGTCAGTGACGTGGCCATCGGGGGGTGGGGGGTATGCCCCCTCGCCACTTTCCCTCAAAGTTGCTCGTCAAAAGGTTTCCAAAATGGCATAAAAACCATAGGGTGTTAGGTCCAGGGGGCTAGGTTGTAGATTTGTCGACTGCTTGTCCTAATATCTGTGTCGGTGAAAAAGTAGACAGCCACCGGTACGCCAGTACAGGTTCATCCTAAAATTTTATCATATTTTATAATATGAACTCTGGAAATCAATTTTTTTCTTCCACGGACCCAACCAAGGTCGGCTCGTGATAGGCTGGTAGCGACCACTTTTGCCCGCCCCATAACAGACCCATTTATTTATGATTTTTGTGACAGAACATAATACAGGCCTATTACATCTGTGTGAATCCTAACATGATGAAAGTCGGGGAAGGGGTTGGGAGGGCCCGGGAAGGGCGACTAACTTGGTTATCTAGCTCAAATCCTAGGGGCACAAATTCGGAAATGTGAAGGCCTGCAAGCCTTTTCACGCACCCCTCCCCATCAGTTAGAAATTCAAGGGGTCTACCCCCCCCCCCCCCCGCACACACACACACACTTTGGGAAGGCTACGCCATTGTTGACTGTAAGTTACTGCGAGTAAATAGACTTGAGAAATTGGAAATAATTCAAAATATATTAGTTGAGTGTACATGTAATAAAGTAAATTCCATTTCCATTGGAGGCCAGTTTGAATAAAATTGTCGAGTCTGGAGGCCAGTTTGGGTATATGAATAGCTTAGAGTAGACCTATATCAAGGAATGGCCAGGACGATATTACATATAGCATAGACATTATTTTCCAAATGTGTTGAAAGTGAATTTGGAGAGCAGTTCGGATAACATTGTCAGAGGCTGGTTTTGAAGATCTTTATCCCCTACTCCCACTACCCCGTCCTAACTAAGACCTTCCCGTCATTAGACCCTAGTCCTATTTAGGACTAGAAGAGAACTTTTGAAGCCCCACAACAAGCTTCCGAATATCATCATCCCTTAAAATGGCCTAGCGCCCCCCCCCCCCCCCCACCCTTATAAAATTCTGGCTACGCCCCTGTTAAGAATAGGGTCGGTAAATGGCGATTGGAAATTAAGAAATGACGGCTGGCAACATTAATTAGCGAAAAACGATTTGCGATTAGCAATTAACTACTGGCGATTGGCGATTGGCATTGTTTCAGGGCCACAAAACCAGTTAGCGACCGGCGATTGACGACTGGCAAATAGCAAATCTGCAGAGCCACCAAAAAGTGGTTAGCGATTAGCGATTGGCGTGTCGATAGAGGCACTGGCGATTAGCGAATGGCAAGCAGACTGGCAACTAGCGATTGGGGATAGGATTGGCGACTGGCGATTAGAGAATAGCAATTGGCGTGTCGGTTAGGGGTTTCCATACGAGCGAGTAATTTATCGATGCACCTGGAAATGTACGTTGGACGTGCATTTTTCATCACGATGAGATTAAATGTACGTCGGACGTGTAATTTAGCGACGCACCTGGAAATGTACGTTGGACGTGCATTTTTCATCGCGATGAGATTAAATGTACGTCGGACGTGTAATTTTAACGATGAACCTGAAATTTGTCGTTGCAACGCTATTTTTGAATATAGGTGCACCTGTAAAAAATACAGGTGCACCGCTATTTTCTGTTTAGAAAAATCTCATCGCGATGTGAAATGCACGTCCGACGTGCATTTACACGTCGGACGTATAAAATACAAGTTGAGCGAAAGAAAAGCACGTTGGACGTGGATTATTTTCCAGGTGCATCGATATTTTTGTAGGTGCACCTACATTCGAAAATAGCGTTGCAACGCTAAAATACAGGTGCATCGCTAAAAAATGCACGTCGGACGTGTATTTTGGCTAAAATGTACGTTGGACGTGTATTTTTTCCTAGATTAAATGTACGTCGGACGTGTAATTTAGCGACGCACCTGGAAATGTACGTTGGACGTGCATTTTTCATCGCGATGAGATTAAATGCACGTCGGACGTGTAATTTTAGCGATGCACCTCGAATTTATCGTTGCAACGCTATTTTTGAATGTAGGTGCACCTGTAAAAATACAGGTGCATCGCTATTTTCTGTTTAGAAAAATCTCATCGCGATGAAAAATGCACGTCTGACGTGCATTTACACGTCGGACGTATAAAATACAAGTTGAGCGAAAGAAAAGCACGTTGGACGTGGATTATTTTCCAGGTGCATCGATATTTTTGTAGGTGCACCTACATTCGAAAATAGCGTTGCAACGCTAAAGTACAGGTGCATCGCTAAAAAATGCACGTCGGACGTGTATTTTGGCTAAAATGTACGTTGGACGTGTATTTTTTCCTAAAATTACACGTCCGACGTGCATTTTTCATCGCGATGAGATTAAAATGCACGTCGGACGTGTAATTTTAGCGATGCACCTGGAATTTATCGCTGCAACGCTATTTTTGAATGTAGGTGCACCTGTAAAAAATAGAGGTGCATCGCTATTTTCTGTTTAGGAAAATCTCATCGCGATGAGAAATGCACGTCCGACGTGCATTTACACGTCGGACGTATAAAATACAAGTTGGACGAGTGAAATGCACGTTGGACGTGGATTATTTTCCAGGTGCATCGATATTTTTGTAGGTGCACCTGCATTCGAAAATAGCATTGCAACGCTAAAATACAGGTGCATCGCTAAAAAATGCACGTCGGACGTGTATTTTGGATAAAATGTACGTTGGACGTGTATTTTTTCCTATAATTACACGTCCGACGTGCATTTTTCATCGCGATGAGATTAAAATGCACGTCGGACGTGTAATTTTAGCGATGCACCTGGAATTTATCGCTGAAACGCTATTTTTGAATGTAGGTGCACCTGTAAAAAATACAGGTGCATCGCTATTTTCTGTTTAGGAAAATCTCATCGCGATGAGAAATGCACGTCCGACGTGCATTTACACGTCGGACGTATAAAATACAAGTTGGACGAGTGAAATGCACGCTGGACGTGGATTATTTTCCAGGTGCATCGATATTTTTGTAGGTGCACCTACATTCGAAAATAGCGTTGCAACGCTAAAATACAGGTGCACCGCTAAAAAATGCACGTCGGACGCGTATTTTTGGCAAAAATGTACGTTGGACGTGCATTTTTGCCTTAAATTGCACGTTGGACGTGCATTTTTCATCGCGATGAGATTGAAATACACGTCGGACGTGTATTTTATATCGATGCACCTGGATTTTATCGTTGCATCGCTATTTTGGAATGTAGGTGCACCTACAAAAAATACAGGTGCATCGCTATTTTTTATTTAGCGAAATCTCATCGCGATGATAAATGCACGTCCGACGTGGAAATGCACGTCGGAGGTACAAATTGCACGTTGGACGTGGATATTTCCAGGTGCATCGCTATTTTTTCCAGGTGCACCTACATTTAGAAATAGCGTTGCAACGATAAAATACAGGTGCATCGCCAAAAAATGCGCGTTGGACGTGTATTTTAATCTCATCGCGATGAGAATAGACTTTTGACCCAAATGGTACGCCATATCAGTGTCTTTTATGATCGTTTTACACTGACAAATGTGACAAATCTCCTTCACCGGAAACCATCCCCCAATTTGCATATCACAATAAACATAACCGCTGTCACTGAGTGTCAGCGTGGCCGTGTGGTCAAAACCGAAACGAATTATCGAATGCACGGTCAATATTAGCTGCAATTGGCTTTTAAACAAATGAAATACACGAAATATTCGCAATTTCATCATTATTCATGCCGAGTTACTTTTTAACCAGACCACATGCGTTCAGTTTCGTTTGTCGGCATCAAACTGATATTGTTTGTGGTAATTAAATAGTACGAGAAGGCGAAGGAAGCCAAATATTTTCCATCATCTATTAATTAATTCAAATTGATAATTTCTTTTACTTTACTGAAATTATGAACCGATAAGGTGGGTGTGTTGCGATTATTATGCCCCAGACCTGGAAGTTGGAAAATCAAAGGTGCATCTAGGGCCGTGCAGTGGTGACCCCTGTCCTCTTAATCTTAGTCTTACCCATTCATCATTACATGTACCAACATTCTCCCTTGTATCTCAACCATTGCTACTCCAATTTGAAGGATATTTGGTGTTGTGATCGAGCATCATGGGGAAACAATGCCTGTGTAGCTGTTGTAGCATGTGTTTCTTCCCACATTTTTTCAGAGTTGTGGTACTTTTTCACTCTTTTAAAATTTTGTTTATAACTAGTTGATTTGTTACAATTTGTTGCAAAGTGCCTTCTAATACCCTCAATTGTATTGCTACAGAATTTTCTGGTGAAGATTTTGTTCCTATTACTTATCAAGCAATAACCTAATAAATATTCTGTATAAAGCCACAGATCTGATGTTTGACACTTTTATCGGAGCTGTTTTGAAGGCTTATGGAACTCAAAATGTTGATTATGGCAGGACTTTTCTATTCACCCATTAATCGATAAATTAGGTGTTATAGTTGGAAGTAAGAAGCATGAAAGGTCCAGAACTAAAAGTCTAAAAAGAATGTTTTGCAATGTAACATGATTTTTGCAGATACACTTATTTGGAGGGTTACATGTCTTATAGTGTTTGGAACATGTGTGGCCACGATCTTTAAAAAGAAAAAAAGAGTTAAACTTTGAGAAAAATAGGCATATGCCTTGAGTGCCGGAGGTAGAGTCATACAAGGAAGTGAGCCCCCCCCCCTCCTCCCCCCCCCCCCCAGGAATTTTTTGTGTCAAATGGAGCTCACTTGTCACCTTTTGGGGATTGCTTTGTGTACTGCGTTCTTGAAAAAAATATGTGAGACCCTCTGGATGTGCCCTTCTGATCTCAATATGTCAATAAGCCTCCTTGGGGAAAGTACATGCAATAATGGTTATGTAAGATTGATTTGATGTGTTTTGAATAACAATGTACTTTTAAGTACATTAGATGGTTTATTGCAGTGACAGGTTACAGTTACCCTTATTTCTTCTCCAACCGATATCATGAGTGTATTGGTGTCCAAGAGTTAAACAAAGCTATTATACTAATTGATAAACCAGACAAATTTAACAATTTAATCATTATCAAATTGGTGCATGGGATAAAAGGGGTTACAGTGCAAGGGGTTTGTAAATATATTTATTCAACTACAATGTATGACTTTGCAGTGCATTCTACATAGGAGAATCTCATATTTTCTTTCCAAACCATTACAGTAACACATACATCTTTATATTGGGAGACACTCTTTTGTCCTTCCATACTTCTTTTGCTGGACTCCTTCAAGTTGACCTTTGTTGAACTCCCCAAATCAAAACATAAACAAAAGAAAATGTCTGCCTTCAGTCAGTGAGCACTCCACTTATAACATTTGGTCTCAATCTTTATTACTTTCATGAATTAGGAAAAGATTTCTTCGAGTATGTACTTAAATGTTTATAGAATACAGCTGTTATTTTATTTTGAGGTATTTTATTGTAAAAATTTTGTTCTCTTACTTATGCCACAGCAGACTTTCAGGTGGTGCTATTTACACATGGCAGCAGTTCCATGGCAAATTTCAGTTTCCACATGTTCTATGTTTCATTCCATGCATTTTGGTATATAATTTATTGAGGTTATTCATTTTGGGACTTTTTTAGACTTGAAAGGAAATTACATGAAATTTGACCAAAGTTAGGTTGGACGTCCCCTTAAGAAAGAAACACTGACTCCTAGTAACCTGGGATTGATTAATTGATATGTTCAATTTAATTTCAGTGTGAAGGACACATCTCGCCAAAAAATCGTACAGAACTCGGAATTGTTGGTTGCCCCTCGTATTCACCCAGCTTGCTGTGTCTACGTTGCTGCTTATGCTTTTATATTTAGCTATTCTCTTGACGTGGATGAAAAGTTGCGATGGGCCTCTACTTCGTGGATAGCATTTTTCTTCGGACTCTAATATGCTGGAGGTGAGATATTAAGACAGAACACAAAGGGGTGGAGTAAGGAGGCTGGAATCAATCACCCA
This sequence comes from Pictodentalium vernedei, assembly GCA_031216915.1. Taxonomy (NCBI): domain Eukaryota; kingdom Metazoa; phylum Mollusca; class Scaphopoda; order Dentaliida; family Dentaliidae; genus Pictodentalium; species Pictodentalium vernedei. Next base: position 212,441,723 of record CM062294.1, on the reverse strand, counting down.
AGGTGGTGTTTTTCTTGTATTTCACGAGCGCCGAAAGCGCGCGTGAAATAATGGCAAAACACCACCGAGGATCGTTGATTCCATATCCCCTGTACTTTACCCGAGTTGTGTTCTGTATTCATACCACAATTAAACTTGAATTAACTGAATGGCGCTGATATTATTAAAGTATTAAAGTTTGATAACTTTCTTGCTTGACACTGTTTTGTGTCGAAGGCATTTCATTCACGTCATAACGTCACACATACGCGTAGCGTCCAATCAGACACCTTCTTGCATCACGTTCTTACGCGTAATCCGTTACCGCGCGTGGTGTATCCAACACATTTCCCACTCTGTATTGTAACATTGAATACGCACATCAGTCGTGGTGTAAACTGATCCTGTTGTGGTTTATCAGAATGTTGAATGGCTCTCTTAACTGGTAGAGGGATAAATTACTTTTGGTTGTCAAATTTGTTCATATGTATTTTCCTTGTTATAATTTATGGTGGAGTGCCTGTTGGTACTCTCGCACAAATTGTAACAAGGCAAATCCATACAGAATAATTAATAATTTTTCTTCAAAGATAATATGAAGCGCATCCGCAGAATATGAATCCTTTAAGTTGTGGTAGATATCCTCTTGGATAAAGCCCAAATAGGGGCTTCCGGCATTCTACCAGCTAAAGGCAAACCCTTTATATATATATATGTTTTCACCATTATGTGTTGATCGAGAAACTTCGTATCAAGCCGAGATGGTATAGCGGCGAGTCCTTTAGGGCGAGTCGCGATACGAAATAGGAATACCATCGAGACTTGATACAGGTTTCTAGATGGACACATAGTGGCGATGACACATTTTTCTCCCCCCCCCCCCCCCACTACATGTGTAACATACGTCTGCCCAGGGTGAGATAGCAGGGAAAGACAGATGTATCCCACCCCACTCACGTGACGTTATACATTTATAACGTTATTATGACGTTATGCATATCGTATCAGTTTTTTTGCTACCAACTAATTCATATTGGCGTCATCAGAATGCCATGTGATCACAGTTTGATGCTCTAAAACTCTTTAAACCCCAAGATGCCACCGTTCCTAATTGATTTCGTAGTATATACCTCTGGTATATACATAACCTTTGCATGCTCTTTCCGATGGTGTCATTTGTTTTTCAAAACAACGAATACCAAATGAGTTGATTATATCAGCACGTGACCGCCGATTACCTCTGGCTAACGTAACCACTGTATGGTGGGGGGGGGGAATAATCCCTGATGGGTACGGGTGTGGGATGGGAAAATCTCACCCTCGGGACAAGATATTTAGTCCAGACACTCGGCAAGCCTCGTGTCTCGGCAAGCCTCGTGTCTGGCCCAAATATCTTGCCCTCGGGTGAGATTTTCCCATCCCACACCCGTACCCATCAGGGATTATAATAATCTTACCACCTCGGAATCCTACTTGATGGTAATATCAAATTTATCTTACAATATTCCTCTTTTCTTGACTTGTTCGCATATATTTTGACAACCATTCAGAGTCTATGAATTGATTTTTTATGAATGAAGATCATAATGACGTTATGGTATTACGTTTAGACACCGAAGCCATGTAAATTCATTTTCGTGGCTGGCTGAAGGAATATATGGCTGGCTAGCCAGCTCAGCTGGCTAAGTTTTAACTTTAACGGCTGGCGGCTCATGGCGACTCAGCTGAATGAGAGGTGTAAAACACGGCTATCCCAGATTGGTGGAATGAAACAAAACTAAAATGCACTAGAAAGGCAGATGTATAAATCTTACGAAGGTAGACTAATTGGAATTAGGGCAAGGGAATCGACATATGGATACATTTTTCTAACGTTTAATCATTTTACTTAACGTAACCGTCAAAACCGGCCAGTGCGAAACTTTTTTTGAAAATATTTTCATTTTTGCTTCCAAAACATGGGTTATGACCCATCATTGGAACGAGCCCGTAGCGCTCGTTCCAATGAGGGGGTCATAACCCATGTTTTGGAAGCAAAAAATTAAAATTGTTAGTTACAGGAGAATTTTTTTACGAGTGTCGTCTGCTACTGGCGTTAGGTGAAAAGTTAATTATGAAATTTACACGGCTTAAGCCGGTGTAAAAGGAATGGAAGTCCGTAGGAACGTTAGTCCCTCCGGCCTATTATTCCGCGGAATTATAGTCCTAGGTCTAACATTTCTAGGAATAGTAGTCCGGCGGACTACTATTCCTAGAAATGTTAGACCTAGGACTATAATTCCGAGGAATAATAGTCCAGAGGGACTAATTTTCCTACGGACTTTCATTCCTGTAACACCGGCGCAAAATTTCGTAGCGGTTGATTTATAATACGGGTGGCTGACGAAAAATGTGGCTGTCGGTGGCTTACGAAAAATATGGCTGGCGGCGGCGGCTCATGGCGGCGGCTTCGGGGTCTAATTACGTTCTTGAGCTGTGCTTGACGTAATCCCCATTCCCTATTCTATTGTAATTTTACCGCCGAAGTTTATAGTATTGTCTCAGCTATGTGTTTATTTTTTATTTTCCAGCTTTATCGCAGGGCAGGCTTATATAAAAATATCATAATGGCAAGAATTGATCTAGTTTAATTTATTCCGTTGAGTTTGTGATTTACTTCACTGTAAGGCTTTTGTTTTTTTAACTGTTTAGTGAATCTCCCAGAAAAAAAGACGATTTTGTTTGAATTTAAATTTTTCGACCTCGGAGTGCAAAGTGCCACGAGCGGGCGACTTGTGATGTTTGCATTTATTGGCGTCGGGGATCCTATTAGCTTCTGCGTATTGGTGACGACATTCGGTGTGAATAGTGCTACCTTTCAAGACTTCTAATGTATCGTCGCCATGTTACCCATCGGTTGTGATAAAACTTTTAACAGCCTTTTCACTCAGTGTAAAAAACATCACTCTCATCAAGGGAGCTCTTACAAAGAGTACACTTATTTTCCATTTCAAAATGTATCAAAACAGTAGCAGCACATGTAATATAGACAACAGTAATTAAAATGGCAACAAAACGAAGGTAAAGTAATTATAAATGACAATAAAATTAGAATATACGATCATTCCATCGACTGTTGATCAGCTCGGACGCTCTACTTGACTCCCCGTGAACACCATTAAATACAGCCAGTATGATTTTACCAAACAAGTTATTGAGCATGCTAAAATGCCTAAATGTAAACAACACCAGAGACTGGTCCATCCATGCCTCTGGTAATACCTTCCAGGTGATATTGGATTTCCATATACCACCTGGAACGGTGACAGAAAAGAAACCTAAGCCAGCAGCCAGACCATTGACCTCTCTGGGGAGTGGTAGCACCTTAGCCCAGCCTGGCTCTGGTCCACACCCAGAGGACCCTGAAAGGGCCAAATGCAAGAGGAGGAGAAAAGCCCATCCACTAAGCGCCGGGATGCCAAGCGCCTAGAGGCCTGGAGGAGAAAGTCTGAAGAAACCCGGAAAGAGAAGGAAGAGAAAATGGAGATCCACTTCCATATACAGACGGACAAACCAGCACCAGACACCACCCAGTCATCAAATGCCTCCCTCTCCAGTTCAGTCTCCAGCTTGGAGCCCCACGCTAAGAAAGAACATGATGAAGAATTGGGTAAGCTCGTCCACGAACAACAGATCGTGGGAGTAGAAGAGTCAACCGTCACCTCTCCAGTTGAAACCGAGCTAACCACACAGCTCCAGGACAACACTCTTTCAACGCCCAAAACGACGATCAGCGAGACCATGAAATCCCTAGATTCCCAACAGCCACCTCCAAAGAAGAAACGGAAAAAACAAAAGAAGTAGGAAGCAAACCAGCCGAGCAGCCACCAGTCCACTACGGGCAATGAAATACCAACATCTATCCACTTATGGGATGCACGTCGCATCTCCAAGTGCAGATTCTTTCGGAGAATATACGACAACACTTGTAACTGAGATGAAGTTAGCGTAGAAATTGAATCACAAGTAGACTTATTTGCTGCTGCACCGGGGAGAGTGACCAATATCAAATAAAGAGCGCTGGTCTTACATTTATATTTTAAGGGCCTATTTGCCGTGGAACCAATTTAATTATCCATTTCAAAATATAATAAAACAGTGTCAATGGTGAGTATTATAGACAGCACTGATAATGAAAAGACAAATGGCAACAAAAAAAGGATACATTAATTATAATGGCAAAAACGGAGACAAAACGAAAACAATTGTTACAGAGATCAGTGAATCAGACGTGCAAATGAATAGTAGACTGATTTGCTTCTGCGACAAATAAAGAGTTCTGGTCTTACATATGTACAACATAGACCTGTTCAGCGTGGAATGATTTCTACACAAGAGTAAGCTGGCCTATAACAACGTTAACATTGGAAACCGTTATTTCAATATTCCCTGTGGTTTTCAACCCTTTTACCCGAGCGTCCATGAACACGATACGTCATAACGTCATTAAATAGGATGGCTGTTCAATAAATGTGTGGGGCAGATCAATCAATATTTTCAACGTGCATCCTAGGGGCTTCACGTTGAAAATTTTGATTGGTCTACCAAAGTAATGAATATGGAATCTTCTAATTGCTGACATTGAATTGGCATGGAAGATCATACCAGAGTTCAACTGGTTAATTCTTCACTAAGACTACACAGTTCTTCTAATGTTACCGCGCATGACATAACGCGGGGTATCGTGGGTTACCCTGAACATTTTGGTGGGTCACACCCCAACAAAGACTTGATATTGCCCTCAAAAACCTCAGTATAATAACAGTAATAATAATAATAATATATATAATTTATACAGCGCACATACCACAATGATAAAAAGTTCCTAGGCGCTGAACAACATCAAAAAAATCATTACTGTATGTAAATATATACAGTATTTACGTACTAGATTAATTATCAACAAAGGAATAATATTTTTAAATAGATAAGATTTTAGCTTTGGTTTGAAAACTGGAAAAAATTGGACCGCTCTCACAGATTCAGGTAACATATTGTAAAGTTTTCGAGCATTGTAACTAAAGGAACGTCCCTCATATGAGGTCTATTCCAGTGGACTGTGGCATGACAAGTGTGCGCTTTGGTACATATGCTTTGACCAAATCAGAGATGTACATGTAAGAAGGTGTTTGGTTTGTTAGTGTTTTGTATGTAAACAAAGGAATTCTGAACTCAGTTCTAGCTGCTAAAGGAATCCAATGAATTTTTTTAACCGAGGAGGAATGTGTTCGTTCTTCTTAGTGCGAGTCACAATATGAGCAGCTGTATTTTTTCACACGAACATTATAATGGACGCCTGTTGGAAAATATTTAGTACTATTACGCCTATAACCCGTCACGCAATGTATACAATATCATAATTTGTTATTCTAATAATATTTTCTCCAAATCTTTCGACAAATGTCAACAAAACCATATCTTGTGACCCTCATTGGAACGAGCTCGAGGAGTCCAATGAGGGGTCACAAATGTTTTTTGTTGAAATTTGTCGAAAAATCTTTTTTCCCCAACTGTTCAATTTGTAAATTACTCGTGCGGTGCAGCGATTCGTTGGCTCGTTCCAATGAGGTGTCATAACCTATGTTTTTGAGACAAAAATGAAAAAATAATGAAAATTCATTGGCGATTTTTAAGAATAGCGCTGGCCGGTTTTGGCCGTTACGTTGGGTAAAGGGTTAAAGCAGGTTTAAAGAATTAATGTCCCACTCCATGGCAGATCCAGCACAATAGCTCAATTTATCATTAATAGTATTTATGGATTTGACTTCAGAATGTAACTATAGATGGTGTGAACAGAATTCTTCTGGGTATGGTCATCAATTGATTTAAATGGCAAGCTTGCTTGTAGGGGGTTTTATTATCCACCAGTGCTTCAGTAGTTAACATGAAGTCGGTTGTAAGTCTTTTTCTTCTCTGTTTGATAGCGAAATATAGTAGATGTCTCCGATATGCTTCTTTTGAAAGCATTAAAAACGTAGAACCCAGCAGTGAACATTTTCATGCGATAGATCAGTATAGCCGCTTGTCGTGCGCAAGAGTGTGTATGACAAGCATGCGCTGTGGCATAGTTTCGTATCTCTGTGATGGACAAATGTGCACTTGTTATCTGTATGAAGAGGACCCAAAGAAGTCAGTTCTCAAAGCAAGCTGTCAAGATACGTTGATTTTGTTAGATAAGGGTGGTAAGTAAAAAAATCACGTAGGCGGATTACAGTAAAACCTGTTGTCATTCATTGCACACCAGATGCGATGCGAGCATTGGGATAAAGTAATTAGTAACTATTTTTCTTCTAAGTTTGCAATTTTGGTATACACAGTAGTTTGATGCATCTTATGTGAATACTGTTGTAGAACAAAGACTAACACTAACAGCGCTTAGATAAATTGATGATATGTAAGCTGAAATGTACAATCATTGATTATAAATTAGACGCACCGAATCGTTGCGTCAAAATTACATTCAATGATAGTATGTTTCTCATGGGATATTGTATCCCATTCTGTTAATTACTATCTTTGTTCTACAACAAAGTTGAAATCAGCGCCATCACACTATGTCGAAATCGCAAACCAAGAAGACAAATCGTTATTTATTACTCTATCGCAACTTCCGTAACGCTGGAATCGCGTATTGTGAGCAAAGGCCTTCGTGCGCTAGGCGAGGTGCGAACAATATGAGCAATGTTTTACTTTTCTATGAGTCTGTAACTTGACAACTGTGATTAGGGCACGGCGAATATTAGATTTCGGGTCGAATCGAATCAGGCTATTTCCGTCTTTGCTGGGAGCGTCTATTATTTCTACTCTTCACACCTGAATGAATGAAGTAGAAAACAGTTTTGTTGCTTTCGTAGCGATAATTGACGCAAATAAATATTTTTCAGTACCATTTTAATTTAACTGGGCTCTAAAGCCCTGTGAATCTCAGATTTAAGAACGATTGGATCCCGAATCGAACCAGGCAGAGGATTTCGAATCAAAATCGAATCAAATCACGGAATCAAATCTTACGGCTTTTCAAACTGTAAATATAAACTTTCTTACAGCCGTAATTTTTAAGCGGAATATTCCAAAACGGAATTAAAGTAGTTAACCCTTTACCTAACATGAAAAGCAGATAGCACTTGCCAAAAGAATTCTTGAATAACTATTTTTTCCATTTTTTGTATCAAACACATAAGTTATGACCCCTCATTGGAACGAGCTCGTTCCAACGAGGGGTCATAAACTATGTTTTTAAGACAAAAGATGAAAAAATAATGAAAAGTAATTGGCGATTTTTGAGAATATCATTGGCTGGTGTTGGTTGTTACGTTGGGTAAAGGGGTAAGGAAGCGGGCTCTCCTCGACCCATTCTTCTATCGTAAGCTCTCCTGTCCAGGAGTTGAAGAGGAGACAATTGGTTGGTTTTTGAGAACATCTTGACAGTTCGAAAATTCCCGAAATAGTGCGAACTGGATCATTGGAATGATTTTGAATCGAATCGAATATCGAAGCTTTGCTGGATCTCACTTTTGATGCTTGTAAATTGGGACTGTTCATTGAAAAAAGACAATAATTTAACTGAGTCCAGAGTCAAGTATCGAAAGTGTAACATCCCACATTAGATTATAATATTATACAACAAACCACTTTAGATTCAAAAACTGATCAATAAAGTTTGTTGAAATGAAAGGTCATTGTTTGTCACATGTGACAAGTGCTAAAATATGAATACTTTCGGCGCTGTGTTCTTCGCACCTCTAGTTACCGATGTTGTTTTACGCTCCGCATCTTCGTAGGGCGGTCAGGTCCGAAGCTGACATGGCTGACAATTTTCGTCGTTGGAAGAGATTTACGGAAAAGTTAGCTCCCCTTAATTTCCTAAAATTGTAAGTTCATTAAACACTAAGGGTTTGAGAATTTCATATAATAATTGGAATTTCTAAACGTTAGCGAATTTGTATTATCGATGTTCGCATCATTTCACAAACTTCAGGAATTTTCCTGTAGGGATGTATTAAAATACAGAAGCTGACTTTTTGACAATTTTTCCCCAGTCAGTTTGAAAGTCTGACTATTTTATTCTCTGTTGAAACACATTTAAAATAAGAAAACAACATTTTTACCATCTTTTCGTGTTCTATAACTTTTCTTCTGTTCATTATATCAAACGTTTGCACATCGTGACGTATAATACAGACACTGTCCTTTCCTTTATTATAAAAGTCTAGGAAGGCGGTGACATTTGCTAATTTTTTCCCAGGAAGAATAAAAACTGACAAATTATTGTAAAAACGCATTAACCCTTTACCTAACATCAAAAGCAGACGACATTTGCAAAAAAAATTCTTGAATAACTAATTTTTTTCATTTTTTGTCTCAAAAACATAGGTTATGACCCCTCATTGGAACGAGCTCGTTCCAACGAGGGGTCATAACCTATGTTTTTGAGACAAAAAATGAAAATATTTTGAAAATTAATTGGCGATATTTGGGAATAGCGCTGGCCGGTTTTGGCCGTTACGTTGGGTAAAGGGTTAAACAAATAGCAAAAGTGGACACTTTGTATTGGGGGTGTGATACTGATAGATATTCAGATTATCCGTGAACTAGTTGCTTCTAACTGGCTTTCCGTAAAAAGCCAAGTTTCCTTTTGTTACTTGTATTAAACGAAAACAACTAAGAGCTCCCAGATCTGTCTGTTGTTTTCGTTTATTAAAAGTAATAAAAGGAAACTTTGCTTTTTATGAAACACAATAGTCTGATAGTTAATATTCGTTTGTTGTGTGTGAACTGGTGTGTTTTTATTTTGAAGTGCCATAATTTTCTGCAAACTTTTCAGGAAACTCTTTAAAAAACAACTCAGGGTAGTATGTTGGGGGTCCAGACGCCTCTCATTTGAATGACTACGGTGCAACTACGGAAGTGACTGTAGTGCATTGTGGTTGTCACATGAGTCTTCATGGTAGCTCACATGATCGACCATGTTGATACGTCATTACCATGGCAATATGTGGTGTTACAGAGTATGCGCAGCTCGTATTACGATAACACGGGTTTCTGTCGTCCTTCTTGTTTACTGGAGGCTGTCATCTTGGTTACTGTGGTGGTATGTGGTTGCAATAGGACCCAAATGTTCCTGATATAATGTAAGGGATGTTTGAAGTGGTACTTGAGTCGATGGGAGTACTTCTAATTATCGGAAACAACCCGACGACTGCCAAGGTTTAACAAATGGCTATTTTGGACCATAGTTTTATTTTGTGATGGGGTGGATTTAGTAAATAATGCCCATCAATGGTGGTATGGCAAAAATATCTGTCGATGGTCTTGATTCAAACTGTGTACTGTCAAGTGCATTTCAGTTGGTGATATGGCCAAATTAATCTGTTGATGGTCTTGATTCAAACTGTGTACTGACAAGTGCATTTCAGTTGGAGGTCAAGGTCACACGGGAGTGTTTACTGACCAACCCAGACCTGTTTGGAAGCTGATAAATTGCAGGTGACAAATGGGACAATTTTTGTGTCATTTGCTTTGAGAAAGCCGTTTGAAAAAATGAATAAGAATCCCGTACGTTTTTCTTTGTCAGGTTGTTCATCGTATGTTGTAAAATCATCAGCGGGGGAATAAAGAATACCTATAACACAGTTTTATCGCTACCGATGCACGAAAATTGGAAATTTATCCCTACAATGAGAACATTTCGCCCAATTTTTGAGCAATCAACTGTGTTTATTCAGCTGAGTGTATTTGAGTGATCTTGTAAAATTTTGATTGTGTGCTATTTTCTCCATGACAGGCCATACTGAGAGCTTCCAGAGACTGTATACATTTTGAGGATTGTGATAAGGGGAGGTAATTTAAATTCAATATATCCTCGGCCGTTTTAATGAGAAGCTTTGCGTTTCTTGAAAAAACGACGTATTGATCCGAATAACTGTAACGAGACCCAAATAGACAAACTGGGGATCTGCGAATCACACATTTTTTTCGAATCGAATCGTGTCTCTGATATCGAATCGAATAAGACCGACTGACAGCTTAAACACCAATAAATAAATCTTCTCTCTAATAGGCCTATTATCCATGGGTTTAGTTTTTGAAGGCTTAACTTGTTCTTAAGAACGTGAATAGTAACAAGTTAAGTCTTCAAAAACTAAAACTATGGATAATGTTCTGGGCAAAATTCACTACTTACCTAACAATTAATCATTGTAAGTTACTCAATTCAATATGAATTGAGCCTACATGAATGAATTGTCTAATGTCAATTTTATCTAGTTTTTGTTGGAAATGTAACAAATTGAAGTTAGAACGAGAGATTCGAAAAAATCGAATCTTGAGACTGATTCGGGATCGATCTCGAAGCAGACGTATGGTATCTATATCGAATCGAATCTCGAATATTCGCAGGACCCTAGACATAACACTTCCCCAAAAAGGTAAGGATTCCTCGTTTACACCTGGTGTACTTTCCATTCTTAACTTTTTCTACCTCTTCCTGTCTATGCTTTTCTACTCTAATCCTAGAATTCTATCTTATCCCAGCTACCCCTCACCCTTGTCTCGACCTTTGCTCTCGCCTGAGGCTCTAGCAGATTTAGTCAGACTGCTCTATTCCCCTTAACCTGTATCATTCTGCCTGTACAGTTCTTTGACCAAGTTTCTGCTAGTGTGGCCTTTGTCTACTAACTACCTATCCTACACATGTAGCACTTGGTCACATACCAGAAGTGCGAGTATGTGTTTGTGTGCTAGTACAGAATATGCCTCAAAAAGCTGGGCAAATACGGATATTTGTGGCGACCGTTGTTTGTGTACTGATAATGACCTTTTGTGGATCATGCGGACTGACGTGGGCCTTTATGGACTGATGTGGACACATGTGGATCTTTGTAGACTATTGTAGACTTCTATTCTGCATTCTTAGCCAATGATTTCTTCACCCCTAGATCACTTCATCCACGACCTTCTTGGTTCCTTTGTGGCTTCTAGCTAAAAGACCATCCCATCACTCTCATGGCTCCTAGAACACTGCTACCGACTTGTCCATGATCACCGCTATCTGTTCAATGCTCAGTGTCTGCATTCAGAACCATAGTCTTCTAATATTTCTGTCTTATACCACTATCTGTACTTTGATCGACCTCCACTACTACTATCTTCTGCCTGTACAAGTCTACAGTTTTCTACCACTACTGCTGTGCCATATCAATACTGCTCCCTCCAGTCTTATCATTGGCTTCAAGGACTGCCTCTCATGTAAATTCTCTACTACTACTAATACCAGTCTTGTCATCTCTGCTCTACTCGTGCACTAACACCTTCAAGGATTCCTCTTACTATATCAGAGAAGTTGTACTAACAGGAATGCCTTCTACGTTAGTTTTTACTGTCTAGCCCACTGCACTATCTCTGACCGCTACAGTAGATTCTAAGGTTACCATTTTCTCAACCCTTTGAACATGAGAGGCCACTTTTCCGGCCCAGGAATATTATACGCCATCATTTCACTAAGTATGCTGGCTGCTAAGTAAATGTGTGTAGTAGACCCATTAATATTTTCAACGTGCAGCCCCAAGGCTATCCCCAAATAACAAATATGGACTCTTCCAATTACTGCCGTTGAGCTTACATGGAATATACCACAATGGTTCATAGGAACTCTGCAGTGACAGCACGTTTGATGCCTGAACTAATGACGTGCTATTTGCTAAGCTACTAAGTATAACCACACTACCGCTAGGCCCTACCAGTCAAGTGATTGGCTCCTTTTAACACAGCTACGAACACCACTAGCAGATTCGCTATATCAGCTAGGAATCCCATTTACAGAATCTCTTCTATAGTATGTCCATGCTTCTAGATTCCATTTTTCATTGCAAGAGGTTTATGAGAAAATATCCCATTGAGGTATTACTTTCTGGCCCTCTTATCACAATCTGGGTATTGGATGACCACATTCTGTGAAATCCCAGACAAGGTGTAGTAGTAGTGGAAGTTGATCACTGGATAGATAGTGGTGGCTGTGGTACTAGCCAGAAAGAGTTGTAGCAGACTATAATAATCGATGAAAACAATTTACACTGATAGCGTTGACCAAGACAAGTCAGTAGTAATGATCTAGGAGCCACACGAGCGATGGGATGGTATTGGAGCAATGGACCAAAGAAGGTCATGAGGTGATCTAGATGTCAAGAAGTTATAGTCTAGGAATACAGGTGATAGGATGGTGTAAAGGCAAGGAGCCACATTGGAGCGGGAAGGTCATGAAATAACCTAGGAAACTTGAAGTCACAGGCTAGGAGCCAACAACAAATGTCCACTTTAGTCCATAAGACCCACATTAGTCCACAAATACCCACATTAGTCCCCAAATGCCCATATCAGTTCACAAACATTGGACTACAAATATCAATATGTGTATAGCCGTGTCTATATATCCGCAAGTGAATATCCGTATGTGTTCAAATGATATTTGTTTTAAGGCGCATTGTGTACCAGCATGAAAACACACGTTGACACATATTGGCAGTTCTAGTTTGTGACTATATGCAGCGTGTGCTGTGCTGCATACATATCTTGTAGGTAATGATCACACTCACATTAACTTTGTCAATGGACCTCAAGGCATATACCGTCAAAGTCTGACTGAATCTACTAAGACTCGGTAGCAAACAGAGGTTGGGACAAGGTCTGAGATAGCTAGGAATGGCTGAAAACAGATAGAATGCTAGGGTGAGTGAAGCCATGCCTATCCAGGAATAGATAGAGTAGGTTTTGAATGGATGATCAGGGGAGACGAAAACGAAGATTCTTGAAATTTTTATTGGGTAATTTCAAGATAGTTTTAGGTTTGTTTCCGGTAATACGATATACCTGCGTTGTTTCTGTTAATTAGATATATTCCTACCCGCAGAACTCGCCCCACTATATCAGATCACTTTTTGTTCAATTGTAAGTAATCACGTGCAACTATAGAAACTAAGACGACGGCCTGCAGTAGATAAAATGCACTACAGAAAAAAACGTACTACAATGCAAAACGTGCTGCACACGCGCACTAACACCACATAACACTATTGTAATGATGTAACAACATCGTCGTTCGTGCCGGTGGCTACCATGACATCCACCGTGACACATACAATGCACTGCGCCATGGTGTCACTCCCCTGGGCTATTTTTTAAGAGTTTCCTGAAAAGTTGGCAAAAATTTATATTACTTCACATTAAAAACCACCAGAGATGCATCAACAACTACTAATAACTGTTAGAGTATCAAAGGTTTCATAAAAAAGCAGGAAACACATTCCTCCTGGATCGGCGGGTAATTTCTGAAATAAATTCACTTTTGGGGGAACCAAGTTAAGTTATGGGGATTATCTCGACCTGCTGTGAATTGATTTTATGGTCCTTAAATCAGTTATTTCGAACACAATGCTAAAAGATTTGCTCCCTTTGTCATTAACAATTTTTATTGGAATTCTTCGAGGAAATATCTTTGAAAAAGCGTTGAATGTTTTGCTAAGTTTAGAACGTTTACATCAGTTATTTCATATACAATGCTAAACCTTTCATCCCCATTGCACTGACGATTCTTATTGGGATACTTCGAGGAAATATTTTTGAAAAAGCGTTGCATTTTTTGCTAAGTTTAGAACGTTTACATGCATTGTTCAAAATGCGTGCGAGTTATTGGGTTTGAATACTGTTCGTTTCTTGTTTTCACCGAACTTGAAGATCAAAACGTCGAAAATGCAAAACAAATATATTTTCCAACAGCTTCGGCTTGGATACTTCAGTGTTTCAAACTCCCACAGAACAAGAATAACCGGAAAAAGCATGGGGATATCTCTATCGATGATATCTACCTCATCTGGGGACGGTCTACTAAACGATATCACGTATGTTATCATTGTACCCCGCGTTAGATACCATGATGCGAGGTTGGTACAAAATTATAATGTGGTGGCAGTGCACATGTGCAGCACATCCATTTTGTTGCTGAAGATCAGCATCTTAGAATGCGAGAGGATTCTTGGTTGCTGTGGCTGAAATGGCCTTCAAACTAGCAGATGGTGTGCTCATGGAGTATATTTTATTAAACGGGGGTAAGCAATTCATTTTTCAAGCCTTTGTATGCTTGGTCATGTACTTTTTGCGCAGCCATTTTCCTTCCCGAAAGTGATAGATGGTTGTAATGGGTAGAGCATGGTGTTTTAGGTCTTATTACCTGATCTGGGGGGTATTCGATTAAAGATGGGTACCCTTGCCAATGCCAAGATGCCTCCCTGCTCAGTCTTATGGCGTGGTTATGGTGTTTTCTTTTCGACGATAAGAGGGCCACCGAAAACTCCAGAATGATACAATACAGTCGCCGTAGATTGGTCGTAATCCACGCGTGGGCAGTGATGTCCACGAATGCGTTTACCAGGTAATAAAAATCGTCATCAACAAAATTTTAATTAATGAAGCACTGGATTGTACCCGGTGCTTCATTAATTAAATTGTTGATGATTATTCTTATAATTAGTGTTTGGAATTTAATATTATTGCGTCCGTGGAAATATTGCCCACCCGTGGAAAGTGACCAGTCCACGGCGGCCTTACTGTACTTCTCCCCTCGTTCGTCCTGTCATCATCCAAATGTTATAAGATCATTGCATTATACTGTTGTTCTGGGAATCACTGTTGGAGGATCGCTTGCATCAAGGTGTAATTAGACGTTTGAGGACGAATGAGAAAATCCTTCAGTAGTAGATATAGAGGATATGGAATGAGTGTTTTTCTCATATAATATTTATGAAACGAGTCTAAGAATGTTCCGTTTGGGCGAGCCTCTGGCGAGCCCAAACGGAAGATTCGGACGAGTTTCATAAATATTATATGAGAAAAACACTCATGTCATATTCTATTTATCATATGACGCACACACGCACAAATTAGCCACTTAGTATGACTTTTTAACCCATCACCTAACTTGAGTTGCAGACGGCACTTGGAAAAAACATCCTCGTATAACTAAAAATTTTCATTTTTGCTTCCAAAACATAGGTTATGACCCCCTCATTGGAACGAGCTCGTCGAGCTCGTTCCAACGACGGGGTCATAACCTATGTTTTGGAAGCAAAAAGTGAAAATATAAAAAAAATGAATGGCGTTTTTCTTATAGGTAAAATATTAATGCAATATAACCCATCCTAAATAGGACAGATAAAGTAAATTCTCCCTACTGAAATTATGCAAATGTGACCCAGTTGTATTTTGTTTAGCCAATCAAATTATCCAGTTTTGAAATTGACGAATGAAAGCTCCCAACTCTATTTATGTAAATTATGAAAATGTGGCACAGTTGTATTTTGTTCAGCCAATCAAATTGTCTAGTTTTGAAAATGACCAATGAAATTGACGGAAGGCTTTATTTATCACTGATCAATATGAAAACAAAATATCAAATGTTTTAAAGTGAACAAAACGGACGAGTCATATGATACGTATCTTTATGAGATAAAATCCACCTTTCTTTCAGTAAAAGAACAGCAAACTCCAAATCCACCAACAGAATACATCTCTCCTTTTGGTGTCTCAACATCACGAAATGAACAAACAGAATTTCCCATCACATCACACAATGAAGAAACGACCACCGCACCCATTCTCGTGTCAACGTTAAATGGCCCAGTCCACATACCATCTTGTGCAGCCAGAACAGGTGAGTACCTTTTAAATCCTTGCATGCTGCTTTCTTGTCTTTTTTAAAAAATTGAAAAAATAATATTTAAAATAATGAATTTTGATATCCTGTGCCTTGGGTTAAGAGTTAATTTGTCGAGTCTTCACAAGAATTGAACAGTTTTCATGTGTAATGAAATGGATATTATTTCAATGACCAATTTATTTTGCGTGGTGATAGAAGACTGCAGTATTTCGCATTGTTCAAACATTGTGTATGAATTATCTTCAGTGATAACAGTTTCAGTTACGGGGGTGGATCAAAACGTTCGTGGTCTCACAATGATAGTCGTTGTGGATTACAATGTTTTCCAATTTACTTCAATACACCAATTCCAGCGATGCTACAGCGTAGTAATTTCCTCTCTACAGAAGTTTTCTCCGCAAGACATCTGTAAGATGAGTCCTTTGAATATTTCTATTTTCCTTCGAGACTTTATCTAGAGGATGAGGCATGGGTCCACTACCTTTATCCAGAGTCATTACAAAGCGAATAGTGGAAGCACCCTGCTTCTTCTCAGATAAGGAAATTCAAGAAGGTGGCATACGTTGGCAAAGTGATGGCTTCGAGGATGTGGTACAGAAAGCACATCCCTGACTCTCATCGTCATGAAAATCGACTTTGGATAAAGTTATCTCCCTTGAAAATTATTAAATGAGATAGAAAAGTTCAATTAAGAAACAAGTAATTGATGAGGGAACACCTTATTATTTATTTATTGATGTATTTAGGTTTAACGACACTTTAACAGCCAGGGTCACATCATGTTGTGACAGTTTTACGGGTGGGGGAAGCCGGAGTACCCGGCGAGAACCACCGAGCAACGACGAGCAGTTGTCAGCTCTCCAACATCGTAACTCTGAACTCTTCACCGCGGCACAGGCCGGGTTAAATTGGTTGAAGACATGCGCACCATCGACGTGCAGTACGCCTTAGTACACAGTGTCATCGTGCCCCTATGTAGGAAATCGGGGTTAAGTGCCTTGCCTAAGGACACAACGTGGGAGTCAGAATCGATCGCTCAGACGGTCACCCATGTTATGAAATTTGACTTTCGATGAAATTATCTTCCTTGAAAATTATTAGATAAGAAAGAAACGTTCAATTAAGAAACAAGTAATTGGTGAGTGAACACCTTTGACATCAGTAGAAAATAAGCCAAGTTTCCTATTGTTGCTTTTAATAAACGAAATCAACAGACATCTCTCCGCAAATTAATTAGAAGCAACTAATCCATAGATAATCCGCCATCTAGTTCATAGAATATTTATCAGCATCACACCTGCCAACATTAGCCCTTTGTATCCGTGCGACCGCTTTTTCGTCAAGGAACATGATACGCCATAACGTCATTAAATAGGATGGCTGTTCAGTAAATGTGTGGGGTAGATCGATGAATATTTCCAACGTGCAGCCTCGAGGCTGCACGTTGAAAATATTCATTGGTCTACCCCAAATAATGAATATAGACTCTTCTAATTGCTGCTATTGAACTGGCAGGGAGCGTGGTGGCTCAGTGGTAGACTGTTGGACGTCTATGCTAGAGGTCCCGAGTTCGATCCCCGTCCGGGACGACACACGTTGTGTCCTTGGGCAAGGCCCTTTATCCCGGTTGCCTACATGTGGGCTCGATGACGCCGTGGACTAAGGCGTACTGCACGTCGATGGTGCACATGTCTTCAACCGCTGTACCCCTGCTTGAGCGGAGCTTGAACAGAGTTAGAATGTTGAGGAGCTGATAGTTGCTCGTCGATGCTTGGTGGTTCTCTCCGGGTACTCCGGCTTCATCCACCCGTAAAACTGTCACGGTCACGATTAGCCACTGGTCATAAGTATGTGACCTTAAACACCAATAAATACCTTAAACACCAATAAATAAATAAATAAATAAATAAATAAATAAATAAATAAATAAATAAATATTGAACTGGCATGGGAGATAGCACCAGAGTTAAAAGGGTTAAGAGTTCACTTTGGCGCTTTGTTTAGCAAATGTGTTTTTACAATTTTTTGCAGGTTTTTATTCTTCCCAGAAAACAAATTGGGAAATCTCACTTCCAAGACTTTAATATTAATGGAAAAGACAGTTTCTGTATTGTCTGCTTTAATGTGCACACTGTTGACAGAGTAAACAGAAAAAAAGTTGCAGAACATCAAAACATGATGAAACGCGGTATTCTTATTTTTAAATGTGTTTCAACAGTCAAACGTTCAAACTGACTGGGAAAAAAATGTAAAAAGCCAGCCTCTGTATTCTGTACTACCCTACAGGAAAATGCCTGACGCTTCTGTAACGATGCATACGTCGGTGATATAAATTCGCTAACATTTCGAAATTTAAATTTGTATAGGAAATGTCCATACCCTTAGTGTTAAATTTACTGACAGCTTTAGAAAACTAAGGGGGTGCTTTTCCAGTAAATTTCTTCTTATGGTGAACCTGATGTACTCGCGAGTGACTATCCCAAAAAAGGTCGCACCTTAAATGGATAATATTATGCCACAGAATTATTCCAGGTGGGACAGACCATCAACGACTATCAACGAAAAACGCAAAGGAAAACTCCGAGTAGTGTTGCTATTGCTTCAGGACAATGTCACACATCAGAAGCGACAGCAGAATGTGGCATTGAAATACTTCCTCATCCACTTGACTCACCTAATCTTGTTCCATCTCACTTCTGTTTCTTCTCAAACCCCAAATCACACCTGAGAGGTTTTTTTCCGAAAACTGAGGTTATTGGAAATGCGAGTTTTTTTTCTTCCGAGGTCAAAACGAAGACGTTTACATAAGGTAATTACTATGCCAGTGCATCGCTGGAATAAGTGTGTTGAAAACCTGGGAGATTATATTGAAGATTAATGTGGAAATCATTTTGATCCAGCAGAGCTCTTAATGCAAAACCAACAACTCTTTAATCCTTTGAACAATGGTGGTATCTTCCATGTAAGTTCGATGAAAGCAAAAGGAAGAGTCCATCTTTATTATTTGGGATGTGTCACTCCATATTCTCAACGTGCAGCCCCAAGGCTGCACGCTGAATATATTGATTGGTCTAGCCCACACTTTAACTTTGCGACCAGTCCACTTAACACAAGTGTGACATATCCTGTTCCTGGTCCTGAAAAGCGATCCCTCGTGTTCAAAGGGTTAAACCACTCTTGAATGTGATGTTTTATTTTATTTATTACAGTTGTGAATTCCTACTGGCAAGCGCCGTGGGGATCTGGACATTACAGGGCCGATATTGATATACATTTCAACTTCATCATTCCTGTCACCCGCTGGGAGATTCGCTTTATAACTAACACCAGGACATGGCGTTTTGAGGTAAGGAAATACAACACTCAGAATCAGTCTGAACATATCATTCTTGGGATGAAATGCTTGATTGTTTGCAGAGCCTGGAGATACTCAGTGACAGCCCCAAAAAAGAAAACAAGAATTAAGCCGATCAGCCACTTTTTACGATCCATTAACTGCTACAAGTATTTTAAGTGGAAAGCACGTGCATTTTAACCCTTTCACCCAGCCTAACGGTTTTATCTGACCAACTCTATTCAAAACAATTGCCCAAAAGTTTTATTATTCCCTGAAGTTTTACCTCCAAAATAATAGTATATGATCTCCATTAGAATGAGACTTGGGAGCCCGATGGCTCAGTGGAAGGCTGTTGGACGTCTATGCCAGAGGCCCCGAGTTTGATCCCTGTCCCGGACGACCCGCGTTGTGTCCTTGGGCAAGGCACTTTATCTCGGTTGCCTACATGGAGCACGATTACGCCGTGTACTAAGGCTTACTGCACGTCGATGGTGGACATGTCTTCAACCGCTGCAACCCTGCTTGAGCGGCGCTTGAAGAGTTAGAATGTTGAGGAGCTGACAGTTGTTCGTCGATACTCGGTGGTTCTCTCCGGGTACTCTGGCTTCCTCCACCCGTAAAAATGTTACGGTCACGATAAGCCATTGTGCATAAGTATGTGACCTTAAACACCAATAAATAATAGTAATAATAATAATAGAACGAGCCTGTTTCGGAGACGAAAAATGAAAAAAAAAAACATTATTCCAGGAATTTGTTTGCAATTGTCGGCTAGTCATGTTATGTAAAAGGTTATCCTTTACCTAACGAATCGGCCAGTATTATAGCACGTATGAATCAGCCCCCATTACCCGGAGCTTTGCCGGTGCAACTAGTGTTAAATTCCCATAGGAACCGGAGTTTTGCCGGTGCAACTTTTGCCTGTGCAAAATTTCGGACCATTCAGTACTGCATCCGACAAGTGGTGTACGTAGTGCATACCTAGTATACTACGGTATGTATAGTGATATATGTTAAACATAGGGCTCTGGGTATATATTATGGCATGTGATGGAAAATGGATGGGAAAGGTGAGATTTTTCTTGAAAGTTTTCCCCGCGAAACGGTTGCCGTTGCTATTGACGCCGTGACGTCATGATGCGCACGCGACGTCATAGAGACGTTGACCACTGCTGTTGTCCACTGAACAATCTGATATAACGTTGTTCGGATCAGGGGTGTCGGGTTTCTCGGAAGGGGGGTTGGGGTCATCTGGTAGTACTGGTATATATCCATGTAGATATATTATTAACCCTTGGGGCTTCATATTATCCTATGTCTGAAATAGCTAGGTCAAGCAGTATTGTGGGGATGGGGGTAATGCATGGTCGCCCAGTGCGGTACTGCGAGATAGTCCATGGTGGTTTAGATTTGCAGTATAGGATGAATGGTCTGTTGGTGTATTACCCCCTTAGTTCTATTAACCTACCGAATCCTTTGTATTATCTTATGGCTGGTATTGGTAGTTTAATGCTAGGTCAGGCAGTATTATAATCGTTTGTTTAGAACGGGGGCATAGGATGCATAGTATATACCCCCGTAGGTCCCCTGTTAACCCTAGGAATTATTAACCAACCGATTGCTTTGTATTATTGTATGGCTGGTATAGGTAGTACGGCAGTATAGTATGGGCGATATATACCTCGGTGCCCCCCCCCCCCCCTTCCCGAAAGCCATTGATACTACTAATCGACTTAATGCTTTATGTAATCCCATGACTAGTATAGGTGGTATGTAATGCGGGCCCAGACGTTATTGTGGGGTGCGTGGTGGTAATACCTGGTAGTATAGAACAGCAGCATAGTATGGGCGATATATACCTCTGTGTCCCGCCCCCACCCCACACCCCGAAAACCATTGGTACTACTAATCGACTTAATGCTTTATGTCATCCCATGACTAATATAGGTAGTATGTAATGCGGGACCAGATGTTATTGTGGGGTGGGTGGGTGTAATGCATGGTCGCTTAACGTGGTGGAATATGATGAACACGTTCTCCCCCTACAGGTCCCATGCTAGCCCTTAGTACTATTAATCCGCCTAATGCTTCATGTTATGATATGACTTATATAGGTAGTATGTAATGCCAAGCCAAGAGGTACTGTAGGTAGGGTAATGCCTGGTAGTTGAGAACGGAAGTATAGAATGGGCGGTGTATACCCCAGTAGGCCCCCTGTTAGTTCTTGGTACTATCAACCAAGCGATTGCTTTGTTTTATTATTAGAGCCTGGGCAAGATTTCAGCAGGATGGCACACCAGTAGGACGGCATGGTGGTGGCTGAGACAGGGCAACTTCTGCAGCTGAAGACCGGCTTTTGATCAGTCAGGTCCGTAGGAACTGCTTTGCCACAGAAACCCAGCTTCGCACTGACCTTCAGAATGCATCCGGGGTGAATGTTTCGACGCAGACTATCCGGGCAAGGTTGCACGAAGGTGGTCTCCGATCGAGAAGACCATGTATTCGCATTCCGCTGTCCCAGAACCATCGCCAGGCACGATATGAATGGGCCTTGGATCATGCTGGATGGCCCAGAGAAGACTGACGACCTGTCCTTTTTACAGATGAGTCAAGGTACTGCCTAGTCAAAACAGATAGGCGTTCTAGGGTGTGGAGAAGACCAGGAGAGCTATTCTTCCATGCAGCAAACATTGCTGAGCATGACCGCTATGGTGGAGGGTCAATCGTGTTCTGGGGCGGCATCAGTAGGGATGGACGTACAGCGCTTTGTGTCCTTGAACGTGGTACATTGACTACACAGCGGTATATTGATGAGATCCTGGATGTCAACGTCAGATTGTATGCAGGTGCAGTGGGTGATAGATTCATTCTGATGGACGAAAATTCCAGTCTTCATGTTGTCCATGCTGTCGGGGAGTACCGACAGAGGGAGACGATTGAGCGTGTGGACTGGCCAGCAAGATCCCCTGACTTCAATCCAATCGAACATGTCTGGAATGAGTTGCAGTTTGCAATTTCAGCCCGTCCAGTCCAGCCAAGAAGTGTCCAGGAGGTTGGTGCCATGCTGGTCCAAGAATGGAACAACATCCCACAAAGGACCACCAAGAACCTGATTAGGATCATGAGAAGGCGTTGTCAAGCTGTAATTAACAGTAATGGGTCTCATACTCGATATTGAACCCATACCAGTTCGCTCCGTCAACTTTTTGGCAAATTTAAAAAATTTCCTCTTTTACAAATAACATCCATTTTCCATGGTTATCGTATTCAAAAGCTAAAAAATAATGTCAAACACAAATAAAATCTTAATTTCTGTGCTTAAATCATTAAAGATATAATTAAATAAAAAATGTATACACTTCTTTTCATTACAATATTTCAACTAAAACGTAAAACTGGTAGTTGGATATACTTGGTGAATAGCAAACTTTGAGTAGTATATTTTCATTAAGGCTGTAGTTCAAAAGTTTGTTATGGAGCCCAGTGTTTGCTCAGTCCTTGGTATGTTCTGTTCACTTCGATCTTGGTTGTGTTGGATCTTCGTTTTGTTCGGTTCAAGGGTGTTAATATTATATATAGTTCATTCAAACAATTCAAAGGGTTCACACTGTGTTATATTTGCATTAGGGATATAGTTAAAAAATAGAGTTTATTCAAATAGTTCAAAGGGGGTGTTTTTTTTTTGTTTGTTTGTTTTTTTGTTTTTTTTTATTTGGGTTTAACGACACATTAACACCCAGGGTCATATCATGTCGGTGACAGTTTTACGGGTGGAGGAAGCCGGAGTACCCGGAGAGAACCACCGAGCAACGACGAGCAGCTGTCAGCTCCCCAACATCGTAACGCTGAACTCTGCACCGCGGCACAGGCAGGGTTAGATTGGTTGAAGACATGCGCACCATCGACGTGCAGTACGCCTTAGTACACAGCGTCATCGTGCCCCCATGTAGGCAAGCGGGGTGAAGTGTCTTGCCCAAGGACACAACGCGGTTGCCGCAGGTGGGATTCGAACCGAGGATCTCTCGGCTTGCAGCCTGCACCTCTACCTACTGAGCCACCGCGCCCCCAAAGGGGGTGTTAATTATATATACCTTCATTGGGGTTATTGCTCAAAACACCTTTGTTGTGTTCAATCTGTTTTGTTCAGTTCAAATGGGTTAACGTTGGGTTATATTTAGGGGTTATAGTTCAAAACTTTGTTCACTTTGTTCTGTTGACTTTGATCTTGGTTGTGTTCAATCCAACTGGTTCGTTCTTCGTTCACTTTGTTATGTTCCCTTCGATCTTGGTTCTGTTGGATCTTCGTTCAATTCATTGGGATCTGTTCAGCCTAACTTATGTTGGATTTGTTCACAATTCAGTTGTTTCCAACAAGTCCATCTTTTTGGCTTTGTTATGTAATGTTCACTTCGATTTTGGTTGTGTTGGATCTTCGTTCACTTTTGTACCTTCGTTGTTTTGTTGTGGTTGTTATCATGTTTTATCTGTTCAGTTTCTTTTAATAAAAATTGGGTGTTACTTTACATTCGAATGTTGATGTCAAATCACGGAATCCAACTTTTACGGAGTCGAATAAGAATCTCAATTACGGAAAGCCTTATATAGCCCGTTTTTATGTATACAAGAGAAATGAAGCAATCAGATTCATCCTTGGTCGATGTTATAGTCGAGACTGAGATATGTATAGCTAGGAAGTAGTGTTACAAGTCAATATTAATGGATGATAGTTTAGTCAATAGTATTGGTTCAAGGCCACAATGGAACAAGACTGTTGTAGAAGCTAATGATAGGACAGATAGATCATAGACAAGTAGTGGCCTTGGAGCTTTGGAGATAAGATGTAAGCCATTGGTAAGTCTACCTGCATAGGAGCTGTATAGGAGCTGGATCATAGGATCATATGTATCCTTAAATACCGAAATGAGGCTAAGAGGGCTCGTAAATTAGACCTCATTGAGGGATTTTTTCATGGCCCTCATGGCCTCAACAGAAACGAGGCTAAGAGGGATAGTAGAATATACCTCATTGAGGGATTTCTCATGGCCCTCATGACCTCATACGACTAAAAAGGGGTGCCGAAGGCCAGACGTTTTCCAAAAAGGGTTGTCGAAATTGGGGTGCCTGGGGATATGGCTGTTAAATACCGAGATGAGGCTAAGAGAGATAGTAAATTATTCCTCATTGAGGGATTTTTTCATGGCCCTCATCACCTCAAAAGAAATGAGGCTAAGAGGGATAGTAAATGAGGCTTCGTTGAGGGCTTTCTCATGGCCTCATACGACTAAAAAGGAGTGCCGAAGGCCAGACGTTTTCCAAAAAGGAGTGCCGAAAGTGGGGTGCCTGGGGATATGGCTGTTAAATGCCGAGATGAGGCTAAGAGGGATAGTAAATTGTACCTCATTGAGGGATTTTTCATGGCCCTCGTGACCTCAAAAGAAATTAGGCTAAGAGGGATAGTAAATGAGGCCTCATTAAGGGTTTTCTCATGGCCTCATACGACTAAAAAGGGGTGCCGAAGGCCAGACGTTTTCCAAAAAGGGGTGCCGAAATTGAGGTGCCTGGGGATATGGCTGTTAAATACCGAGAGAGGGCTAAGAGGGATAGTAAATTATACCTCACTGAGAGAATTTTTCATGGCCCTCGTGACCTCAAAAGAAATGAGGCTAAGAGGGATAGTAAATTAGGCCTCATTGGGGGCTTTCTCATGGCCCTCATGGCCTCATACGAAAGGAGGCTAAGAGGGATAGAAAATGAGGCCTCATTGAGGGCTTTTCTCATAGCCCTCATGGCCTCATACGACAAAAAAGTGATTCCATAGCCACAAGCGTTTCCCAAAAATGGGATTCCATGGGATATGGCTGTTAAATACCGAGATGAAGCTAAGAGAGATAGTAAATTATACCTCATTGAGGGATTGTTTCATGGCCCTCATGACCTCAAAAGAAATGAGGCTAAGAGGGATAGTAAATGAGGCCTCATTGAGGGCTTTATCATGGCATCATACGACTAAAAAGGGGTGCCGAAGGCCAGACGTTTTCCAAAATGGGGTGCCGAAATTGGGGTGCCTGGAGATATGGCTGTTAAATACCGAGATGAGGATAAGAGGGATAGTAAATTATACCCCATTGAGGGATTTTTCATATCCCTCATGACCTCAAAAGAAATTAGGCTAAAAGGTATAGTAAATGAGGCCTCATTGAGGGCTTTCTCATGGCCTCATACGACTAAAAAGGGGTGCCGAAGGCCAGACGTTTTCCAAAAAGGGGTGCCGAAATTGGGGTGCCTGGGGATATGGCTGTTAAATACCGAGATGAGGCTAAGAGGGATAGTAAATTATACCCCATTGAGGGATTTTTCATATCCCTCATGACCTCAAAAGAAATTAGGCTGAAAGGTATAGTAAATGAGGCCTCATTGAGGGCTTTCTCATGGCCTCATACGACTAAAAAGGGGTGCCGAAGGCCAGACGTTTTCCAAAAAGGGGTGCCGACATTGGGGTGCCTGGGGATATGGCTGTTAAATACCGAGATGAGGCTAAGAGGGATAGTAAATGAGGCCTCATTGAGGGATTTCTCATGGCCCTCATGGCCTCATACGAAAAAAGGGATTCTCCAGAAAGTATCCTCGATAGGTATCCTCAAATAATACAATACCAGGCCATAGGTATCCTCAAATACTGAAATGAGGCTAAGAGGGATATTAAATTAGGCCTCATTGAGGGCTTTTTCATGGTCCTCATGCCTCAAACGAAATGAGGTTAAGAGGGATAGTAAATTAGACCTCATTGAGGCCTTTTCTCGTAGACCTAATGGCCTCATACGGCTAAAAGGGATTCCATAACCAGAAACGTTTCACAAAAAGGGATTGCATGGGACCTGGCCCGTGGATAGAGAGTTGATGAGAATCATATAGGACTTCGTTGTAAAGAGGGGAGATAACTCTGCATAGAGATTACGGGGGATGAAGCAGTCTGATTGGTTAGTTATTTACGGGGGATGAAGCAGTCTGATTGGTTAGTTAGCGTCAGGAAAGTGAAGTGATTGGGTGATCTAGATAAATGAAACAACTAGAGTACTCGGAGTAGGATCAGAACTAACAAGAAAAGACCAGAAATTGCTAAATATAGTAACAATAAGCAAAGCTGTTCCAGTTGATAGGCTCTTCTACTCTACTAGAGTATGCTCCGATTCAATCGAACTCTCCCCCGGAAGGGGGGGGGGGGGCTTCACGGTCCTATAGCACTACGTGCTAAGCCGATAAAATGGTGAATCTGTTGTAAATAAAGTCGTTTTTGGTGATTTGGCGGGATTGTCGGGTTTATTTGGGTAATTCGTGATACTCCGATTCAATCGAACATGCCCTACGAACATACCCCTGTCCTGTTTTAAGCCTTTGGGTCACATAGCAACCACGTGCTGCCATAGAAACCAAGATGGCGGCCTCCAGTATACAAAATGGACGATGGAAACACGTATCTCCCTAACAACACGCGCTGCGCATGCGCACTAGCACCACGCATCACTATGGAGATGACGTCACAAGATGGCCGCTCACAGAGCTAGAATGTTGGGGAGCTGACAGTTGCTCGTCGATGCTCGGTGGTTCTCTACGGATACTCCGGCTTCCTCCCGCCGTAAAACTGTCGCGGTCACTATTAGCCATTGTGCATAAGTATGTGACCTTAAACACCAATAAATAATAAATGAAAAAATACTTAATACCGCCCCTGAGTAGCATTGTCAGGGGTGTGTTCAGCGGAGTCGTTTAATCCTTTGAACCCGAAAGGCAGATTAGCCGGTACCGGATCGTGATACAACCTGGATTTATGAAGTAGATATTTTTTTCAGTGAATTTGTGTGGAAGATCAATCAAGATTTTCGACGTGCAGCCCCAAGGCTGCACGTTGAAAATATAAATTGTTCTTCTCCCAAGTAACGAGTAGAGACTCTACCAGCTGGTGGCTTTGACCTGGCATGTACATACTATCAGGGACAAGGGTTAAAACATGGTTGAGGCGATGTAGACTGCCGGATAAAATCATGTCCACACCTTTGTGTAGTGGTGGTGTTGATGGAGCGTTACTGTTCTCTAGGATACGTGTAGATATTCTGACGTTTTGGATTGTTCGCATTCCACTCTCTGATTGCTCATGAGTAGGTGATAATTGCCGATTCTAGACCACTTTTCCAAAAAAACTGTACACGTACACGTACATGTACGTGTACCGCCATAGGGATTCAGTGTTAAATCGTGTACAGAGTGTAAAAAATGTCGTTTTTGCATGGTGGTCCAGAATCGGCAATTGCTTTTGAGGCTCTCAGATCGCACTTTTGACCGTTCAAATATCCGTTGGCGAACGACACATCGCTCAGAAGTGAAAAAATGTATGAAATTTGAAGAAAATGTAAATTTAAAAATTTTTCTCGACGTTCCCATCGTAGATCAAACCTTCGATCTGTCGTTGGTGAATGCAAGCAAAAAACGTTTTGCCGATTCTAGACCAGCATCAAAAAAGCGGTTTGCCGATTCTGGACCACCTACGTTCGGCAACGGCTGTTTGAACGGTCGAGGGTGCGATCCGATCGGTGAATCCTATTTGCCGATTCTACGATTCTAGACCAGGAAAAATCGACCTCAAAACCTTTTCTCGACGTTCACCAACGGTGAAAGGTGAGTGTAAAGTGTAGTTACTCATCGAGGATTTTTTTTAAATTTTTGTTCCAAACCGATTTGGGCTTCCGGTACATCAAATAATGCGGTTTGCTGGTTCTAGACCACCACCACGTTCGCGATCGCGATCCTAAAGGGCTAGGGTGCGATCTGATTGATGAAAACGATTTGCCGATTCACCTCGCGAGTGTTAAGGTGAATCGTAATGGAGTCAGTTTTGTGGAGTTTCAATATTGCACTCAATGTAAATAAAAATCAAACGGTAAAATTCCGTTCCACTTAGATGGGTTTTAAGAGGTAAATTGAAATTTTAATTGACTCATGTCTCGGTTTAAGAGACATCAATAAAAACACCTTTTGACGAGACAGACTTCTAAATTGTTCCTAATCACAAAAGTGCATCCGTTTACTTCAAACAATATTTTGTTCTTTTGATGATAAATTGTTTTTGTTTACTTCAAACAGTATTTTGTTCTTTGATGATATGGAGGTGAGAATAATCGCCGAGGGCGATGCATTTTATCAATGGTTTCATTTTGTGAATGACTCTAAGTGTGTTATGTATTACTCAGAAATTGTGCTCAATGTGCTGTTTAACTATTGCTTTTTCGACTGAAATGATTCCCATGTAAAAATACAGAAGAAATACCATTGCTCAACGTGCGAGTACTAATGCGGTTTTAACCAAAATATTACGAGATATTCATAGAGTATTATTTGTCCATATTTTTTTTTTTTTGCAAAAAAAAATTCTCGCCAGAATTTTTTTAAAAAGATTTTTAAACTCTTGTTTTTTTACTGAAACGATTTCCATGTAAAAATATAGAAGAAATACCGTTGCTCAACATGTGAGTACTAACGCGGTTTTAACCAAAATATTACGAGATATTCATGGAGTATTATTTTTCCATATTTTTTTTTGGCCAGAGAATTTTTTTAAAAAGATTTTTCAACTCATGTTTTTTGACTGAAACGATTTAAATGTAAAAATATAGAAGAAATACCGTTGCTCAACATACGAGTACTAACGCGGTTTTAACCAAAATATTACGAGATATTCATGTAGTATTATTTTTTCCATATTTTTTTTTTTTTGCAAAAAAAATACTCGCCAGAGAATTTTTTTAAAAAGATTTTTCAACTTTTGTTTTTTGACTGAAACGATTTCCATGTAAAAATATAGAAGAAATACCGTTGCTCAACATGCGAGTACTAACGCGGTTTTAACCAAAATATTACGAGATATTCTAAGAGTATTATTTTGAGAATGACTTCAAGTGTGAGGAATATAACTATCTGTATGATTGAACACTTTTAAAACGTTGTATTTATAGATCTTTATTTGAGACTAACTGTAAGTTTCTCATTGTCGGAAATAACTGTTGATGTGATCTTTAACACGTTCGAGGGCAAAAACGCATTTATTGAGGTTTCATTTTGTAAAATGTTTTTCCTCAACTGGTTTTAGTTATTATATATTAAAGACAGAAGATTTTTATTTACTTAAAACATAAAACATAAAAATAATTATACATTTAATTTTGAGAATAATAAAATAACTCACGTTAGCAAACTCTAAAATAAATATTAATAGTTTTAGAAAACGAAAAAATGTTTTTACACATCACAGATTCTAAGCAGAGAGATCAGCTTCTCAACGAATATCAACGACTCAAGAAAAGTATCCAGTCCTCTGACAGAAGCAGGCAACTTGGAGAGTTGGAATTAAGACTTGAAACCACAAAATTATTTAAACCCGTGACGGAGGTTCAGGAACGAAGTAAGAAGGAGATCGTTGACGAATTTAAGCCCATAAAAAAAAGTTCTTTGAGAATGGGTTCGTTGCCCGGCAGTTTTATGAGGGGGTTTTCCTTTCAAAGAACATTGCCGGATTACGTTCCCATGAGAATCGAAACCGACGTGAGCGAAAGCGACGATGCTGCTTCGACTATCACCACTGATAGCGTTGCGTCGTCCGAGGATGGTGGTAAGAGAGACCTGTTGTATGGAATTTATAAGGATTCTGATGGTAGAATTTTCGTGGGCGACACCGAAGTGCAAGAGGATGATGATAATTTAATCGTTGGTTCGAGTAGGTACGAATTAACTCCCGGACTGCGCAAATTGCTCCTTTTCGACAAGCCTGGAGATTACATGGATCGGGATTTCGACAATTACGGCGACATTCTGGTTCAGACTCACGCCATGAAGAGAAATAATGATGCCAGAGAAGCGAGACCCAAAGCCAATAGAGGTTACAAGTGACCGAAGGTGGTGAAACCCATATGGGATATGAATAAGAAGTTCGTTGAATCGCTGACTGGCAAAGGAGTGAGAACCACTTTTCTTCCGAGCGATTCTGATGCTGTGTCTCAGAGATTGAGATTGTTGATGGCAAGTCGACGCGCTGGTAATACTGGATTAGATAATGAGATAGTGAGCATATGCGACGAATTGTTGAGGCAGAAGGTTTTGAACAAGCGTGATTATAAAAGGCTGATGAACGAATTGAAGGATTGTTATATATATAATAAGTAGAGAGAACAAACAAACAAAAAATATATAAAATAAAAACAGTAAATTTTACACTAGAAAATAATAAAAAGTATTTAAACAACAAACGATTTACCAGTGAAAAAAAACAATATATATATTATAAAATAAAAATATGTTGGTGATAAAGAACAGGGGATACGTTAGAACTTACGTTCAAGGCGGTTCTTGCATCGTCGATTCTATAATTCGAGCGTTCACGAGCGATGCAGGTAGAAAACTCGCATCGACCACATTTGAGGTCGGTAAGAAGACCACTTTGGATGCTGGTAAGAAAGCCGCTTCCGAAGCTAGTGGAAGGATAGCTTCTATGGCTGGCAATAGGGCAGCTGATGCGTTGATCGATAAGTTGATCAGTCCGCCGGCGAAGCGAGCTACGTTAGCCTGCTCGCTGAAAAGTTGGAAAGATTTTAAGGATGATGTGGTACCCATACAAGATTTAGCCAAAGTGACGAGTGGATCTGGATTGAAGAGAACTTGTGACGGTGTAATATAAATAAATAATAATATTTATAAAAACTGAGTTTGAAAAAACATAAAAATTGTGTTTGAAAAAATCTAAAAATAACAAAAAAATAAACAAAGATGAATATTAAAGATATGTCTTAGAACGATGCCGCGACCAAGAGGTCGAATAACGAGTTCTTTCCCAAAAGCATAAGAGGCTTGATACTGGGAAAATCGAATTGTGGAAAGACTAATCTGTTGATGAATCTGTTGTCGCAACCCGACTGGTTGGATTACGACTGATTATTCGTGTTTGGCAAGAGCTTGTTTCAACCTGAATACAGATTGCTTCGAGAGTGCATGGATCGTAGATTGTCCAAGGACATCATAGCCAGAATCTTTGACAGTAGGGAGGAATTCGACAAAAGTGAAGCTTCTCTTTCAACCATTTTGGACGGTGTGGCGATGGAATTGATGAAGAGAAATGCTTCTTCGAACGTCGAGTGTCGATTTTATGAGAACACTAGCGATGTTCCAGATCCTAGAGAATTGAAATCAAAAGATAAGAATCTCATGAATTTCGACGATCTGCTTTTGGAGAGACAGAACCGATGCGAATCGTATTACGTTAGGGGTCGTCACAGCAACCTGGATTGTTTCTACCTGTCGCAGAATTATTTTCGATTGCCCAGACAGATGATAAGGGAGACCGCTAATTTACTATGTCTCTTTCACCAGTATCTCAAGAATCTCAATCACATCTACGGTGATCACGTTGCAAACGACATGAGCGTGGCGGAATTCAGGAGATTCTGCAAGAGGGTTTGGGATGGAGGACTTTACAATTTCATTGTGATCGATTTGACTAGCGAATTTAATCGCGGATAATATCGGAGCAGATTCGACAAGTTTTATGTTTCTGATGATAATAAGATAGAGAGCGAAAACTAAAATTAGAAAATAATAAATCATCAAATAATTTAGTTTTGAAAATTAAAAATAAAAATTAAAATATAATGTTCGAACAAGGAGAATTGTTAGGACGGGATAGCCGAGAATACGGCTGCAAAACAATCCATTCAAATCATGGTGAGTGGCGATTCGACTCGATTCACGACGAAATTCGAACCTTCCATCGAATTGAATAGAGAGAAAAGATACGAGATGGCATTGGTGAATCTGGAGACTTATTATTCCTTTCCCAACTTCACTGAAAAGAATAACTCGTTCAAGTATTCCGACGGAGTGGATTGGTTGGAGATTCAAATTCCCAAAGGAAGTTACGATAAAGACGATTTGAACAATTACATTCAGACGTGAATGAAGATGGATGGAAAGGGAAGCAGCAAGATCAGACTCGCTCCCAACCCTGATACCTTACAGACGATGTTGGATTTGGAAGATAATTTTCGAGTGGATTTCATCATTCTATAGGCAAGATGCTGGCATTCGATTGAAAGATGTAGCGAGACCACGTGGCATCTGAAAATACGGTTGATATTCTCGCAGTCAATAGCATTCTGGTGAACGTGGATGTGATTGCTGGAAGCTACGTGAATGGTAGCGCTCAACCGATGATCTATTCCTTCTTTCCAAACGTGTCGCCGGGTTATAGGATCATGGAACGACCTCGAAATTTAGTTTATCTACCAGTGATTTTAGACATGATGTATAGTCTCAAAACCATGTTGACGGATCAAAATGGTGAACTGTTAGATCTTCGCAGAGAGAGGGTGACGATACAATTTCACATAAGAGAAATATAAGAAGCAAAAAAAAAATATTGTGTATATATATAAATAAGAAAATAAAATAAACGCAATATTAATTTACAAAAAATTATTTAATATATATAATTATCATTAAAACAAAAAAAACAATTGAACAAAATATATTTAAAAAAAAGAATTATGACACAATACGTGGTTAAAAACGTGAACATATCCGCAGGACAGAGGAAGAAACTTAAGAGAGCATTAACAACTCGATGCGAGGCGGTGAGGTTCAAATTCACTCACAAAGATCTGGAGAGTGGTGGTCAGGATTCTATCGCCTGGACCAGAAGTCAAATCAAAAGGATGGAGAAAGCGATTCGTGATGGAAGAGGGATGACGGTGAGATTGAGTCCCGCTCAATTGAAATACAATTTGAGAAGGAAAGGCGGTTTCCTGCCACTATTGGCAGGAATCGCCGCAAAAGCATTACCCTTTGCCACAAAAGCATTACCCTTTCTCGGAAAGACTCTCGGCGTGGGAGCTCTCTCGGGACTCGCGAGTTTGGCAGTTGAGAAATTAATGGGTGGCAGCAGACTGTTTTTGAAGAAGGGAGAAGCCGTGTGTCGCGTCCACATAGATGACAACAGTGAAGGATTGTATCTAGAACCCATTAGAGGTGGCAACTCTTTGAGTGGAAATGGTCTCTATCTGAAGAGTGGACAGAATGTTGACCGACTCGGTAAGGGTTTGTTGTTTGGTGAGAATTCGCCGTTTAAGAATATACCGATTTTGAGTATGTTATTATAATGTAAAAAAAATTATATAATAATATAAAATATAAAAATATAAATCATAGAAAGTATAAAAAAATCTTATAAAATGGATAAAAAGGTGGAAAAACAATTAGACGATAATGATGAATATCACGAGATAGAGTGTGAAAAAGATGTGGAAAAACAATTAGACGCTAATGATGAATATTGCGGGATAGTGTGGAAAAAGATGTGGAAAAACAATTAGACGCTAATGATGGATATCTTAGGAAAGAACTGAAAAAAGAGCAGGATAGATGGTTAAAATTTAAAAGAATTAGACGTTTTCCACCGTCACCACTGCCTTCTGAAGAGAATGGTAATGATGTGAGTGTTACCAAGAGATGCACCACATTCGTTCAAAATTATGATTCAGATAAACAAATGTGTTCTTATAAAAAACGTAATATATCACAAAAAAAAGAAAAGAAGAATCGACGCCGAAATTTGAGAAAAAAGGAAACATTACTATAATATATATGGGCGATAGTGAAGAAGAAGAAGAAGAAGAAGAAGAAGAAGAAGAAAGAAGAAGAAGAAGAAGAAGAAGAAGAAGAAGAAGAAGAAGGAAAACAAAAAAACAAAAAAAAAAGTAATGAGATCTAGAGATGTTCAACCTCTCTAGATCTAATTACTTTTTTTTCCTTCTTTTTTGCTAAAAATCAGTCTTTTATATTTTCGAGTCCGTTATTAGCATGTTGATGGTCGTGTCTTCTCCTTTTTCGAAAATGTGTTGAATGTTTATCTTTATTTACGTTTTTTTACATCGGTGAACACGCTCTCACCACCCAATTTGTTCATGGGTTCGAGAGAGATTTTTGAATATATGTAACTTCCATAGGGTAATGACAAATTGTCCTTGTCAAATTCACTGTCTTCGGTGATGACAATGTTCTGTAGATTGCTTTGGTACTCGTAAAACAAATTGAGTGTGGCTTTATCCAATTTCAAAGGCATGCTATATTTGTCATATTTGTGCTCTAAACCCTTTGTCTCGACATCGTTCAATTTGATGGCATCGTGTCATTGTAGTCTATAGATTTTAAAACTGAATTTCTTACATGTTTCGACTCGTTTCAATTTCAATTCGCATCTTTTAAGTGTTGTTGTCATGATCGATTATTTGTTTTTTTGTTTTATGAATTATTGCAAATGATATACATTTTTGAATTTTGTATTTAAATAATAATTTATTAAAAAAGTTTTGTTTTTTTTACTCTCTATATATATAAAAAGTTTTTTTTAATTTTTAATTTTCGTTAATGTGAAAATTTTTTTTTTGTAAAAAGTTTTTTTCTCTTTATATATAAATAAAAAGTTTAAATTTAACGTCCTTTTTTCTCGTATTAATTCAATTTTTTTCATGTTAAGGAACATAAAAATCGATTAATTTTTTTTTGTTTTTTGAATTTTATGTTTAAATAATAATTTATTAAAAAAAAGTTTGTTTGTTTTTTTTTAATTTTAATTTTCTTTAATGTGAAATTTTTTTTTTTGCATATATATTTAAAGACTATTTTAAAACTTTTTAACAAAATTATTATTTAAATACAAAATTCAAAAAAAAAAATATTCTTAGAAATGAAGCAAACAAATAAAAAAATGGAAAATTTAAATGAGAAAACTGTACCTCAGTTAAACGAGATGTGTAGAAAATTAAACATTCCACATTTCAGAAATCATAGAACCAAATCAAAAAAAACTGAAATCATACAGGAATATCATTTGCAAAATGATGGAAAAAAAAAATTGAAAGATCGGAAGTGAACAAACTTAAACAGACTTGAATTGCGAAAAAAATAAGCTGATGACAGTAATGCCTGATGATAGAAAACGAAAAGTGGAGCGGGATGAAATTAGAAAGATCATGCATGAGGAGGTACGTAGTTTGCTCGATGAAAAGGCAAACAAAATGTTGATAGCAACGATGTCAAAAAATGGCTTTGGTTGTGAAAAATGAGAAGAAGAAAAAGATAGTAAAAGGAATCGAAATGCCAACTTCAAAAAAAAAATGTTCCAGTTGCGAAAAATAAGAAGACAATCAAACGAAAAGCCATCGAAGAACTGCAAGTTTCAAAAGAAAATAAAAAAAAATGAAAACGAGTGATGCGGTTCAGAATCTAGACAAACGAGATATATCAAACTCGATGAGCAATCAACGAAGGGAAAGGAGAAGAATATGTAGCACTATTCATCATGGAAGCATTCCAATCGAATCCCATAGAATGGGAGAGTGCGATCAAAGGCATTTTTAAAACTTTCGACGTGGTCCCTCGTTCAAAAAAGTCAATCCGAAATTGTTCATGGAATGGGTGAAGAAAAAAGTATTGGATTTGTTTCACAAACACATGAACGTGGGACAAAAAATTAAGATGAAACTCCATTGCGTGATAAATGAAATCGATGTGAATTCCAGCGAGAGTATCGTGAAAAATGCATATTTCAGATCTAATGTCGAACCTGTATTTCGAGGTTCAGATTTATCAGACGTTTTTGAAATGATGAAAGACAAGATGTTGACGTCTCTCACGAATTATCAACATGAAGGTAGTAATTGGACATTCGATGAGGTGTTGAAACTCGAAATTCATATAACTAAAAACGATTCATTAAAAGCATCTCCTACATGGAATTACCGTATTTCTTAGCTAAAAAAAAGCTGTGATCAACGTGAGAAATAAAGATGATCAGTGTTTTAAATGGGCAGTCGCCTCCACTTTATACCCTGTCAAAATGCACTCCGATAGAGTTTCTTGTTACGAGGAGACATCTAAAAATCTCGATTGGACAGGATTGACTTTCCCAATGCAGTTAAAACACATCGAACGTTTTGAGGCTCAAAATCCCACCATAGCGGTGAACGTCTTGGGATACAACGATGAAAAACGAATGATGTATCCCCTCAGACAGACTTCATATCTCAAAAGAGAAAAGACAATTATTTTATTATTGATTTTGAATGGTGAGAATCATCATTATTGTTGGGTTAAACATCTGAGCCGATTACTATCGAGACAAAATAATAAACATGAACATAAGACATGTTTATGTTGCAACTGCATGAACGTGTTTCACAGCGAAAAATCGTTAGCGAAACATCAGGAATATTGCAATGAAAATCAAGGTGTTGCCATCGAAATGCCTAAACCCAACACCATCGTGAACTTTGAAAATCACTATAGAAGGTTAAAAGTACCATTCGTCGTGTACGCCGATTTCGAATGCTTCACCATGAAAATGAGTTCCTGCCAACCTGACGCTCTTCAAAGTTACATCAAAAGATATCAAAAACACACGCCTTCGGGCTATTGTATTTACGTGAAATGTGCTTTCGACTCGCAACACGACATGGGTCCCTTCGCCTACACGAAATGGTGCAAAGACGATGACGTGACTCAAAGATTCGTGGAAGAGTTAGAATCAAAAATTCAAATGTTATACGATAAATTCAAAACTCCAGCGAAAATGATCATCACGCAAGAGCAGCAGGACGAAAATAACAGAGCCACCGAATGTCACATATGCAGACAATCGTTCGACGAGAATTCAAAGGAAAATAAGAAGGTTAGAGACCACGATCATTACATGGGTCTGTATCGCGGTCCGGCTCACAGCAAGTGTAATTTAAAATATTGAAATGCCGTTTTCTATCCGGTGATATTTCACAATCTCTCGGGTTACGACAGTCATCTGTTTGTGAAAAATCTCGGCACCTCCCACGAAGAATTAAAATGCATCGCGAACAGCAAAGAAAGATACATTTCCATCACGAAATGGAAGCTCATGGATAAGAAAAGAGTAATCGAGGGAGAGACGTTGGAAGAAAAAACGAAATCTATTTGTAGAGGCATACGTTTCATCAACAGTTTTAAATTCATGCTGACCGCTCTGGAAAAATTAGTTGATAACATGAGCAAGGATAAATTTAAAATCATGAGCAAACATTTCGGAGAACGAGTAGATGTCATGTTGAGGAAAGGAGTCTATCCTTACGATTACATGAACGATCTAAAGCGATTTGACGACACCGCACTACCTTCAAAAGAAGATTTTTATTCGAAATTATATGAATCAGACATTTCCGACGAGAATTATGAACATGCCAAAAACGTGTGGAAATCATTTGATATGAAAACCATGAGAGATTATCACGATCTCTATCTGAAGTCTGACGTTCTGCTCTTGGCAGACGTGTTCGAAAATTTTTGAGACGTCTGTCATCGAAATTATGATCTGGATCTGGCTTGATATTTCACTGCACCCGGTCTGGCATGGGACGCTCTGTTGAAGACCACCGAAGTCCTATTGGAATTATTTTCTGACGTGGACATGTTGCTCATGTTCGAAAGGGCTGTGAGAGGTGGCATCTCGATGATCTCCCACTGATATTCTGAAGCTAACAATCCCTACATGAAAGAAGGATTTGATTCGAAACAATTGAATAAATACATACAGTATTGGGATGCTAATAATCTGTACGGTTGGGCTATGAGTCGTCCTTTACTGATTGGAAATTTTGAATGGGTGATGGAACTAGAAGAGATGCGAAAATGGAGAGACTATCCTTGCATTTTAGAAGTCGATTTGAACTATCTGGAAGAATTACACGATCTACACAATGATTATCTGCTGACTTCCGAACAAATGGAACCGATGGAAGGAGCCGAGGAAAAACTCATTCCCAATTTATTTAACAAATGTAAGTACATCGTCTACAGCGAGAATTTGAAACAATACGTCGATTACGGGATGAAATTAGTCGACATACATAATGTCATTTGATTCGATGAAGAGCCTTGGATGAAAAATACATTGATCTCAACACGAATCTCAGAATTCGAGCCAAGAACGATTTCGAAAAAGACTTCTTCAAACTCATGAACAACTGCGTGTATGGTAAATCAATGGAAAACATCAGGAAGAGAACCGATGTTTGAGAAAAGAGCTAAAAAATGGCAAAACCCAATTATAGACACCGAACCATATTCGACGAAAATCTAGTGGACATTCACATGCAAAAGACGCACCTGAAGTTTGACAAACCCTATTATCTTGGACCGATCATCTTAGATATCAGCAAGCGATTGATGTATGAGTTTCACTATCATTACGTCAAACGAAAATTTGGTGAGAAAGCCAAACTACTGTTCACCGACATGGACAGTTTAGTTTACGAGATAGAGACGGAAGATGTCTACCGAGATATATCTCCTGGTGTGGCCGTGTGTTTTGACATGAGCAATTATCCTGTCGATCACCTGTCCAACATTCAATCGAACGACAACAAGAAGGTGTTGGGTAAATTTAAGGATGAGAGCGGCGGTAAACAAATCGTCCAATTCGTGTGTTTGAGACCTAAACTGTATGCTTATCGTCTAGAATGTGAAGAGATCAAGAAGTGCAAAGGGGTTAAAACATGCGTGGTGAAGAAAAACATCTCTTTTCAAGAGTATAAAGATTGTCTGTTCGGAAGTGGTCCAGTGTATAAGACTATGAATTCGATTCGAAACGAAAATCATGACTTGTATACCGAAATAGTCAACAAGATTTCACTGACGGTCGACGACGATAAGAGATTCATGTTAGATGATAAAAT
The DNA here is from genome assembly GCA_031216915.1 of Pictodentalium vernedei. Lineage (NCBI taxonomy): Eukaryota > Metazoa > Mollusca > Scaphopoda > Dentaliida > Dentaliidae > Pictodentalium > Pictodentalium vernedei. The sequence continues at coordinate 212,402,869 of CM062294.1, read as the reverse complement.
AAGCACTTTGGCACTCGTACATTGGACTTTGGATATAATTATGGACGATAGGATTCTAGAAAATCAAGAGGAATTAGACGGATTCAAGATTATGGAAGTCGATAGAGACATCGAGAGAGTTAGTTTAAAAAAGAAAAAGAAAAAAAATATAAAAAAAATAACGTCATCTTAGTGAATTATAATAAAATAAATAAAAAAATATATACATTTATGAATAAGAAAATAGAGATATCCGTAGAAGGTGTCGTCTTATCTAACGAACCCCTATCCAACATCGATCTGTTGAATGTGGCGAAGGATTTGAAAATCAAAAATTTTCTAGGCATGTTTTCCAGAGATGCCTTGCAGACGAGAAGACCTCGACAATCAGAATGCAGAATTTTAAATCTAGATGATTTATCAGGTGAAGGCACTCACTGGGTGGCGTGGTTCAAGAATGGGAAGAAGAAGATTTATTATTTTGACAGCTACAAAATTTTGACGCCGAAAGAAATAAAGAACTATTTTGACGAATCGATGGTTTGTTACAACACGGAACGAGTGCAATCACCAGATCAAGTTTTTTTGTGGTCACCTGTGTCTCTACGTTCTCAAGAGATGGTCTGAAGGAGATCGGTTTCAAGACATTCTCAATGATTTACATTAGAGAGAGATTTTTTTATATAGTATATATAAAGGTAAAAAAATTATTTAAAAAAATGTTATCGAATAAAAACGAAAAATAAAAAATAAGTTAAATAATTCATTTTTAATAAATTGCGTTTGAAATATATTTTTTAAAACAAAAAAAACTCTCAAAACAACATGCCAGTCAATAAATTTGGTAGAAGTGATGACGAAAGTCGACCAAAAAAGAAGAGGAAGATGCTCGAAGTCGACAATGGTTACAACGTTGCCAACTTGGACGAATGTTACATTCGGAGATACAAATTTTGAGAGGAACCTTTAAACATAAACGATAAGAAGCTCTACAATCTTGCCGAACCGATAAATCTCGCAGATGCGGTGACTAAAAAATACGTTGACAGGGGGAACGCAGATTTCGAACGAATCATGCTAGATAATTATGTGGATAAAGCCATGACAGACGATCTCGATCTGAAATCTAAACGTTTGGTGAACGTCGTGAATCCCATAGATTTTACTGATGCCACGACCAAGAAATACGCAGACGACTCTCACGGGCGATTCAGCGAACATCTGAGAAGTAGATACGTTCAGAAAACGATGCAATCGGAACTGAATGCCAATTCTAACAAGATAACGAATGTGGCCACACCCACGAATCCCAAGGACATGGCGACCAAACACTACGTAGATCTGGAACAGAGAAAGTCTGACAGACGAGAAATGAAATCGGATCTGAATGCGGGATTCAACAAGATATTGAATTTGTTGAAGGTCGACGATGCGGATGCGGACTCCACTGCAATCAACAAGGGCTACATGGTTTCTGCCGTGATACGATCTCAAGAATACGTAGAATCGCAAGTGGATGATCTCTACCTGAACAAACAATCTGGCGAAACCATGGAGGGTGGCATCAACATGAACAGTCACAATTTATTTGGTCTCAATCACGATCCTGAATTTGATTTCAGCACGGTCAGCAGGAAGTACGTGGATGACAACACAGTCTGGAGAAAGGGTGACATCATGGAAGGTAAACTAGACATGGGCGGATACACGCTCACGAATCTACCGGACCCCGTGAACATGACGGATTCCTGCACCCTGATTTCGGTGGTGGGGAAAATCAAATATGCTAGGCAATTGATCACCATGGGGGCTGAGGAGAGCAATGCATTAGAGGAGGGAAAAGCCGAGTGGTCTTTCAGAAATGGAGGTAGCGGATCGCAACATGGTCAGGGGGGATAGATATCCCATGCCATTGGGAGGTGAAATCATTTGAATGAGTCTGACGTCCACGGATTTGAATAACAGAGCGGTCGTCAAACTCGTAGTGAACAGAGTAGAGAGTGATAAGAGGAACAGCGTCGAAAAGGCCGAGAATCAACACTCGAATGTTAGCACGTTCGGCACACCTCTCAAAGTGAACGCCGGAGACAGGATTAATTTCGTTACGAAAACCAATAATCCCAAAGCCGCCACTTCCGTGGTGAGCATACTGATCGAACTAGATCCTCTGAACAAACAGTGAACACGTGGAAATAATTAATTAAAAAATAATGAGTGATTATTAAAACAAAAAAAAGTAATGAGATTTAGAAAGATGTTCAATCTGTCTAGATCTCATTACTTTTTGTTGTTTTTTTTTTTGGTTTTTTTAATAATTACTCATTACTTTTTATTTTTTTTATTTTTTATTTTTTTTTCACACACGTCTCTCATCGAATGATCGACATCTTATTTCCATCCGATTCGAATTGTAATTCTCTATCCGACAGGACCAGGGCGAAGGCTTTGGTTTTTCTCGGCACGTTCCTATCGAATTGCATCTTGATCTGAATCTCTAAGATGCTACTCTTGAGTCGTTCGCTCTGTTTACTAACATCGAATACGAACATGGGATACATCGACTTGTATTCGCCGGGAGATATATTAGGGTTGCTCATCAATTCGTCTGGACTGTGATACTTCTTTCTAAAATCCACGGCCATCGAGATCGTTTTGGATATCATGTCGATCTTGGAGTAGGCCAAGATGCGAATCTTTTCGTGTTTCCTAGCCTTCAGATATAATTTCCTACTCAAAAAGTTTCCGACCGTGCTAAACAATCCGGCGGCGAGAGCCACTCCATCTATGGTCAACACGATCGGAAGGCCGGCCGCGGTCAACAACAATCCGATGCCAGCCGCGTGTAAACCCATGGAAATCGTGATGAGTGTCGTGTCGACCACGTTGACGAATTTCACAAGACGCGAATACTTCTTGAGAGAATGACGAGAATCTCTCTCTCGAGTCAGATACAATTGGATTCTACTGATTTGATCGATGCGATACCTCTCTTCTCTTTCTTTTTCTTCTGGCGACGGTGCCGCTGGCAAAACGCCGTTCAGCTTCTCATCCTCGTCGTCATCTAACGTCGGATATTAGATAAAAAATTTATGTGTGTATTTATTTTTATTTTCTATTCTCCCTTATTTATATCAACGAGAAAACTTAGACGTATGCTTCCTCCAGCAATAATTTCATGACGCATCCCTTGTCTTCTAAAGTCAGACTTCTATGCGCAATTTCATTTCTTCCGAATTGGTGGGCTTATCTCGCTCGCTACAGAAGACTAATCTCCTCCAAAACTTGATCACGTCGTCGATTTGAACGCATTCGAACGCCGGTTCGAAATACTTGAGGACCATATCTTCCCTTCCCATCGTCAGACACGAATGATCCTCGTGATTGAAGTCTAGATGATCCCGACACCCGACGCATCGTTCTAACAAGAGGCGACCTAGTTGTTCGTTCACGCAGAATGTGTAGGCTCTCATCAGCATTTTTAAAAGAAACCTTGCTGTCAAAATCTGGGAATTGTTAATGATTTACGTATATTTTATTATATATTTCGATTAGATATTTTTTTTTTTAAATAACTATTTATTTATATTTTTTTTTTCTCTCCTAAATATATCAATCACTTTTTATTTCCTCTCGACAAAACCGATTCTATTACGATTCACCTCACAAAACCCGCGAGGTGAATCGGCAAATCATTTTCACTGATCGGATCGCACCCTAGACCGTCCGGAACGCGATCGCGAACGTGGTGGTGTCCTAGAACCGGCAAACCGCATTTTTTCGATGTACCGGAGGCCGAAATCGGTTTTAAAAAAAAAATTTAAAAATCCTCGATGAGTAACTTCACTTTACACTCGCTTTTCACCGTTGGCGAACGTCGAAAAAACGTTTTGAGATCGATTTTTCCTGTCCTAGAATCGGCAAATAGGTTTCACCGATCGGATCGCACCCCCGACCATTCAAACAGCCGTTGATGAACGTCGGTGTCCCAGAACCGGGAAACCGCATTTTTGATGCTGTCCTAGAACCAGCAAAGCGTTTTTGCTTGCGTTCACCAACGACAGATCGAAGGTCTGATCCGCGATGGGAACGTCGAGAAAAATTTTTAAATTTACGTTTTCTTCAATTTCATACATTTTTTCCCTTCCGAGCGATGTTTCGAATTTCACTCGTTCGACAACGGATTTTTGAACGTCAAAAGTGCGATCTGAGAGCCTCAAAAACAATTGCCGATTCTGGGACACCATGAAAAAACGACATTTTTTACACTCTGTACACGATTTAACACTGAATCCCTATGGAGGTACACGTACATGTACGTCTACGTGTACAGTTTTTGTAAATTCTGTCCTAGAATCGGCAATTGTCACCTACTCTCATGCAAATAAGGTCTGGTTGTACAGCTAATATTCGCCCTGAAATTGACTAGATGACATGTCATGTGACTGTCTTATCTCTCCCGATATTTTGGTGACATATGCTGGTATGGACGATGATATTTCATTGTTAACAGCTTATTCGAATAATTGTATGAGGGCATCTCTTCTATTCTCCGTGGGGACTGGCAAACCATTCCAGACCTTTAGGAGTAACAGAAACACTAGATTTTTATGGTAGTTTTAGACACCCACTGTTTCTCAAGTCTGTCCTTAGGATATTGCGAGCAAGATACGTACAAACTTAGAATGTCGGCAGTAAACTGTGTTAATGTCGCCCTTGAACCACAACGGCGTTCCATGATCGTTTCGTAAACCCAACGGCTCTTAAGTATTTGGTCAATAAGCCAACCAGATCGCTGAGGAGTGACGACTGTCGTGATTGTGATGAACAATCTAGTTGGAGTCAACTGCAAATGATATCATTTCTCTGCTCGATGACAATTTGTAATCGGAAGCCTTACAGTTCGGCATATTTTTGCTGGACATCAGTGTTGCCCTCAAGGTCAACACCAGGATAGCAGGCGCAAGATAAACATTATGATTTGAGTTGATACTAGTTTTCCACTGGAATTCCGTGACAGATATTAAGTAAATAAGTAAATTATCATACATTGTGGCGGATCAAGGAACCGTTCAATGAATATTCGAAAATTTGGCCGATATGGTGGACGTCGGTTGTGGAAAACAGTGCATCGTTGGATTGAAATGGACACAGGTCAGTAATGCCGTGACAACATCCTCGCACCAACTGTCCTGTTATTTGCTCGACGGTTTATAATCCGGGATATCAATGTTCACGCCAAATCAGTCTCGGCCTGCCACGTCGTCAAAGTTTTTATTCCACGCTGACATAGTTTTCATGCCAACGGTCTCACCTTGCTCAACGACTTTCGAGCCGCTCAATTCCATGGGCTCCAATAGATCCGCGATGCCTGATCTTTTGGACCCCCTAGAATTATTACATAATTACCCAAAGTTGACAGGTTCGGGTCACCCTAGCTGACTCTCAGTCCCCCAAAAAGAACCCTTCTTAATTTCCATGGATTACAATCTGTTTTAACCAAAGGATATGAGACGTAATTAGTAGGAGTTCATAGTGACAAATGAGGTTCACCATTCAAGATGAGTAGTAAATCAGGTTCAGTTAAGCTGACACTGGCCGGTTCAGAGGAGTTTGCCTCGCCGGAATAGCGAAAGTCTGGCGAATTGTGGAGGTTTCACTCTTCAATAGAGAGTAGAACTCTGTAACATGTAAATTCGAGATTGATCCTTGATGCCACCCTAAACTGCCGGTCCGTTATTTGGTATTCCTAGCATTATCTAATGTCTATATTCTGTTGTTAAGTCCATAAGTCGAATTATCTGAACGTATCACAATTGGAATTTGTACATTGGTCTCAGGTTATAATATTTACACTTATTTTGCAATAACTGTGTAGTAAGTCCGTACCTGTCTGAATACCTCGTGTATCAGAGGCCTCTGATATAACATCTGTGTGTTGTAACTGCTGTACACAAGCGTGATCTTATTTACGATTTGTTTTTGTTACTTCTTATAGAACACTACACGCTTTCTCAAACACTAAACTCTTCTCAAAAGTATAATCATTGAATTATTAAACCACATTAATTTTAACCCTTTACCTAACATGAAAAGCAGACGACACCTGTAAAAAAAATTCTTGAATAACTAATTATTTTCATTTTTGTCTCAAAAACAGAGGTTATGGCCTCTCATTGAAACGAGCTCAACGAGGGGTCATAAACTATGTTTTTGCGACAAAAAATGAAAAAATAATGAAAATTAATTAGCGATTTTTGAGAATAGCGCTGGCCGGTTTTGGCCGTTACGATGGGTAAATGGTTAATGTTTCTGAATCTGAGTCATTGGAAGCCTTCGAGTTGAAGAAACACGCCGATTGTCCGCACAATCTTTTCGGAATGTTGCACAAATATGCTCTTTAGGCTTATTCTGGGGTCAGGAAAGTCCAAGGTGGCCGTATGTAGTTTCCAACGAAACGACTTGCGTTTTATGGGTATGAAAATGAAATCTGAAACTAAAAGACTAGTTAATCAGGTTATTGCCACTGTAGTTGAGAACTGTAAGATAGATGTATCATCACCAATATGTTTATATTGAAGGAGATGCATAAGAGTTTCGCTCTTGTTTCTAGATATGGCTAGATATGAACTCGGAAACAAGAACTCCACCCTGATACCATACTGTGTACATGAAAATAATAGTGGTGATAAATATGACTGTGCTATATGTACATTGTGTGTGTATAGAATATTTTATCGCGACGAGACTCGCTGTTGGGGAGGGGGACTAGCTACGTGTGGCGCTTGCGCGACAAGATCCACCTCCCCAAAAATAAGTCGTGATAAAAAAAAATTTATCTTACAATCAACATGTATTTTGTCTGTATTAACTCCGCAACTGTCGTGTATCCGACCCCCTGATACAGATGTTTGTATCAGGGGGTCGGATACAAGCACGTTCCTTTCGCGGGAGTTCCATTTTTTTTCTTTTTGTTCATCCGTACGAATAAATAGTTCGTTATATATTCGTCCACATTCTTGACTTATCCCCAAAATATTGTAAGATAAAATGATTATTACCATTATGTGGAAGTACAAAATATGTATCCGAGTCGCGCTCCGGGTTCTAAGGGTAGATCACGACGAGTCTTCGACTCGTCGTGATCTGCCCTTAGAACCCGGAGCTCGACTCGGATACATATTTTGTACTTTCACATAATGGTAATAATTTCTATGTATACAAGCACAATGGTCACATAAAATTTTTATCCACTACTCGGTCAACATATCCCATAACCATGACGTCTCGAAAATATTCGTTGACAAACCAAAAAGTCACACTCAACTGATCAAAATAATGGGACTCTGTTTTCATTTCTTCCAACAAAACGGCACGCGAGGAAATTCGCTCAAGAATGAAATTGTACAAGATGAAAAAAGATAATGAAGCTCAGTCCAAGTACACTTTTTTGCATCAGGCAATGATGTTTCGCACCAAATTTAATTCATTCATAAGGTCGGGGTAAATGGGTCGTAAATCTAGGGAATTGTATTGTTGTTGTGCGTAAGGATCTCTTTAACTTCATGGAGGCACTTCATTCATAATTTGTAGAATCGTGCACATCACAATGAAACTGACGTTGCATTTCAATGTTCTTTCATTGTCACTTTCAAGTATTGCGATTCGTTTTTGTTCTTGGTTTGTTTGGGTTTTTTATTATTGTTGTTGTTGTTGTTGTTGTTGTTGTTGTTGTTGTTGTTGTTGTTGTTGTTTGTTTTTTTCCCCTCCTTTAATTCTTTAGTCAAATGGGGGTGAGGGAGCAAGATGGATTGTTTATGTGGTAACATGGAATGTATGTTCAGGAAAACTTGACTGATGGTTCGTTGCAGCGTTATCGGTTTTTGAGGGGAATGACATTGTGTTTACAGTTACATTGAAATAGTCAGGAGCGGGTGCGTTCATTTCTCGCGAAGACATTTGACTTTTTTTGTTAGTACAATAACGATACTACATCTTTTTTGCCAATTTTTTATCGGTACTGATATTGGCGTTTGTGATTGTGTTTTTAGGTAACTAGTAGATAATATATATTTATCGCCTGATATGATCATTGTTTCTACTATTAAATTTATACTTTAAAAACGGTAACTGACGATCAGTCGATGACATTTCGGAAGAATGCGCAGCTGAATTCTTGCGCTGTATTCGCTCCCTGACCTCAGGTCGTCTTTTACATTTTACACCACCTATAGCAAAAATGTGGCTTTTTCATTTCTGAAATTTATCACTGAATATTATAAATATCCACGCCGTTGGCGACTATATTAGGCGCGGATGGTCTGATAACCACCACATTGTTTACAATAAAGTAATTTCAGGTTATTAATGGAAGCGCTGTTTGTTTCTCGACCCGTTTAGATACCGTTAGCAGGTTTAAATAAATTCGTCAGATATAGCCCAGGTTATTGTAAAAACTTGTCAAGTAAATTGGGCCTGGACATCGCTACGCTATGTTCAGGCCTAATTTACTTGACAAGTTTCGTAAATATTAATATAACACGAGGATTCGTTGAAGATCCATTGAATATATTGACATTTTTAAAAGTAAATATCCGCGTGAACTGGACCATCGCCGGAACGCTTTATACTATTTTTATCTCCTTCTTGAACGCTCCTCGAATTCAGTTCTGTATGAAATATTTCTCATTTTGTAAGAGAAGTGAAACGAGGAAAAAACTGAGTTTAATAACTGCAAATCAAAAAAGTATTTTAATACAAATCATTTGTCTTACAATTTAACACGTTTTACTACTAAAATCTATACTGAATTAGACGCAGTAACTAACTGTTTTATATCTATGCAAAACAGACCATGTTCTTATGTGTCATTTTAATACTTATTTAAATAATTTCCAGGAGGGGTGTCGGGTGGATGAGGAAAGGAGAGAAACGACCCTCAATCAGGCAACTATTTGGAGGTGGATAAGTAAACAATAGGAATGTGCTTTTTACTCTATTGGCTTTAAATACCTTACCTATCACAATTTCTATCTAAAGTTTACAATGCGAGTACAGCTCTACTCATTATAGATTGAGAAAAAATGAAATGGTTCGGGTTTTCCGACCGGTCCCAATTTTCATACCCTACCCTACCCTAACTGTTTATGGCTCCTGGCAAGAAAGTTATATCCATTTAAATCTTCATCTGAAGATACTTATGGGCCTGGCATCAAATACATGTGCACAACGCATATAGGCAACACATTTTAACCATCCACCTAATCCGAAGAGCAGACGATACTTGATAAACGAACGGTTTATTGAATAAGTAGAACTTCACGTCTCGGTTTTATTTTTACCCCTCATTGGAACGAGAGCATTGGGGTCGTTTCAATGATGGGCCATGAGATATTGTTCTTCAGACAAAAATGATACAAAACTAAAATTCAGTGGTGATTTTTGTAGACAGCACTGGCCGGTTTTTCCGTTATGTTGGGTAAATAGTTAAGCAACTGTTTGAGAAAATAAAATATTAAAATAATATTTTTTTAAATCCGATCGAACGACCCAATTTTTCTATTGCATATAATCTGAACCAAACCATTTTCTTCGCTTGATATGAAACAGGTATCTCTCTTTAACCGACATAACCAAATACTATAATATTACCACTTCCAGTCTTTAACCCTTTACCTAACCTGAAAAGCAGACGACACATGCAAAAACAATTCTTGAATAACTAATTTTTTTCATTTTTTGTCTCAAAAACAGGTTATGACCCCTCATTGGAACGAGCTCGTCGAGCTCGTTCCAATGGGGGTCATAACCTATGTTTTTGAGAAAAAAATGAAAAAATAATGAAAATTAATTTTTGTGAATAGCAATGGCCGGTTTTGGCAGTTACGTTGGGTAAAGGGTTAAAACACATCTTTGTCGCACGATAACGGGGTTAAATTGATGTTCGAATGATGGAGGAAAATTTATGTTCTTATCAGTGCTCAGCGGACAGCCAGTGACTGTCGTCTGAACCCCAGTTCGAACGTAAACCTTGCCACCTTATCAATGCCCTATCCGCTTGGGACTCTTAGGATTCCTGAAGGTGTATGTGGCTTACAACGCCAAAGGGTGATCAACGATAATTCACTGAAAAGATTATTTATTTACATGTGCGAAGAAATATAATATGAAACAAATTACTCACAAAAATTATCCACAAGAATACACAAATTACGCGGATAAAAGTTTATTTTTTAGGGCCCTCGACGTCTCCCACAGCTAGCTGAGTCCGCTGGGTCAACCTCACTTCATCTTTATCTTCTCACGGTTTGTGATCAATGCAAAGTGTCTATTCACTTCTCGTTGCTTCCTCCTCGCAGGGTTAACTTCGCCGTCAGTCGGGCTTAACACATATAATGTTCTGCTTGTGTGACTCTATCAGCGTTTTCACAGTTCAATCACGATTCAATCGGCGTCTACTACAGTTCACTTTCACTTTGCGCCTTGCCTGGCTCTCACGGGTTTATGATATTCTTCGCCTTCAGATGAATAGTTAACAAAGCTTACGTAATAATATTCTGCAAAGTGTTCTCAACATCACCAATTCTCGCACCGCCTAAAACTATCTTATCTCGCGAGCTACTCCACCGCTTACTCAAGCTCTTAATACGGTCCCTAGACCTCAACGTTACAGCTTTTACTTCTTTGGCCACTATGCCACTACGGTTCGCAACCGTTAACAAACTACAATCGGCTCCTTACAACCCTCACAGGGTTACGACAATACGCGGACTTTCAATCTCGGTGCCTATGGCCCTCGACGGCCAAGGCTAAATTCGGACCTTCTCTGAGTGCCCTCAGCCCAACTGCCTCTTAGAATTCTGCTTCGCTCTTCATACAGTCGGAACGCAAAGTTTAAACATATTAATTCTGTTTTAACGAGTTGCTTTGTAATTCGATATGGATAGAGATATAAATGTGAATATCGTCTGAAGTGTTCCCTTTCGACATTTCGGAGACAGGATAGATGCGTAATATGGGTGTGTGTCCAGACCATATGTGATGCACTGGTTTCCGACTATTACAATTTAACTGTTCTTAATTACCCAGATAATTATTACAGAAGAGAATATTGTCTCTCTTACTATTGATCTGTTATCAGAATAGCCCATATGGTGTTCAACACGTGCGCCATAATGGACATTAAATTTCATATCTAATTAACAGAGTTTGAATTATTGTTAGTTTGACAAATCTGTTTTCAGGGTCCGTCACATACCTCTCTTCATGGCTTTACATTCAATCCAGGCAAAAATATTATCGAAAATATTTACTCTTTTATACAACAAAATCGCAACTTTTAGCTATCACCTTGACAATCTTCATTATTTTACAGATATGGGCAGGCACTGTGATGGAAAGTGATGAAGATGGACTTTGGTACCGCATCAAGAACCGTTACTCAATTAATTTTGCAGCAGGAAGCTCATATACTATTAAGATCCAATTGAAGTACTCGGGAAGGACAGTACCTAACTTCCAGACAGATTTTCTTTTTCCGTCTGGAGGGCATAATTGTATTAAAACTGAGTAACGTGTGAAGCATGTGTAATTATAAAGGAGGACGCAATATACTCGTGGGAAGGAGGGCATATACAAAGAGGCAAGTTAACAACCTGTTTTTGAAGGATGTTAGGGACAAATGTGAAATAGTCACCGTGTGTTTTTAGGTCATTACGACTGAATGAAAAGGCAATGGCGACGATATAGGAACGACTGGAAGAGGGGTCGTTTCACGGGTGAAGAACGTCTCGGGATTTTTTTAGTTACACATTGATTCCTATCAGAGGCGGCGGAACCGAGGGGGTTGAGCACGGGATGGTGAGATAAAGATTTGAGAGTAGGCAAAGTCTCAATAAACAGACATTCCTTTCTTATATCTTCTAAAACTCTTAACAACTGTAGTTGAATTTGGTTTGTTTCTTCAACTTAATTCTTTATCCAACACAGACGATAACAAAATTTATTATTTTAAATATTTGTCAACCAATTTCTGCAAAACCACATCACGTGACTCCTCATTGGGACGAGATCGTTTAAAAAACCAAACATATTGCTATCATATTGACAATAAACAGATTTGCCACAAACATGATGTGCAGATCACACATGGATGCAAGCAAAAAATTAATCCGTGTCATAAACAAGTGTAGCGTTACGTGTCCGTTCAGGAAAAAAACATAGATACCCATTTTTTCCTTTTATATATGCTATTTATATGAGGGGCCTGTGGAAACCTGTTATCCGAAACTACACACATGCTGTACTGTCATCGTAACTTTGAAGTGTCGGAAGATCACTATTTTTTCTCAATGTCAGGTTCATACCGACAGAGGAACCAGCATAATGAGCCAATTACTATTGGGGATACCAATATACTAATAATGAAAAGAAGTGAGCGTCGTGAAAACAATCGCTTGAACCACCGAGGTCATGCAAAATCGTGTATTTGAAGGTTTTTTGACAAATAGTGTATTTTCCCATGATTAAGTGTTATAAGAGAGACAAGGTAATGAACTCGCTGGCTTGGAAGATATCAACCTGCCTTATTGAAACTCTCAGGAAAACCAAACGCGTGAATTTATGGCCGAGATATTGATGTCATCCAACAGTTAAGACCTTAAACTTTACGTTGGTATACCACTTGTCCAATTGTAACGCTAAAACGGGTCAAATATGTTTTTGGAACGAGTCACCTTTTTAGGTCGGACACGGCTGCAGACAGAAAGCTGACGACTGCGGCCGAATAAAACAATTGTTCAAATCTATCAAACGGAACGCCCTATTTTCTTACTACGATTGTCACTCTATCTAGACTTCACATACGTATCATACCGTACGGTAGTGGGGCTTCAGGACCTCTTGGACATTATAAAATTGAAAATATGTATTTGCAATTCTCTTCAATACAAATCGAAATTTCCTTCCGTCGCCATACCTGTACGACATCGCATCGAACTTGACCCCCTCATCCCATTGGATGATGATTAAATATAAAATGAAGGATTTCTGTATTTTTCTGTCACAAATATAGCAACAAATGGGAAGTCTACTCGCTGTCTATAGTCGTGTCCAACCTAAAAGAAAGTGTCTTGTTTCCAAGATAAATTCGATCCGTGTTTAAAAGTTTTAATTGGGTAAGTGGGATACCAATGTAAAGCTTAATGTTTTAACTGTCGGATGACAGCAATATCTCGACTATAAAATTCACGCGTTTGGTTTTTCTGTGAATTTGAATAAGACAGGTAGATATCTTCAAAGCCAGCGAGTTCATTGCCTTGTCACTCTTAGGATACTCAATCGTGGGAAAATACATAATTTGTCAAAAAACCTTCAACTACACCATTTTTCCTGATCTTTGGCACATGTCGAACACCTGTGGCTTGACGGACGGAAAAACTTTGCGACAGCTACGTCAGTCACGTGACAAACCCACTCAGTCCCATTGGTACAAATCAATAACCCATTTATTTGAAAATTCAAAGACAACATATTTCGCTGAACTGCCATAACGCCGGAAAATATTATTATATTTGGTACGCGGTTTGTGTTGTGGAAGTAAGTTTACTTTCGAGCGAGTTTATTGAGTTCAACAATTGATATTCTGGATTTATTTGAAGTTTTGTTGTGAGAAGAGAAAAACTAAGTTATTTTCAGTACATAGCTCTCGTTCCCATAAACAATACATACCAAAGTTGAACTGCCGATCATTTTGAATTTCAAACAATAGATTTTGTTTTTGTTTTTTTGTTATCTATTTATTTAATTAGTTATTTAGTTATTTAATGCTTTTGTTTGCTTTTGTTTTTGTTCGCCAAGTTTGTGTCACACAGCGATACTTTGCACAGCAAGTGCCTCTCGGACTAAACACCAGAAACCCCTATCGAATCGAATAAATGAGTCACAAAACACTTAATCGAGATCACTCGAAGATGCCAAGCTTTTAGGCCATGCGAAACTTCGAAATTCGATTCGATTCGAAATCGTCCCTATGATTTCATTTGAAATTATTTCGAGAGCCACCCCGTTCGCCACTACGTTCAGACAGACGAACTACCTCCCCTCTCTGTTTTATTGAGACTGTCAAGAACGTGCAAATGCCGTGCTGGAGCTAATACTATAAAACCTTTACAAATGTGTATTCAAGAATTGTATTTACTAGCTATTAATATAATTAACTAAAATGAATGATTAGCATTTTAAAAGATATGGCAATTTGCCAACTGGCAAATTGTCACATCTTTGAAAATGCTTGTGATTCATTTCAACCCATTTAAAGTCATAAGTAGAAAATGCAATCCTAGAAAATACAATGGTAAAAGTTTTAAAGTATTTGCCCCTGGCGAGACATGACTGGGAAAGAAACCACAATAAACCTGTGTGCAATTTACCAAGGGCATCACTTTTGTCATGTCATTCTATGAAAATGCTAAAGGTTCACGTCAACCGATTTAATGTCATAGGTAGAAAATACAATTCTAGAAAATACAATAGTAAAAGGGTTATAGTATTGGCCCCTGGTGAGATATGACTGGGAAAGAAACCACAATAAACCTGCGTGCAATTTACCAAGGGCATCACTTTTGTCATGTCATTCTATGAAAATGCTAAAGGTTCACGTCAACCGATTTAATGTCATAGGTAGAAAATACAATTCTAGAAAATACAATAGTAAAAGTGTTATAGTATTGGCCCCTGGTGAGATATGACTGGGAAAGAAACCACAATAAACCTGCGTGCAATTTACCAAGGGCATCACTTTTGTCATGTCATTCTATGAAAATGCTAATGGTTCACGTCAACCGATTTAATGTTATAGATAGAAAATACAATTCTAGAAAATACAATAGTAAAAGTGTTATAGTATTGGCCCCTGGTGAGATATGACTGGGAAAGAAACCACAATAAACCTGCGTGCAATTTACCAAGGGCATCACTTTTGTCATGTCATTCTATGAAAATGCTAATGGTTCACGTCAACCGATTTAATGTTATAGATAGAAAATACAATTCTAGAAAATACAATTATAAAAGTGTTATAGTATTGGCCCATGGTGAGATATGACTGGGAAAGAAACCACAATAAACGTGCGCGCAACTTACCAAGGACGTCACTTTTGTCGTGTCAGCCTGTATATTTGTATCCGACTTTTTATTCATGTATGGTGAGTCCATAGCGTACACACTGCAAAAAGCGGATTTTGTGAACTCAGCAAGACAAATGGATGCTTGCAGTGTTGTATATTCGACAAGATCAAGCCATTCCAGGTCTTGAAGTTGTAGGGGAACGATACTATATATTTGCCCTCAGAAAAAAAGAAGGGGTACAATGTTCCCCCAGGAAAGCATTACTGTCTGGTGGTCATGTACAAAGTCACCTTTTGTACTGTATATTAGTATTAGCTAACGGTAACTTAATTTACTGGTAATTTACTGGTAAAATTCATTGTAATAAACCAAAATATTCACACAAATATCGATTATTAATAATATCCGGTGAAAGGATTTTAGGTGAAACTGTTTCCTGTATATATTCAGCAGGCTTCATGTTTGACCAACTTCAGTTCTTTGTTTCTGAAATGAAAGGAAATCTCGTACAGCAACCAATGTGACGAAAAGTTTATTGCTACAGAAGCTGTATCAAACGTCTTTTAGACTGTGGACATTTTATATCTATTCGAGTGGCACGACAAAAGTTGTAATTAACACGTCACGGCGCGTAACGGTGTTATCCGACCATTACACCCTGGCTCTTTTCTCTTTCCTGGGTATGCAAGTAACTTGAATTACCTTATAGAACAATAGACAAGATGTTCAAGTGACGTCACTTGAATACCTCTGGTTCACTGAGTGTACCCAAGTGCGTTCGTTTTGTTAATTGAACAAAGGATAGGGTGCAGGTTTGTTACCAACCTCGCTGTCAGTAATTCAACATGGATTTGAACAACCTGTCTCGTGCTGTAACTGTTCACTGCTACGCGGCTCGGTGTCACTCTAAAACGGGACAGGGTGTACAACTTCACGAAATAGAGACAGGAAACTTTTGTGTGACAGTTACAAAAATCGCCATTCAAATTTTATTTTGATTTTACATGTTTCCTAAAATATGTAGCTTATAGACCTTTATTGGAACGAGCTCGTCCTTTTTGCACACGAGACAGTGAGTGTTATGAGCGATCGAAATGAGTCAAATGCAGTTGACATTTCCTTTCGAGGATCAAAATGAACTAAGTGTCTTTTGGGGTATTCCTAGGTTTTTTTTATTGTCGTGAAGACCAGCTCCGTTTAGAATTTTTGTTTAACAATTGAACAAGCCTGGAAATAATCCACAACGATCATTTAGGTTACTGGAGGGGGGGGGGGGGGGTACTTCAAGTGTAAAATACGCGAACAAACTACAGGTTACGACTAAATAATAAACATTAAATCAAATTCCTAATCTAACAAGTCTGATAATCTTCCAGGACATCGCGTGACTCCAAGGTTGCGCATTGTATCCAAATGTGAATAGAGCGGCATGCCTTTTTTTCTGTTAACAGAATTTCCGCCAAAATAAAAAGCAACGACTAACGCGCGATCTCTCTAAAGTGAGATCGCGCTTTAGTCGTTGCCTTTTTATTTTGCTTTAGTTGTTGCCTTTTTATTTTGCGAGAGCTTCCCAAGAAATAATATCACAGACTGGAATTATCAGTGGAAGATAATCATTTGTGGCCTGCTGTAGATAATAAGATAAGGTATAATAAATGCTCAAAGTAACATTAGGATAATTTATGAGTAGTAATTAACCTATGCCCGAAGGTTTTCCACAGCAGTGACTGCGATGGTCAGTTTGATCGCTACATCATGTGGAGATATTGGTTGTTATTTTTTTCTTTATATGAGAAATCCAATCCTATGACCACGCTTATCCCTACAGATCAAAGTCAAATGGCCAAGGCGACGTGTTCTGGTGCGCTGAAATGAACGTGTCTTGTTGCCTTAATTTCGTATAACACAGTGGCATAAAAGACTTTGCAATCCTAACATAGTGCATACAACCATGACACCGACGCTAAAAGACGATATACGCATGAGAATATATACCACGGGTAGTAATGGAATAGTTCAACAGTCCACATATATGATACCACTTTCTTGGGGGAGGGGGGAATTTCCAGGAATTTTCAGGCAGACATATCAATCATATTAACGACTAAAATAGGATAGCAGCGCAACTTAAGTATATAACCATATTATTTCACATACTTGCAATGCGCTGCTTCAAACACACACATGTTGCCATACGTACGGTCGTCCGAACCACAAACTGGATCGTATTGCATTGTGCATCTTCTCAAACAGGGGTCGTGTAATAACTGGCGTTCGGACGGTGCAGACAGTGCACCTAAAACAAAAATCAGCTCTCTCAATTCATAGTTTAAGCGGCGTAGTTTCATATACTTTCAAAAAGCAACATAACTCTTAATTCTTCGAACTATAGTGGTATCTTCCATGTCAGTTCAATGACAGCAATTGGAAGAGTCCACATGCCTTATTTGGGGGTAGACCCATTGATATTTTCAACATGAAGCTATGGGGCTGCACGTTGAAAATATTAATTGGTCAACCTCACACATTCACTTTGCAGCCATCCGACTTATGAAATTATGACGTATCATGCATCTAGACCGTTGAAGCGACCTCTCGTCTTCAAAGGGTTAAAATCATCTGTAACCCATCTAACATTCCACCCACGTGCATTTTTACAATTTTTTTTAACTTTATTATTGTACTTTATTCTATGGCATGTATTTAAACAGATAATCACAAACTATTAAAAGGTGGTTTGCCAGAATTACCAACGCACTGTAAAAATTACTGTTAAAATTACGCCAGAGGTGCTGGAAATCAATTGCCGTCATTACGTGTACCGTAAATTTTACCGTAATAACTGTTACTCCTCAATGTTTCATCATACGAAAACTAATAGAAGAGTGTTCATACACAGAGGAGCAAAGTCTTTTATCAGAATGGACGCATTCAACTCTTTAACCCTTTGAACCATGGTGGTATCTTCCATGTCAGTTTAATGTATTTTGTCTGTATTAACTCGCAACTGTCGTGTATCCGACCCCCTGATACAGATGTTTGTATCAGGGGGTCGGATACAAGCACGTTCTTTTTGCGTGAGTTCCATCTTTTTCTTTTTGTTCATCCGTACGAATAAATAGTTCGTTACATTCTTGACTTATCCCTAATATATTGTAAGATAAAATGATTATTACCATTATGTGGATGTACAAACTATGTATCCGAGTCTCGCTCCGTGTTCTAAGGGTAAATCACGACTCGTCTTCGACTCGTCGTGATCTGTCCTTAGAACCCGGAGCTCGACTCGGATACATAGTTTGTACATCCACATAATGGTAATAATCCCTATGGAAGAGCCCATATTTATTATTTGTGATTATACCAATTAATACTTTCATAGTGCAGCCCCAACATTAAATGGTCTACCCCACTCAGCAGTCGTCCTATTTAATGAAACTATGGCGTATCATGTTCATGGACGGCAAAGGTGGTCTCTTCGGTTCAAAGGGTTAATTCTTGCTTTGGGAAAATAGCTTCATGAACGACGAAAGATGTCTGCCATCCACGACTAAAGATGTCTTCTTTAAGAAGGCTTAATTTTAAGGTAGATAAAGAGGACTTAATTTAAGGTAGATAAATAAGACTTAATTTTAAGGTAGACTAGATGATATTTTTAACCTGCAACCATACGACTGCAGGTTAAAGATATTAATTTGTCTACGCCGTATGACAAATGAACAGCCTCCTCGTGTAGAGAAGTGAAACAAACTATTGGTTCACCCGTTTCTGCTTAAAATCGAAGGGAAAAGATCTGCATTGCCAAATGTATTTAAATATAGTATGTTCAGCGTTATTTTTACGATAGAAGCACCGGCGAATGGGTTGCAATTGCTGCTACCGTACTTTGAGCTTTAATTTTTTACAGTGAAAACCAAAATGGAGATAGATATATACTGAACAAAAAGGTTATAATGTTCTTATTTTTAAAAGTATTCAAACTAAATTTGGAAATTAAATATATATTGTCAATTTCTGGTTATCATACAGCTGGCTATATGTTGCATGTGAATAAAGTTGACTGCATGTGGAGCCCGAAATTACTTCTGTTTTGGTGTGCATCCCATATAAGCCTAAAGATAAGCTATCTGTCATTTGCAGAATGATGCCCCAGAGGATGTACGTGCTGATGCTATCCCATACAGTGGGCCAGTATATCCTCTGGGTACCTCTTTCTGTTTTGGCTAGAGACCTTGATTCAGATTGAGGTTCACAGATGGTAAATTTAGTGACGCTACCCTGCTGTACAGGGTGGTATCACTGAATTCACCATCTGGGGACCTCATCCTTCAGATGACAGTCTGCTTATTTCCAGGCTTGATCCCCTACTCTTTGAAGTGGAATTTTGGAGAGCAGCAAATCAAGATTTCTATGTAATAATCGAGGATGGTCATTTTTCGACATTGATTGTTTTATTTGACGCGAGTTAACGTCTGTAAGAAATGCCCAAAAGAAAACACCAGGGAGTATGGCAGGCCGGTTTTGCCAAAACAATGATTCAAACCGACATGACTCAACAATATGTTAATCTGTGATTTAATGTGAACCCAAAGTGTCACCGGAGGCTTGTGCCAATGCTTCTAAGCAATCGTTGTTGTGCAGCAATTACCACAAGTTACAAGCCTAATAAATACGACTGCCAAGATGGGGCATTAAATTGATCTGTAGACAAACATATGGCGACTTTCTTCTGCTGAAGTTCTCAATACTGATCTCAGAAACCAGGAATCGGCTCGAATTACAAGGCAAACTTACAGGGTAGCTTCTATGAAGCTATAATGTTCATAGCCGTAATCCAGTTTAAAATCAGTTTTGACCATGATCTTAGTTTGCCGGAAACCAGGTGCAATGGCAATTGAGTCCACTTAGGCACACAAACGAATTCAAGACTTATAGGGAATTTCATCACAGTTATATTCGTCTATGGAGAAAAATATTAGAAAGTCATAGTTGGAGAGGCTGCCAGTGGCCACATGGACCCCATAAGTCACGAGAACTGATAACCTGACTGGACAGCTAGGAACAGGTAACTAGACGATATCCACGCTATTTTAGTGAATATCGGGAATTTTCACATGAGTGAAGACCTGAAAGTTTTATTTTTCACGAGCCCTTGCGCTAGTGGAAAATGAAATTGTTAGGTCCACACGAAGGAGATAATTCCCGATATTTATTAAAATAGCGTAGATTTTTTTTATTTTTATATATTACGTAACATTTTACTGTGCGATATTCAACTCAATTCGAATGTAAACACACGTACATTTCAAAATAATAACAAAGATGAGCTGATCGTTCTTTCAAGCCTGTACTGCCCAAATCACTCAAACATAAACAATAGTTCCACATCCCCACGATAATTTAACAAACTAATTGTTTAACTCATAGGTGAAACTTAATAATTATAATACTACAAATGCGAATATTCTCATATTTTTCATTAATGTTAATTTTTATAACATTTTAAGTGTCAATTTACAAAAAGGAATTTGGAATTGAGTGCGCCGAGTCATTAAAAAAAACTTTCTGGCGAATCGATCAACAAGTTTTTTTTGGGGGGAAAAGTTACTCAGTTCAAGGCTCAATATCACCCTCGCGGCCACTTGTTATACATCTAATTATGTTATTTTATGATTGTATTATTATTATACATCTAATCTTTCAATCGTGGAATCGCCAGAACTGCTTGGATTAGCATGAACTTCTGGAACTGCCGGTAAAGCCGAAACAGAATCGCTTGTAACAGTATCAATATTCCTCGTTATCCATCAAGTTTGGTTATCATGGGGGCCTACGTGGGCGATCATCTTGTGACATCATCCCTTCGTAATAGGAGGCACTAGAGCGCATGCGTAACGTGTGTCGTTAAGGTGACAACTCTTTCCGTCGTCGTGCGCCATCTTGGTTTCTATTGTTGTGCCTGAGTGCTTTAAGCCTGGACGGCTTATAATAGGACAAGTGTATATTCTGAGAGTTTGTTTGGTTAAACTGGAGAATATCTTAATATCCAAATGGGCCCCACCAGTAAAGGAAATTACCAAAAACAACCCCAAATCACCGACATGGACTTGGCGAAGCCGCCATATAGGGTTTATAAGAGTCTCACGTAATGCTATGGGACCTCAGGTGGAGGTGTTCTATTCGATGAAGGTATAACTATTTAGCCAAAACAAATTGACAATTACCAAAACCAACCCCATTTCGGATTCCCCCAGAATCCTCTTTATATGAGCATCATATAGTGCTATAAAGTATAATAAGCAAATCTAATTATCCAAGTGGACTAGAAAACTACCGAGAACAACCAGATAACTTCCTCCAAAACTCCTAGAAGTCTTGGTTATTTCTCCCCTTACCGTTAGTTTTAGGTCTGAACTGTACTTTTACAAGTCCCTTCGCACACTGATTTACATTTAGTAGCATCCTAAGTTGACCTTCTCCGCCCCCCACCCCCCCCCCTCCCTACCCAACTAACTTCTTGATTCTCGTTAAAGTCAGAGTGGAACTAATTACAAAGTCCTCCCCTTAATATTATAGTGGGGCGTTTCCTTAACTCCACCCCATTATATATAGTGCATTTGCACTTACGATCAATAAAGTGAGATTATGTAGTTATATACAGACCATAGAAGGAATTCAGCAAGTGGGATTCCACTGAACGTGGCTGTTCAATACCCAGATAAAGATATGAGGGATAATAGATTATACATCTTTGAGGGATTTCCTCGTGGCCCTCATAGCCTCATACAAAGAAAAATGGGGTGCCGAAGCCCAGTCCTTTGTCAGTTCTAGGTGCTAGAAAGTGGTGCCGCAGGATGAGACCGTTCGATACACAGATAAGGATATGAGGGAAGTGGGGGAGAAATGAGAGTTCTGCGAGAGGGTTACTTAGATCCGATGTGCTCCAGAATCAGCTCAGGGTATTTGAATGGTTTCTTAGATACCAAATGATTGGTGTAAACTTATGCTAGGAAGAGTACTTAGATAGTTACTTTACTCCCCAAAGGTTGATATAAACATATGTTAGACAGGGTAGTTGGGTGCCCATGGAGAAATGAGAGTTCTGCAGCAGGGTTACTTTGATACCTAGGTGCCTCAGAATCGGCACATGGTACTTACAGTACGTGGGGAGTGGATCGTAACTAAATCACCTAATGTTTTTTCGCTCATCATTTTACTCCTCCCCTTAGGTAATTGTTGACTCACAGCCATTTCGTAAAGATTATTTGCGTCGAAAAAGACGATGTATTTTGTGGATCATTCGGGAACAAACTTTTACTCCGTGTAAGGACCGTTAGCCTCCGCGTATTACTCGGAGATCGTAGAGATTCCACTGAGAATGCCTCTCTCCACTAACAACAACCTCTCGCGATCGCTCAAGACTTCCAATTCAGCATACCAACCCAGACTCGGAGTGGTGAAATGCCACAAGTCCAAACTGGAACCCAGTAACTTGTAACTATCCAATAACCAAGATCATGGAGAAAGGAGTGTAGTTCTCTTAATTCTGACACACACACGAAATATTTCCACCCAAACGTTTCACGAACAGGTGAGCATCGTAACCGATCAGATCACGAACGATGGCCGGCAAAAAGTTCGCGTCTCGATAGTGAGGATTGCACATGTTCCTAACAAACTCTATGTAATGGCAATGATTTCTCATCTTCTTATTGGTGGAGTTGGTGAATGCATGCTTGCATGTGTGACATTTCGATTTTTTCGTATCAAATCTTGTCTCGTTTGTCCAATATCATTTCAATAGTTTTTTTAATCTTTAAAAAAAAAATGCGCGTCTCATTGTTCACGAATTCGCTAGCCACGTCGCCGTGGTCGATTCGTTTCGTATACCCCACGGGATCCACGTTTTGAGCGTAGTCAAAAGCGTATTTGATGCATAATTACAAAATTCAAAAGGCGTGTACTTTTGATAAGGCTTCGTAAACCCCCACTAGCCGGACGAAGTATATCGTGTTTGAAGAAGGAGGTCGAAAAGAGCCGAATCATATTCTTCATCCAAGAATAGTGTTGAATTTCCAACTGCGCGACGAGAAGCAGATCAACCGTTTTTGCGTTCGTGGTGTGAGCTGTCTCGTACTCTTGTAGCCGTATACGTTGATGGATATGCTTGGCTTCTTCTTCTCAGATCTAAACATTTCTTTTAGAGGGTGAGAAAGGAAAAGCCACTGTTATCGAAAGTTTTACTCGTTCCAATGCATTTAACCACTCTCTTAGCATTTTCTTGCACTGAATAGACGCACTAAGTCCAGCCCACTTGAAACGCTATTTGCCGTTTTTAATCTACACGATGATTATGTTTTTTTCATCGCTAGAAAATAAGGAAGCTCAAACTACGTTCCTTTCACAGCTGTCATGATGATTCCCATATTACAATGAAAATAAGATTTCCTGTTCATGATCTCTCCAATCTTCTTATCCACGTACTTTTCAGTCTTCTTCGTCCACGACTCGCTCGGTCTTCACGACAATCTTTTCCAATTCGCGAGAGACAATAATCTTTTCCCTGATGACTCTCTCCGCGTGATCTTTCAATAATTTCATGACTGGAGATTTGACTTTGCGAAGGAAAGAGATTTCGTCGTATCCCACGTAACCTTCGATGTTGCAGGTGTTCAGATAGTTCTTCGTAACATTAGAGCGTTCGACCAGAGAAAAAGTGGGTGTTTCTTCTCTAGGAACAATGACTCTCGTCTTCTTCTTCTACCTCTCGACCACATCCGCATCTTTCTCTTCCCTTTTTATTTTATTTTATTTTATTTATTTATTTTTTTTGGTGGGGCGGCTGAAGCATCTTGGTCTTCTGCTGCTGTCGGCTTTTTACCATCATCAGGGCATCGGAAAAACCTTCTCGCTCGTCAGAGTTGAAATCTTGCCCTCGTAACCACACTCTCTGACTGTTTGTATCAGACCCGATACCTTCTTTCTTCCTATTAGAGTGATCTTGAGATTCTTCTCTAAGTGGGAAATACCTCTGAATCCTAACTTATGTGCTAATTTAGTCAATTCTCGTCTCTTGAAATTGTGTCATCCACGCATTCTTCTTTTTTATTATTTCTTATTATTTTCTTTGAACTGTTTTGTTTCTCCTCACGTACGCAAAATTTTCATATTTTTTTTCTTTATGTTTTTCAGGTTTTTTTTTTAAATCTTTTCACGTTTTTTTTTCTCTCCGTATATAGCGTAGGGGAATGACATTTGGTCGATACAAGCCTAATTTGTCTATTTTGATCAATGCGAGTTGTTTTGGTGCCGTCTCAATACAGAATTTAGTCCCAGAACTCCTGACAGAGAACAATTTCTTAAGTATAGACATTCGTCCTGTTGGGGGCTAAGTAATCATCTATGTCTGAACCATCCATATGGAATCTAAGTAACCATTTAAGTCGCAGGCGCCGCTTCTTAGGTAAATGGGTATGTATGTAACCCTGCACTAGAACTTTCAGTTCTTCATGTGTACCCTATCTAACATATATCTGAAGCAACCGTTGTGAAGCTAAATAATCATCTAAATACCATATGTAACATTTGTCTCAACCAACCATTCGGGATCCAAGTAACCATTTAAGTGCTCACTGCCGGGTTTGGCACACGTGGGTATCTAAGTGACCTTGTCAAAGAACTCACACTTCTCCTTTACTGAGGGATAATAGATGGTACTTCAATCAGGGATTTCCTTATGGCCTCATACATTGAAAATGGGTGTCGATGGCCAGTCGTGAGTTGGGGATGTTGGAAGTGGGATGTCAGGAGGAGTAGTCCTCCAATGCCTAGGTGGGGATATGATAGATAATAGAATAAAAGGGTACCAAAGGCCAACCAGTTGTTAGCTAGAGGTACGGGAAGTTGGGTGCCACGAAATATGACCTTTCAATACCCAGATGAGGATATGAGGAATAATAGATTATACTTCATGGGAGGAGTTACTCTTGTCCCCCATGGCCTCATGTGATGAAAAAGGGACGCCGGAGACGAGTCGTTTATTAGTTAGGTTAGTGGATATTACAAATTCACTGTGCGTTACCTTCACGTCAATGCCATTTTGAATAACGTGTAAGGGAGCATAATAAACTTGAATAAAAGACCTAAAGCGTAGCCGGTCGCTAATGGGTCTTTTTAGTCATTAGCGCCTGCGGACCGGCTAGCGCGCACTGACGTTCTGCACATGACGTCATTTCGTCTTCCTGGAAATCTTCTTACATTTGCCTAACGAGTTTACCTTTCATTGTTGCTGACTGGGATAAATATAAAGTGCTCTGCCTTAAATTGCTTAATAAATGGTGTTTCACTTTGATTCTTTTCACGAAATCATATACATTCAAACGGGTCAAAATCGTTCCTATAATTTCCAAGTATTGATAATAATAATAATATGTGAATGTGTGTGTTGAAGAGAATGCAGATGCACGCTAAAAACTAAAGTGTTAAACACTACACTTGAAGTGCTGTATTTAACACTTACTAAGAGCTGAACTAGCACTTTGTTCAAGTGTGGATATCCTAGAACTTGACAGGTGTTACAATAATACCACTTGACAAGTGTAATGTCGCGACACTTAAAAGGAAACAACGCAGGTGACGCGGATCAGGCTCGAACTCTCGAGCCTGATCCGCGCCATCTGCGTTGTGTCCTTTTAATTATGCACCACCAAGCGCAAATCAAATTATGGACGATTCTGGAAGAATCACCAATGCTAGACACACGGGAAGTGCCATCTATTCAAGTTTCAGATGTCTGACGATTGTAATGTCTAAGTGCTTAAAGCATTGCATTTTGAGTGTTAAAATCAAACCCTAAGAGTTAGAATGGGTTTAACATCTTCAAAGTGTCAGTTTTAACACTTTAGTTTTTAGTGTGTGGTTGTGCACTGGGTGTGTATATATATCTGTGAATGAAGGAACCTCCCATTACACCAAGGGTAGTCGTCGCGCACGAAAAATGGACAGATTGGCAGCCCGAGGGCTTGGGTTTAGGAGTACATGTGTATGAAGTTGAGAGCCTGTATGGTTTATTGGATAAAATATTTTAACTTTATTTCGAAAGACAAGTGAAAATTAAACAGCTTTGAATACTGAAGTGGGACTTAGTGTCTTGCTGAGTATTACCATTGCAAAAATTTACAAACGGTTTTCAACAAGAAAGGTTTCGGCTCACCTTGGAATGATTATGAGCGTGGTTGGTGTATAGGTGATTATGGCGAACGACATTCTGTTTGTTCGAAGGGGTTTTTTTTATAACACGCCTGTTATTTTTCCTTCAATTGCAAATTTATAAATCAGTACGGAACGTGTGTTCCATCGGATTTCCGTTGACGGGCTCTGTTTCCATCAAAAGAACTAAACCCTACCCAATTTCGTATCGACCAATCGAAACGTCGCATTCAGACCCAGATAGTAGTAGGACAGGAAAGAGGACAGGAAAGAGGCAGTTGGTGGTTGCAGGGAGTAGTATAGTGCGGGGGTTAGATAGGGTGGTGTATGGGCCCGACAGTGTCAACAGGACCAATTCGTGTTTTCCGGGGGCTGGGGTGGAGGACCTAAGGGACAGAGTGGGCGGATTAGTAAAGGGATCAGGCCCAGACCCAGTGGTTGTTGTACACGTGGGGACCAACAATATTAGGGAGAGAAAATCAGTTCAGCTTATTGAGACTTACAAGGACTTAATAAAAAAATGCACAGGTAGTGGTTTCGGGGCTTCTCCCAGTACTAGGTGGTGGGGGCGAGCGTAATTCGCGGATCATTGGGACCAACGAGGAATTGGGGGAGTATTGTAAGGAACTTGGGATACCCTTTGTAGACAATTGGGGATAATTTTGGGGCAGAAAGGACCTATATGGAAGGGATGGTCTCCATCTTAGACCGAGGGGTACAGAGGTTTTAGGAAGAAATATGTTGCAGGTGGTGGGGCCTTTTTTGGTATAGGGAAGGGAGGGGGGATCAGCGAAGGGGGAAATGAACACAGGAAATGTGTCACGAACCATAGGTGTAAAAAATGGGACAAGAAGGATAAGGAAAAGGGACCAAAAATCCAAATCAATAGGAATAGCTTCCCAAGGAAAGCACAGGTACACAAAGTAGGATATACAATCATACAGGGACTAGATAATAATGGGACCAGTAGAGGGAAGCCAATGAAACTTGATACCCTAAAAGTGGGTTATAGCAACATCCAGGGTCTCCACCGGAAAGTAAGTGAAATTGCTACATTGATCGAGGCAGAGGAGTTTGACGTCATGGGCTTAAGCGAAACGTGGGTGAGACACGAGGAACGGGTAGACCAAGTAAGGGGGTACGTATGGATAGGTGTTTGCGAACGGAAGGCCAGAAAAAAAGGGGGAGGGGTAGGCATGTACATTAAAGAGGATTTAAAACCGTCGCTGATCACAGACCTGGAAAACATCAGCACCCCGGCTGAGGTATCAAAAGAAATTGGATGGGTAAGGATCAGTCTGAAAAACAAAAGTATTGCCCTTGGGGTTGTGTATTGTGCGGTTGAGGGAAGCAAACCCGAATGGAATGATTTGATATACTCAACACTAATGTCCAATATCACCGAACTACAAAACAAGGGGCTCGGTATAATTCTGATGGGTGACTTTAATGGCCATGAAGAAGGCATAGAGGGTGGGGATAATAAAGTCAACAGGAATGGAAGGAAGCTGTTGAATTTCACAAACGAGCTCGGTCTGAAGATTCTGAACAGGGACGCGAGGTGTAAGGGGAAATGGACCTGGGAGAGGAACGACAGAAAATCAATAATCGACTACATCCTCACAGATATTAATTTATGGAGGGAGGTGATAGGGGTAGAAGTGGATGATGAGGGTAAAATGGAGGTGGATAGTGATCACAACTAAATTACAGTGACGATCAGGGCCAAAACTCTAGTAAAAAGCAAAGGAAGCTATAAGGAGATTTGGGAACTCAAAAAAGATGCTGACTGGGCGAAGTTCAATGAAAAACTGAAACCAAAGCTTGCAACCGTACCCAAGAGGGGCAGTGTCCAGAAGATGGCCGACGTCATAGTTGCGAGCCTGGTGGAGGCAGGAAAGGAAAGTGTAGGTAGGAAAGGTCAGGGTGCCAACACGGGAACTTGTGTACAGAGTGAATGAAGAACTGAAAAGGGCCATAAAGGGAAGAAAAGCTAAATGTGCTGCATACAGGAGAAGTAGAAAACTTAAGGTCGCGGAAAGCAACGAGGCCACAGTAGCAAAGGAATAATACCACCAAGCACGAAATAAAGTAAATAAGATTAAAGACGATAATCGGAGAGTACGAAATAGCAGTCTTATTAGGACGATAAGAACGACAGGGGGGGGGGGGGGGTCGAGTTCGAACGTATTTTGGAAATGGGTGAATAAACGTAACAAAGGAAGTAACCCACAGAGTATTAAAGTAGATGGCAGAGTTGATCAAGTCGCATTAGAACTAGTCAAGCACTGGGAAAAGATAAACGATAAGCGATGGGGCATGGAGAGCCCACCTGAGTGTCCGAATGGGGTCGAGGAAAACCTATCGAACTTCGTGTGCAGCAAAATTAAAACGGGGGAGGTGCGAAAGGTGATATCAAAATTAAGGAATGGAAAAGCGGGAGGAGTGGATGAAATTCCTAACGAGTTTATCAAAAAGGGGGAGAGGAACTCGTGGAAAGCCTAACTGCCCTATTCAATCTAGCCATAGAAAATCAAGAGGTCCCAAAGGAGTGGAGAGAAAGCAAAGTGACACATTTATTCACAAAAAGGGGGAAAAAGACGTTTTGGATAACTATCGAGGGATCTCTGTCAGTAGCAACATTGGAAAGGTTTTCTGTAAAGTCATTTATGGGAGCCTAGAGGAGGTGATTGAAGAGAAGGGTTTTTGTGAGAAATCCAGAATGGCTTCCGGAA
This sequence comes from Pictodentalium vernedei, assembly GCA_031216915.1. NCBI lineage: Eukaryota > Metazoa > Mollusca > Scaphopoda > Dentaliida > Dentaliidae > Pictodentalium > Pictodentalium vernedei. The sequence goes on along the minus strand of CM062294.1, from coordinate 212,373,824 downwards.
GGAAGGAGAGTAACTGACCATCTTTTCACGCTATCACAAATGATAGAATCCGCGAAAGCAAAAAAGAAAAAGATGTTTATAGCCTTTTTGGATGTCAAAAAGGCATACGATAGAGTATGGAAGGAGGGTATGTGGCGCCAGCTGGAGGCTCTGGGGTTAGGAGGCGAGTTTGTTGGAATTATGAAAGCATTATATAAAGATGTACAGAGTGAACTTAGCCTGGGAAACATTACAACAAAACTTGTGCCTATGGAGATAGGCCTAAAACAGGGTTGTATCCTTTCGCCCATCCCGTTTGCATTGTACATCAAAGGTTTAGGAGATGAACTCCTGCGTAGCGACGAGGGGGTAGCAGTTGGGGACTTGAAGATCCCAGGGCTATTTTTTGCAGACGATATGGTTCTAGTGTCGGAAAGCGAAGAGGGGCTAACGAAAATGCTGGGAATTGTTGGGAAATATGGGAGCAAATGGAGACTCGAACTTAATGAAAGCAAGAGCCTGTGGGCCGCAAAGTGGACCCCACTCGAAGGTGGAGAGTGGGTGAGTTCTGCATTCCGGAAGAGAACAGCAAACTTCTCAGTGTAGGAGAGACGGGTGATTACGAGTATTTGGGGGTAAATATAAGCATTACAGGAAGAGGCATCTACTGAAACCACACAAATAAATTGACTCTGAAGGGGAAGCGAATCCTTAACCAAATGAAACTTATAGGGAGAAACAGTTTCAATATGGTTTTCGTGGGGAAAATCATTTGGGAAATGGTGGGGCTGCCAAGTATAACATACGGTACGGAAGTGGTACCCCTAAACCAGACGGCCGTATAGAGCTTGGAAATCTCGCAGAACGATGCAGGCCGATGGATAACGGGGTCGAGTAATGCCGCAGCGCTAGAAGCAATCAGGGGTGAGCTTGGGTGGATGAGGATCAAGGACAGGATAGAACTGTTGAAACTCGGTTATCTTAATTATTTGGTAAATCTCCCCGACAGCCGATGGTGTAAAGTAATTCCTGAGAATTTTCAACTCAAATATCAAAACGGGGTGGATGGTCCAAGTGAGGGAGCTAGTAGAGAACTACTCATTGGAGATCTCGGACCTGGACGTTGGGGCAAACCAGGGTAAAACAATCGTCAGAGAAAGGGTCATGGAGGATTGTAACCGTAATTGGCGAGAGGGGATCAAATCAAGGAGGTCTTTGGGTGGCCTTCGTGATAAAGAGAGGCCAAGTTTTGAAGAGTACCTTGATGGCACCTTTGGGGGGGGGGGGGGCACTGTTGTTCAAGCTGAGGTCGCGATCCCTGGAGCTGAGGGGAAAAATTGAGAAAGACGGTGAAAGGGGGTGCCAGATGTGTAACTTGGGCATGGTGGAGACCCTGGAACACTTTCTTCTAGAATGCCCAAAGTATCAATCTAAAAGAATGAGATTCACTGGGAGTATAATGGGGAAGTGGGATGGGAGAATGAAGGGCATGTGGTTAGGGGGAGACTCAAATGAGAGGGTTAATATGCTAATCGGAGAGATTGGGAAGAATGGGGCAAGGGATATCATCAAGCAGTTCGTCTCCGAGTGTTGGGAGGAGAGGAGAAGCGTGGGAATAGGGAGGCAGTTGGGAGTGCAGGGGTAACCATGGCCTTCTCGTCCGAGAACCGCGACAAATCAGCGGCTGGCCAAAGTGTTATTATTATATTATTATCTATTCGGAAGCTGTGCTGACCGCCGATAAATCAAAAGTCAATTGGAAAGAGTATTTGTTTACATCTTCAAAAAATAACAAAATTAAACTTATTCTGTACGTGGGGAATGGTTTTATAATACTCAAGTTTTGAATTTGAAGTGAATATCTCTCTTTTTACGGAAGCTAATGTCTTAAATCTCTAAGCTAATACTAACAAATATTTTTGGACACAGTTTTCATTTAAATTTTTCTGTTTACGTATCAATCTGTCACACGTGTTTGCCAATGACACCTGAGTTTTGTTTTAGTTTCAATAGAACGAGAGGCGATGCCCCGAGTTCTATCCTTCCGCTGTGGCATGAGTGCCGCTTTGACGAACACACACACATCGTGACGTTCAGAGAATTCCTCAAACAAAAATGGTTTCTGCGGCCCTTGTAAAGATGAACACGTTGGAGTACGGGTGGTCGTGGCAAATTACATGATTTTGTTTTATACTTTCTATAAGTATAACTCACCTACTGTCAGAACAACGAGCAAGAGCAGTACTTTCATTTTTCTTCTGTGGTTGAAACGTCGAGAGATAAAATTGAGAATTGGGGCGTCAAGTGACTTATCTAAATCTAAGCATACATAAACATCTACTTTCGTGTGAATATACCAAATGGTTGTTTGTGGGAGCGTCACAATCCATACATCCAAGAAAACCGCCTACTTCTGTAATATTATATATCTGTTATTTTGCCACTGGTCATGCTTTGACCATTGCATACTGCATGTGTAGCAGTCCTGACAGTACTTTGACATTAGCGACCATTATATTTATTTATTTATTTATTTATTGGTGTTTTAACCCTTTACCCAACGTAACGACAAAACCGGCCAGCGCTATTCTCAAAAATCGCCAATTAATTTTCAAAATATTTTCATTTTTTGTCTCAAAAACATAGGTTATGACCCCTCGTTGGAACGAGCCCGTCGAGCTCGTTCCAACGAGGGGTCATAACCTATGTGTTTGAGACAAAAAATGAAAAAAAATTAGTTATTCAAGAATTTTTTTTGCAAGTGTCGTCTGCTTTTCATGTTAGGTAAAGGGTTAAGGTCACATATTTCTGCACAATGGCTAACCATGACCGTGACAGTTTTACGGGTGGAGGAAGCCGGAGTACCCGGAGAGAACCACCGAGCAACGGCGAGCAACTGTCAGCTCCCCAGCATACCAACTCCACACAAGCAGGGTTAGCATTGGTTGAAGACAGGTGCACCATCGACGTGCAGTACGCCTTAGTACACAGCGTCACCGTGCCCCCACGTGGGCAATGGGGGTGAAGTGTCTTGCCCAAGGACACAACGCGGTTGCCGCAGGTGGGATTCGAACCGAGGACCTCTCGGCTTGCAGCCTGCACCTCTACCAACTGAGCCACCGCGCCCCAGCGACCATTATAACATTCTGCTGAAATATGATTGCATTGTAACTTTTCGGGTCCCTGTTGTTTTACTCGACCGTGAATTCTCGATAGAAAGTTTTGGAACGGTCACAGTAACGTCTACTGGACGTCTGCTAATCAGACCGAGGTAGACCTCTCCTGCTACTGGGGCATCGATCGCCGTGCATTCAGACTAGTTGTCATCTCGACTACGAGGGCCTTTCTTCTCTGTTCTGTATGGGTTGCCTTCTTTGAAACTTCGTCTGTTTCTTTCGTCTGGTTATCCCACTGCCTGCTGAATTGGTCAGGTTTTCTGTAGTCACTAACGTCGGCGGTTTCGCCGATCACTGGGCATGGGATAATTCGCGGGCTATACTGCTTACTCTGGGATATAGGTCCCTCTGGTCGTCGACATGTCTTGCCGACCACCTGGGAAATCTGGGATAGCAGGTCAGCGAGTAGAATGGGTCGGTCAAGAGATGTGTATCCGGTGACGAAGGTATAGATAACTGGATACAAACACAGTAAATGAATTATTCTCAGTTCATGATTATTTACATAGATCAGAGTCGTTGTGCTTATACGGGTCTTGAAAACCAATGCTGCCGTCGAATGATCGCCAAATCTTGCTATAGATTTTTTCCAATACGCTCAATGGTGCGAGAAACGGAGAGTTTGGTTTTTATTTTTCTCCTTAGGATTGTATGCTACCCGTGCCAGACCAACCACTGATCTCCTAAACCCAAAGTAAAACCAAAGCCAAAAAGAATGGTTTCTCGCAAAGGCGCGCAGGGACGCTAATTAGCAAGCCGCTTTCAATCCTCAATTACTGTATATTACGTTTTTCTTTTATGTCTGGGCGTGGTAAAGGAGGAACCTAAACTCTCATCAATGAGCCGTATTTATAGAAAAAATAATGGACCACGTGATCATGATCTACGGGTGAAGTGGACAGACGTGTGATGTTTCAAAAGCTGTTTACATAGGGTGAATTCAGCTACCGGTTCTATGTAGGATAACTACCGCATGATTTAAAACTGGCTGTTCACTTCCTTTCTTAACCCTTTACCTAACGTGAAAAGCAGACGACACTTGCAAAAATAATTCTTGAATAACTAATTTTTTCATTTTTTGTCTCAAAAACATAGGTTATGACCCCTCGTTGGAACGAGCTCGACGAGCTCGTTCCAACGAGGGGTCATAACCTATGTTTTTGAGACAAAAAATGAAAAAAATAATGAAAATTAATTGGCGATTTTTGAGAATAGCGCTGGCCGGTTTTGGCCGTTACGTTAGGTAAAGGGTTAAATGTGGCTCCTCTGCAGATTTTGTCCACACGATTAAGTGTACCAATTATGAAAGAAATTTCAACATTAATGAAGAACAATTCTTGGACGATATCTAAATTTTGATGGAGACACAAAGACTTCCCTGAATTTTAGACTCATTCATCCATTAAGACACCATTTTCTTGTACAATTCTCGAACGATTTGTAGATTTCGATGGGAATAACATACAAAGAATTAACGGCATTTCAGGTTTCTACTCTCATCAGCTCATCATTTTTCTTTTCGGCAATAATCCTGGACACAGGAAGCATTTCGAACTTGTTATGAAGAATGGCCATAAAAGAGCACCCACACACTGGTATATATATACATCTGTGGCGCCCCTCGTGCCGTAGTGGTATGGCTGAAATACAATACACAGAGCTATGTTTGGGACTAGTACACCTCTCCGTTTTTGGTTCCATATTCAACAAAATTTTCGATCGGGCTGAAGCAATTTTTCGGCCCGAAAGGGAAATTTGTTAATTACCAATACAAAATCTGCTTTCTTCTCGAATTTAAAGGCCATAGTAGAGATAAATCTAACGATGGTATCTTTGTCTTCGGTCATATCTTAAGAGTACAGAGTCTGTGCACCCTTCCTTGCTAATTCCAAATGAGATTGCGATATCTCTCTCTCTCTTTCTCTCTCTCTCTCTCTCTCTCTCTCTCTCGCTCTCTCCCCCCCCCCCCCCTCTCCCTAAGAATCATGCCAGCGAGAGTGAGAAAGAACACGTAAATGTATAAATAAATTTATTGTGATGCTACCAGGTCCACTTAAAAGTGACACCTATCTGCCACGGGCGTTTCGTTCTCCGGTATACTCATAGCCGGTCCCCATAGCAGCAGTGCACTGAGGAAAACACTCTTGTAAGACAAGACAGCCACGGTCCCTGATATAAGACACATAAACAGATTTTTCCTCTCTCTCGTATACTCATATGCAACAGAAGCTTCTGGGCCTCCTGTAACAATTTAGAATTTACATTTTTGGTAAATATTCGAGTTTTCGTAAGATACAGATGAATTATGCACTTATTCTCTATGTAAGAAGTCGGATGGGGTGGGCGTACAAACACAAAATGGTGACGACGTTAGATAAAGAATTGTTAATTATGTAACATATTTCATACGCGGTGTTGCACTTGTTAAATGATTTGACTGTTCTATTTAATGTCCAAAGGGCATTCGAAACGGGGAAGATAGGTAGAATAGAGAAAACAAATCTTTTTAGGACTTGTGTTGTTTCATCACTACTACTTCTTCATCTCGACTCGCCAAATAGATAACCAAGAGTTGACTTATTCCACCTTTCGTTAAGCGAAGCCGAGAAACAAATTTTGTTTACTCTAAAATGTGAAGGACTAGAATGGGAAGCCATATCGCTTGTGGTAATGAAATAACTCGAACAACACACTGTAAACGGGTAAAACATATTCCCATAAAAGGCAATGATAAATGACGGCCTTTTTCAACTCCAAGAAGTTGTTGCTCTTCGTAAACTCGGCAAATCACTACCATAAACTGTTCGCTCAGAAAGATTCTTAAAGAGTTTGCATCGTATGGTTTTGGTTCTTGGATTTACACCGAGCATGTCGTAAATTAATCTGATCTAATTTCCCAAGAAAGAATTTTCCAAAATACTGCTGGATAAATTGGATAAACGAAATAAACACAGTTCGAGACTTCGAATATAATAGCACTGGTAATCTCGAGCAATTTGTAAATAAACAATAGCGCATGTTTCTACATGGGGAATCACATCTCCATAGGAGTTCTTTCGTCACTTACTCTCCTAAAAATACAAGTTTTGTTGAACGTTTTATGGTTTACATCCCGGACTATTTGATTTGAAATATGTTGCAATGCTCGTTTACAAACAAGGCAAACATTTCGCTTCAGGTCATTTCATTTACACACAGTACGACGTGGAGAGTGTATTGTCACTGAATCACCCACAAAGTGGAGATTCCACCCAACCAATAATTGCAAATTTGTTGCAAAGCATAACAATCACAAGCAAAGTTCCAGCCAATGGACCTCTTTTTTGGGGCAGGGTATTTTGTTTGTTTGTATAAAACTTATATATACAACTCAAAGTTTGCTAAGCACCAAATATTTGAAACATAAAAGTGAAATTTGTTTGTGACATATTTCCGATATGTTTGGTGGATATGATTGAGGAATGTATTGAGATGGTCCCCAGTGTTTACATTAGCTCTCTTGACAGGCAGACATTTCTTGACAGTCATGGAAAGCATGTACCCCTTGATTTTCATGATGTTTTCGTGTACTGTCTACATGTACATGACATGTGTAGGGTATTCAATCTTCATTTCAACACAAACCCTTGTGATTTAATGATTGAAGTAAGCTATCCGGGCAAGCGAAGATGGTCTCCGATCGAGAAGACCACGTATTCGCATTCCGCTGTCCCCGAACCACCGCCAGGCACGATATGAATGGACCATTGACCACTTTGGATGGACCAGAGAAGATTGGCAACCTGTCCTTTTTACAGAGGAATCAAGGTACTGCCTAGACAACACAGATAGGCGTTCTATGGTTGGGATAAGACCAGGAGAGAGATTCGATGCAGCCAACATTGCTGAGCATGACTGCTATGGAGGAGGGTCAATCATGGTCTGGGGAGGCATCAGCTGGGATGGACATACAGAGCTATGTGTCCTTGAATGTGGTACATTGACTGCACAACGGTATATTGATGAGATCCTGGATGTCCACGTCAGATTGTATGCAGGTACAGTGGGTGATAGATTCATTCTGATGGACGATAATACCCGTCCTCGTGTTGCCCATGCTGTCGGAGATTACCGACAGAGGGGGGGGGGGGGATTGAGCGTATGGACTGGCCAGCAAGATCCCCTGACCTCAATCCAATCGAACATGTCTGGAATGAGTTGCAGCTGGGAATTTCAGCCCGTCCAGACCAACCAATAAGTGTCCAGGAGCATTGTGCCATGCTGGTCCAAGAATGGAACAACACCCCACAAAGGACCACCAGGAACCTGATTGGGAGCATGAGAATGCGTTGTCAAGCTGTAATTAACAATAATGGGTCTCATTCTCGATATTGAAGCCATACCAGTTCGCTCGGTCAACTTTTTGTCATATTGAAAAATTTCCTGTTTTACCAATAATATCCATTTTCCATGCTTATCGTATTCAAAAGCTGAAAAATAATGTCAAACACAAATAAAGTCTAAATTTCTGTACTTACATCATTAAAGATATAATTAAATAAAATATGTATACACTTTTCATTACAATATTTCAACTAAAACGTAAAACAGGTAGTTGGATGTACTTGGTGCTTGGCAAACTTTGAGTAGTATATATTTACGTTTCCCCTCGGCTGATTAAGTTAGATTGAACTATTAGTTATTGTAGTTGTGCTATAGGAGGATGGATTTACAGACATCACACTATGTTCAAAATGTATGTTGAAAAAATTCATTTATAGAATCGTTCGAGTCAGAAAGGAGCGATATATTTTAGCCTTTTCCTCGTGTGACGTTCAACTAAAAGCCATGTAACTTACAAAATACGGGGTAAGTTTGTAATCGACTTTTGGACTGCTGTACATTTACTTGTCAGTCCAATGGAAAACCTTTAACTTAACAAACACCGGTGGACTACCCATGAACTGCAAATTGTCTTCTTGGGTCTCAATTTTTTTTCTGGTCCCTAAAGTAGGTACGGACTGAATCCATCCCCCGTGGTTCAGTACCAAGTCACCCGTTTGTAGTACACATGAGTAAAAGCTTTTGGTAAATTAATTTACTGGTCCGCTCTCCACGTGTTGTATATCGGTTTCGCTGCTGTCCTATGTTGGCCAGACCGCGTGATGGATCGTTCCTGGGATGACTGTTCTGCGGAAAGGAGCAAACATTTCTGCTTTCAGTAAATATCAATAATGGGTGGGAGGTTTGTTTAGAAAAATCAAAACCGGAAGTAAAATGAGTTCACTTTTGTTACTGTTTTTATTACCTTTTTTGTTACTGATAAAACTTTAAATTTCAGATCTAACAGATTTTCTCATGACAACTTTGCACAGAAAAGCAATGTTTGTGTTAGGAACATGCCTTCCAGATCCATAGGTCTTTCCATGTACTGTTCTGTACAGAAATGCAAGCTTAAAATGGAAAAATGACTAATTCACAATATAGTAGCTGCACGTATACTTTTAGTTCTACTCATAACTTCATCCAAAATCGCGAGCATAATAATAGGAAGTACGAAATGCCGAGGCTTATCTTCCGATTCTTGTAAACGACGAGACATGTTTTCTCGATGCAGGGATAAATTTGATATAACTTTTCTGGTCTATACGCATTCGAGCAAGAAAGTGGAAAGCTGTTGGAGGAGTGAATGGGGTTATGAGGCTGTATTCTGTTCTCACTCAAGTTCAAGCAGAGGCGTGGCTATACTTTTTAAAAATACATTTGGGTTCACCATACACAAAAGTATTTCAGATGTGGAAACTTTATTATTCTGAACGCTACCATCAAGGATAAAAGATTAACCTTTTACCTAACATGAAAAGCAGACGACACTTGAAAAAAAAATTCTTGAATAACTTATTTTTTTCCATTTTTTGTCTCAAAAACATAGGTTATGACCCCTCATTGGAACGAGCTCGTTCCAATGAGGGGTCATAACCTATGTTTTTGAGACAAAAAATGAAAAAAATAATGAAAATTAATTGGCGATTTTTGAGAATAGCGCTGGCCGGTTTTGGCCGTTACGTTGGGTAAAGGGTTAACCCTTTCAGTTGTGTATGGTCCCAATGATGATAGACCACAATTCTATGATGAATTATTCTGTAAGATCGAAAACATGGATAATGATTCAATCGTAATAAGAGGGGATTGGAACGTTCCACAAGATTACGAAAAAGGAACAATTAAATATAAGCAAAAAAACAACCAAAAAGCAAATACAAAAATAATGAATTTAATGGAAAAAATTGACTTATTTGATGTCTGGCGTTTAGAAAATACAGAGGAAAAACGTTATACTTGGAGAGGACCTGAAAATAAAATGGCGAGATTAGACTACTTGCTTTTATCATCAGACTTGCAACTCTTTTTCAAAAGGCAGAAATTCACACTAGATCGCTAGATACCGCTCCGACCATAACTGAATAAGCATAAAACTATCCATCAAATAGTTGCAGCTAAGCACTTAATTCTACGAACTGCACCTCAGAAGAAATCAGCGACAGTACTTGTCTTTTTCAAATTTCTCGGATGCCATAGAATTAAGAAAGGACGCTGATTTTGTTTACATTGGCATGGCGGGGGTTCGAACCCACGCCGAGAGAGTTTCCTTCGGCACCAACCGCCTAGCGAACCTATACTGAACCACGCACACCACTCGGCCACCGACAGACGTCTAGCGAAACTATACTGAACCACGCACACCACTCGGCCACCGACAGACGTCTGTCGGTGGCCGAGTGGTGTGCGTGGTTCAGTATAGGTTCGCTAGGCGGTTGGTGCCGGAGGAAACTCTCTCGGCGTGGGTTCGAACCCCCGCCATGCCAATGTAAACATAAAACTATCTTTTGATAACCAGCCCCGGGAAAAGGCATTTGGAAGTTTAATAACAGCCTACTCAGTGATCCAGACTATGTAACTGCTATTAAACAAGTTATAGCCGAAACAATAGGTCAATATGCAAATGATAACACAGGACGTTATACTATAAATAATCAGCTTCTTTGGGAAACACTAAACAGTATGATAAGAGGGAAAGGTATAGCACACGCCTCTTCTGTAAAAGGTAAGGCGGACAAAAGGCAACAAGAAATAGAAGATCACTTAAAAGTTCTGAATACTCAATTCGACAGCGGGAATGAGTCAGTGTCAGAAGAAATGAGATCACTTGAAAATGAACTTAAAACCCTTAGTGATAAAAGGCTTCAGGGAATAATAATGAGAACAAAATTAAAATGGACAATAGGGGGGGGGGGGGGGAACCTACCACGTACTTCTGCAACTTGGAGAAAAGACATTATACGGAAAAACCTATCCCCAAGTTAGTAAAGGATGATGGATCGGAAATTACTAATATACATGAGATTCTAACAAAGCAAAAATCATTTTACGAGACTTTATATTCATCAAAACTATCTAATAATCAACCTTTTGATACAGATGATACTTTTTTTGACAAAAGTAACCCCTTTTTTAACTTTTTTAGGCAATGACGGAAAAAATAAATTCTGTCGAAGGGCTATTATCACCTTCGGAAGGCTTGAATGCCCTTAAAGCTATGCAAAACAATAAAACACCCGGTTCTGACTGCGTCACCGTCGAGTTCTATAAATTATTTTGGAAAGGCATTGGCAATTATCTAATAAACTCGTTGAATTGTGGCTATGCATTGGCACAACTTTCAACTACAAAGCGACTCAGACTTATTACTTGTATACCAAAACAAAACAAACCCAAACAATACATAAACAATTGGCGCCCAGCATCCCTTATTAATGTAGATACAAAAATAGGATCCGCAGCAACTGCAAACCGAGTAAAAACAGTTCTTCCCAATTTAATTTCAGACACCCAGCTCGGTTTTATGAAAGGCCGTTATATTGGGGAGTGCACTCGATTAAATTTCGATTTAATTGCTAAAAGTGAGAAACTAGTCATTCCAGGCATCCTAGTTCTGATAGATTTCGAAAAGGCCCTCGATTCCCTGGAATGGATCTTTATCCAAAAGACGATGGAATTTTTTAATTTTGGACCATGATAAGGTGGTTTCAAACCTTCTATAACAACATTTCCAGTTGCATTCTTAATAATGACCATTGTTCTGAAAGATTCAATACAGAACGAGGCGTAAGGCAAGGTGATCCTTTATCTCCATATCTTTTTATTCTTAGTGTGGAAATTCTTAGCGCCTCTCTAAAATTTAATCCCACAATAAATGGAATAAAGATAAAAACTTCTGAATACCTAATAAGTCAATACGCTGATGACTCCACCCTGTTTTTAAGTAATGATGGATACTCTTTAGGCAATGCCCTGAATATGGTTAAACAATTCTCACTAATCTCTGGCCCAAGGGTTAATTTTGATAAAACGGAAGTAATATGGATAGGTTCCAAGCGGGGTTGTGGTGAAACATTATCAACAAGTGAACAGGTCGTTTGGAATCATTCCAGATCATTCAAAATTTTGGGGATTGAATTTAATCTATTTAGCGACAATTATATACTAAATAATTACACTAACAAAATGCAGAAAATAGCAAAATTGTTAAGTGATTGGTCATTTCGTAACTTAACAATAATCGGAAAAAGTACCATAATAAAAACTTTGGCTTCACCAATTCTGATACATTGTTTTATGGTTTTAGCAGACCCACCAAAGGAGTTATTTAACAAAATTCAAACAATTGTTTGTAATTTTTTATGGTCCGGAAAAGTAGAAAAAATTAAAAGTACAACAATTGTTTGCCTTTTTGATAATGGTGGAATTAAATTCCCCACGTTGAAACGTTTAGTCATGCTTTAAAAATGATTTGGATTAAGAAACAAGAGGCCCCAAAGGGCCTGAGGGCGCTCATCTGACATGGTAGCCTAAATATCAACCCAGAGAATTGATTTCAACAAGTTGCATCTGCTCCTCCTAAGAAAAGCTTATACCAAATATCCAAAGATTCTGACCAGTGGATCTAAAAAAAAGAAGATTTTTAAAGAATATTCCTCATTTTGAACAAAGTTATAATTCGAGCTCCCACAGGGACTTGGCTTTAACAAACTTGAATCTCCCCCCCCCCCCCCCCCCCCCCCACCCGAGGATGCTGCACACCAAATATCAAAACATTCCGACTGCTGGATCTGAAGAAGAAGATTTTTAAAGAAAATTCCTCATTTTGAACTAAGTTACAATTCAAGCTCCCACAGTGAGTCCAAATATGGATCTAGGGACTTGGCTTGAACAAACTTGAATCTCACCCCTGTAAGCATGGTGAATACCCAATATCAAAAGATTCTGCCTGCTGGATCTTGATAAGAAGATTTTCAAAGAAATTTGCCTGAAATGCACTAAGTTCGAATTTGAGCTTCTATAGTGAGCCCAAATATGAATGTAGGGAGCCGATTTGAACAAACTTGAATCAGATCCACCCCACAATGTTGCATACCAAATATCAAAAGAGTCTGCCTGCTGAATCTGGAGAAGAAGATTTTTTTTAAAATTTGCCTGAAATGCACTAAGTTCGAATTCGAGCTTCTATAGTGAGCCCAAATATGAATCCAGGGGGCTGATTTGAACAAACTTGAATCAGATCCACCCCTCAATGTTGCATGCCAAATATCAAAAGATTCTGCCTGCTGGATCTGTAGAAGAAGATTTTTTAAGAAATTTGTCTGAAATGCACTAAGTTTGAATTCGAGCTTCTATGCTGAGCCCTAAATATATCTGATTCACGTTTGTTCAAATCGGCCCCAGGGGGCCGATTTGAACAAACTTGAATCAGATCCACCCCACAATGTTGCATATCAAATATCAAAAGATTCTGTCTGCTGGATCTGGAGAAGAAGATTTTTTAAGAAATTTGCCTGAAATACACTAAGTTCGAATTCGGGCTTCTATAGTGAGCCCAAATATGAATCCAGGGGGCCGATTTGAACAAACTTGCATCAGATCCACCCCACAATGTTGCATACCAAATATCAAAAGATTCTGCTTGCTGGATCTGGAGAAGAAGATTTTTTAAGAAATTTGCCTGAAATGCACTAAGTTCGAATTCGAGCTTCTATACTGAGCCCAAATATAAACCCAGGGGGCCGATTTGAACAAACTTGAATCAGATCCACCCCACAATGTTGCATACCAAATATCAAAAGATTCTGCCTGCTGGATCTGGAGAAGAAGATTTTTTAAGAAATTTGCCTGAAATGCACTAAGTTCGAATTCGGGCTTCTATAGTGAACCCAAATATGAATCCAGGGAGCCGATTTGAACAAACTTGAATCAGATCCACCCCACAATGTTGCATACCAAATATCAAAAGATTCTGCCTGCTGGATCTGGAGAAGAAGATTTTTTAAGAAATTTGCCTGCAATGCACTAAGTTCGAAATCGGGCTCCTATACTGAGCCCAAGTATGAACCCAGGGGGCCGATTTGAACAAACTTGAATCAGATCCACCCTACAATGTTGCATACCAAATATCAAAAGATTCTGCCTGCTGGATCTGGAGAAGATTTTTTAATCTTTTTCCCATTGCCTACAGTGTTAAAAAGTGCTGACTCAGCACTTTTTCAAAGTCCTGAAAAAAGTACCTTGTGATCAAACCGATAGGGATTTTGTTTTTAACCATTCTATTCTACTGGATAAAAGTAAGCTTTATACAAAATAAGAATTCTCTGTGCCGTGCAGTTTTGGAGATATGGGAGTTTTAAGGTTTCTCCTATTTTTAGCTCCCGAGGTTCCCATGGGGCAATGAGAAAAATTTGTTTTATATCAATCAACTGCTTATGACCCATTATCATCTCATACCAAATTTGGTTCAAATCGACCTGACGGTTCTGAAAATAGAAATTTTAGGCGTGGCCAAAATTTTTGCCCCTCCCATAACGAAGGCAAATAATGCCCGACAAACTTCTCTTGAGCAAACTTGAGTCTACACCTCTAAAGAAAGCTGCATACTAAATATCAAGTCTCTGCTAGTTGTTGAGAAGAAGATTTTTTAAGAATTGGAGCATTTTTGCCCCATCCCTCTGCTCAATATGAGCCAAAACCTAATTTCACAAAAAATCAAAATGCCCTTATATAACCCCTACTCACATGAAATTTCATTAATATGCGGCCAGTGGTTTGGGAGAAAAAGGCCCAAACACCACCTTCACGACGGACGACGGACGCCGGACGACGGACGACGGACGAAAAGTGATCAGAAAAGCTCACCCTGACTTTCAGTCAGGTGAGCTAATTATTGGATCCTACCTCGTTGGCTGCATGGAAAACCCTTGTAATTGACGAGTTAGAATTGTTCGGAACTTATAACCTTTGGCACGTATAAAGAAGATTTAAAAGTAGTTGGAAAACATGTGAACACTTTCTGGAAGGATGTTCTTTTGGCTTGGGCTCTTTTGGACAATAACAGTAACCCAGCCCCCGCAGACATATTGGGCAGACATATTGGGCGAAACTATTTTCTTAAATAATCAAATAAAAATTAACGGACAAATTTTTTCAATAAAACTTGGTGTAATAAAGGTATTTACTTTGTAAATGACCTAGTATCTGACAACAACGGCCTCCTAACCTTCTCTGACTTCTCCAACAAGTATAACATCAATACCCCATTTACAGTTTTTCGGAGTATTATAAATACATTACCCAAAGCTTGGAAAACGGGGATCAGATCCGATAAGCCTCTGAATAATATTCAGCACAGAAACGTTGAGACGTTAAAATCTACAAATAAAGTCTCCCGAGCCTTATATTTTAAATTTTTAGAACTGCACACAACACCCTCCATTCATATGCAGAATAAATGGAATGAGTATTTGGATATAAATCTGCACTCTGATGACTGAAATTTTATATATAAAATCCCATTTACAATCACGGACGATATATATTTACAAAGTTTGCATTTCAAAATTGTCCACCAAATTTTGTATACGAATTCAAAACTTTATAAATGCAAACACTCTGAAACGGAACTAGGTACTTTCTGTTGCAATACAAAGGAGTCAATACTTCACTTGTTCTTTGAATGTTCTCTTGCGAAAGCAGTTCTTCTCAATTTTGGGGAACATTTGAAGGACAAGTGAGATGTTGAGTTCCCCTTCACCCCAGAATATATTATTTTAGGCTACAGAAATACCCACGCCCGTCCCAATAACACAACAGACTTCTATATGTTGATCTACAGAAAGTTTATTTATTGCTGCAAGGTGAAAAATAACCTACCAACCTATACAATTTATTGAACAATTAAGAAACTACAGAAATCTAGAACTCATGTCCAAATATACATACTCGAATAAACGTACAAAGGAAATAAATTTGAGGTGGAATACAATCAGTTCACTACTAACTGGTTAACCCCTTTTTGCATTTTGTATATACTGTTTTGTCACGATAATGTAGCGACAACGCAGATTGCGATCGGCGTTTATGACACCATGAAATGTTTACATGTTACTTGTAGCGACGCTACACAGTCTGGATGAGCACTGTGGGTTGCTTAGGTTGAGACGCATTGACCCTTTACCTAACATAACGTTTTGATAATATGTTGTTGCCTGCACAAAACAAATTTTTCAATTTTTTCCTTCCAGGCCACAGCCTCTGTCCCGTCGGTGGAGCGACTGCGATGATCACGCCCCAGTGATGGGTTATGGGCTGTGTTTTTGGAGGGAAGTGTTTGAAAAGATAATGAAACTGCAGATGCCTTTTGCATATGGTGCTGGTCGGTTTTAACCATTATGTTGGGTAAATGTCTAACGCACTTCTGTTAATTTCACGCCATTTCAGTTAAACAGTAAGGTGAACAATAACCCATTAGTTGCTGTATAGAATGGTTCATATTAAAAGGTGTCTCGCTCGAGTCCCCATAAAGAACAGACTATCAACCTACAGAGGTCATTACAGAGATAGTGCAGGACAGCAACTCAACCACTCTCACAATTTTTGCGAGAGTGGAGAGGCCACGACACCGGATTTTATATAAAATGACATTCATGCACCGACGTGGTCACATCTTTGTCCATGTACGTAAATTGATACGCATGTACCACCTCGATCCCATACTAAAACTCAGACGGCAGCTTCCTGCAACACAGTGCAGCTACAAATGATACTTCATATCACCGTGAATGAATAACAAACTTTGTTATTTTTCTTTCTGTGTCATGTATAAAACTGCTTTGTAAAATTATTTCATGAAATATGCCTTTGAATGTAATTAAAAACCTAAGATCTGAATAAAAAATAAAAACAATAAAAAATTTATTTACTGGTAAAATTAACTTTAATAAACCCAAAGATGTGCATAAGTAGTGAATTTTAATATATGTTCGCCGAAAGCATTTTTGGTTGAACTGTTTCCTTGAAATTGTCAGCATGCTTCGTGCTTCACCAACGTCAGATCTTTGTTTCTGAAATGAAAAAGTGTGTGCAGTAAACAAAATGTGATTGAAATCTCATTCCCACAGAAATGTTTTCAAACTCTGGACATCTTATGGCGACTCAAGTGTCGCGACAAAAGTTATAATTAGCGCGCCACGTAGCATAACAGTGTTATACGACCAGTGATATGTACAAAAATCGCCATTCAAATTATTTCATTTTCATTTCACGTTTTCCCTCAAAAATATCGGTTATGGATCTTCATTGGAAAGGCTCGTCCTCTCTGTAGGCGGAAGAGTGCGTGGAGCGAATGCTATGTGGTGTCCCTTAGCATCCACAATAACATGCGAAAGGACACAACCGAGTCCATATGGAAATGTGTCAAATGCAGTTAGCATTTCCTTTTGAGGATCAAAATGAATTAAATGGAATTTGAATTTAAAGTATCTTTTGGGGTATTACTTGCTTTTTCATTGTCGTGAAGACCAGTTCCGTTTAGAATTTTAAAAAAAGCAACAACAATTCATTAGGCCAGGAGATAACCTGCGGGCGGTCATTTAGGTTACGTAAGGGTTACTTTAATTGTAAAATACCCAAACGAACTACAGGTTACGACAAAAAAAGAAAACCTAAATCGAATTCCCAATCAAATAAGTCTGATAATTTTTCAGCACTTAACTTGACTCAAAAGTTGTACCCTTTATCCACGTATGACCAGAATGATACACTGTTTACATTTTAACAAAATTTCCATCAAAACAAATAGCAATAACTAACACGCGGTCTCGCCAAAGTTTGTCGTTGCTATTCATTTTGGCGGAAATTGTGTTAAGGTTCCGCTCCACAGTTTTCAAGGCATTTCCAAAAATGATTTGCCATGTGCTCTATTCCACTGCGAATAAAGCCAAACTCATTTGCATTAACCCTGACATGTATACATTTTCTAACTTGACTGAAACTAGTGAATAAAGACTGATATGAAATAACTGATACATATAATTGTGGGAGGCATACTTACTGTGGAATGTGAACCCCCGACATGAAAATTTGAATGAAAAATTTCCAAAACCACCTATTTTCAGGCACTTGACAGCCACGAGAGCAGAATTTTCCCAGCTTCAACAACTACCCAACCCTGGAGAACATTATCTCTGTTTAACCCTTTACCCAACGTAACGGCCAAAACCGGCCAGCGCTATTCTCAAAAATCGCCAATTAATTTTCAAAATATTTTCATTTTTTGTCTCAAAAACATAGGTTATGACCCCTCGTTGGAACGAGCTCGTCGAGCTCGTTCCAACGAGGGGTCATAACCTATGTTTTTGAGACAAAAAATGAAAAAATTTAGTTATTCAAGAATTTTTTTTGCAAGGGTCGTCTGCTTTTCATGTTAGGTAAAGGGTTAATAAAAAGAGAAAAAAACTCCATGTTTCTGTCTCATATTTGGGCTGCACACTTGTTAACAATCCCGTGTAGAAATGACGTCTGAAGCTTTTGCCTCATTTTCTGAGCCACTGTTTCACAAAAATCCAATGCTGCCTTGATACTATGCATCAGGCTTCCATTCAATGACCAAAGCATTAAATTCTACTTACCAACAATTTGTCCCGTGCTTTCAAATACCCAATACTGAAAATACAGACCTAATTTATCTGGGATCTGATTCAGGACCGGCATTTTATTTAAAAATTCATCCCTATACAGAAGTACGAACTCGTGGAGCGGAACCTAAGATGTAAACAACATGACTGGTGCTGTTCATGTAGGATTCCACCATATACTTCTTTCCTTCAGGTTACGACCATGTTATTAGCGTAACATGCTAACGGTTACGATATCAGCTCTTCATTTCCAGGCATGATTCATACATAGGTGATAACATATTTGGAATATTTGGATTTTTTTCATCGAAGGACTGTATGCTATTTTTATTGATTCGCTGTTACAAAAATACAACTTTTGAAGCTAGAAATGAACATTTGTTTTGTTTTAGTCCCATTCCAACTTTGTTAAGTCCAGTCAAAACTTCACTTAGGGTACTGAGATGCTGTTTTCGAGTCCTTTAACAATTAAAATATCGTCAATTCTTACGATAATATTGGGTATTTCCCGAATATGATTTTCCGTAGTACGATGGGACACGCCGGGGACTGGAGAAATACCATAACAAAGCCGTTGTAGTCAAATAAACCGTTGTGTGTGTAACAAGTTGTGTATTTCTTCGAAGTTTCTTCCTACTTCATTTTCTGATATGCTTGCCTTACATCAAGCTTAGTAAATTCTTCACTACATCCCAGCTTCGCATATAAGTCTTCTATTTTCGGAATCGGATAATTATCAATTTTACAATACAATGACTGTGACTTTGAAGTATCCTAACATTCCAATAGAATCGGCTATTGTAACAATTGGCCCAGTAGATATTACCCGCTCCGAAAACTCAACACGACGAACTGGTCACATTGAAGTCGATTTAATTGAGTTTGAGTTTTCTCGCGGAAGGCGTCTGCCAAAGGTTTGAATTTAAAACAGTTTAACTCTGTGTTATTGTTAATGTGGAATTTAGCTTTAACCCTTTACCTAACATGAAAAGCAGACGACACATTTTAAACAAAATTCTTGAATTTCCAATTCTTTTCATTTTTTGTCTCAAAACATTGCTTATGACCCCTTTTTGGAACGAGCTCGTTCCAGAGAGTGACCATAACCTATGTTTTCGAGATACAAAATTTAAAAAAAATGAAAATTAATTGGCGATTTTTTTTAATAGCGCTGGCCGGTTTGGCCGTTACGTTGGTTAACACCTTTCACCGTTCCATTGACCTTCTTGATATAAAGTAGAATGTTTATTTAAAAATTTATCAAGGTCTTCAATCGGGCTTAAGTGAACAAAATCCCAATCGGGAGAAAGGTAAAACCGATTCATTTCAAACTAGGATTAGTGCAAATATTAATGTTTTTCCGGCTGCCAGTTCCTTCACAATGTCCGAACATCACGAAATCATTATCTCCGTAGACAGGAATCCGCAACTTGGAAGCACCACACAGTGCAGATCTTTCTGGCTCGACCAGTCTCGACGTGAAAAATTGTTAGTAGCAACTTTTTTAATCACGTGCATCATTGCTTCTTGTACTGTTTATAAGTCTTTCACAGGGCAATAACAACAATTTACTCTATCAGGGACAGTCCCCTCTTGCCCCTATATCATTGTTTTCACAGTGATCCAAACTGAAAACACCGTTTTACAAGAGTCAGTTATCCGTGGTCAGGCCAAATGAAAAGAGGGGGTAACATATTTTTCTGCTGTCAGTGGTAGCAGAAAAAATATTTTATCTCCACTACATCTCTTCAACTCGTACTGGGTTGGATTGTGCCTTTCCCATAGGTGAAAGCCGGAAAAAATAATTTCTCATACCAATTAGGCACCCTCCCCCCCCCCCCCCCCCCACCCCCGGTTATTTTTGAAGACATGAATACATATCTTGGATAGAGTGCATCAAACCGTTATAGGGGTTTCAGGCAAAATATATATATGGTTGAAATTTGTGTCAACGTCGCTGGTAATGGTGGTCTTAACAGCTTGCCTGCTGCTGACAGATATTCCTGCTCGTATTAGGATTTTTCTTGACATTGAAATAAGTATAATTTGGACATATTTGATCAGAGTTTGCCCATGTAAACTGAATGGGCTTTTTCACCAATTGTTCGTTGAGTTAAGTTTAAATGAATTTTTCATCGTATCTAATCATGGCTGCTGTGGAGCAGCCTCGACTAGATTTGACGAAACATATATTGAAAATACTCAACGGGTTATGAGTTAAAAGCCTATGGTAGTTGTGCAAGAAAGATGAGTGGTGATAGATGCTGGTAGAGTAGTGTGTATCATTAGTTCCAAAGTAAGTGCTCTCTTCATCTACCGAAGTATAATCGAAAGAACTAAATATATCAAGCTATCAAACTAAGAGTGATACCACTATAGAAGTTACAGGGTTTTAGAGGGCCACAATTAGCTGATTTTCACGGACAAATGTAAATGGCAATGGCGTGGAATCTCCACCCCATTATATACACCACTAAATACGCCACTGAAACAGTATAAACCCGACACAACCCTTCGCGGCTACTTCATCCTGATAAATACGACATGTTGTCTTCAATACCCAAAATGGCTACTCAGCAATGTTTTGCTTTTGTTGCTTGCGTCTACTCATGTGTCACCATGTCAATGACGTTTTTGTCGTCGGTGACTTGCACCGTCTTGGCAACAATAGTAGTATGTCATATACAGGGAAAGGTCAGGGACACGCTCTGCCTGAGATCCTCAAAAGGTATCCTCAAATGCCATCCTCAAAAGATATTTTCAAATAGCACATCACCATATCATAGGCACCCTTAAATACCGAGATGAGTCGAAGAGTGGTATGTGGAGTCACTCGGTCAAGCAATTGCTCAATAGCTCATTTGCGCGATGGGATTCGAGTTGTCCGAGCGATGCCTGTTTGAGTCACTACTTGATAGTTTATTTGCTTGATAAGATTTGAGCCGTACCTATCTCTGCTCGTTTGCCTTTCGGGTCTGAGAAACAAAGAGGTCTTCGTTATAACAAGGGAGATAACTCTGCGTGGGCAGAGACAGATTGCGGGGAATCAAGCAATCTGACTGGAGATTATTAGACTTGGACGAGGGCAGAGGTCATAACAAGGGGTCGTCAAGAATGGTTACCAACAGAGTAGTTAGAATAGCGTCTGTAATATGTAAATCCCGAGGATCTGGTGTATCCGCACCAGTAAAGATACTCTTGTATCTTTACGGGTGCGGAACACACACTCGCACTATTTAGGGTAGCTTTACACTGCTTGCTACTATTTTAAGGGGGGGGGGGGGTCTAGGGATTCCGAGCCAGCAAAAGTACTCCTATACAATCGAACAGAACTTCCGAACTATTTATGGTGTTATAGTGCTATGTGCTTCTCTTATAAACCCTAAATAGGGCTTCACCGAGTCGTTCTTGGTGATTTGGGGTAGTTATCCGGTCTACTTTGGTAATTATACTCCTGTTCAATCGAACGAAACTTTTGTGACCTTTCGGTCCTATAGAACAAGATGGGGGATTCACCAAGTGATTTGGGGTGTTTTTGTGATTTGGGGTGATTATCTTGTTGTTTGTGATAATTAGATACACCCCAGTGAATTGATCGAACACACTCTCCGAACTCTCCCCTTCCTATTAAAGGGTTTTGAGTCACATTATATTCACATGCTGCCATAGAAACCATAATGGTGGCCTTTAATATACAAAATGGACACCGGAAACACATATCACCCTGAGTACTAACTCCACGTATCACTTTGGTAATGACGTCACAACATATCCGTTCACGCGAGTTTCTATGTCAACCAAACCTGGCGCCACTGGGTCACGTGACATCATGTCACTTCGGTGGTCCGGCCCCGATGTCCGGCAAATGATTCCTGTCCGCGTACACGACCTACTGCTAACATATCTGATACACAGGGAACAAAGTCAACTTAACGGTCGTTGACAAAATGTCTAAACGAAATAAATTCATAACCTTTCTACTACTACACGAAATTCGTGGCTTTATAGATACTGATTAACATTCGTGATGTCTGATTTAGAACTTGGATCAATATATTTTTCCAATTATTTCCACACATAAAAGCAACAACAGATATAATGATACCATCTTATTAATTTTTAAGACGTTTTGCAAACCACGTTTTTAAAGAATATATTATTGGTAATCAAAATACTGGAATACAGTCTGGCAGTTTGGTCCGTCAAAAAAAAACTACTACCATTTGTACTGCATATATTTTCCAGAGACGAATCCTGGAAACCCCCAGTTTATGTCTGAGCGGTTCCTTTCGTGGTATTCTAATAAAAATATTCAAATCGCGCAGCAATACTGTAACTGGCGTGGCGGAGGTTCGAACTCAGGCTGGCAGAGACTAAGAGTTTCCTTCTGCATAAAGCGCCTAGCAAAACGATACTGAACCAGTGACGTAGCTGGGGCGTCGGGGGAGCCTTACCTAAAAATTCTGAATTATATGATATACATGGGATGTCAACCAATGAAGTTACAGATGGCGTATCAAGCTGCACGTTCTTTCGAGTCTCAAAATAGTTATTTTGGAAATATTATTCAAAATTGAAAAATATCCCAACCACTACGGTCCCACGCACGTGAGAAGGACATCGCCTTGATACCCCGACTCAAGACTTCGATCTTACGTCGATCATCGGTGAGATGCCTGCGACATAAAAATGCTTGGACCCCTCCCTTTCTCCCGCAAAATAAAAGATTTATGTGCCTGCCCTCCTATTATGGTTACGTTTACCTTGCTACGCGCCTGTACTGAACGGAGTACAACACTCGACCATCGAGAGACCCTTGAAGGGAATGCTAGTTAAAGAAGGGTATACGGGGCTAGTGCAGAGCACACGTAATTCGCAATTTGCAGAATTAACAGAATATTACAACACCCAATTTCGCATACTGTAGTTTACGTATTTTTCCAATTTCTAGGATAGCTCCATCAGTCTAATTCAAGGGCGTAACTATGGGGACGCTTTCGTTTGGATTGGAGTGCCAGGTATGGTTCGCTCTTTCTAGAAAAGCATGTTCGTTCTTACAAGACCAGGTTTGCTACTTGGCATTATGTCGCACATGTAGTTAGTCTCATGCAAATGCGGTTCGTGTTCCCACTTGACCAATGTTGAGTCCGATACGTGCAAATTAAACAAGAAGGTGGGAATCTCATACGTTCCGACAACTGCAAGTATTTATTCACAAACGAATTTCCGGAGATTTTTAATTGGTTGAGGCTCATATTATAATAATTGGTGGTCTGAATTTGTTCATCAAAATTTGTTTTATTGCAAATTGTTGGAGAGTGCCATCAGGCGGAAAAATGGGATTCTTGAAGAAGCAAAACCTGCAAGGCACTCTAGTTCAATCAAACACACCTTTTATAGCTGCGTACTGCTGTTGTAATGATAATTTTCCAGGAATCCGAAAAAAATAAACAGATGGAATAACAGGAATTCTGTGAGAAATCCGAGTAAGTAAAAAATAGTTGTCGGGTTGTTTGTGGTAATTCTGCGAAATATTCGAGGATTTGGGGAAATTCGAATCAGAAAAATTATTCCAGTTTAATCGAACACATCGTATAGTACTACGTACTACCAGTATAAGCCCAACATGGGGCCTTCTCCATGTCCGTTTCAGTACTTTCAGCCTGTTTCTGGGCATTTGGGCTGATTTTCGGGTCTGTTTGGGTAATTATATACACATTTTGAATCGATCACACCCTCTAAACACACCGCCGTCCTATTGTACGTCATTGGATCACATAGCAGCCGCGTATTACCATAGAAACCAAGATAGCGGGCTCCTGTATAAAAATATGGGCGACAGAAACAGGTGCCATCCTAACAACACGCGCTGCGCATGCACAACGAGATCGGGTATCACAATTGGGATGGCGTCACAATATGGCCGCTTTAGCGGGCTACCATAACAACCAAATATGACGTAGCTAGGTCACGTGACTATGACGTCTTTTCGGGGTCCAGTGCGGGTACCCCAAAAGGGGACGATCCATCCCTCCCCTACTGCTGTCCACATATATAATTGCATTTTTGCAGGGTAGAGGCAGCCATATCAATCGCATTAACTACTTGAAATAGGATAGTAGTCAAGCTACAGGACCACCAGTCTAATGCCTCAGACAGTCCAGCGCTGTTATCAGCTGTTTATTTACACACCTATCGTGGAGTTTTCAAGCAGAGTACCTTGTTGAAATGTGAGGTTCCTTCACCCACAAAAATATACAGATATTTTTTTCGCACACCAGTTTTACATATTCCAACCAATAAGCATTGAATTCTCCTTCAAAGCGTTAAGATATTAACACAATAGGCTGAATTGCGCCGTGAATTCATAAAACTATGGTTATGGTGAGTTTTATAACTAATGGTAATGTCATATAAAATTCTGTCAAATCAAGTCTCCATTGAGCAACATAACTGATAAAAAAATGAATGTTCATGGTATTTTTTTATTCAGTCATCCAGGAGGGGGGGGGGGGGGGGGGGGGTGGGGGGGGGGGGTCTTCCAAAAAATTCCGGACACAAGGTCAGGGTGGGTGGGTGGTCGGATGGGGGCCAAAACACCTTTTTTCCTGGAGTTGCAATTTTTTTCCTGGTGGTTTTTTTCATATTATTTTCACATAACAAGGCTATATTGTTGTTTAGTAGTCTAATAGGCACCTGTTTGTCGGGTAGGGTTAGAGAATAAGGCCCCACTAGGCTGATTAGGGGATTTGTTCTCTTTTTTGAAAATTAACTTAGATGCATTAAAGAACTGTGTACTCCAGTTTGACTAAAAACAATCAGTGGAAATGTATGAATTTTAATTTGGGAATGGTTAACATAATTTTCATAGCTGAATCATCACGACACAATTTGGATTTTATAATGAGTAGCAATGTGTTTAGCAGAACATCTAAAATAATGTACAAAATTTACGGAAAATAATCTAAATGCCCAGTTTCTCTGAGTAGAGCTCTTGTAACCTGAAACTAATGAAAATTCTCACTGTGCATCTTTGATATAAAACCCCACTTACTTAATTCAAGCTCATAGTGATAGTACCAGGGTTTTCACAGAGGGTTTGTCTGGCTATCTCGTGAAAACATGAAACAAAAGTTACAGTTAATATTTGAATTGAAAACTGACCCTGACTGAGACAGAGTATATAGATGAGTAGCTGAGCATAATACAATGCAGCAAAAGAAGATTATTTTAATCCTCTATTTGATGTTCACAAAAATAGTCTAATTCTTACATGACATGCTGTTATATGCAGAAATCAATGCTGACAATTTTTCGGAGACGGACCAGGACGGACAGTGAGATTTACAATAGTGTTACATGTAGGTGACAGATTTTCAGCTTTCCTACGCTATCTTCTATCTTTTGAGTAATGACAATTGGCTGAAATCTCAAACCTGGACACTTAGCCTGTTGTCAGGTCATTAAAATTAAAACTTCTTCACTAAATTTAAACTGTTTCTTCAGTCTCGGAACTTAACACATGAATGATAATTATTATGAGAGCATTGAGGCCAGAACTTTCAGTTCAGCATTTGTAATTCATGCATTTCAATAATATGCCAGTATACACTACGCCATAGTGTATATAGGCATATTATTGAAATGCATGAATTACAAATGCTGAACTGAAAGTTCTGTCATCAGGTATTAGAACCACCAGAACATAAAGATGTGAAAAAAAAGTTATCAGGATGAAACATTCTCTGTTTCTCAGACTCCAAAACTTTCATTAGACAACCAACACCTGTTTTTCATTACCCACTGTGGTGATACACTGAAAAAATATAGGTGGTGGGTGAGTGTCCAAGTGGTCAGAGGAAAATATTTTTTTTTGCACGTGGGTGGGTGGGTGGGTGGTGGTCAAAAGGTGGAAAAAAGTATTTTAGGCCTTGTGTCCGGAATTTATTGGAAGCCCCCCCCCCCCCCCCCCCCCCCGAGTCATCTGGAATATATCAGTTCGTTTTCCGATCAACTGATATATTCCAGGCGTATAAACCAAAACATAGGCGGTGGACTATTTGAGGCCTAGACTGGTTCCGGACCATAACAAAGTTGAATTCCTCACAGGATTTGACTGGTGGAGTGAGAACTTGGATAGCAGTGTAACGTAACGAAGTTTATAACCATATTATTCCACATACTCGCAATGCGCTACTTCAAACGAACACATGTTGCCATAGGTATGGTGGTCCGAACCACATACAGGGTCGTATTGCATTGTGCACATTTTCATGCAATTATTGTGTATTATCTGGCGCTCGGACGGAGCAGACAGTGCACCTGAAAGAAAAATGAGATCTTTTATTTTATAATTTAAGCGGTGCATATAATTTTATAATTTTTTAAAAATCTTTTTTGGTACTCGATTTCATCGCGTGTATTTAAACAGATAATCATAAACTCCTTGAAGGTATAAATACACTAAATTTTAAATTCCATTACTCTCCATTATTTTAATTTAAATATTGTCCCTTGGGTGCAACAAGACGCCATCTGCATGAATTTGAATATCATCCCTTGTTGCACTCATTGGACAATAGTTTTGTTTGAATAACCAAGAACTCTGGAAATAAGATACACACTGAACCAAAACGGAAAGGCTCATTTAACCCTTTACCTAACATGAAACGCAGACGACACTGGCAAAAAAAAAATTCTTGAATAACTATTTTTGTTTAAATTTTTTGTCTCAAAATCATAGGTTATGACCCCTCATTGGAACGAGCTCGACGAAAAATAATAATAATGAAAATTAATTTACGATTTTTGTGAATAGCGCTAGTCCGTTTTTACCGTTACGTTGGTTAAAGGGTTAAAAGTATACAAAATAATTCGGCCGTTTGCAAATTAAATGTATATCTCAGTAATCAGGTTCTGATTATCATATCATTGGCCAGCTATTGTATGTGAATAAAGATGACGTTTTCTGTCGAACCTAAAATTGCATCTGTTTTGGTGTGTATACCCACGATATATCCGTCGTGGACTGGTCGAAATCCAAGCGTGGGCAGTGATGTCTACGCATGCGTTTATCAGGTAATAAAAACCATCATGAGCAAAATTTTAATTAATTACATTTTTGGTGAATATGTCTAGAATAAGTGTTTGGAATTATTGCGTCCGTGGAAATATTGCCAAACCGTGGAAAATGACCAGTCCACGGCGGCCGTACTGTACTCTATGGACTGGAATTTTAGAGGACAGCAAATCAACATTTCAAATTAACCATCGAGGAGGACCATTTTTCGACATTTACTGAAAAGTTTTATTTGACGAAAGTTACTATCTGTAAGAAAAGGCCAAAAGAAAACACAAGGCCGGTTTTAAAAAAAAACAATGATTCAAATTGTCATGCCTCAACAAAATATCACTATGTGATTTAATGTGGTCCCACAGTGTCATCGAGAGCTTGTGTCAGTGCTTCAAAGCACCATAAATTAATAGACTAATAAATACGCCAGCCCAATGGGGCCGTTCAATTCATCTGTAGACAAACACATGATGCAGAAAATCTCATTACTGATCTGAGAAACCAGGAATCGGCACGACTTACAAGGTAAACTTACCAGGCACAGCTTCTATGAAATTAATCTTTTTATTCACAACCCAGCTCAAGAACTATTTTGACCACGCAGTGAGGTCCATGTTTGCCAGACACCAGGTGACCTGGCAACTGGGTCGCTCTGTTCACAAACGAATCCAAGACCGGAAAAGAGAATTTCATCACAGTAAAAGTCGTGTATGGAAAAAGAGAAATACAATAACAGCTGTTTTACAGAGTATTTCTTTTAAATGGTGTTTCAAGTATAGAGGCTGCCGATGGCTCCACGCAGCTGTATTGCATCAGGACTGGTAACCTGTCTGGACAGCGAGGCACAGATAAAATCCGCTGTCCTGTTGTGTGTCCCTGTGGCGATTGGACCGGATTCTGATTTTTAGAAGATAACACGCGTCCTTGTCGTGCTGGAGCAGTGACACAATGCATTTAATATAATGAATGAAAACAGCAATTAATCTTATATATCTTGATATTAATAGTAGTAGGAGAGGGATAGACCGCTGCATTTCAGGGAGACCTCACAGGGGGGGGGGGGGGGCGGAAGGAACGTAGTAGAATATGTACCCGAACGGCCCCGGATGGTCGGAGGGAAAGGTGGATGAGAAGGGAAGTAGTAGGAGATGTGGAGATTGGCCCAGGTTAATCGGGGATCTCGTGGGGGACCCCCGGAAGGAAAGTAATAGGAGAGGGATGGATCGGGCTAATTCAAGGGGGGATAAAGGTGGAGGGGGAAGGGAAGTAGTGAGAAAGGAATGGATTATCCAAGTCAGGGGCACCTCGCAGGGGACATCGGAAGGGAAGTAGTAGGACATGTACCAGAACGGCCCTGGTAGGTTGGAGGGAAAGTGGACTGATAAGGGAAGTAATCGGAGAGTGATGAAACGGGGCCGGATTTCTGGATAATCCTCCTTTTTGTCGAAAAATAAGTTCATTCCTTTGTATAAAAGTAATTTTAAAGGTTCGGATTTCCCAAAATCTTCGGTTACTTTCAATTTATCGAGTTCGATTTCCTTCGGAATAATCAACTTCTCTTTATTTGGCTCGGATTCCCACCAAATACTTGGTTTCTATCTGTTTATTTCAGGTAGGATTTCTGACGATTCCAGCATATAATAGCAATACGTAGTGCTATAAGGTATGTTCGATTGTCCCGGAGTATACTCCATTAGCGGAGAAAGGACTTTTAGTTGGAACATTTTTGGCTTAATGGTTACAATTTTTTTTTTTTTTTTTTTTTGCTTTTTCTTGTCTATTCTGATAGTTCTGAACCTATTCTGGATATTCTTGATCCGAACACCTTAAGACATGTTTCATCTGGCCAATCAGTGTCCAATCAGGTCACTTTACTTTTTCACCAAGTATCCTTTGCATCCCAGTTTCAGCACCCCTAACTAACAGATGTTGGCTTTTGGCACCTCTTTTCTGTCGTATGGGTCCATAAAGGAATCCCTCAATGAGGTATAATCCGCCATCCATCTTATCTTCATCTGGGTATCGAACGACTACGTCCCGTCACACCCCACTTCCAGCACCCCTAACTACCAAATGATTGGCCTTCCGCGCCCCTTTTCTATCATATGAGGCACTGAGAGGCATGAGGAAATTCCTGAATGAGGTATAATCTACCATCCCTGTTATCATCATCTGGATATAGAACGGTAAGGTCCACTGGCACCCCACTTTCAGCACCCCTAAATAACAAACAAATGGCCTTTGGCACCCCTTTTCTATTTTATGTGGCCATGGTGGCCATGAGGAAATCCCTTAATAGTGTATAATCTACCATTCCTCGTATCCTCCAAAAATTGGAGGATACCTGTGATATGGCGATGTGCTATTGGAGGAAAACTTTCAGAGGATACCTTTTCGAGCTTTTCGAGGATATCTATCTAAAGATAATTAAGGGTCCTTGTATCTGTTCAGTTCCTGGCGTATCTAGGTCACGACTGATGTCATGTCCATAGTCACTGCACTCCGCTCCTTGATTAGCTTCCACTATAGTTATCCAATACCATACTCTCCTACCATCTTTGCAGCTTTGTGCTATTAATACTGACTGGTAGCTACACTACAGAATTACTAGCTATCTCTGATTCTCTCGTCGACCAATCTATTTATCCAAGCCCGTATTAGTCCACACAGTTCCTTACCCTTTTGCGACCTCGGTACCTAATATTACGTACGAAAATTGCCGTGCGTTGCGACTTCGGTTCGTAATATTACGTACTCCAACTGTGAACCCGAGCGGCTGTTTTTTCGTCCAGGAACATGATACTTGATAATTTCATTAAATAGGATGGGTCCTAAGTGTATGTGTGTGGTAAACTAATTAATATTTTCAACGTTTAGCCACAAGGCTGCACGTTACAAATATTAATTGGTCTACCCCTAAATTATGAAAATGGACTCTTCCTGTTGGTGTCCTTGAACGGATATGGAAGATACCACCAGGCTTCAAAGGGCTAAGTACTGCGTTTGACGTTGCCAAAACCTGATTCTTCGTGACGTTAAAACGTCACGATAACCATAGTCGGAGATGGTTAACCCTGTGTAAATAAGGATGCCTTGCATAATATTATAAGAAATTGCCTCTTGATCGTATCGAGACTTGTTTATGTGCTACTATTATTCTCCATAAATTCGAGCCAATAAAGTGATTTTGGGTGGGTTTTGATGATTTGGGGACAAGTACGGTTAACGGGGACGATTGGAGGATACCTATAGTGTGGCAGTATGCAACTGAAGGCTAATGGTCGTAAAAACCTGTAGTTTCAACAACCAGGGATCCACATCTCCAATTACTTCCTTTCTTTAGTTACCAGCATGGGCTCCCATGAGATCCCCAAATCTGGGTCGATCTCCACATCTCCTACTACTTCCCTTCTCCCCACCTTTCCCTCCGGCTAACCGGGGCCGTTCGGGTACATGTCCAACTACTTCCCTTCCGGGGTCCCTTACGAGGTCCTCATGAATTGGACAGATACATCCCTCTCCTACTACGTCCTTTCTCCCCCCATCTTTCCCTCCTACCAGCAGGGGCCTTTCGGGTACATGTCCTACTACTTCCCTTTCGGGGCCCATGCGAAGTCTCCTGAATTGGCACGATCCATCCCTCTCCCACTAATTCCCTTCTCCCTCCACCTTTTACTCAGACCAACCGGGGCCTTTCAGGAACATGTCACGCTACTTCCCTTCCGAGGCCCATGCGAAATCTCCTGAATTGGCAGGATCCATCCCTCTCCTACTAATTCCCTACTCCCTCCACCTTTCCCTCCGACCAATCGGGCCTTTCGTGTACATGTCCTACTACTTCCTTTCTGGGGCCCATCCGAAATCTCCTGAATTGGCACGATCCATCCCTCTCCTAATTCGCTTCTCCCTCCATCTTTCCTTCGACCAGCTGTGGCCGCTCGGGTACATGTCCTAGTACTTTACTTCCGGGTTCCCCTGAAAAGTCTTCCTGAATTGGCCCGACCCATCCTTCTCCTACTACTTCCCTTCCTCCATCTTTTCCTCTCCAAAATTGGTCTGATCAATTCCTTTCCTACTGCTTCCCTTCCTTGGTCACTACCCTTGAGATTCCGCAATCTGGGACGATCTCCACGTTCCAACTAATTCCCCTATCCCTCCACCTTTCTCTCCTGGCAACTGAGACCGTTCGGGTACATGTCCTATTAGTTCCCCTCAACGGTCCCCTGAGAGACACCCCTGAATTGGCAAGATCCATCCCCCTACTACTTCTGCTCTTATGTGGTCACATGCGGGATCCGCCATGAGATCCCCCACAATCTGAGCCGATCTCTGCATCTCCTACTGTTTCCATTCTCCCAGTGTGGTCCGTTTCATCCCACTCCTCCAACTATTGATATTTTGTATTATGCACCAATATAGAATCTCTTTTTTGTTCAGAATATGTGAGCGACTCATTCTACTATCCTCGTCGGGCGGGCTTGGTCGTACGTATTTACAGGGTGATTTGATTCAACCATATGCGAAACGCACAAGATATCCAAATTTTGCTATTTTAATTCATTAAATTTTCGCAAATTTAACCCTTTACCAAACATGAAAAGCAGACGACACTTGCAAAATGAATAACTATTTTTTTTCATTTTTTGTCTCAAAAACATAGGTTATGACCCCTCATTGGAACGAGCTCGACGAGCTCGTTCCAATGAGGGGTCATAACCTATGTTTTTGAGACAAAAAATGAAAAAGTAATTAAAATTAATAGGCGATTTTTGAGAATAGCGCTGGCCGGTTTTGGCCGTTACGTTGGGTAAAGGGATAAACAAAACCATATTATGTGACCCCAGCTCGTTCCATTGAGGAGTCACACGATATGGTTTTGTTTTAATTTTTTTCAATATATTTTTATCAAATTCTCGATTTGAAAATTACGGAGGCAGATGTAGCCGATTCGGTGGGTTAAGGGTTAAGAGAAGCTATGTATAAAAAAAGTGGGATTAAATGTAACGGGTCGTATTGGTTTAAAATTTTTTTCCGGGAAACACGATGACGGACGGAGGAGATAATATCGTGGGCCCGACGGGTTTCGGGTTAAATCAGCAGCAAAGTCAGGATCTTAAAATTAGGGAGCCAATTTGCAATACGGCGGGAGGAAGGGTGTCTCCAGATCGATTTGCCGAAGGCATATCTTGAAGGAATTCGAAACTTGTAACTAAAGCCCGTGCCGCAACAACAAATATTTCGTCCTATGTGTTCAAGTTTGGGCTGGGGTGGGTGGCGGTGTCTCTTTCTCTCGTAAGTGGAGGATCCAGACTTTTTTTCCAATTTTGATGCTCTGATAGAGATAATGTAGCATCTGGAGGTCGTATTTTGAAAATGTCACGGAAGGTGAGGGTTGGAAATTATAAGTCGCATTTTGAATTTGTGGGAGTGGGGTGGAAACGATGCGATATTTGGAGGACCTTTTGTAGTAACTGTCCACTTTTGTAGTAGCTCACCACTTTTGTGGTAGAAAACGCCCACTTTTGTGGTAGCTCACCACTTTTGTAGTAACGTCGCCCACTTTTGTAGTAAAATGAGGTCTCCACTTTTATAGTAACCATTGCCCACTTTTGTCATAAAAAAACAAAGTCACCACTTTTGTAGGAACTTTTTTACCACTTTTGTAGTAACATTTTCAAAAACTGTTAGACTTTGAAAATTTTGAACAAACCATTTCATTTCAGATGTCCACACGAAATGATCAGATTTTCATCTCCATCTTTTTATTTTAGGTTGAGCTCTCTTTGTTGAGATTACCATGACAGGAATATATTCGGTCTGTCCGTTCGTCCTTCAGCCAGTACTATGGGCATATGTGGGTGGGGTGTCAGGTCGTTTTAAAAAGTTTTTGTGGGGTTTCTATTTGTGATTACATATTGTGTATTTTATATTCAAGTATGTCGTTGTGTGATAAGGCATGCCGCTCATTGAGTATGTCCGTACATTTAACCAATGCTAACCCTACTTCAGTGGGATTAGTAACTTAAACAGTTTGACAGTGACTCGTCTCTGTCCTATAGTTCTCCCCAGCTTCCTCCCCGTGACACTGTCCAGCACTCTATGACTCTGGCTGTTTACGTGTTTAACCCAAATTAATCAACCTTGGCATTTCCCAAGCGTTACAAAAGGTTTTGACGATACTATGTTTCGGCAGTTTCATTTCAGATTCACCCTTTTTCATTCATATGAGAATGGTGTGAATTGGCAGGGACTTAGATCAAAGATTTTCAGATCGACGAAACGGAACTCTCTGCCCAAAGTTTCATAGGTTAATTCTTTGTAATTTTGATAACATAACATTTCTAACAGACTGGATTCCCTGTGCTATTCTTTGATGTTGAGGTGCTGGTCCTTTGGGGGAAAATTAAAGTTGTCGACTTCTATCATGTCGAAATGGTAAAGATATGCGAAGTTGTCGATTTCTATCATTAAAAAAGACGCACCTGTAGCAAAACCATAATAATGACATTTTTGCAATTTTGCTTTTTAGTGGGCTCTTTTTATTATAACCGAAACTGCATCTTTGCGCTATTTTTCTTGTAAAGAGAAGATTATTTTTCCCTTCTGAAGAGAAGCTTTTATTGCGATATTTAATCTAAAGACGAATATTCAATACAGGTGAGTATTACGTACATAATTATTTCAAATTAAACGTCGTTGGCACATGTAGGAAAATCCTGTCGAGGAGAGACTTACATAGCGACGAGCAGGGGTGGTGGTGGTGGTGGGGGTGGGTAGTCAGGTCCCCAAAGTCAAAGATGAAAGCGGTTGTCACAAATTCTTAGAGAACACTTCGGCTGTTATAAGGGGTTGCAGGAGATCCAACACTGACATCTGATTTAGGAAACAGTTTCCGTGGACCAAAACAAAGGTGAATGATCAAATATATGGAATGTTTGAATACTTTTCATCTCTGTGGTGTGGTGCGATGAGTTAATTCATGAGAATTTTCAGTGATTTGTACGTTTGCTCGAAAGTTTGAGATTCCTTGGAGGTAATTTGGTTGTTTGTTACAACTACTAACCAATCAATCAATTGTTATGTTCTTAATATGAATATAACAATTGGTTGATTATTTTGTAGGTCTTCCTGGACCAAATAGGCCATTTGTCTCCAGACGTCAAATATGGAGGGAATAATAATTAATGAATGAGGTAATTAAAAATTATTTATAGTAGTCCGAGATAAGATTAAAATGGTACATATATGATTGGCGAAAAAATGACTGTCGGAAAAGTGGCGGTGGGCACTTCCATTTGAGCGTTTCCTTATTTCTGGCTTCCAGAGGCTCCCGGTACTTGGTTCCAGAGTAATTTAGATATAAGCGAAGATTTGGACTCTCCTCCCCTTCCCCACATTTTCCATTACTTACATGTATACGCGGCCCAGTGTTACTCTTTTTCCGAGCCAATCTAAGGGGCTGAAAACAGGGTTTTTTTGTTTGCCTCACGTCTTGGGCCCTACACTCGAAGCCCAATACTCACATCACTTAAAGCACCAGTTACAGAATATAAGTTAGAACCATTATCATTGTCTCTTCTTGGTTAGCATGTGGCACGAATACCTGGCAGAACAACAGATTAGGTACTTCAATATCTGGCTAACATGGATCCCCATCATTTCAATTCTAAAATAAATAATTTTTCGTACGAAAAATGATTCAGTGCACACAAAAATGTGTTTTTATTTATTATGAGACAAAAATAGACATACAAACTTCGTTTTGAAAGAGCAATTCAATTTCTTGTTATCTGCTTGTTTTGCATTTTTCTGTCGAAACATAGCTTATAGGCTCTCACTGTAACGAGCTCGCCGAGCTCATTCCAGTTAGAATCATAGAGTATGTTTTGAAAGCACAAAATAAAACATTTATTAATTTGGCAAAAATGTGTTTTTTTTATTATATTCCATCCCGGAACACTATAAGGCTCAACGAGTGTTTACCAGTAGGGGATGGGAACTCAAATTCTGTGAGCGAAAAGTGAAAGTTTTAATTGCATTATTTAGCAACTGGAAAAGGCAAACATTTCTTTCATAAACTTGTAATCTTTAATGTTCCCGCGCACATGATCATGTTTCTTTCTTCAGAAGATATTGCAAAATAAGAAACAGAACACCGGCGTCTTCAGTATTCTTTGTTTTAACCAAACTGAATAAAATGGAAGCGTATTAGTGCCAGTCTAAAAAAGATGAATGATACTATATGTCCTAATTTAGAGAAGTATATATGTCCTGATACCGAGATAATAACTCGTGATTGAGAGATACTAAGTCATAATTAGGAAATAATAACTCCTGTTTAGGAAATAATTAGTCCTAATTAGGAGATAATATGTCCTAACTGGGAGATAAATCCTAATTAGGAGATATGTCCTAATCGGGAGACGATACCTCCTAATTAAGAGATAATAACTCCTAATTAGGACTTATTAACTACTAATTAGGAGATACTATGTCCTAATTATATCTTAGTATCTCCTAATTAGCAGATAATAACTACTAATTAGGAGACAATAGTCCTAATTAGGAGATAATAACTCCTAATTAAGACACAGTAAATCCTAATTAGGAGATAATTTGGTTTATAATTCCCAAATCTTCCCTTCAAACTCAATTTGTTGGTGTCGTTTCGGCGCGGTCCTCAATTTGTTACAGAAACACCAGCCGTCAGGCATTCGTTATAAAATTTGCTGTTTACATTTTGTACCTCTAAGATAAATGATCACCCCCACCCCACCTCAATCCATCCCGTGAAAAGTAGTAAAAATAAAATTATATTAGAAACACCCTGTTTCCATTTATTTCTTTCGAAGTATAAATTTTGACTCCTCCTTACCTCAGTCTGACATTCTCAGAGTCGAGTTCTGACCTCGGGCAGACTTCTATCTCCAGGACCGACTTCTCCTAACCTCTCGGGCCGACAAGTGCGGGCCAATTTTTCCGGTGCGACTTCTCTGGGACCGATTTCTCAGAACCAACTTTTTCAGACCGACGTCTTCTGGAATGGGTGAAAGGGGTGGGGGTGGGGTAGATCTTCTGTATTCACTCGGCCATCCTTTCATGATAGACGCGAGCAGTAACACGGGTGTCAATAGAACACGTTTGTCCCACAAGACATGTTCACAAAAACGTTCTAGAATGTGAAGGGAATTTTGAAACGTTCTGACGGCGCCGACGTTATGACGTCATAAGAGGGTCCCAATTTTAGACTCTAGTATGAATACATGCGGGAGGCCTATAGCGCGCCAGTATTGGTAATCGCTTCTATATACATAGAACTTCTCTAGGGATATGGGTATTGATGTGTGAATTAAATTCATAGAAATGGTCGAGGAGTACCTTTTAATATCTGGCACTGACGACTGTGGTAATGGCTTGGGCTGTCTGGGAGACTCTGTATAGAAATCTACAGAAATAGGTGTAGGTGCATAAGTCTGGAAAAATATAAGTGGTCCGGGGGGGGGGGGGGGGCTATTTTGTTGGGCTGGGTATGAGTATACATAGGTGGCCTACGGCGACTGGGCAGTTCTATATAAAGAACATCAACGACAAAAGCCTAAGGCCTACACCCTCGTTGCCAACCCCTTGTGTTGCTTTGGGCAAGTTTGTCCCCTCTCCCCTGGAGTTGAGAAATGTGGCCGGAGTAGCCCATCTGCTTCACTTTTAGGTCGTAGGATGGCGACAATATTTCAAATATCTCGAGAAATTCTATCTACTGTGGCAGACACAGGTATTCACAGGAGGTCTTCGGGGCGTCAGGATTGGTACAGACAACTCTATACATAGGGCATTAAAAGCAAAGACCCCATCCCACTGGCCGCTCCCCCGGAAA
This sequence comes from Pictodentalium vernedei, assembly GCA_031216915.1. NCBI lineage: Eukaryota > Metazoa > Mollusca > Scaphopoda > Dentaliida > Dentaliidae > Pictodentalium > Pictodentalium vernedei. The sequence goes on along the minus strand of CM062294.1, from coordinate 212,336,726 downwards.
AAAAGCAATTACTCGTATACCTATGATCCTATTTTACCTACTTTGACTTCGTTGCCCGTCGTATGGGTTCACTACAGTACCCTATTTCCCTTTGTAGCCCAAAGGTTTGTATTATAGTGCGAAGTAATGTTTTTAGGTCCCGTTTCCTTAACTTTTACACCCAAAATGCGTTTGTGAAAGCTATGAAAATGTGCGCGATGCTTTCATTTTCATACCCCCATTTTGAGACGTATGGGAAATAGAACATTGCGCTAATTTTCATCGATGTCATGGACTCAATTGCGGACACCAAAAAGCCTGACGCTTATAAATCCCTCGCTAAAAGGAGGTGCTAAAATTGGGACATAGATACAAATAGTTGAAATGGGGCGCTGGGACACCAAAATAGCGAAATGAGTCAAAGAGTAGTACGAAAAAGAGAGCTCGCACATCCTAATAGCTTCCACAGACTCATTTTGGGCCGCCAGGGGCCTGCCTGATGTTTAGCAATGGGGCGCTAACATAGGGCGTCGGAATTGGGGTTACTGAGAACAGTGACTGGATAAATACCCAAAATTAGAAATTTTGCAGCAATTCAAATGCTGGAAAAAAGACAAACCGTCTTTTTGACTCATTTGAGAGGGAGGGGCAGTGATATTATTTGCATTGGCACGTTATCACTTGGTTATAGTACCGCCAAATTAAACATTATTATACAGGAAACTTGGAAATAGTGGCTCTTCATCAAAAAAAGAGCCGAAGGAAGGGGGGTGAAAGGGGATTATCTGTATTTGTGTCTCTTATGGGTTTATTAATCTACCATTGAATTAAGCAATACTCTATACGGTACTCCTGTATTTGACAAACAATTATATCTTGGTTAGCAACCATGTTCAGTCTAAAAGTTATCAAATGAGAGAAAGGGGAGGTAGGTTCTTCTTTGACAAAGTACGGAAAAATAACCAATTTTGAGCTCTTTGGGTTAATTGATTGTGGTCGAAGTTAATGGGACGGGGCCTGAAAACATTCGCCTGTACTAGTACAGACCTTTAGGCCACAATGTGAAATGCTGTTACTAGGGAAACCAATATTGCGGATATCATTTCATCAAAGTTAGGAAAATAAGGCGAGGTCGGGCTTTTTATAGCACTACTACACTACCGGAACGTACTCTTATGTACTTGAATTGTATCCAGTACATACCCCCTGTACTAAACTGGGGTGTAGGTAGCAAAGCGTCTTCGGGATGTCAATAGGGAATTCAAACCATTACTGCGGTCAGCGCTAAAAGCTGTATCTTAAAACCCCCATCCTAATAAAGGATGTCGGCCTGAAGAAGTTGGTCCGGGGAACCGGAGAAATCGATTTCAAAGAAGTCGCTCGCAAAAATCGGCCAAGCGAGGTGAGGAGAAGTTGATACTGGCGTGAGATGTCTGTCCCGAGGTCAGGAGAAGTCGGCTCTGGTGTTTGAAGTCAGCCCGGAGTCATGAGAATATTCGCCTAGCCAATGTTTGTACAGTGAAAGATAGAATGGAAACATAGCGCTTCCAATATGATTTTATTTTAGCTATTTTTAGGGGATGGGGGATAATTTATTTCAGAGGTACAAATGTAAGCGGGAAGTTTCATATAGAATGCCTGGCGGCTGGTGTTAAGGTAACAAGCAGAGGGCACCGCCGACAGGACACCAACAAACTGTGTTTGAGGAGAAGATTAGGGACTAACATATCCCATTATTTCCTAATTAGGAGATACTATGTCCTAATTAGGAGTTATTGTCTCCTAGTTAGGGCTATTATCCCCTAATAAGAACTTATTTTCTCCTAGTTGGGGCTTATTATCTCCTAAATAAGAGATACTAGGTCCTAATTAGAAGTATTGTCCCCTAATTAGGACATAATTACTCCTCAGTAGAAGTCATTATCTCCCAATTTAGAGGTCATATGTCCTAACTAGGAGTTATTCTTTCTTAATTAGGACTTAGTAACTCCTAATCATGAGTTATTATCTCCCAATTTGGACTTAGTATCAGGCTTTTTTTTATATGTGGCACATGTTTGCTTCCATACAATCCAACTGAACTCAATCCATCCCGGACAAAGTCGGGCACTCCATGTAGTATATCTATCTATATTTTATATATATATATATATATATATATATATATATATATATATATATATATATATATATATATATATATATATATATATACTAGCTGGGGCCCGCCTTCGTCCGAGAACGAATTAAATGGGCAGGTGTGTTGAACATGCGCAACTTGAGTGCCCCAGAAGACTAAAATTATACGCAATGCAACGTTTCGTCCAAACTGCCGAGTAGTTTCCTTGATCGTCACGAAGACGGGAACACACCTCACACCCGACGATGGCAAATCACTACCCGATGGACCCTACATACAAATCCTAAGTTTCGTCCGGATCGGCCCAGTAGTTTCTGAGAACGTCACTGCGCATGCGCTGTGACGATCTCGGAAACTACAAATCCAATTGGGACGAAACCTAGAACGTTCCACCGGGTAGTGATTTGCCACCGTCGGCTTTGGCGTGTTAGCCAATCTTTGCGCATGCGCAGTGACGATCTCTGTAGCCCGGACGAAGTCGGGCACCCCAGCTAGTCTACTATACTCTCCCAAAAAAGAAAGTGTGCATGCTAAAAAATAACACTAAAAAAGGATATATATCATTTTTATTCAATCACAGATGAGTCAATTTGTGATCAACACGAGAAATTTCATTACGCTACGACGAATACTCTTGGTGCCATGGAGAGTCAAAGACACTAAGGGTCAAACACAAAAGTCACACACTCAATATCTGGTATGACCTCCGTCTGCATCGACTACTGCTGTGCATCTACGCCTCATGGAAGCGAACAAGTTAGCATGGAAGTGTTGTGGGATGTTGTTCCATATTCTGATAAGTTGTCTTTGGAGTTCCACAAGCGTTGACGGTGCATGGGGAAGCCGGCGTAGCTGACGTTTCATTTCGTCTCATACGTGTTCAATGGGTGAGATATCGGGCGAATTTGTGGGCCAGGGAAGAACATCCACTTGTTGTTGCTGCAGATACTGTTGAACAACACGAGCTGCGTGGAGTCGGCCGTTGTCCTGCGGTAGAATGACGCCGGGGCCGTGACATTGCAGAAATGGGACAACAACAGATGTAAGCACTTCATCACGATATCTGGCTGCATTGAGATTGCCATCAATAATGACCAGCTCAGTTCTGTTACGGGCAGTGATGCCACCCCACACCATGAAAGACCATCCCCCATAAGGGTTTCGCTCCACGACACATGGATCTGCGTAGCGTTCGTTTCGACGTCTGTGCACTCTCTGGCGGCCATCTGATGATGAAAGATGGAAACGACATTCATCTGTGAATAAAACATGTCGCCACCAGTGTAAGGGGTGCCTGAGATGTTGTCTACACCACTGCAGTCGAGCACGACGATGACGTAACGTCAAAATCGGACGAATTGCAGGTCTTCGAGGACGTAAGCCGTATTCACTCAGCCGGTTGATTACTGTTTGAGGATGTATCCGTCTCAGGTTAGGGATGTTCCTGGCTGTCGTCGTTGCCGTTTATTGCCGGTTCCAGAGATGGACGACACGGATATACCGATCTTGTGCAGGGGTGGTAACTCAGGGTCTCCCAGAGCGGGGTCGGTCTCGAACGTCATCATGTTGTGCATGTTGATGGACTAGCCTGTCTACAGTGTTACGGTGGCAGTTCAAATGCTGGGCAACCTCTCTGTGTGCTCTGCCAGCTCTAATCATACCCAGGGTAAGGAGACGTTGATTCATTGTCAATCTTGGCATGCTAATGTGGAGTCGTTTTAACAGCAGAGCAAGTTTGAATGTGAACGATAGGAAGGCCTTACTTTAGTGTTTAAATACCCAAGGATTCACACTGCTGCATGAATTTTCAGACTCTCCGCGTGCAAAACATGCCTTTTCACAAACGTGCAGCACGTCATTTAACGTTAATGCAATTTTAACGGGGAAAGCTGTTTTTGTGTTCAATATAACTTATTCATGAACAGGTTAACACTCTTTACATCTACGAAATTATTTTTTGGGAGTTTGATCAATTTCTGCAATGCACACTTTCTTTTTTGGGCGAGTATATATATTTGAGCTTGTGTGTCTCTGTGTGAGTATGTGTGTGTGTGTGAGGGTGTGTGTGTGTGTCAGGGTGAGGTTGTGTGTGTGTGAGAGAGAGGGTGTGTGTGTGTGTGTGTGTGTGTGAGGGTGTGTGTTTGAGGTTAAAAAATCGCACTGGCACAGACATTGTTTTTTTCCTTTTTATATGCCGCTGTGTGTGTGTGTGTGCGCGTTATAGACTCGAAAACGGCTGGCCGATCGGGACGAAACTTACCATGCGTATGTAGTTCGGTCCTGGAAAGGTTTTCCATCCATCGGACCTGGGGTGGGGGTCAGCCTTCGCGCATGCGCAGTAACGATCTCGGAAACTACTGGGGCGATCAGGCCGAAACTTGGGATTTGTATGTACGGCCATCAGGTAGTGATTTCAGAAAAAGACTTTGTTTTATAATAGAGAAACCCGTCTGAATTTAAAGACACTTCAACAGCAGAATCGTTCAGTGTCGATAAAAGCTCAACAAGCGGGGGAAACCGGAGTCCCCCAAGCCTCTTTTCCCATCCCCACCCTCACAGACAACGTCGTGGTGAGCACGGACGAACAGCTATAAACTCTCAAACATCAAGAAGTACACAATCGACGTGCAGTGCGCCTTAATGCACGGTGTCATTGTGACCCACATGAGCAAGCTAGTTCAGACAGCCAGCGATGCGTACTAACAATGTGTATTCCTTTGTCGACAATTGTGTAAGGAACGGGAAAATGATAAATTCGAAGATTTTAATAATTTTTAGATGAGCTTAAAGAGTAGCTAAAACCGTATTCTAAAATCGCAAGCTTCAAGATCCCCCCCATCCCCTATTTACAGAAGCCATAACAAGACGCATAAAACAGAGTTGCCCCTAAAATATCCGCACAAGCAATATTTATAGTATAATGCAATATTCAAGTATGCATGCATACCTGCAGACTGACTGGGAGGAATATACCGATTGAAAATGCGTTTTATAGAATGGATATGTGCGGTCAGCTGCCACCGGACTGAAGGCGTCAAACGCTGACCCTTACCCAACATAGAGACGAAAACGGCCCGAACATTGACCACATTAAGCCTAAAATAGCCTTAAATATCTCCAAAATTTCTCGCAGACCTATTGAAATTTGGATATTATCAGAAACGGCTTTTTGGGTTCTAATGATATCCAAATGTGTATACAATGTGTAGTTTCATTGAAAATAGGTGGAACTTATATTGGAAAAAATACGAAATTTAATAATCTCAATAAGTGCCGTGTTAGGTAAAGGGTTAAAGTGCCAAATTTTTTTTGCATGGATTCCCAAAGCAATTGGTCAATATAAGTTTGGGTCGAATTATACAAAGTTCCATCAGTGAGAAAGGGCAAATTCTTTGATTTAACTCTGATCATAACGCGCGAATAATTTTAGCCTTTGAAAACTGGGAAATATTTTACTACAAAAGTGGTAAAAACGTTACTACAAAAGTGGTGACTTTGTTTTTTATGACAAAAGTGGGCGACGGTTACTACAAAAGTGGAGACCTCATTTTACTACAAAAGTGGGCGGTGTTACTACAAAAGTGGTGAGCTACAACAAAAGTGGGCGTTTTCTACTACAAAAGTGGTGAGCTACCACAAAAGTGGTAATTACTACAAAAGTGGGCGTCACACCCATGCCGCATAGACCCCCACTTATAGCACCGCCAACAGTCTGAAACATACTTTTTCCTAGAGCCATTTGTTTGCCAAATATGTAGAATTTAACCCCAGTGGTTGCAAAATCATTGCATCTCAAAGATGTTTTGAGGCTCAGAGATGAGTACATTGGTGGACAGAAATTATGTAGAAAATAACAAGTTTTGTCCTGGAATGCTGATACTCAAGCTCTCCGGACACCAGTCTAATTCTGTTAGGCATTCAACGCTGTCATGGTTTACTTGTCTTCCCATTTTTCGTGGAGTGTGTAGGAAGACTACACTGCAAAAAATATAGGTTCTCTTTAGAACCAAAACTGGTTCTAATCTTGTCCCTGAGATGGAACCAGTTCTGTTTGAACAGTATTTATTTCAAATCAAATAAAGTGATAAAGATTAACATTAAATATTGACAGGATTAAACATAAATTGAGGGGGTTCAACTGTAAGTTTAGAGCTTATACGAGGTTGTCTCAAATCATTATTAAGCAAAGGGGATATGAACAGTTGGCATATCGAACCAGTTTTGGTTCTCTTCAGAACCAAAACTGGTTCGATATGCCAACTGTTCGTATCTCCTTTGTTTCAAAATGTTTGGCGACTGCGTTGAATAAGCTCCAAGTTTACTGCTGAATCTATCTACTTCAGTTCATGTAATATTCTGTTAAAATTGAATGCTAATCTTGGTAAATTTGTTTGATTTGAAATAAATACTGTTTAAACAGAACTGGTTCCATCTCAGGGACGAGATTAGAACCAGTTTTGGTTCTAAAGAGAACCTATATTTTTTGGCAGTGTATGGTTGGGATAATAAGATGTTCTAGATGCTCCTTTACGCAGAAATATGCAGATAGTTTTTCGAGCTTCAGTTATAGATATTCTAATCAGTTAGCAGGGCCAGCCAATCACATATTTTCGATTCGAATCGAATCGAGTGTATTATTCGAACCGAACCGAACCTCGAATCGAATACAGATGTCTTGGAGACCTGACTGATAAAATATTCAAACTACATCATCAAGGCATGCTAATACAGACTGACTATTTTTATCAACACTGAAACCTATTCCAATATTTCAGTAACTGTCAATTCTCGAATATCGGTCTCAGGGGGTGGGGTGAGGGTGGGGGTAGGGGTGGGGTGTAAATGTGAACTAACATAGTGGCTGGATCAATTACAACCTGTTTTGGGGTTGCCGTTAGTTCAGTTGATATGGTAGCAGAGCATTTATGGCTGGGCGATTGGGTGCTGCAGATGTGGGATCGACTCCCGTCAGGGCCACCTTTCGAAAACCTTTACGGTTTTCAATCCAGTGGCGCAGTCCCAGGACTATGCCTGGTGGAATTCCTGCTCGACATAGGCTATATATTATATGTGGAATCCCAATGGGTTTCAACGTGACCAACAAATACATAAATTTAATTTAAACTAAGTGTTGAGTTTCGGAACTGGTTAAACTGATTGGCAATAATTGATGTTATTCATTGATGGGCTCCAGTTTAGTTCTTATATGAATAATACGCAAGCTTTGTTTTTCTTTGTTAAGCGATGACAGGTTGAAGATTTTATGATACTTGTTATTTAGGGTTGGTTAAACTGAATTCATCGTTTACTATTTTTGCTGTTCCGACATTCAGTGTCGTATATATTAAAGTGAAAGGGATGATGGACCTACTTTGCATTCGTCTTCTGATATGTTTATACCAAATGGCCAGAAGCATATTGATCCAAAAGGATTCTCGTTGTGTTTTAAAGTCATCTATTTTTTTGTAATGTATTTTTAATTGGTACAGTTAAAACTAGAAGTCCTGTCACGAACTGTGCGCTCATCTAGGCTTAATTGAGCGTAGGAATGTCCATATCGAATGGCATCCAAAGCACGGCAGGTTCTTCTGGTTGCTCATAGCAAACACAGGCAATGTTTCTGTCAATGGACCTCCGGGTTACCCGAAGGTCCATTGTCTGAAACATTGCTTGTGCACAAGCCATATGTACAGAATTTGATAGCCTTACTATGGCCATAACGCGTAGATTAACGCGCAGATCGACGTGCTATTTGTGCGCATTTTCAAAATAGTCCAAAGAATTGTTGGGATACTAAAATGTTGTGCCACAGGGGCATTATGTTTTATTTCCTGTTTGTATAGTAGGCTTCGGAATGGAGTTTGGGTTAACTCATATGCTGTTTCCTGTAGCGTTTACAAGTGATAAGGTAAATGACACTGGATGAATCACAATAGATGGAGTCTCGGATCTGATAGTGATTTTTCGTTTGTTCAGAGGGAAAATCCCTCTTTCTGATCAGGCATAAAATTAATGCAATCTACAACGGTTTTTTTTTGCAATTCAAAACCGCTCCACTAGAGTTCTGCAGCGGCATGTTTGTTCCCACAACGTTGATTAGAGTATTATCTGTTTGTGTGCAAGAGGGCGGGGTGGTTGTGAATCGAGAATGTGGGTAAGACGGTCTGTGTTTACATATGTGTACAGTTAGGTGTCTGCGTGAATCATTTGGCCCAGTTTTTTCAACTTTATTTTGATAGAAGAGTGCAGCGAAAACGTCTTGTGTGTACATCGATGTAGTAGGCCTGAGTGTTATCATTGCAAAAATCCATTGAACGCCAATGTTTTTTTACCGCCAGTATTTTATAATAATTTATTGCGAAAAAGGGACAACGGTGGCTCAGTGGTTACGGCATTCGATCCCTGCCAGGGGTAAATGCGTTGTGTCCTTGGACACTTCATCCCGATTGTCTACGTGGGGGTCATGGTGGCGCTGTACACTAAGGTGTACTGCACGTAGATGGTGCACTTGTCTTCAACCAATGTTAATCCTGCTTGTATGGAGTTCGTACGTTGGGGAGTATGGGAGTTTCTTGTCTTTGCTCGGGGGTTCTCAAGGCTTCTGTCCAGGAACTCCGGCTTCCTCCCTCCGACACGAGGTGATCCTGGCTGTTGAAAGTGTCGCTAACCACCAACAAATAAATAAGTGCGAAAACTTTCCTCGTGCTATCAAAATGTTTTCATTCACTCAAAGTAAGTCAAACATTGACACAAAGATACATTTGATAAGCAATTACCACAAATTTACCACACTATCCTTCACCCATTGCTGAGCATTCAAACCATCATTTATCTGCAAATGATAATGTTGCTTGAAAACTAAAATTATCTTACAACAGATATATCAATATTTAGCCTGCATTTACCCGAATACAGCGTGTATCTGGGGCCCCTGATACAAAATATGTATCTTGCAACTGTATAATAGACGCGCGTCTTGGTTTACGATGTGTTTAGAACTTTACAAGCTTTTGAAATGCGTTTGGGAGAGACCCAGTACGTTTGTATGAAAAGAAAAGGAGCACTCCACACAAGTATGATTATTAAATTATGGCACTCTTTTGTGTTTTTGTATCTGAATCACTGGAAGCATTCAAGATGGAGCAACACGCAGTTATGTCTTGAACATATATGCGCGCGCAATAATTTTATCCGAGAATCGCAAAAGTTCAAGGCAACCGCATACAGTTTCTACCGAAAAGAAGAAAATTTCAAATATTTCAACAAAACCATGTAGTGTGAGCTCGACTCTGATACAACATTTTATACATTTTGTACACGAACACGCTGGTGATAATATATATTTATGTTGGTATAACTCACCTGCTGTTAGAACAATGAGCAAGAGCAGTACTTTCATTTTTCTTCTGTGGTGGAAGCAGTAAGATATATTAGTAAGAAGAGAGGCGTCCAATTGACTTATCTTACTTTGCATAAACGAAAACCTCTAGTTTCGTGTGAATAAACCATGTGGTTGTTTGTAGAGTCGTGACAATCCACACCTCCAAGATAAAATGGCCTACTTCTGTAATAATACACCTGGTGTTATGTATTGGGTTGTACTTTAACTAATGCATATTTTATGTATAACAGTATTAACATCACTGTGACACTATCAACCGTTTTAAAGTTCTTCTGGGGGGAAAAATCGTATTATTTAAAATTGGCTGTTCAGTTTCTTTGTTAAATTTTGCTCCTCTACAACATTTGACCATACAATTAAGTGTAGTCAATTAAGAAAACAATTTCAACAGCAATGAAGACTAAAGTGCAATTCTCGAAAGATTTCTAGATTTTGATGGACACACAAACCAGACTTAAGCGAAGTTTAGGCTACTGTATTCATCAACACACCATTTTTGTTTTTTAGCATATAATCTCAGGCTTTGGAAACATTTCGGGGGTGATGGTGGACGGGGAGGTGTTACGCCCACTTTTGTAGTAACTGTCCACTTTTGTAGTAGCTCACCACTTTTGTAGTAGAAAACGCCCACTTTTGTGGTAGCTCACCACTTTTGTAGTAACGTCGCCCACTTTTGTAGTAAAATGAGGTCTCCACTTTTGTAGTAACCATTGCCCACTTTTGTCATAAAAAAACAAAGTCACCACTTTTGTAGGAACTTTTTTATCACTTTTGTAGTAACATTTTCAAAAACTGTTAGACTTTGAAAATTTTGAACAAACCATTTCATTTCAGATGTCCACACGAAATGATCAGATTTTCATCTTCATCTTTTTATTTTAGGTTGAGCTCTCTTTGTTGAGATTACCTTGAAAAGGATATATTCGGTCTGTCCGTTCGTCTTTCAGCCAGTGCTATGGGCATATGTGGGTGGGGTGTAAGGTCGTTTTAAAAAAGTTTTGTGGGGTTTCTATTTGTGATTACATATTGTGTATTTTATATTCAAGTATGTCGTTGTGTGATAAGGCATGCCGCTCATTAAGTATGTCCGTACATTTAACCAATGCTAACCCTACTTCAGTGGGATTAGTAACTTAAACAGTTTGACAGTGACTCGTCTCTGTCCGATAGTTCTCCTTGGCTTCCTCCCTGTGACACTGTCCAGCACTCTATGACTCTGGCTGTTTACGTGTTTAACCCAAATTAATCAACCTTGGCATTTCCCAAGCGTTACAAAAGGTTTTGACGATACTATGTTTCGGCAGTTTCATTTCAGATTCACCCTTTTTCATTCATATGAGAATGGTGTGAATTGGCAGGGACTTAGATCAAAGATTTTCAGATCGACGAAACGGAACTCTCTGCCCAAAGTTTCATAGGTTAATTCTTTGTAATTTTGATAACATAACATTTCTAACAGACCGGATTCCCTGTGCTATTCTTTGATGTTGAGGTGATGGTCCTTTGGGGGAAAGTCAAAGTTGTCGACTTCTATCATGTCGAAATGGTAAAGATACGCGAAGTTGTCGATTTCTATCATTAAAAAAGACACACCTGTAGCAAAACCATAATAATAACATTTTTGCAATGTTGCTTTTTAGTGGGCTCTTTTTTATAACTGAAACTGCATCTTTGCGCTATTTTTCTTGTAAAGAGAAGATTATTTTTCCCTTGTGAAGAGAAGCTTTTATTGCGATATTTAATCTGAGAACGAATATTCAATACAGTTGAGTATTACGTACATAATTATGCACGCGCGCTTTCAAATTAAACGTCGTTGGCACATGTAGGAAAATCCTGTCGAGGAGAGACTTACATAGCGATGAGCAGGGGTGGTGGGGGTGGGGGAGGGGGGTTAGGTCCCCAAATTCAAAGATGAGAGGGGTTGTCACAAATTCTTAGAGAACACGTCGGCTGATTTAAGGGGTTGCAGGAGATCCAACACTGACATCTGATTTAGGAAACAGTTTCCGTGGACCAAAACATAGGTGAATGATCAAATATATGGAATGGTTGAATACTTTTCATCTCTGTGGTGTGGTGCGATGAGTTAATTCATGAGAATTTTCCGTGATTTGTACGTTTGCTGGAAAGTTTGAGATTCCTTGGAGGTAATTTGGTTGTTTGTTACAACTACTAACCAATCAATCAATTGTTATGTTCATAATATGAATTATAACAATTGGTTGATTATTTTGTAGGTCTCCCTGGACCAAATAGGCCATTTGTCCCTAGAAGTCAAATATGGAGGGAATAATAATTAATCAATGAAGTAATTAATAATTATTTATAGTAGTCCGAGATAAGATTAAAATGGTACATATATGATTGGCGAAGAAATGACTGTCGGAAAAGTGGCGGTGGGCACTTCCACTTGAGCGTTACCTTGTTTCTGGCTTCCAGAGGCTCCCGGTACTTGGTTCCAGAGTAATTTAGATATAAGCAAAGCCTTGGACTCCCGTCCCCTTCCCCACATTTTCCATTACTTACATGTATACGCGGCCCAGTGTTACTTTTTTCCGAGCCAATCTAAGGGGCTAAAAACAGTTTTTTTTGTCCTATACTCGAAGCCCAATACTCGCATCACTTAAAGCACCAGTTACAGAATATAAGTTAGAATCATTATCATTGTCTCTTCTTGGTTAGCATGTGGCACGAATACCTGGCAGAACAACAGATTAGGTACTTCAATACCTGGCTAACATGGATCCCCATCATTTCAATTCTAAAATAAATCATTTTTCGTACGAAAAATCATTCAATACACACAACAATGTGTTTTTATTTATTATGAGACAAAAATAGACATACAAACTTCGTTTTGAAAGAGCAATTCAATTTCTTGTTATCTGCTTGTTTTGCATTTTTCTGTCGAAACATAGCTTATAGGCTCTCATTGTAACGTGCTCGCCGAGCTCATTCCAGTTAGAGTCATAGAGTATGTATTGAAAGCAAAAATGAAACATTTATTAATTTGGCAGAAATGTGGGGGTTTTTTTTATTTTCCATCCCGGAACACTAAAAGGCTCAACGAGCGTTTACCAGTAGGGGTGGGAACTCAAATTATGTGAGCAAAAAGTGAAAGTTTCAATTGTATTATTTAGCAACTGGAAACGGCAAACAGTTCATTCGTAAACTTGTAACCTTTAATGTTCCCGCGCACATGATCATGTTTCTTTCTTCAAAATAAGAAACAGAACACCGGCGTCTTCAGTATTCTTTGTTTTAACCAAACCAAACTGAATAAAATGGAAGCGTATTAGTGCCACATCTAAAAAAATGAATGATACTATATGTCCTAATTTAGAGATACCGAGATAATAACTCGTGATTGAGAGATACTAAGTCATAATTAGGAAATAATAACTCCTGTTTAGGAAATAATTTGTACTAATTAGGAGATAATATGTCCTAATTGGGAGATAAGTCCTAATTAGGAGATATGTCCTAATTGGGAGACGATACCTCCTAATTAAGAGATAATAAACTACTAATTAGGAGATACTATGTCCTAATTAGATCTTAGTATCTCCTAATTAGCAGATAATAACTACTAATTAGGAGATAATAGTCCTAATTAGGAGATACTAACTCCTAATTAAGACACAGTAAATCTTAATTAATCCACAGCTACCTAATATTTCTTTTGTTCTCTGTCATGAAAACAAGCCCTATAAAATCACACCAAGTACGGTTTTGAAACAGTCCCAATAACTAGATATCTGTACGATTGTCGCGGTACTGTAATCATAACCATTCAAAAGTAAAGATGCTGTAAAGGAGGTGTGGAAAACTTTCTAACACATGAATTATCGACAAGCTTTTCTCGACAGAGCTACTGAATTGAGTGTGAATTGTGTCCAAATTATAATGTACTTTTTAATTTTTTGTTGCTTTTAATAACCAACACCCCTGGTAACCTAAAAAGGACTCCTGTGGAAACATCGGAAGTGAAGCAGTGCTTGTTTGCTGTGGTAAACAAGTTCAGTTTTACTGGTAAAATAGGACCTGGTCACCAGTGCCCGGGGTAGAAGTCCCCTAAAATGGGCAGCATGGGTGTAAACGATTCGCTAAACTTGACTTTACACCTTTTTTTGCGCTCACAATTAGCCATAGCTGCAGAAAAGTGACCTTAAACACCAGTAAATAAATAAATAACCTAAAAAAAATGCCATTTTTCAAATATTAAGACGGCAATAAGGCACCAGCACCCGCCACCCCTGGGGGAAAGCGAACCTCTTCTTCAGATAAAAAAAAGAATTATTCTTCCAAATGCTTTAAAAATGAACGATTATTAAATTTATCTGCCGCACTTTCGATGAGGGATTGAATAAGTGTTCCACCCTTGAGCTGAGACATCATATTAGCGGGAGAACAAATTACGTCATGATGTGAGTTCACTTCGAAGCCACAGATCTGTTCACAATATATGAACTCCCGGTGCGTGTCATAACTTCAATAGACTTTCTAGCAAGCAACCAATGGGTTATGCCCATTTTGTTTTTCGAGGGTAGAGCCGGCAAAAAGTGTTTTAAAATGTGGTTTTAGTCGTGTCAAACTTTCTAAAATATAATTTTTTTGACTTTTGTTAACATTGGGGGTCTGTGGATTAAATCACATATATCACTATTTTGTGTACTATATGGGTAAATAATTGTACAGTTGTGCAGGTGTCCTCCAATATTTGGACTCGGCTTCGCCTCGTCCAAAATATCTCCGGACACCTGCACAACTGTACAATTATTTACCCATATAGTACACAAAATAGTGATATATCTATTACTTAGGAGATAATTTGGTATATAATTCCCGAATCTTCCCTTTAAACACAATTTGTTGGTGTCGTTTCGGCGCGCTCCTCAATTTGTTACAGAAACACCAGCCGCCAGGCAGTCGTTATAAAATTTGCTGTTTACATTTTGTACCCCTAAGATAAATGATCACCTCCACCCCATCTCAATTCATCCCTGTGAAAAGTAGTAAAAATAAAATTATATTAGAAACACCCTGTTTCCATTTATTTCTTTCGAAGTATAAATTTTGGCGGGGTGACTTATGACTCCAGACTGACTCCTCCTTACCTCAGTCTGACATTCCCAGAGTCGAGTTCTGACCTCGGGCAGACTTTTATCTCCAGGACCGACTTCTCCTGACCTCTCGGGCCGACAAGTGCGGGCCAATTCTTCCGGTACGACTTCTCTGGGACCGATTTCTCAGAACCAACTTTTTCAGACCGACGTCTTCTGGAATGGGTGAGAGGGGTGGGGGTGGAGTAGATCTTCTGTATTCACTCGGCCATCCTTTCATGATAAAGTGTCAATAGAACACGTTTGTCCCACAAGACATGTTCACACAAACGTTCTAGAATGTGAAGGGAATTTGGAAACGTTCTGACGGCGCCGACGTTATGACGTAATAAGAGGGTCCCAATTTTAGACTCTAGTATGAATACATGCGGGAGGCCTATAGCGCGCCAGTATTGGTAATCGCTTCTATATACATAGAACTTCTCTAGGGATATGGGTATTGAATGTGTGAATTAAATTCATAGAAATGGTCGAGGAGTACCTTTTAATATCTGGCACTGACGACTGGGTAATGGCTTGGGCTGTCTGGGAGTCTCTGTATAGTCTCTGTATAGAAATCTACAGAAATAGGTGTAGGTGCATAAGTCTGGAAAAATATAAGTGGTCCGGGGGGCTATTTTGTTGGGTTGTGTATGAGTATACATAGGTGGCCTACGGCGACTGGGCAGTTCTATATAAAGAACATCAACGGCAAAAGCCTAAGGCCTACACCCTCACTGCCTTGTATTGCTTTGGGCAAGTTTGTCCCCTCTTCCCTGGAGTTGAGAAATGTGGCCGGAGTAGCCCATCTCCTTCACTTTTAGGTCGTAGGATGGCGCCAATAGTTCAAATATCTCAAGAAATTCTATCTACTGTGGCAGACACAGGTATACACAGGAGGTCTTCGGCGCGTCAGGATTGGTACAGACAACTCTATACATAGGGCATTAAAAGCAAAGACCCCATCCCACTGGCCGCTCCCCCGGAAAAAAAGCAATTACTCGTATACCTATGATCCTATTTTACCTACTTTGACTCCGTTGCCCGTCGTATGGGTTCACTACAGTACCCTATTTCCCTTTGTAGCCCAAAGGTTTGTATTATAGTACGAGGTAATGTTTTTAGGTCCCGTTTCTTTAACTTTGACACCCAAAATGCGTTTGTGAAAGCTATGAAAATGGGCGCGATGCTTTCATTTTCATATACCCCCCCCCCCCCCCCCCCCCCCCCCCCCCCCCCATTTTGAGACGTATGGAAAATAGAACATTGCGCTAATTTTCATCGGTCTCATGGACTCAATTGCGGACACCAAAAAGCCTGACGCTTATAAATCCCTCGCTAAAAGGAGGTGCTAAAATTGGGACATAGATACAAATAGTTGAAATGGGGCTCTGGGACACCAAAATAGCGAAATGAGTCAAAGAGTAGTATGAAAAAGAGAGCATTGTGCGCACATCCTAATAGCTTCCACAGACTCATTTTGGGCCGCCAGGGGCCTGCCTGATGTTTAGCAATGGGGCGCTAACATAGGGCGTTGGAATTGGGGTTACTGAGGGGTTACTGAGAACAGTGACTGGATAAATACCCAAAATCAGAAATTTTGCAGCAATTCAAATGCTGGAAAAAAGACAAACCGTCTTTTTGACTCATTTGAGAGGGAGGGGCAGTGATATTATTTGCATTGGCACGTTATCACTTGGTTATAGTACCGCCAAATTAAACATTATTATACAGGAAACTTGGAAATAGTGGCTCTTCATCAAAAAAAGAGCCGGAGGGAGGGGGTGAAAGGGGATTATTTGTATTTGTGTCTCTTATGGGTTTATTATACTATCATTGAATTAAGCAATACTATATACGGTACTCCTGTATTTGACAAACAATTATATCTTGGTTAGCAACCATGTTCAGCCAAAAAGTTATCAAATGAGAGAAAGGGGAGGTAGGTTCTTCTTTGACAAAGTACGGAAAAATAACCAATTTTGAGCTCTTTGGGGTAATTGATTGTGGTCGAAGTTAATGGGACGGGGCCTGAAAACATTCGCCTGTACTAGTACAGACCTTTAGGCCACAATGTGAAATGCGGATACCAGGGAAACCAATATTGCGGACATCATTTCATCAAAGTAAGGAAAATAAGGCGAGGTCGGGCTTTTTATAGCACTACTACACTACCGGAACGTACTCTTATGTACTTGAATTGTGTCTAATACATACCCCCTGTACTAAACTGGGGTGTAGGTAGCAAAGCGACTTTTTGATGTCAATAGGGAATTCAAACCATTACTACAGTCAGCCCTAAAAAGCTGCATCTTAAAACCCCATCCTAATAAAAGTTGGTCCGGGGAACCGGAGAAATCAATTTCAAAGAAGTCGCCCGCAAAAGTCGGCCTTGCGAGGTGAGGAGAAGTTGATAATGGCGTGAGATGTCTGTACCGAGGTCAGGAGAAGTCGGCTCTGGTGTTTGAAGTCAGCCCGGAGTCATGAGAATTCGCCTAGCCAATGTTTGTACAGCGAAAGATAGAATGGAAACAGAGCGCTTCCAATATGATTTTATTTTAGCTATTTTTAGGGGGGGGGGATAATTTATTTCAGAGGTACAAATGTAAGCGGCGCGTTTCATATAGAATGCCTGGCGGCTGGTGTTAAGGTAACAAGCAGAGGACAGCGCCGACAGGACACCAACAAACTGTGTTTGAGGAGAAGATTAGGGACTAACATATTCCATTATTTCCTAATTAGGAGATGCTATGTCCTAATTAGGAGTTATTGTCTCCTAATTAGGGCTATTATCCCCTAATAAGAACTTATTTTCTCCTAGTTGGGGCTTATTATCTCCTAAATAGGAGATACTAGGTCCTAATTAGAAGTATTGTCCCCTAATTAGGACATAATTACTCCTCAGGAGAAGTCATTATCTCCCAATTTAGAGATCATATGTCCTAACTAGGAGTTATTATTTCTTAATTAGGACTTAGTAACTCCTAATCATGAGTTATTATCTCCCAATTTGGACTTAGTGTCAGGCACTTTTTTTTATATGTGGCACATGTTTGCTTCCATACAATCCAACTGAACTCAATCCAGCCCGGTCAAAGACGGGCACTCCATGTAGTATATCTATCTATATTTTTTATATATATATATACTAGCTGGGGCCCGCCTTCGTCCGAGAACGAATTAAATGGGCAGGTGTGTTGAACATGCGCAACTTAAGTGCCCCAGAAGACTACCTGATGAAAATTATACGTAATGCAACGTTTCGCCCAAACTGTCGAGTAGTTTCTTTGATCGTCACTGACCATGCACGAAGACGGGAACACACCTCACACCCGACGATGTCAAATCACTACCCGATGGACCCTACATGCAAATCCTAAGTTTCGTCCGGATCGGCCCGGTAGTTTCCGAGAACGTCACTGCGCATGCGCGAAGACCACCCCCCCCCCCCCCCTCCCCGGTCCGATGGGTGGAAAACCTTCCCGGGGCCGAACTACATTCGCACGCCAAGTTTAGTTCTGATCGGCCGAGTCGTTTTTGAGTCTATAGTGAACAGACAGACACCCACACAAACGAACTCAAATACATAGTAGACTAGCTCGGTGCCCGACTTCGTCCGGGCTTTTGTCACTGAGCATGCGCAAAGATTGGCGCCCACCCCTGCAAATCATTACCCGATTGACCGTACACACACCCGACGATGGCGAATGAGTTTTTGTCACTGCGCAAAGATTAGCTCCCACCCCCATACCCTATAATGGCAAATGATTACCCGATGGACCATACATTCACAACCCAGGTTTCGTCCCGATCGGCAAAGTAGTTTCCGAGATCGTCACTGCGCATGCGCAAAGACGGCCCCACCCCATATCTGACGGGGGAAAATCACTACCCGATGGACCCTACATACAAATCCCAAGTTTCGTCCCGATCGATTCAGTAGTTTCCGAGATCGTCACTGCGCATGCGCGAAGACGTGCCCCCACCCCGATTTCGAATAGCCCCCAAAACCTTCCCGGACCCGAACCACACACCCGTGCCAAATTTCGTCTCGATCGGCCCCGCCGTTTTCGAGTCTATAGAGATCAAACAAACAGACAAACAAACAAACAGACAGGCAAGATTACTCATATATATATATAGATTAGCTGGGTGCCCGACTTCGTTCCGGCTTTTGTGCCCGCGTATGCACAAAGATTGGTTTCCACCCCATAGCCGACGTTGACGAAGGACCATAAATATAAACCCTAGTTTTGTCCCGATCGGCCCAGTAGTTTCCAAGATAGTCTCAGCGCATGCGCGAAGACGGGCCCCACCCCACCACACATCTGAGTACCCTAAAACCTCCCAGGACCAAAACCACACACCCATGAGAAATTTCGTCCCGATAGGACCAGCCGCTTTTGAGCTATAGAGAACAAACAAACAGACAAACAAACAGACAAGATTACTCAAATATATATATAGATTAGCTGGGTGCCCGTCTTCGTCCGGGCTTTTGTCACTGCGCATTCGCAAATATTGGCTCCCAAATCATTACCCGATTGACCGTACATACAAATCCCAGGTCCCGTCCCGATCGGCCCAGTAGTTTTTGAGATCGTTACTGCGCATGCGCGAAAATGGACAGCCACCCCAAACCCGCTGATGGCAAATGACTACACGATGGACCCTACATACAAATCTCAGGTTTCGTCCAGATCGGCCCAGGAATTTCCGAAATCGTTACTGCGCATGCGCGAAGACGGGCCCTCACCTCACGTCCGAGTAGCCTAAAACCTTCCCTGGACCAAACCACACAACCATGCCGAATTTCGTCCCGATCGGCCCAGCCGTTTTTGAGTCTATAAAGAACAAACGAACAAACAAACAAACAAACAAGATTACTCAAATATATATATAGACTAGTTGGAGGTGCACGACTTCTTCCGGGCTACAGAGAGTCACTGCGGATGCGCAAAGATTGGCTAACACGCCATAGCCGACGGTGGCAAAACACTACCCGGTGGAACGTACATCCCAGGTTTCGTCCCGAAATGACCTGTAGTTTCCGAAATCGTCACTGCGCATGCGCGAAGACGGCCCCCACATAAACACCCGACGGTGGCAAATCACTACCCGATATTCCCTACATACAAAGCCCAAGTTTCGTCCCGATAGACCCAGTAGTTTCCGAGATCGTTACTGCGCATGCGCGAAGACGGTTATCCCCCTCCACCCCCGCTCCGATGGGTGGAAAACCTTCTCAGGACCGAACTACATACACATGCCAAGTTTCGTCCCGATCGGCCCAGCCGTTTTCGAGTCTATAGCGAACACAGACAGACAGACAGACAGACAGACAGACAGACAGACAGACAGACAGACAGACAGACAGACAGACAGACAGACTGATGCTCCAACATTTCGAGTTTATGGGCTACCAAAAAAACATTTTGTATGTCCAAAACCTTATTTTACCCAGAACCCCACCCCTCCACCCTAGAACTTATATTTAACCCTAACCCCACCCCTCCACACAAAAACCACACCCTAACCCTAACCCTACCCCACCCTGACCCTAAACCCTAAAAGCCCATCCCAGACCCTAACCCCCACCCACCCCCGGGACCTACCCCCAACCTTAAGCCCTACTCTGGGGGCTACCCCTAACCCCCACCCCACCCCACCCCTGACCCAACCCCACCCTAGCCAAACCAATAGGATTAGGAGCTATTTTTCGGTTTAGGGGCTACTAAAACTAAAACCCCACCCCTGACCCCAACCCTAACCCCCGGGACCTAACCCTCCCCAACCTTAAGCCCTACTCTGGGGCTACCCCTAACCCTAACCCCACCCCACTCCTAATCCTAACACTACCTTCATTTGGAGGTAGCCCCTAATAATAATATCTCCTAAACCACCAATGTTGGCCCGGACGGACGGACGGACGGACGGACGGACGGACGGACGGACGGACGGACGGACGGACAGACAGACAGACAGACAGACAGACAGACAGACAGACAGACAGACAAGACAGACAGACAGACAGACAGACAGACAAGCTCAAATATATAGTACACTAGCTGGGTGCCCGACTTTGTCCGGGCTTTTGTCACTGCGCATCTGCGCATGCGCAAAGATTGGCTCCCACCCCATAGCCGAAAGACCATACATACAAATGCCTGTTTTCGTCCCGATCGGTCCAGTAGTTTCCGAGATCGTCACTGCGCATGTGCGAAGCCGGACACCACCCCATACCCGACAATGGCAAATGATTACACGATGGACCCTACATACAAATCCAAGGTTCGTCCCGATCGGCCCAGTAGTTTCCGAGATCGTCACTGTGCATGAGCGAAGACGGGCCCCCACCCCACGTCCGAGTAGCGTAGAACCTTCCCGGGCCCGAACCACACACCCATGCCAAATTTCTTCCCAGATCAACCCGGAGGTTTTCGAGTCTATACCTACAGGCAGACAAATAGACAAGCAAGATTACTCAAATATATAGATAGACTAGATGGTGGCCCGAAATTGTCAATGCGCATGCGCAAAGATTGGCTAACATCCCATAGCCGACGGTGGCAAATCACTACCTGGTGGAACGTACATGCAAATCCCAGGTTTTGTCCCGATCGCAAAAGTAATTCCGAGATTGGCACTGCACATGCGCGAAGGCGGGCCCCCACCCTGGGTCCGATGGGTGGAAAAGCTTCCCGGGACCGGAATATATACGCCTGCCAAGTTCCATCCCAATCAACCCATTCGATTTCGAGTCTATAGCGAACACACGGGCAGACAGACAGTTATGTGAAGACGGGCCCCCGCCCCAGGTCCAATGGGTGGAAACCTTCCCAGGACCAAACTACATGTGCATACCAAGTTTCGTCCCGATATGTCCAGACGTTTTCGAGTGTATAGCAAACCCACAGACAGACACACACACAGACACAGACAAATAAACTCAAATGTTTTATCGACTAGCTCGAGGCCCTACTCCGTACAGGAATGATTTACATGGACAGCTGAGCCGAGCATGAGCAATTTGAGTGGCCCAGGACACTGCCGGATGGAACTTACATACAAATCTCAGGTTTTAAGCCAGTCGGCACAGTAGTTTTCGTGATTGTCACTGCGCATGCGCTAAGATGACCCCACCCACATGTCCGAATAGATTAAAACCTTCCCGGGTTGTGGTGGGGGGCCATCTTCGCGCATGCACAGTATTGATCGCGAAAACTACAGGGCCGATCGGCACAAAACTTGGTATTTGTATGTAGGGTCATCGGTTAATTATTTGCCACCGTCGGGTATGGGGTGGGGACCTGTCTTCGCGCATGCGTAGTAACGATCTTGGAAACTACTGGGCCGATCAGGACAAAACTTGGGATTTGTATCTATGGTCTATCGGGTAGTGATTTGCCACCATCGGCTCTGGAGTGGGGGACCTATCCTCGCGTATGCGCTATGACGATCTCGGTAACTACTGGCCCGATTTGAGCGAAACCTGGGATTTGTATGTCGGGAATTAACTGGCCTCTGTCGGCTATGAGGTGACAGCCTATCTTTGTGCATGCGCGTTGACGATCTCGGAAACTACAAATCCGATTGGGACGAAACCTAGAATTTGTATGTACGTTCCACCGGGTAGTGATTTGCCACTATCGGCTATGACGTGTTAGCTAATCTTTGCGCATGCGCAGTGACGATCTCTGTGGCCCGGACGAAGTCGGGCACCCCAGCTAGTCTACTATATATTTGAGCTTGTGTGTCTCTGTGTGAGTGTGTGTGTGCGTGTGAGTGTGTGTGTGTGTGTGTGTCAGGGTGAGGGTGTGTGTGTGTGAGAGAGAGGGTGTGTGTGTGTATTTTTCTCAAATGACACGATCATGTTTTAGAGGAATTTTTGAATGTTGGTTTCTGATCCCTCGCCGGGATTCGAACTCTCGGCATCACCGCCTGGCAATCAGGAGTCCAGCGTCTAAACCACATGACCATTGCACACCGTCAAAAACGATGGCTGGAAACTAGTTTTTTAGATGAAGTCCTCATGATTACTTGGTTCATCTTCCTTTCGGCTGCAGCAGGAAAGTGTGGAACGCGCTGGCTACAGTACGACGAAAGTGCTGTGGATGGCCTCAAATGACAAAATCATGTTTTAGAGGAATTTTTGAATGTTGGTTTCTGATCTGAGCTGTGTGTGTGTGTTCGTTATAGACTCGAAAACGGCTGGGCCGATCGGGACGAAACTTAGCATGCGTATGTAGTTCGGTCCTGGAAAGGTTTTCCATCCATCGGACCAGGGGTGGGGTCCCTCTTCGCGCATACGCAGTAACGATCTCGGAAACTACTGGGGCGATCAGGCCGAAACTTGGGATTTGTATGTAGGGCCATCAGGTAGTGATTTCAGAAAAAAAACTTTGTTTTATAATAGAGAAACCCGTCTGATTTTAAAGACACTTCAACAGCAGAATCGTTCAGTGTCGATAAAAGCTCTACAAGCGGGGAAAAGCGGAGTCCCCCAAGCCTCTCTTCCCATCCCCACCCTCACAGACAACGTCGTGGTGAGCACGGACGAACAGCTATCAGCTCTCCGACATCAAGACGTACACAATCGACGTGCAGTGCGCCTTAATGCACGGTGTCATTGTGACCCATATGAGCAAGCGAGTTCAGACAGACAGCGTGCGTACTAACAATGTGTATTCCTTTGTCGACATTTGTGTAAGGAACGGGAAAATGATAAATTCGAAGATTTTAATAATTTTTAGATGAGCTTAAAGAGTAGATAAAAACGTATTCTAAAATCGCAAGCCTCAAGATCCCCCCCCCCCCCCCCCCCACACACACACACACACACAGTGGCAGATACAGGAATTCTCAAAGGGGGGGGGGGGGCGGATCGTGCAGATGCCGAAGGCATCTGCCGCGAGTGCCGAAGGCACGAGCTTTTGTAGGGGGGTCTGAGGGGGGGGGGGGGTTCTCCCCCCAGAAATTTTTGGGAAATGAGCGACCAAATGGGGCATTCTGGTGGTTTCTGGGGTGGAAATCCTCTTGAATGTTTGAACGGCTAATTAACACTTTTTAAACAGCATGTTTCAGAATTTCAAATTCTGTCATACGTTCAAGACAGAATTAGAAAATTGGAAATATGCTCTTCAAATCCGTTTACCATAATACTGTATTTTGGACACACTGTTTACCAGTCATAACCGACTTAACCTCAGGAGAACATTGCGATCTGCCAGCGTTTGAAAGTTTTCAGCAGTGAGCCCTCTAGGTTTAGGTACGCCATGACTATGCCAGTTAAGATCCTGACCCATAACTGGCATAGCCATGGGGTACCTGAGGCTAGGGACATGTAACACCACAAAATCATGCTGTGTCGGTGACGCTATAAATGGAGGCGACCAGTAGATATATTTTGCATAATTTCAACGGTATATTTGTTTTCCAAAGCGAATGGTGATGGAGGAAATAAATGTCGTTGTATGTTTTTACTTCAGTTCATGTATTGTCTCCAAATGAAAATCCTGGCTACGCCCTACATACGAGACAAACACGAGCTAAAGGGGGGGGGGGGGGGACCGCCCCACCCCCCCCCCCCTCTGTATCCGCCATTGCCCCCACACCTATTTACAGAAGCCATAACAAGACGCATAAAACAGAGTTGCCCCTAAAATATCCGCACAAGAAATATTTATGGTATAATGCAATATTCAAGTATTCAGGCATACTTGCAGACTGACTGGGAGGAATATCCCGATTGAAAATGCGTTTTATAGAATGGATATGTGCGGTCAGCTGCCACCGGACTGAAGGCGTCAAACGCTGACCACTTACCCAACATAAAGACGAAAACGGCCCTCACATTGACCACATTAAGCCTAAAATAGCCTTAAATATCTCCAAAATTTCTCGCTGACCTATTGAAATTTGGATATTATCAGACTCGGCTTTTTGGGTTCTAATGATATCCAAACGTGTATACAATGTGTAGTTTCATTGAAAATAGGTGGAACTTATATTGGAAAAAATACGAAATTTAATAATTTCAATAAGTGCCGTGTTAGGTAAAAGGTTAAAGTGCCAATTTTTTATGCATGGATTTCCCAAAGCAATTGGTCAAAGTAGTATAGCAGGGGCTTTTCGTGCCCCATTACCCGGACTTTTGGGGGAGCAGCTAGTGTTAAATTCCCATAGGAACCGGACTTTTGGGGGAGCAACTTTGGGGGAGCAAAAGTACGGCTCCTTGAAGCTAGATCCGCCAAATGGTGTAGGTACTGTATATATAGTATGCTATGGCATGTATAGTGATATATGTACGCATGGGGCTATAGGTATATATTATAGGTAAGTGGTGGAAAGATGATGGGAAAATTGGGTTTTCTTGAAAGTTTTTCCTGCGAAACGGTTGACGTTGCTATTTGACGTCGTGATACGCGCGCGACGTCATAGAGACGCTGACCGCTGTTATTGTTCAGTATACAATCTGACATGACGTAATTCGGGTCAGGGTATGTCGGGCTTCTCGTTTGGGGAGAGGGGGTGATATGGCAGTAGTGGTAGTAGTGGTATATATGCATGTAGGTCCCAAGTTAGCCCTTAATACTATTAATCCACCTTATGCTTCATATTATCCTATGTCTGCTATAGCTAAGTCAAGCAGTAGGGTGGGTGGGTGGTAGTGTGGTATTGCGAGATAGTCATTGGTGATTAAAGTTGGACAGTATAGGATGAATGATCTGTTGGTCTATTACCCCCATTAGTACTATTAACCTACCGAATCCTTTGTATTATCTTATGGCTGATATTGGTACTATGGAATTCCAGACCAGGCAGTATTATACTAGGTTGTTTAGAACAGTAGTAAAGGATTAACGGCCTGTTTGGTCTATTATCCACTAAGTTCTAACCTATTAGCTCGTTTCGGGATGAGGGTGGGTGGAGGTGGTATTGGTAGTACGAAATACGGACTACTAATGAAATGAGGTTAGCCTTTGTGGTGTTTTGGCAATTAAAGTCAGATTGGGGTGTGGTTCGGGGATTAGTGGGGACTTTCGGAGACCGAAAAAGAGCTGATTTGTGGACTATTGGGGGCGCTGATGTTGCACGTGTGTAGTTTGGCTCCTGAATCCCAGAAAAGCCTTTAGGCTTCTTACATCCAAGCTCCTACACAACCTATTTATGGCTCCTATCTGGCTCCTATTTCTGGAAGCGTCCTATACAATAGATAACAGAAGGCTTTTCAACATTCAATACATTTTATTCTATACAACATAATAATATTACAATATACATTCATTTGACAAAACACGATTTAATTGCAGTTTTCAAATATACACGACTAATGAATGACGTGTAACACAGAAAAATGAATTTTTCACATCAAGATTGCAGTGACAAAACAGCTGATGGTCAGAGTACATTAATGTCTATATATCCAGTGGTTTGGTCGAGGTTCCATCTTCTTGAACTTTTCTTTTCGGGTAAAAATATGGCAGTCCATCTTTCATCTGACTATAAGTGTACATGTGATTATTGTTCACCACAAATCCACGGTAAACTCCTGTTCCACTCTGTTGCGTTTTCAACACATGCATATATTTGTTCTTCGTTAGGTCGTTTTGGCGTTTATTTATTCCTTTGGAACTAAACTTGCTACTCGGGCCGAAACAGTAGTAGGTTTTGCTACAGAGACCCACAATTCCATCTCCGCTCCATTCAACCTTGAAAAGGCCAGGTGTTCTTTTATCGAATGCTTTCCGGTCGCAGCAACATGACCCCTTCGGTGACCATATATCTCCTCTAATCTTGGTTTGAACAAAGTCTTCTCTGTGCTCATCGCATGATTCTGACGGTAACCATTGATGATACGCTCTATAAAACTGTTCTTTCTTTTCCGGTTTTATTACTTCTTCCAGATATGATTTGGAGAATGAGATGTATCCAGAATCTGTATCCATGAGGCAGTACTGAAAATCACGTCTATCCACGAAGGTATCAATAAAATCATAGTAAAACTGCAACATCTTCATCTTTGCGTATTGGTACACGAAGAATCCGATATGAAGTGGTAGGTTCAGCTTGATGCGGTTCTTATTCATTTCCAGCTCGTATACTGTTTCGCTCAAAGGGTTCATTTGTCGGAAGTGCACGTTGTTTATTAAGCGAGAAGCTTCGTCGTCATTACAGTAAATAATATTTCTGTGTTTTTCTTTGTTGGTTACTATCTTTCCGTACCCGCTATTCCCAAGGAGTTTCATTGTGTCAGCAACTATTGCCTTATCTGGATTCCGATCACCGTCTCTTCTAGCCTGTGATACCTCTTCTCCAAATTTCTTGAAGCACGCTTTTGGTTCGTATTGTATGACTTGGTAAATTTGTGTCACCTCGAGGCCGTGATCAAGGTACCATTTCAGGAGTGGCGTTGCAAGCAATATCCTCTTCGCATGGTAACTCCCGATCAAACTTCTTCTCGGTTGGCGCATGACGTGGTTTTTCTATGCAAACTTTCTCATGTGATCTCCAATGTCGTCTGTACTAATGGTGGTATTTTTAAAGATGGGTGTCATTTCTTCAAAGTGATGTCTTAGGTGGTCTGGAACATGAATGTCACACTCGACTAATCCGAACAGATTGCCCGAAATCACAACATGCGTTACTTCACTCTCGTTCATTGTCCATGTTAAGGTGTTGCTCCCAAGTTTCTCTAGGTAACATTTTACTGCAGGATCCTTTCTCATTTTCAACCACTGACATTCCCAAATTTCAACAAGTTTGTATCCTTGATCAGCAATATATTTGGGGTTCTTGATAGTCTCTTTGTGAAGATCTTCCATTTGTTTTTCTCGAACACTGTTGAAAAGAATTGCTTCTCCATTTCTTTTGGTGTTTAGTCGACAATTGTGGCCATGCCAGAAGCAACCGTGAAATTGGTACACCGTCTGCGTTTCTTTGCACCAGCCGTCTACGGGCAGATGTCTCCTTCCAATCTTTTTCTCTTCTCCAATGAACTGATGCCGAATTTCAAGACTGTCTCTTCTGGATATATAGTTTAACCACTGCTGTGCCATTCTGCCATATTTGTGAGAATACTCCGGTTTGAAGTCATGTTCTTTTCGTCTTCTTATATACATCCCAGTTGGCATCTCTTGTATTAAACACCACAAGTAAAGAGCGTTGGCGTCATAACCAACTACACCCCCACACGTTTTAGCTTCCTCTCCATACTGATAAGATCTAATTTTTGTTAGTCCTTTTTCTTGATGACGGTCAAAAATTATCGAAGGACCTCCCACGATGTTGTCTTTTACCAGGTGATGTAAATCTTTGTTCTTCTTGTTGAAAATGGTAAAATGGGTTTCATTGTCGATCGTGTTGAACAAATACTTCAATGTCAGTCCGGGTACACTCATTCCATCTTTCATCATATCAATCCCGCGCTCTTTGTAGAAGGCAAATTGTTTCTCTAGTGCTTCTAGGAATGGTTGGACATCACGATTGTTGTACCAGATGAGAAAATCGCGAAAGGCGTTCATCTCGTGGTCTTTCCATACTTTCTGACAGTAGATGTATTCTTCTTTAGATATATTTTCCCCTTTGAGCGAACTGTAGAATGTATCGTAGTCCGGCAAGTGGTCTTGTTCCAGTTTCTTCAAATCATCAATCCACTCGTATGGCAGGTAACCTTTCGTCACTGAACAGCCAAATGCTCTAAGAAATTTATCATACGAAAAACCAGGTGCCAGATAATTCACAATGTCGAGGAATTTGAACTGTTCTGTTTTAAGGCACAAGAAATTGTTGTTTCTCTTCACAGTGAATCCAATATCCTGTTTCGTTTTCAAGAAAGTAAGTAGCTCGCACTTCACAACATTGAAATCATACTTTCCAGAGTTGAATCCAACAACCGGCATTTTTTTCAGATAAGCAACAAACTGGTGATGTAGCTCCTCCAAGGGATGTGACCTGGCACGTCCTTCTTCATTTAACAATGGGTCGCTCTCAATTACTTCTGTGATCTTCGTATTGAGTTCATCAATGTAAGGTTGATATTCTGACTTTAACAGCGCATAGGCCCCGTTTGAAATCTCTTCCAAGTAATTCATCATACGGCTCACCAGTTCTTGTGCATTTCCTTCTGTAATAAAGCAGACCGGTTCTACAAATCCTGGTACATTGCTGCTTACACTTACGCTCAATGGAACGTGTCGGGCTTCCCAGGTCAGTTTTTCACTTTTTGTAGGTTTATGAGTTGTATCAAAATAGCATTCGAAGTCAAAGGTTGCTCGGTACGGGTAATATCTATTTTCACTTGGAACTGAGATGCCTTCATCTTCTAAGAGTTCAAAAACTGTTTTTGGAACATTATAAACACCGCCAGTATATTCATAAGATACTTCTTTTGTACATATTCTTTCATGGCGATTGAGTCTGTAAACCTTTTTCCACAATTTGCCACACTTCCGACAGGTAAATGACTTACAATAATGATTGATGTCTCTGATGTAACTGAAATTTTCTTCGTGAATATTGATATACATCGTCTCACTAAAACGGCAGAGTGATCGTCTGACTAGACTAGCATTTGTTTCTCCATCTTCATTGCGTTGCAACTGATAAACGTTGATGTTCAGTTTGAATAAGTTCTCTATTTCAGGTAACTGGTTGAGATTCACTCCTTTGAAAGTTTCCGTGTCTTCATTTGTATACTGTCGAAACAGGTGTTTAGTTTCTGTGTTCAAGTTGTGGTAGGTAGCCCCTCTTGAAAGGGCTAAGCATCTGAATAAACACAGGTTATCGTCGTACTTTAAGTCGTGGTGCTGGTCTTTCACTAAAGCAATTATGGCTGGATTCTCCATGATGTACGCAGGTAAATCTGTGGCGCCTCCAATAGGATGATCTTTGATTTTATTGATGTAGAATGTTATGTTGGTCACTTTATAAACAGTCCATTTAGAATCTGGTCGTTGTTGTTTTGCCCACTCCAATACATCTTCTTGGGAAATATCTCTCAAAAACTTTTCAAAATCTTCTAGGTTCGAAACAAGACGTGGTGTATCCAGAAATCTGGCATTGTTCTGGGATGCGTGATAGTATCGGAGGTCGTCAGTTTCATTGTTACGTAAGATGAATCCGTAGCTCAGGTTTATTTTGAACTTCCATTCTTGTTGTTGAAAAATTGTTTCTGTAAATTCACTGGCCATAGCTGTTATGACGTCGGTCTTGATGCGAAAATTGTAAGTGTCTTGAAGTTTTCTGTTCGTGATATGGTGGGTCCGTATAATGTCCCAGTTCACTTTGTAGAGAGCTTTCATATCATCACATTCTTCTTCGTATAGTAGATCAGGTGAAAACACTGCAGGATCACACTCCATGAATGATGTTCTGGATTTCTTCGTCTTTACACTTGACTGCTGTTGGTCGTCATTCGATTTTCGTTTCTTGGCTGTTTACCTGTCAGATTGGTGATCTACTTCCATATGTACACTGGTTTGAGACAGTTCACTGAATTCTTGCCGACGCTTTTCACATTTTTTCAAGTGATGCTCGAGATCTTCATTCCTGGAATACTTCATGTAGCAGTTATGGTATCCATATATCTTCTTCTTCATATGCACACTTCTCACATGTCGCTCCAAGTTGCTTCTGTCGTAAAATATTCTTTTACACTGTTCGCATTCTAATGAAGTTAATGTCTTTTCATCGTCTCTTTTATAAAACTTTTTCTGGAGATTTCTTGTTACACCTTGTATCTTCTTGTCTTCTTTCCCCTTGGTTTGGTACTGGTGATCTGTTTTCAGATGCAGTCGATAGGGTATGAGATTGCTGAATTCTCGCTGGCAGTCTCCACATTTCCATTGACTTGTGCAATTCTCCAAGTGGTGCTCCAGTTTTTCTTTCCGAGCGAATTTCTTGCAGCATCTCTGACATTCGTGTCTTCTTTCTTCTAGGTGTACAGTCCTTATATGTCTCTCCAAGTTGCTCCTTCTGCTGAACGACTTTTCACACTGGTGGCATACAAAGGAGGTTGGTGGCATGTTGGTTGCGTTGTCGGGATCTCTTGCCTGAAATTATTGGAGAAAATTTCAAATTAGCAGAGCTGCTCACTGACGATGTGTTCACCTCGGCTGCTGAATGGCGAATGACCGATTGCGCAGTGCACGTCGCCTTTTATACCTTCTGGAAGCCACTCTACCCACATCAGCAGCAACAAATGGCGCTGAAGCGCAGACCACCCCCCCCCCCCCCGACTTGTTCTATAGTTATATTTAAAAAACAACTGTCAGTCTGTACAATTGATGCATCATGTGAAATACCATTCCACGGCATTTTATCAGTCCAGTGGGATGTCCTTGAATTTTACTTCAGGTTATATAATCAGCTCATTCCGCTGAAACACACTAGGGTTCCAATCAAAGTGGAAGTGCCTGCAATTTAAACGGAATGCCCGTGGAAGGCTGATCTTGCTCACAGAACTGGACCGAAAGATGCGTAATCTATAATAAACAGTAAAGACACAACTTATCATATTTTTTTTTTTTAATTTAATAAAACTTACCGTGATTTTAGAATACAAAGTGGATCGATAGAAATTTTTATACGATTCTAAATATTTACGCAAAATCGACCAGGCGACGGACTTATATAGGAATCTGTACATATACCCCAAAGGTGTGGTGTTGTGTTATGAAAATTTTACGCATGAAGATAATTCGGAAATGGAGAGGTATCGAAATTTGTACTTTAATGTAACAAATAATCGAACTTGTGTAGATATTGGTCGCAAACAGCTTGTGATATAATGAAAACGCACGAGGGGGCGCGCCGAAATTAAAAAAAAAAAATTATCATATCTCTTTTATGCAGAAAAACGTTTGCTGTCGTTATCGCGCTTTTCCTTCAGACTTTTCGAAATAATAATTCGAGGGGCAGTGGCTGAGAGCAGCTGTAACGTCGCATGTAGGATAGAAAGTCTACATACTGAGCTTTTTACATTTTCTTAAAACAGATTGTCAATTGCTGTCTGGGTGGAAAAGTCAACTGCGTGGGTGTTTTGAGAGAAACGAAACATTTTTCAGGTGTTGCTGACGAATTGACTTCGTCTGTGCTGCAACATGTATATTGTTACGACCCAATTCAAGTTTCGGAAGCTTTAGAAAATATCCGTAAACTACAAAATAATTTGTTGAGTTTCTATTCCTATTCCCGACTAGGAGATAGATGAATGTAGTCATGCAGCCTGTAGAGATATGCGGCATGGGGAGGGACAGATAAAATTACACTTCTAGGAAAAATGCCATACACTCAGATTAGAGATGGGTTTCAGTAGTATATCAGGTACATTTGAGGGGTTATTTGGGTAATTCGTGATACTCCGATTCAATCGAACACACCCCTTGCACCCTCTCGGTACTATAGCACTACGTGCTAAACCGATCAATTGGGGAAATAAAGTCAATTTCGGTGATTTCGTGTGGATTTTGGTGATTTGGAGAGATTGTCGGGTTGTTTGTGGTAATTAGATTTACTCTTCTACAACGGAACACACCCTCCGAACATACCCCGTCCTATTGCAGAACAATTGGGTAACATAGCAATCACGTGCTACCATAGAAACCAAGATGGCGGCCTCCAGTATACAAAATGGACGACGGAAACACGTATCACCCTAACAACACGCGCTGCGCGTGCGCACTCACACCACGTATCACTATGGAGATGACGTCACAACATGGCCGCTCACGCGGGTTACCATGACAACACAACATGGCGGCACTAGGTCACGTGACTATGACGTCACATGAGATCCTGCAATGAGATCCTGCAACCTGCCCCTGTCCGGGTACATGACATACTACTGAAACCCATCTCTAATCTGAGTGTATAGCATTTTTCCTAGAAGTGTAATTTTATCTGTCCCTCCCCATGCCGCATATCTCTACAGGCTGCATGACTACATTCATCTATCTCCTAGTCGGGAATAGGAATAGAAACTCAAGAAATTATTTTGTAGTTTACGGATATTTTCTAAAGCTTCCGAAACTTGAATTGGGTCGTAGCAATATACATGTTGCAGCACAGGCGAAGTCAATTCGTCAGCAACACCTGAAAAATGTTTCGTTTCTCTCAAAACACCCACGCAGTTGACTTTTCCACCCAGACAGCAATTGACAATCTGTTTAGAGAAAATGTAAAAAGCTCAGTATGTAGACTTTCTATCCTACATGCGACGTTACAGCTGCTCTCAGCCACTGCCCCTCGAATTATTATTTCGAAAAGTCTGAAGGAAAAGCGCGATAACGACAGCAAACGTTTTTCTGTATGAAAGAGATATGATAATTTTTTTTTTCAATTTCGGCGCGCCCCCTCGTGCGTTTTCATTATATCACAAGCTGTTTGCGACCAATATCTACACAAGTTCGATTATTTGTTACATTAAAGTACAAATTTCGATACCTCTCCATTTCCGAATTATCTTCATGCGTAAAATTTTCATAACACAACACCACACCTTTGGGGTATATGTACAGATTTCTATATAAGTCCGTCGCCAGCTCGATTTTGCGTAAATATTTAGAATCGTATAAAAATTTCGATCGATCCACTTTGTATTCTAAAATCACGGTAAGTTTTATTAAATTTTAAAAAAAAAAAAAAAATGATAAGTTGTGTCTTTACTGTTTATTATAGATTACGCATCTTTCGGTCCAGTTCTGTGAGCAAGATCAGCCTTCCACGGGCATTCCGTTTAAATTCCAGGCACTTCCACTTTGATTGGAACCCTAGTGTGTTTCAGCGGAATGAGCTGATTATATAACCTTAAGTAAAATTCAAGGACATCCCACTGGACTGATAAAATGCCGTGGAATGGTATTTCACATGATGCATCAATTGTACAGACTGACTGTTGTTTTTTAAATATAACTATAGAACAAGTCGGGGGGGGGGGTGGTCGGCGCTTCAGCGCCATTTTTTGCTGCTGATGTGGGGAGAGTGGCTTCCAGAAGGTATAAAAGGCGACGTGCACTGCGCAATCGGTCATTCGCCATTCAGCAGCCGAGGTGAACACATCGTCAGTGAGCAGCTCTGCTAATTTGAAATTTTCTCCAATAATTTCAGGCAAGAGATCCCGACAACGCAACCAAAATGCCACCAACCTCCTTTGTATGCCGCCAGTGTGAAAAGTCGTTCAGCAGAAGGAGCAACTTGGAGAGACATATAAGGACTGTACACCTAGAAGAAAGAAGACACGAATGTCAGAGATGCTGCAAGAAATTCGCTCGGAAAGAAAAACTGGAGCACCACTTAGAGAATTGCACAAGTCAATGGAAATGTGGAGACTGCCAGCGAGAATTCAGCAATCTCATACCCTATCGACTGCATCTGAAAACAGATCACCAGTACCAAACCAAGGGGAAAGAAGACAAGAAGATACAAGGTGTAACAAGAAATCTCCAGAAAAAGTTTTATAAAAGAGACGATGAAAAGACATTAACTTCATTAGAATGCGAACAGTGTAAAAGAATATTTTACGACAGAAGCAACTTGGAGCGACATGTGAGAAGTGTGCATATGAAGAAGAAGATATATGGATGCCATAACTGCTACATGAAGTATTCCAGGAATGAAGATCTCGAGCATCACTTGAAAAAATGTGAAAAGCGTCGGCAAGAATTCAGTGAACTGTCTCAAACCAGTGTACATATGGAAGTAGATCACCAATCTGACAAGAAAACAACCAAGAAACGAAAATCGAATGACGACCAACAGCAGTCAAGTGTGAAGACGAAGAAATCCAGAACATCATTCATGGAGTGTGATCCTGCAGTGTTTTCACCTGATCTACTATACGAAGAAGAATGTGATGATATGAAAGCTCTCTACAAAGTGAACTGGGACATTATACGGACCCACCATATCACGAACAGAAAACTTCAAGACACTTACAATTTTCGCATCAAGACCGGCGACATAACAGCTATGGCCAGTGAATTTACAGAAACAATTTTTCAACAACAAGAATGGAAGTTCAAAATAAACCTGAGCTACGGATTCATCTTACGTAACAATGAAACTGACGACCTCCGATACTATCACGCATCCCAGAACAATGCCAGATTTCTGGATACACCACGTCTTGTTTCGAACCTAGAAGATTTTGAAAAGTTTTTGAGAGATATTTCCCAAGAAGATGTATTGGAGTGGGCAAAACAACAACGACCAGATTCTAAATGGACTGTTTATAAAGTGACCAACATAACATTCTACATCAATAAAATCAAAGATCATCCTATTGGAGGCGCCACAGATTTACCTGCGTACATCATGGACAATCCAACCATAATTGCTTTAGTGAAAGACCAGCACCACAACTTCAAGTACGACGATAACCTGTGTTTATTCAGATGCTTAGCCCTTTCAAGAGGGGCTACCTACCACAACTTGAACACAGAAACTAAACACCTGTTTCGACAGTATACAAATGAAGACACGGAAACTTTCAAAGGAGTGAATCTCAACCAGTTACCTGAAATAGAGAACTTATTCAAACTGAACATCAACGTTTATCAGTTGCAACGCAATGAAGATGGAGAAACAAATGCTAGTCTAGTCAGACGATCACTCTGCCGTTTTAGTGAGACGATGTATATCAACATTCACGAAGAACATTTCAGTTACATCAGAGACATCAATCATTATTGTAAGTCATTTTCCTGTAGGAAGTGTGGCAAATTGTGGAAAAAGGTTTACAGACTCAATCGCCATGAAAGAACATGTACAAAAGAAGTATCTTTTGAATATACTGGCGGTGTTTATAATGTTCCAAAAACAGTTTTTGAACTCTTAGAAGATGAAGGCATCTCAGTTCCAAGTGAAAATAGATATTACCCGTACCGAGCAACCTTTGACTTCGAATGTTATTTTGATACAACTCATATACCTACAAAAAGTGAAAAACTGACCTGGGAAGCCCGACACGTTCCATTGAGCGTAAGTGTAAGCAGCAATGTACCAGGATTTGTAGAACCGGTCTGCTTTATTACAGAAGGAAATGCACAAGAACTGGTGAGCCGTATGATGAATTACTTGGAAGAGATTTCAAACGGGGCCTATGCGCTGTTAAAGTCAGAATATCAACCTTACATTGATGAACTCAATACGAAGATCACAGAAGTAATTGAGAGCGACCCATTGTTAAATGAAGAAGGACGTGCCAGGTCACATCCCTTGGAGGAGCTACATCACCAGTTTGTTGCTTATCTGAAAGAAATGCCGGTTGTTGGATTCAACTCTGGAAAGTATGATTTCAATGTTGTGAAGTGCGAGCTACTTACTTTCTTGAAAACGAAACAGGATATTGGATTCACTGTGAAGAGAAACAACAATTTCTTGTGCCTTAAAACAGAACAGTTCAAATTCCTCGACATTGTGAATTATCTGGCACCTGGTTTTTCATATGATAAATTTCTTAGAGCATTTGGCTGTTCAGTGACGAAAGGTTACCTGCCATACGAGTGGATTGATGATTTGAAGAAACTGGAACAAGACCACTTGCCGGACTACGATACATTCTACAGTTCGCTCAAAGGGGAAAATATATCTAAAGAAGAATACATCTACTGTCAGAAAGTATGGAAAGACCACGAGATGAACACCTTTCGCGATTTTCTCATCTGGTACAACAATCGTGATGTCCAACCATTCCTAGAAGCACTAGAGAAACAATTTGCCTTCTACAAAGAGCGCGGGATTGATATGATGAAAGATGGAATGAGTGTAACCGGACTGACATTGAAGTATTTGTTCAACACGATCGACAATGAAACCCATTTTACCATTTTCAACAAGAAGAACAAAGATTTACATCACCTGGTAAAAGACAACATCGTGGGAGGTCCTTCGATAATTTTTGACCGTCATCAAGAAAAAGGACTAACAAAAATTAGATCTTATCAGTATGGAGAGGAAGCTAAAACGTGTGGGGGTGTAGTTGGTTATGACGCCAACGCTCTTTACTTGTGGTGTTTAATGCAAGAGATGCCAACTGGGATGTATATAAGAAGACGTAAAGAACATGACTTCAAACCGGAGTATTCTCACAAATATGGCAGAATTGCACAGCAGTGGTTAAACTATATATCCAGAAGAGACAGTCTTGAAATTCGGCATCAGTTCAATGGAGAAGAGAAAGAGATTGGAAGGAGACATCTGCCCGTAGACGGCTGGTGCAAAGAAACGCAGACGGTGTACCAATTTCACGGTTGCTTCTGGCATGGCCACAATTGTCGACTAAACACCAAAAGAAATGGAGAAGCAATTCTTTTCAACAGTGTTCGAGAAAAACAAATGGAAGATCTTCACAAAGAGACTATCAAGAACGCCAAATACATTGCTGATCAAGGATACAAACTTGTTGAAATTTGGGAATGTCAGTGGTTGAAAATGAGAAAGGATCCTGCAGTAAAATGTTACCTAGAGAAACTTGGGAGCAACACCTTAACATGGACAATGAACGAGAGTGAAGTAACGCAGCATGTGATTTCGGGCAATCTGTTCGGATTAGTCGAGTGTGACATTCATGTTCCAGACCACCTAAGACATCACTTTGAAGAAATGACACCCATCTTTAAAAATACCACCATTAGTACAGACGACATTGGAGATCACATGAGAAAGTTTGCAGAGAAAAACCACGTCATGCGCCAGCCGAGAAGAAGTTTGATCGGGAGTTACCATGCGAAGAGGATATTGCTTGCAACGCCACTCCTGAAATGGTACCTTGATCACGGCCTCGAGGTGACACAAATTTACCAAGTCATACAATACGAACCAAAAGCGTGCTTCAAGAAATTTGGAGAAGAGGTATCACAGGCTAGAAGAGACGGTGATCGGAATCCAGATAAGGCAATAGTTGCTGACACAATGAAACTCCTTGGGAATAGCGGGTACGGAAAGACAGTAACCAACAAAGAAAAACACAGAAATATTATTTACTGTAATGACGACGAAGCTTCTCGCTTAATAAACAACGTGCACTTCCGACAAATGAACCCTTTGAGCGAAACAGTATACGAGCTGGAAATGAATAAGAACCGCATCAAGCTGAACTTACCACTTCATATCGGATTCTTCGTGTACCAATACGCAAAGATGAAGATGTTGCAGTTTTACTATGATTTTATTGATACCTTCGTGGATAGACGTGATTTTCAGTACTGCCTCATGGATACAGATTCTGGATACATCTCATTCTCCAAATCATCTCTGGAAGAAGTAATAAAACCGGAAAAGAAAGAACAGTTTTATAGAGCGTATCATCAATGGTTACCGTCAGAATCATGCGATGAGCACAGAGAAGACTTTGTTCAAACCAAGATTAGAGGAGATATATGGTCACCGAAGGGGTCATGTTGCTGCGACCGGAAAGCATTCGATAAAAGAACACCTGGCCTTTTCAAGGTTGAATGGAGCGGAGATGGAATTGTGGGTCTCTGTAGCAAAACCTACTACTGTTTCGGCCCGAGTAGCAAGTTTAGTTCCAAAGGAATAAATAAACGCCAAAACGACCTAACGAAGAACAAATATATGCATGTGTTGAAAACGCAACAGAGTGGAACAGAAGTTAACCGTGGATTTGTGGTGAACAATAATCACATGTACATTTATAGTCAGATGAAAGATGGACTGCCATATTTTTACCCGAAAAGAAAAGTTCAAGAAGATGGAACCTCGACCAAACCACTGGATATATAGACATTAATGTACTCTGACCATCAGCTGTTTTGTCACTGCAATCTTGATGTGAAAAATTCATTTTTCTGTGTTACACGTCATTCATTAGTCGTGTATATTTGAAAACTGCAATTAAATCGTGTTTTGTCAAATGAATGTATATTGTAATATTATTATGTTGTATAGAATAAAATGTATTGAATGTTGAAAAG
Source organism: Pictodentalium vernedei (assembly GCA_031216915.1). NCBI lineage: Eukaryota > Metazoa > Mollusca > Scaphopoda > Dentaliida > Dentaliidae > Pictodentalium > Pictodentalium vernedei. The sequence goes on along the minus strand of CM062294.1, from coordinate 212,298,167 downwards.
CCTTCTGTTATCTATTGTATAGGACGCTTCCAGAAATAGGAGCCAGATAGGAGCCATAAATAGGTTGTGTAGGAGCTTGGATGTAAGAAGCCTAAAGGCTTTTCTGGGATTCAGGAGCCAAACTACACACGTGCAACATCAGCGCCCCCAATAGTCCACAAATCAGCTCTTTTTCGGTCTCCGAAAGTCCCCACTAATCCCCGAACCACACCCCAATCTGACTTTAATTGCCAAAACACCACAAAGGCTAACCTCATTTCATTAGTAGTCCGTATTTCGTACTACCAATACCACCTCCACCCACCCTCATCCCGAAACGAGCTAATAGGTTAGAACTTAGTGGATAATAGACCAACAGGCCGTTAATCCTTTACTACTGTTCTAAACAACCTAGTATAATTCTGCCTGGTCTGGAATTCCATAGTACCAATATCAGCCATAAGATAATACAAAGGATTCGGTAGGTTAATAGTACTAATGGGGGTAATAGACCAACAGATCATTCATCCTATACTGTCCATCTTTAATCACCAATGACTATCTCGCAATACCACACTACCACCCACCCACCCTACTGCTTGACTTAGCTATAGCAGACATAGGATAATATGAAGCATAAGGTGGATTAATAGTATTAAGGGCTAACTTGGGACCTACATGCATATATACCACTACTACCATATCACCCCCTCTCCCCAAACGAGAAGCCCGACATACCCTGACCCGAATTACGTCATGTCAGATTGTATACTGAACAATAACAGCGGTCAGCGTCTCTATGACGTCGCGCGCGTATCACGACGTCAAATAGCAACGTCAACCGTTTCGCAGGAAAAACTTTCAAGAAAACCCAATTTTCCCATCATCTTTCCACCACTTACCCATAATATATACCTATAGCCCCATGCGTACATATATCACTATACATGCCATAGCATACTATATATACAGTACCTACACCATTTGGCGGATCTAGCTTCAAGGAGCCGTACTTTTGCTCCCCCAAAGTTGCTCCCACAAAAGTCCGGTTCCTATGGGAATTTAACACTAGCTGCTCCCCCAAAAGTCCGGGTAATGGGGCACGAAAAGCCCCTGCTATACTACTGGTCAATATAAGTTTGGGTCGAATTATACAAAGTTACATCAGAGAGAAAGGGCAAATTCTTTGATTTAACTCTAATCATATCGCGCGAATAATTTCAGCCTTTGAAAACTGGGAAATATTTTACTACAAAAGTGGTAAAAACGTTATTACAAAAGTGGTGCCTTTGTTTTTTTATGACAAAAGTGGGCGACGGTTACTACAAAAGTAGAGACCTTATTTTACTACAAAAGTGGGCGACGTTACTACAAAAGTGGTGAGCTACCACAAAAGTGGGCGTTTTCAACTACAAAAGTGGTGAGCTACCACAAAAGTGGTAATTACTACAAAAGTGGGCGTCACAGTGGGGCACCCGCACAGATATCGTCCCCTGAATTCCAATGCGTTCTATGTGCCTACACATAGAACGCATTTGAACTCAGGGGACGATATATATATCAGTGGTGGCCCATGTGCTTTGAGGCATGGTTGGAATACAATACACAAAGCTGTGTTTGGAACTCACGCACGTCGTCATTAAAAACCAAAATGAATATTTTTTGATTCATATTTAACAAATTTCCCGATGGGAAACTGGTTGAATAGGGATAAAAAATATGTCCATTCTTCTCGACCTTAAAGGCCGTGTGGGCCATATGTTAAGACTAATGAGTCTATGCGCCCACCCCACCGCGCCCACCTACCTTGCTTATTCTCAGTAAGATTGCAATGGCGGATTGGTAAAGACACATGTCCGTCCGTCCGTCCGTCCGTCCGTCCGTCTTCCTGTCTGCCCGTCCATCCCCCCTCCCTCTCTCTCTCTCTCTCTCTCTCTCTCCCTCTCTCTCTCTCTCTTGCTCTCTCTCTCTCCTCTCTCTCAAAATGTAAAGGGAGTTGTTTCCCTAAAAAGAGTGCTAGTGCGAGTCAGAAAGAGAGAGAGCTCAGCAGATTAATACATTTACTGCTTTATTGTGGTGCTACCGGGTCCACCTAAATGTGACACCTGTCTACCACGAGTTTTTCTTTCTCAGGTATACTCATGCCCAGCTCTGATGGCAGCAGTGTGCCGAAGGAATCGCACTTTTAAGGCAAGACAGCCATGATCCCAGATATATGTCACATAACACAGATTTAAATGCAACAGTATTTCCGTGTCCCCGTTGTGACACTTTTCTATTGACAGTGTCACATCGACAGGCTTCTATCCTTTAAGCCTTGTCTACCAAACAGGGGTTACATGGATAAATACTAATCGATTCAGTTTTAAAAGATTCTTCCGGTAGGGTATTGTTATAGGCTGACTCGTGCAGTAATTACATTGTTGCATAAGCCAGCCTATAACAAAAGTGGTGAATATCGGTTTGCTGTGGATTACAGGCGGTTAAATCAAGTTACTAAACCAGTCTCCTCCCCCCTCCCTAGGCTCGAGTGTGTGTTCGATGCCTTGATCTCGCAAGTGGGTTTGGGCAAATTCCGATGGAAAGTGAAACTGCCCACAAGTCAGCCTTCGTCACCCACAATGGGGTGTACCAGTGGAAAAGGATGCCATTTGGAATGGCCGGATCTCCCTCAATTTTTCAGCGGTTAAATATGCTCTCGTATATGTAGATGATATATTAGTTTTCAGTAGGAATTTTTCGCAACATATTCAGCATCTGGATGCCATTTTTGCAAAGCTCAGGAAAGCAAACTTGACATTAAAGCCAAGCATGTGCAATTGTGCTGATAAGGAGGTAGAATATCCAGGTCATGTGCTGAGTAAACATGGATTTAAAGTTGATGTTGCTAAAACAGAGGTTGTAAAGTCATTTCCGGGTCCTAGATCTCAGCATGAAATTCGTTCTTTTCTCGGTCTTTGTAATTATTATCGTCGATTCGTGAAAGGCTTTGCACTTATTGCTTCCCCTCTTACTAGGCTTCTTCAGAAGGACATGGTGTTCAAATGGACTGAAGAATGTCAGGCTTCTTTTGAACAATTGTTTGGTTTCCGCTCCCATTTTGGCTTTTCCAGATATGTCTCGACCATTCATATTAACCACAGATGTTTCTGGGACAGCTGTTGGGAATATTCTTGGTCAGTTGGATAATGAAGGCAAGGAAAGAGTTATTTCTTATGGTGGTCGGTCGCTTAAACCTGGAGAAAAACATTGGCCAATTTCAGAGTTCGAATGTTTAAGTGTGGTCGAGGACATCAGGGCACATCATGTATATTTAGCAAACAACAAGTTTACAGTTTATAGAGACCATAAAGCGCTGGCATATTTACAAAAGGTAAAGCAGTCAACAGGTAGATTATGTAGATGGTCAATACTTCTGCAAGGGTACAGATTTGAAATTAAACATCGACCTGGTAAGAAGAATACAAATGCAGAGGCTCTGTCAAGAAGGTTTTATGAGCCACAAAAAGGAGACATGGACTCTGATGTTCTTGATTGTATCCCAAGTACCTCCGTCAATCTAACAGTATTACGCATAGTAATTTGGTTGATAGATCATGCGAGACTGTTTAAGCAGAAAAAGAAATATTTTAATTAAAAAAAAAAACAAAAAAAATGATAAAGATTACAGATTTCTTACGATATTCACTTAATACTTGCGTTAAATCGAAAATCTTTTGTTCAAACTCACCCCCGAAATCTCATGTTCTCTCATGCCAATTACGAATCGTACAAATCACTACATTGTCCCTTTTAACCTAGTAAAGAAAAATGCAATGTTCTCTTGCCGGTGGTTGCGTTGTATGTTGATGGCATCAGCTGATATATCAATCGAAATGTCCTTTAAATTAGAGTCTATCACCTTTCATGTGTTCTGATAAATAGACCCCACCTGTATTCTTTACCGACGTTTTTGAACAGCTCTCAAAGTGTGAAATCTTTCAAATACATATGAAAAATCTGAAAATATCTGCTCAGATGCATGGAAATGGTGGTTTTGGGACCATGGAATTTACAATTTTCGTACGGCGGGCCGAAACATGGTCGGCCCGTCACACCGACGACCATTCATCTCCCGATTCAGCCCCCAACCCCCCCCCCCCCCCCCACCCCCACTTCCAAAATCGGCCCGCCGCCCCTGCTGTGGCTATCCTTGTCGACTTGAGGCATTTGTTGCTAAAACATTCAGATTTAAAATCACTTCTTCCACTTGTGTTTAACACTTCTTAGAGGCAATCTTAGCCTTTGATCAGTTCGTTTTTACATCAACGAATTTCTCTCATTGAACATTTATTTACTTTCAGGAAGAAGTTCTTGATCCTTATATTTGTATTCCTTACTGTCCACCATATTACATCAACATTGTGTCGGACTAAGTCCAACTTACTCTACTTCCACTACATTACATATTTTGCGTTCTAACTTTCGTCTCTCTCTTAACTAGTCGCCACGTCCACTCACTTTCACGTTCTTTCCTGAACTCCCTCTCTCCCACTCAAGCCAAGATAAAAAATCTTCCATGCCTTACCACAGTTTTGTTAGTCACCATGCAACACATGGTAAAATAGTTTAAACATTTAGCTTTTCCCACGAAATTCGGCTACCAAACCTACTTCCTACGCTGAAAGATGTCGTAAATTGCCATATATAGGGGCGGCATGTGGAACTAAGACAGGATGACAAATCCCGTTTACATAAGCGAGTTTTTCACAGAATTCACATCCGTTCCTTCCTTGAAAACAGGAAATGTCTTTAGAAATCGAAAGTTTTGCTTTATAAGAACATTTTCAAATAGTTACACTATCGCCTGTTTCTGGACGTTAACACTCAACACTGCCATTTTTAACTTGACTTTCTTTTTACACCATGAATATTCCATAATATTCTGACAGACAGTTCTATTCTTGTTCCATATAAGGAGTTGGGTAGGGTGGGCGTATACACAGAAGAATACTGGTGACATTACATGATACTTTTTAATTTAGTAACATTTCACACGCGGTGATGCTCTGGCTAAATGATTTTACTGTTGTCTTTTACATTCAAAAGATGCTCGAAACCAGGCAATATGAGTAGAATATGGAAAGCAAATCGCTTTAGGACTTGCGTGGCTTCGTCACTACCTCTTCCCCATTTCGCCTTGCCAAATTGATCACAAATAGTTTACTTCTTCAACTTTTCGTGAAACGAAGCCGAGAAACAAATTTTGTTTGGCATAATCTGTATAGGATTAGAATGAGAAGCTACATTTTATACCATGATTACCTATTGTACTATACATGAAAAGCCCATGACATACATTTTAGCTTTACACACCAACCGTGGTGAACACACCAGCAATGGGATTTCTATAGTTAAAATTTACACCTACAGTGGAACTACATCCAAGTTGACCTTTGGTGACGTCGACCTGAATGCGAATTGTCTAAATTTATCGCACGTCGCCTCGCGAAGAGTGAAATGAAAGTGGCAATTATTTATTACGTTTTTAAATGAGTTTATCCATAAAACGCCAGAAATTAACAAACATGCATTGTCTCATGTTAATAAAGCATCCATAACTCGAAAAAGTATTTTATTAAAATGAAAAGGGCCCCGTTTCCTTTTCTATTTCGTTTTGGTGATAAAATTGACACCGGAAATACCGCCCACCGATCCTCATGTACACAAAAACAAAAAAACACGTATGTACGGCTGCTGCTTAGTAAAATCGAGAAAAAATAATAGCGACTCTTAATAATCTGACGATCATGGTATAAATAAAATATACCCAAAGTTGCTTGGTGTACCAAATGTTCACCACTCGTGGTGAAGTGGTGTTAACCGCGCGTCGAATATGTCAACATCTCTCCGTAAACAGTGTGTTTTGGCGATCAGGTTCTGTTACTGAAATCACTCGACCAGAACGCCACTGTTAACGGGTAAAAAAAAACCTAAATGACGGTCTTGTCGAACTCCATCTAGTTGTCCCCCTTCGTAAACTCAGTTGACCACTCAGGGACGTGGCTAGAGGTTTCCGATGTAGGGTAGTGAATTTCCAACCCCCTCCCGGTCCCTCCCCCGAGTTGGAAATTCTCTACCGAGCAAAATTTTGAAATTGAAGCCACGAACGGGGGCATAAAATTGATTTTAGTAACTAAAATGCCAACACATTTGTGATAGAATTATCAGGTTATTATTATTAGGTAGTATTCTGGGAATTGAATATGTTCTAAACAAATGCTCAAGCTGAGAACTTTGAGCAATTCACACTGTCCTAACGTTAAATCAGATCTTATGCAGGAATTTTCGATGTTTCATCATTTTGTAACTGTGAATGATGGAATTAACTCAGGATAACGATTTTACATGATGTGATTTTCTTGAAGTGCATTACGAGGATTTTTTTTTATTACGATAAATAAACGTACTATAGAAATCTCGTACCGATTGACATCATGCATACTTATGAAGCTCGATATAGCGTACACTGTAGTTGTAAATAGTAACAGTTAGAATTTTTGCCGACTTGACACTGAGTTGGAATTTTAGGAAGTAAAGGAGACATCAGCATCACCAAAGAAGCTCTAAAATACAGATAGATGGAATGTCCAACTACTCATGACTTGCTCTCCGAATTTCCAACTATAGGAAATTTTGGCCAGGACTGGGGGGGGGGGGGGGTGACAAATCCCCCCCTCCCCCTGTCGCCACGTCGCTGTGACCACTGCCAAATTCTGTTCACTCTGCAAAATTCTTCCAGATTATGCATCGTTTTGTACTGGTTCTTGGATTTAAACTGAGCATGTTCAAAATTGCTCTGTTTTAATTATTCAAAAAATAGTTTTCAAAAACGCTGCTGGATAAATCTGAGAAAAAGAAATAAACACAGTTCGAGTATGAAAACGCCGGTAATCGCATGTTATTTCAATAAAAACAACAGCACGTGTTTCTGCACAGCGAAGCACTATTCTACAATAGTTCATTCACCATTTCTTTCCCGAAAAGTACGATCAGTTCTTGTTGAACATTTCCTTGTTTGCACCTTGGGTTGTTTGATTTGAAATGTTTTGCTATACTCGGCAAGCAAGAAAAACATTTCACATCGGATAATTTCAATTACATCTCTTTTCTATACGTTTCCGTTTTTACTTCTCTCTTCCCAGTTTTTATTGTAGCTGGAAATACCATGAATCTAACTGAGATCAGATAAACATAGTTCGGTAACTTTAGGCAGCGGTGAAAAACGAAAGAAACAGTCGACCGTGAATTTCATATTGTAATTTGTAACACAGTTGAAGGCAGTACAGTTCAGGATTCGAACTTGAAAATCATTTCGTTTTTGAAAAAACGTATCAATCACTGATTGGTCAATCAAATTAGTGAATTTCACTTCACTTTGGAAATCGATTTGTCATAATTTATAACTCGTTTAATCACAGCTAACAATAGGATAATGAGGATAACTCTGTTTATATTTCAAGATGTCGCGTGCTGTCGTTAGTTAAGACAAATCATTTAGCTTCACAGGAGAAGGTAAGAATTTTTTTTCATTTCAATACGTCGGTGTTTTGTTTTTTATTTTGTTTTGTCAGTTTTTTATTTGTTTGGTTTTTGTGCTTTTTTCTTTCTTTTTTTTTTTTTGAGGAAGGGGTATTATTTTGGGTTGTTTGTGTATATCTTTCTTTAAAACTTATACAGATTTTATTTATCGTTGAAAATGCAAGTTGAACAAAATTCATTTTTAAAAACTGTAGCGAGTCAGAAAGGAACAACGTGTTTTTCTCCTCGCCTCGTAGGACATAGTGGTGTTAACCTAAAAGCCATCTCACTTACAAAACACATTGGGTAATATGGTGGTCGACCAATAGACTGCTGGACATATACACAAAAACTGAGTCAAAAAAGAAAGTATAATAGAAACAAATTAAAAAAAATAGCATAAAGGATGAAAGATAATAGTTCTAATGTTGCATGTTTGTGAACAAGAAGTCGTGTAAAGAGTTTAATGACATGTTGTTGTTGTCCACCCAACCATATACAATTTTGCTACGGATTTCAAAATAGCACGTCCTATCCGAGAATGTCAAATTGAATGGGTGACCGACGAATTTTTTGTGTTATGTTGTGCTCTTGGGAAAACACGCTAGTTTTTGTCTTCCGACATTTTAAAAAATGCCAAGGTTAACCGAAAATCAGAGGTTGCGTGCCATTGGTATGCATGATGCAGGGATACCTCCAGACGAGCTCGCTGCTAAATTCGGAGTCACTGTGTCCACTTCTTACCGTCCCATTGGAAGGTATGCAACCACTGGATATACTGCCGACCGACCGCGTTCAGGTCGACCAAGAGTTACGACCCCTGCATAAGACCGACACATCAGGACGTCTCACTTGCGGGATCGCTTCCTTCCGGCGACGAGGACAGCAGCAATTACTCCTGGTAGAACTAACAATAGAATTAGTGCACAAACTGTCCACAACAGACTCGCCGAACACGGCATCCGAAGTAGGCGTCCATACCACGGACCAATCCTTACCAACGTCATCGTACCGTCAGAATCGAATGGGTACGTGAGCGTGTTCACTGGACTCAGCGGCGTTGGAGCAGTTCTTTTAGTGATGAATCACGATTTTGTCTACGGCGCGCTGATGGTAGGGCAAGAGTGTATCGCCGACGAGTAGAAGGTTTTACTGATGCCTGCGTGCTGGAATGCGACCCTTTCGGCGGGGATAGTGTAATGGTTTGGGCAGGAATTTCCTTGCACCATCGAACGCAGTTGGTCTTCATCGAAGGTAATCTGAATGGACAGCGATATAGGGACGAAATTCTTAACGCTGTTGTTGTCCCGTTGTTCAACGCTAACGTCGGATTGCAGTTATTCCAGCAAGACAACGCCCGATGTCACGTGGCGCGTATCTGTCGTGACTTTCTTGAGGAACAGAGCATCGAACTTCTTCCCTGGCCCCCACTTTCGCCAGATTTGTCGCCAATCGAACATCTTTGGGGTCAACTAGTCCATTGGGTACGACTTCATGATCTTCAGACGTTAGGCGATTTACGTAATGTTCTAGGCTGAAGTGGAACGCAATACCACAGAGTTACATCCAGAGACTTATTAGGTCCATGCGCCGTCGATGTCTTGCCATCCAAGAGGTAAACGGTGGACATACACGCTATTGACTGCGTGTGTGAACTTTTCATTTCACCCCATGTCTGAATTGCGACGTCCTGACGTGACGCTGGCAACAGTAAGAACATGAAATTATTCAAATGCATACAGCTAGACTCGACATATGAATTTTCAATAATTTTTTTTGGATTAAAGTCGATAATACTAAAAAAATTGCTCCTCAAAGTTTATTATACTTTCTTTTTTGACTCAGTATATTTCAACTTGTTAGTCCAGCAGAAAACCCGAGGGTCCAACAAACACCTGTACAGCTCATGGGTGGGCGACACATAGTACCCTGAGTAGAACTCAAGGGACGAGAAAAGTCCATGAACTGCTTATTGTCTTCTCGTGTTTTACGTTTTATCTGGTCCAGAAAGGAAGGGTACGGGCTGATTCCACCCCCTTTGTGGTCAAGTTCCAAAGCAACTTTTGTGCCCTGTATATTAGCAATAAATAACAGTAAAGTAATGTACCAGTAAAATTCACTTTAATCAACCAAAACATGCATATAAATAGCGATTCTTCATAAATGTTGAGCGAAAGCATTTTTAGTAGAATTGTTTCATTGAAATGTTTAGCACTCTCCACTTTTCACGAACTTCAATTCTTTGTTTCTGAAATGAAAGCGAATTGTGAGCTGTAACCCAAATGTGAAGAAAATTCCATTGCCCCGTCATCTGCATCGAAAAATGGGCATTCAAGCTCTGGATATCCTATAGCGCCCCCCCCCCCCCCCCCCCCGGGGGGGCACGATAAAGTTATAAATAACATTCTACTTAGCAAAACGGTGTTATCCGTCCAGCGATATTCACTAAGAGACGTCATTGAAATTGTATTTTCATTTCACTTTTTCCTTAAAAAATATAGGTTATGGATCTTCATTGGAACGAACTCGTCTTTTCTGTATGCGGGAGAGCGCATGAAGCGAATGCTATGGGACGTTCCTTGGCATCCTCCATGTATGTGAAAGGACACAACCGAGTCCATATGGAAATATGTCAAATGCAATTAATATTTCCTTTTGAGCATCAGATTGAACTAAAAGGTAATTTGAATTCAAAATATCTTTTGATTTTTCATTGTGGTGAAGACCAGTTCCGTTTCGAATTTTTGTTTAAGAATTGGTCCTTTGGGTTGCGTAGGGGTTACTTCAATTCTAAAATACCGAAGTGAACTATAGGTTACGACAAAATAATAAAACCTAAATCCAATTGCTAATCTAATTTGATAAATCAATATCTCAACAAAATTTGCACCAAAATAAATGGCAATAACTAACGCGCGATCTCGCCTAAGCGTAATCGCGCGTTAGTTGCTTCTCTTTATTTTGCGGAAAATCTGATGAGCGCTAAACAACACGATGCCCTATCTCCAACAGAACTTAATTAAGTCATCCAACGAGGATATCGTTAAACTACTTTTTTTTTATTCATTTTTTTTTTTTTGTTTTTTTTGTCAGACATGTTTTTCGGGCACTTCCCGTTGACATAAGTAGTATGTCTCGTATGTTTCAGGGATCATTTGGGGGACCCCGGTGGTGGGCCCCGGAAGTGACGTCATGTCACGTGACCCAGTGGCGCCATGTTGTGTTTTTATGGTAACCCGCGTGAGCAGCCATGTTGTGACGTCATCTCCATAGTGATACGTTGTGTGAGTGCGCATGCGCAGCGCGTGTTAAGATGATACGTGTTTCCGTCGTCCATTTTGTATACTGGAGGCCGCCATCTTGGTTTCTATGGTAGCACGTGGTTGCTATGTTACCTAAAGGCCTACAACAGGGCAGGGGTATGTTCGGAGGGTATGTTCGATTGAATCGGAGTAAATCTAATTACCACAAACAACCCGACAATCCCCCCAAATCACCAAAATCTACCCCATATCACCGAAATTGACTTTATTTGATACGGATTTCCCATTTTATCGGCTTAGCGCGTAGTGCTATAGTACCAAGGGGTACCGGGGGTGTGTTCGATTTAACAGGAGTATTTTTCTGGCTTAGAATTGTCCCATAATCCTCGTTTAATTACCACAAACAACCCCCAACAAGTTGTATTATTTCGAATTCTTTCAGAATTCTCTGCTTCTATCTATATATGCAATTGTTTTCCTCTACCTGACCATGTTCCTTTGTTCTGGAGTATACTCCAGTAGCGTAGAATAGCCAATTAGTTGGAACAACTTTGCTAATTATTACTAGATTCAGATTCAGATTCAGATTCTTTATTCACGATATTCATATATGTATGATGTAAACAAAAATAAAGATTATACATGAGTAACAAATAGCATACCGTGGGAAGTGGCATAGCCAGATTGGCTGTCTACCTGCCACCCCCTAAATGAAGCAGAACTCGCGAACAGACTGTGACTAGATGAGTAAACATGGGGCGATTTATCCGGTCTATGATAGGGATGCTAGTTTTTCCGTTCCTTGGGTCGAAATTACGTTCAAGTGTGAGAAGCTAGGATAAAAAGCCAGCGGGAGGGTGGTGTTTCTGTTTAGGCAGAGTCCGCAGAGAACAACCTGCTTGCTAAATTACCATCATTGCTCCGCATAAAGTTCAAGAGACACAATCAGTCAAATCGAGTGGATAATATCGTTCCAACTAGAAAGATCATGATCTTTATAATTGGACGAGGGGTCAATATCGGTGGGCGCACCATGGGAGGCGAATGCCGTAAACTAGCTGACAGCATTTAGGTGTCGGTCAGTTCACCGCATGCGACTTCCCATGATTAGCCGACCGACTTGACCAAGCACTTGCTTAAATACGTGTTCCCGAACGCAAATTTGTTCCTCAAGAGTATTGTTTGGAGCTTCTTAACCGTGTGTGTCTCTACGCGAGGTTGGTGGGGCAACTAGAGGGAAAAACTCTGCAGGTTGCATTGGACGAGGGTGCAAGATTAAGACATATCGCACGACTAGTATGTTTCTATTGCGGATTTGTTTAATTTGCTAATGTGTCACTATGATCAATATTTACTAAGTACAGTCTGGGCAGTAGGGATTATCGCAACGGACATACGTCGAATATGACGAAAGGAATGTTGAGGTCAATGTTTTCTTAAATGTAGCCCTGTTACTGACATTTCGAACTGTGTCGTCTAAAGCGTTCCATAGTTTCGGGATGGCGTATAGATGAAGTTTATCTAGGGTTCGTGTACGTGTTTTTTCTATGTATAAATCTCCCGACTGCCGGGTTGTCCTACCGAGTGGGTTGTCAGTAACCTTGAATGTATCGTTAAAAGAAGCCGGTAATCTGCCATTTTGCCAGTCATGCGCGAACAGTAATGCATGCAATTTGAACAAGTCATCTACTTTGAGTATTTTATTTTCCTTAAATAAGGGGTCTGTATGGGAATTGTACTTTTTGTTATTTATTATTCTTAATGAGCGTTTTTGCATGATAACTAGTTTATTAACAGCTCTTGAATTGCCCCATGCTAAAATCACGTACACCAGATGACTATGAACCAAGGCGTAGTACAATGTTTTCAGGACTTTGCGTGGGAGAATATGTTTTACTTTGTTGAGGTTATAATTTGCGTGAGCTATTTTCGAGCATAGCCTAGATATATGAGCTTTGTAGGTTAAGTGTTCATCAATGCTTATTCCAAGAAATTTTAGAGATTTTTCTGTCTCACTTCCCCCGACTTTGCTTATCTTTTGATTATTTATTTTTATCTCTTGACAGAAATTATCATTCTTACCTTTATTTGGGTTAAGTATACTATATTTTGCTATTCTGGTCTATTTTTGTTAGTTCTGACCCCATTCCAAGTACTCTTGTTGTTTCATTTATCTAGATCATTTATATAAATTATAACTAACCAATCAGATTACTTGATTTCCCGTAATCTGTATGCAGAGTTATCTCCCTTGTGTATAACAAAAGCATTCCCAAAGCCATTAAGCAATCGAGCAGTTACTGATAAGTCATTGCTCGAACGACTCGGAGCTCATCGAGCGAATGAGCCTTAGAGCAATTGCTCGATCGAGTGACTCGGCATATTGCTCGAACGACTCGAATTCCGTCGAGCAAATGAGCTATCGAGTAATTGCTCGTTCGAGTGTCTCCTCGAACGACTCTTCGACTCATTTCAGTATTTGAGGATAACTATGGCCCGGTATTGTATTATTTGAGGATACCTATCGAGGATACCTTTTATAGGATACTTATCTAAGGATACTATCACCTATATCACAAGGCATACCTATCCCAAATATTCCTTATAAGCTAAAGAGCCAAAAGAGTAATTGCTCCATGTGCAATTGCTCTAACGACTCGAAGCTCATCGAGCAAATGAGCCTTGGAGCAATTGCTCGACCAAGTGACTCGGCATATTGCTCGAACGACTCGAAGTCCGTCGAGCAAATGAGCTGTCGGGTAATTGCCCGTTCGAGTGACTCCTCGAACGACTCTTCGACTCATTTCAGTATTTGAGGATACCTATGGCCCGGTATTGTATTATTTGAGGATACCTATCGAGGATACCTTTTATAGGATACTTATCTAAGGATACTATTACCTATATCACAAGGCTTACCTATCCCAAATATCCCTCATAAGCTAAAGAGCCAAGAGAGTAATTGCTCCATGAGCAATTGCTCGAACGACTCAAAGCTCATAGAGCAAATGAGCTATCGAGTAATTGCTCGATCGAGTGACTCGACATACTGCTCGAACGACTCGCAGTTCATCGAGCAAATGAGCTAACGAGCAATTACTCGTTCGAGTTACTCCTCGAACGACTCTTAGACTCATTTCAGAAAAAGGGATTCCATAGCCATGGGCATTTTCCAAAAAGGGATTCTTAAAAGGGGATTCCGTAATTGAGATTCCTAGCCGAGTCCGTAAATTTTGGATTCCGTGATTTGACATATACAGTCGAGGGTATGGAAAGGGATTGGTAATACCCAATTCAACAATGACTGCACGAACCTGAACAGATACAACTGACAACCATCCACTACAAAACAATAAAGGTACAGAACGAAGATCCAACATAACCAAGATCGAAGTAAACATAACAAAGTGAAAGAATATCGAACTGACCCAAGGAAGTTGGCGAAGTGAATTGAACATAACAAAGTGAACGAAGATCCAACACAACCAAGATCGAAGTGAACAGAACAAAGTGAGCAGAGTATTGAACTACAACTCCAAGTATAATACAGTATTAACCGTCTTGAACTCTTTGAATGAACTCTAACCCTAATGAAGGTATATATAATGAACCCCTTTGAATTGTTTGAATGAACTTTATTTCTGAACTATAACTCTAAAGAAAGTATTAACATCTTTGAACTGAATGAACTGTATATAATTATCACCCTTTGAACTGAACAAAGTTTAACTGAATATATTTTTAAACTTGATGAAAATATACCAAAGGTGATATGAATTAAAGTTTTAAACTACAACCCATTGAACTAAATTCTTCCAATAGGGAAGGGGAATACCCTCGACTGTATATGTCAAATCACGGAATCCAAATTTTACGGACTCGGCTAGGAATCTCAGTTACGGAATCCCCTTTTAAGAATCCCTTTTTGGAAAATGCCTGTGGCTATGGAATCCTTTTTTCTGAAATGAGTCTAAGAGTCGTTCGAGGGGTCACTCGAACGAGCAATTGCTCGTTAGCTCATTTGCTCGAAGAGCTTCGAGTCGTTCGAGCAATTGCTAATGGAGCAATTACTCTCTTGGCTCTTTAGCTTATAAGGGATATTTGGGATAGGTATGCCTTCTGATATAGGTAATAGTAGCCTTAGGTGGTCTAAGGCTCATTTGCTCGATGAGCTTCGAATCGTTCGAGCAGTATGTCGAGTCACTCGATCGAGCAATTACTCGATAGCTCATTTGCTCGAAGAGCTTCGAGTCGTTCGAGCAATTGCTAATGGAGCAATTACTCTCTTGGCTCTTTAGCTTATAAGGGATATTTGGGATAGGTATGCCTTCTGATATAGGTAATAGTAGCCTTAGGTGGTCTAAGGCTCATTTGCTCGATGAGCTTCGAATCGTTCGAGCAATTGCTCATGGAGCAATTACTCGCTTGGCTCTTTAGCCTTAGGGATATTTTGGATGGGTATGCCTTGTGATATAGGTAATAGTATCCTTAGATAAGTATCCTATAAAAGATATCCTCGATAGGTATCCTCAAATAATACAATACCGGGCCATAGGTATCCTCAAATACTGAAATGAGTCGAAGAGTCGTTCGAGGAGTCACTCGAACGAGCAATTACTCGTTAGCTCATTTGCTCGACGGACTTCGAATCGTTCGAGCAATATGCCGAGTCACTCGATCGAGCAATTGCTCTAAGACTGATTTGCTCGATGAGCTCCGAGTCGTTCAAGCAACGACGTATCAGTAACTGCTCGATTGCTTGATGGCTTTAGGAATGCGTTTGTTATACACAAGGGAGATAACTCTGCATACAGATTACGGAAAATCAAGCAATCTGATTGGTTAGTTATAATCTATATAAATGATCTAGATAAATGAAACAACAAGAGTACTTGGAATAGGGTCAGAACTAACAAGAATAGACCAGAATAGCTAAATATAGTAATAATAGCAAAGCTGTTCCAACTAATAGGCTCTTCTACGCTACTGGAGTATACTCCAGAACAAAGGAACATGGTCAGGTAGAGGAAAACTATTGCATATATAGATAGAGGCAGAGAATTCTGAAAGAATTCGAAATAATACAACTTGTTGGGGGTTGTTTGTGGTAATTAAACGAGGATTATGGGAGAATTCTAAGCCAGAAAAAATACTCCTGTTCAATCGAACACACCCCTGGTACCCCTGGTACTATAGCACTACGCGCTAAGCCGATAAAATGGGAAATCCGTATCAAATAAAGTCAATTTCGGTGATTTGGGGTAGATTTGGGTGATTTGGAGGGATTGTCGGGTTGTTTGAGGTAATTAGATTTACTCCGATTTAATCGAACATACCCTCCGAAGATACATAAGGCCTTTAGGTAACATAGCAACCACGTGCTACCATAGAAACCAAGATGGCGGCCTCCAGTATACAAAATGGACGACGGAAACACGTATCACCTTAACAACACACGCTGCGCATGCGCACTCACACCGCGTATCACTATGGAGATGACGTCACAACATGGCCGCTCACGCGGGTTACCATAACAACAAAACATGGCGCCACTGGGTCACGTGACGTGACGTCACTTCCGGGGTTCACCACCGGGGTCCCCCAAATCATCCCTGAAACATACGAGACATACTACTGACATACGCTCATGAAATTTGGCACATTTATTCACCTCACAACACCAAGGAAAAATACTAATGTTTACTTTCGCAGTGCAACCCTTATCTAAAGAACGCCGATTTAATGCTTTTTTCTGGATCTTTTGATAGCGAACGTAGTGAGCGGCCGAAGTCCACGAACGAAGAGAGCATAATGGTAACGTGTGTGTATGTGTGAAAATATAAGATGGAAATTTAGAATATTTCAGAAAAATATATAGCCATGCAATCCAAAAATCTGTGTCCGGAAGTTAACACCATGGACGAAAAATAGGAGTCGAAGTTGATCAAATTGTATTGTTTTCATTGGTTTGGTAGAAATCGAATTAGATTTCTGAAAAAGGAACAGGTGAACGTGCAGGAATAGCGTCACCCATAGATATCGGATATGGCGTCATCTGGCAGGTTCAGTCAAAAATCGAAACCACAACAATACAAAAGAAACGCAAGTTGCGCTGCATTTGTCGTTCATTCTTTAAACTTCAATTGCTTGTGCAAAAAAAATCAAAATTGTTGGTCACAAAGTCGCACGCTTGTTAATAAAATATCTAAGAACAAGTGTGTCTGCAAGAAATTCTATAATTTTAAGTATTTTTCTTTCGCGAGACGTTTAAAAACGACGAGTCGATGTTTTCTCGCATTTCTCATTTCTGACACTCTTTTTTGTAAACAAAAGGTTTACCCCTCTTATGACGATTTCCTCTGGAAGATTCGTAATATACAATTAAAAGAGGGACACAATTGGATTCCTGAGACTTTGCTCTTCATTGCAATGTATTGTACTGTTCGGATAGTATTTTTTCTCCTTTTTTCTGACGCAATAAAATTTTTTGAACGATTTTTTCCACTTTAATATTTATCAAGAAGTTACGGTACCGGTACCTGGTAGGCCTAATGATATTTCGAACACGAACTTTTTCATTTTTGAGGTTTTGAAGTGATACAGTGTACAGAAACTTACACCCAAGCACCTCCACCGCAGTGGAAACTCCACAGAAAATTGTTGCTTCTTTCGGATTGACCCACTTTTGCGTCACGCGGTGCTTCTTGTAACGTTGTATACCAATTTTGGCCTGGAAAGACGGTTTGCCGTCTTCGGGCTGTGATTGCAAGAGACAATTATCAATACGTGTACACGCAGTGTTGATACATTTTGTTTTTGAATATAAAATCATTCAGTAAATAGTTCATGACTGATTTCTTCGAAAGATAAGGAAGATCGAAAGGTGAACTACTGTCGTGTTTGATCAGTGACCGAGTCTGATCAAACAGTCAGTCTGTCAGTCTCCAAATCCAATTCCAAATGCATTTGCAATTTAAGGCGACCAGCAAAATCGGACTACAAGTACAATTACAAATTAAATCGTCGGAATTCCTAATTCCATAAATTTAATACCAAACAATTTTACTTACACTCACTGATACTGAATTCATTTTCTATCTGATCCTTTTTACATGACGTTTAACAATCCAGTGGCGGTGCCACTGGAGGGGGATAGCTGTCCCCCCCACTCCCCCCCCCCCCCCCAATCACACTTCAAATTTCTATCTGACCGTGGTTTTCCCACCCAATTTCACACTGCAAACGACACACAACAATACACGTCATGTCGGGTGTTGTAGAAATGTTCAGATATCGCTCCCACTCCCAGGGCCTCCAAATATAGAAATCTTTCATGGGGAGAACTCCATATCCCCACACACGCGAGGGGGAGATCCCGTTCCCTCCGCCAGCTATAAGACCTGTGGCATTTGGGAGATTCCTTCGGCATCTTGACCTTGGACCCCCACCCCCAAAAGTCCCCCATAGCTTACCTAAGCCCCCCCCCCCCCCCCCCATCCAAAAAAAAATAAAAAATATTGAAATCTTGGCGCCGTCACTGTAGCGATCAGTCGGTATCAAGAAAACCTGTGATGGAAAGACAATATGTTGATCAAATTTGCAGAAAGGGCTACATAAAATTAAGCTACATAATCTTCTAACCAACTTGCAAGTTAAAAATACAACCACAGATTTGGGTCCGATAGGGGGTGATTGATCCCCCCCCCCCCAAAAAAAGACCCTTTCCAACCTGCTTAGAAGTGTTGAGGTTGAATGGGTGAGTGTATTTGTTGCACCCCTCTCCCCCCCCCCCCCCACACCTTTCAGAAAATTTCAACCTGCTTGAACTACATGTACTTGAAAATACAAGAAGTGATATGGAGGCAGAGTATTTTAATTAATGCCTCCACCCAAATCCCATCACACATTGCTGAGTTATGAAATTTGAAAGTGATAAAAAGTCAGAAATCTTCGCAAAAAAAAATTGGGAAAACAATCTTTTCTTGCTGCTAAGAATTCACCATAATTAGGAAATTTTCAAACACAAAAAGAAAAGATGCGAGTAGGTGATAGAGGCGGATTTACGACCACTTTGTACATGTACGTGTACAGTATATGTACACGATGCGTTTACCAACGTGGGATTCAATGTTAAATCGCACGCTTGTTCACAAAAATGTTCAGTGGTCTTGAATCCCCCCATGCTTTTTGTGACTCCTAGATCGCACTTTTAACGTTCAAATACTCGTGGTGAACGTTGAATGTCACGCGTTTTTAAAAAAAGGTGAAATTGTACATTTTTACTTTTTCTTTTAGTTTAAAATTTTTTGTCAACGTTCTCATCGCAGATCAGACCATCGATCCATCGTTGGTGAACGCGAGCAAAAAATTCTAGGCTAGATCAAAAAAACGGTTTGCGGATTCTGGACCAGTGGTCTAGAATCCGCAATTGTTTTGAGGCGGTGGGTTTTTCCCCATTTATGACGTCATTAGGGGAATTCCCATAGTGGGAATTTCCAAACTCAGCTAATCAACCAATCGGATTGCTTGATTCTCCGCTAATTGACCAATCGGATTGCTCGATTCTCATAAACTCGATTATACAGAGTTATCTCCCCTCGTCGTGGGGTGGGGGGAATACCCGGATTTTTTCCAAAAAATACTTGACGGACAACTGTCGAACGCTTCCATTTCTGACGTGAGCGGGAGGAATACCCGAGGAAATAAATTAAAAAAAGTGATCGATATATATAGGAGAGAGAAAAAATATATAAATAATAGTTATTTAGAAAAATAAATATATCAAATCGAATAGATAATAAAAAAAATACGTAAATCATGAGCGATTCTCAGACTATTAGAGCGAGGTTTCTTTTAAACATGCTGATGAGAGCATACGCCATCTGCGTGAATGAAGAACTACGTCCCATCTTGTTAGAACGATGCATCGGATGTCGGGATCATCTAGACTTCGGTCACGAGAATCATTCGTGTCTGACGATGGAAAGGGAAGATATGGTCATCATGTATTTCGAACCAGCGTTCGAACGCGTTACATTCGACGATGTGATCACGTTTTGGAAGAGATTAGTCTTCTGTAAGAATCAAGACAAGCCTACAGATTCGGAAGAACTGAAATTGGCGCATAAAAGTTTGACTTTAGAAGACAAGGGATGCATCAAGAAATTATTGCTGAATGAAGCAAACGTCTAAGTTTTTTTCGTTGATATAAAATAAGGGAGAATAGAAAATAAAAATAAATACACACATAAAATTTTTATCTAATATTAGAAGAAAAAAACAAAAGATGAGAACCAGAAATAAATTGTATCCGACGTTAGTGGACGACGAGGATGAGAAGCCGATCGACGTTTTGCCGACGGCATCGTCGCTAGAAGAAAGAGAAAGAGGAGAGAGGTATCGCATCGATCAAATCAATAGAATCCAAGAGTATCTAATTCAAGAGAGAGATTCTCATCGTTCCCTCAAGAAGAAGTATTCGCGTTTCGTGACATTCGTCAACGCGATCGACACGACACTCATCACGATTTCCCTAGGTTTACACGTGGCCGGCATCGGATTTTTGTTGACCGCGGTCGACATTCCGTTCGTGTTGACCGTAGAAGGAGTGGCCGGATTGTTTAGCACGCTAGGAAACTTTTTGAGTAGGAAATTATATCTGAAGGCGAGGAAACATGACAAGATTCGCGTCTTGGCCGACTCCAAGATCGACACGATATCTGAAATGATCTCTATGGCGTTGAAATACGGTAGGATAACGGACGGAGAATACTTTGTGATATTGAGCGAGAAAACGAAATACGATGCCATGAAAGAAGCCGTGAGATTCAAGACTCGTCAGATCATCAAGGAAGAGATGAAGGATTCTCTCGTGGAAAAGGGGAGGAAAGAGGCCAGGGAGGAATTCAGTAAGATGATAGAACTCAAGAGCAGCGATTGAAAAAAAAAATATATATATATATAAGAACAGAATTTTTAAAAAAAAAATTAAATTTATATATAAAATAAAAAACGAAATTAATTTAAATAACTCTTAAAAATGTATTGCGTAAAGTGTAAGAGAGTTACCGAGATGAGTAATTCTAGAGAAGTGCGAACTAAAAACGACAGACAGATGCTTCACGGAATTTGCGACATGTGTGGTTCTGTCAAGACACGATTCGTCAAAAAAAAGAACGGGAGCAAAGGTAAAGGCATCGTGAATAAAATGATCAATAATCTACCTTTCGAAATGCATCTGCCCGGTCACAGTTTCACGGGACCCGGAACGAAATTGAACAAGAGACTCAACGCCGATCTGACACCCAAATCTTGGAGCAAACCTGTGAATAGGGTGGCTGCGGCCGCGTATGATCACAATCTGTGCTACGTCGAACATCCCGACACCAAGACTCGCAACGACGTCTGCGATAAAAACACATTGGGGAAATTGAGAGGCATATCGAATCCGACCAGGAGAGAGAAGATGGAACGTTCGCTGGTCGGCAATCTGATCGGTGTGAAACGTCGATTCGGATGGGGCATTCAAAAAAAAAAAGCACATCTGAAAAGAAGAAGAAATGATTATTGACGAGCGAATTGGCTGAGGAGTTACACAAACCCAAAGTGCGTAAATTTCGAAAGAGAAGGGTGTTCGTGAAGGGTCTGGATGATATTTGGTCTGCCGACTTAGTCGACATGAGATTGTTTTCGAGGTGGAATGAGGGCGTCAAATATCTATTGACGGTCTTCGACGTGTTTTCCAAATACGGTTGGATCAGGGCTTTGAAGAATAAATCGGGACCTTGCATCGCCGAGGCTCTGAAGAGCGTGTTTGACTCGTCTTCTCGAAAACCGAGTAAATTGTGGGTGGATAAGGGAAAGGAATTCTACAACAAGCACGTTCATCGATTGATAGACCTCTACTCGATCGAAAACGAAGAGAAAGCCAGCATGGTGGAACGTTGGAATCGAACGATGAAGGAAAAGATGCACAGATACTTCACGGCGAATTTGACCAAGAAATACATATACACTCTGAATGGTCTGGTCAAAGATTACAACAACACGTGACACAGATCGATCAAGATGACTCCCGCAGAAGCTAGTGATCCTCGAAACGAAAAACGGGTCTACGCGAATCTATATCCTGAGAGATCTAAGATCAGGAAGAAGTCTAGAACGCCGAAATTTGCGATCGGTGATCGAGTGAGAATCTACGCTTATAAGAAGCACTTCGAAAAGGGTTATACTCCTCGATGGACCTCGGAAATCTTCGTGATAATCAAAATATTTCACACCGATCCGGTGACTTACGAAATCGAAGCTCTGGATGGAGAAGAGATCATCGGAAAGTTTTACGAACAACAATTAAAGAAGACGAAGTTTTGATGAAGAAGATAAAATTTTTTTTATTTACTCTCTTTAACATTTTCTTGTTTACACACATATATATAAGAGAGAAAAAAAAATAATAAAAAATAATTAAAAACTATTTTTAGATAAAGAAAGCAAGTTAATTAATAAACAAAAAACTAAAAATCCTTTAAAATGACAAATATACTAGATATAGCACAAAGCATAGTGAAAGATGAAAGTATTCAAGAATATGAGGTTCACGAATACGAACCGGTAACCGGAACGAGTTTGAACAATGCGGGAGTGATAAGAATCAACGTCGAAACTCAAGATCTATTCGTACATCCTAGCGAGAGTTACATAGTGGTGCAGGGACGTCTCACCAAGGAAGATGGGAGCGACTACGCCGACAATGACACGGTTACTCTAGCCAATAATGGCATCATGCATCTATTCAGTAACATAAAATACATGCTATCCGGACAAGAGATAGAATCTGTGTTTCATCCCGGTCAGGCCACCACGATGTTCGGACTCTTGACGTATCCTGATGATTTTTCGAAATCCAGAGGACTTAATCAGTTGTGGGTGAAAGACACCGTAGGTCCTGCTAGCGCAGGCGCCGCCTTGATATTTGACTACATCATCAAGACGTCCAGACCTAAAGGAACGTTTTCGTTCAGGATACCTTTGAAACACATCTTCGGATTTGCGGACAATTACAACAAGATCATGTACGGATTCAAACACAATCTGACATTGATTCGAAAAGGAAACGACGACGCAATAGTGAGACTCACTGCGACTGATGCGGGTAAGATAACTCTACACAAGATATCGTGGTTCGTTCCGCATGTGGAGCCTTCGATCGTGGAGAAAGCGCGTCTCTACAAGATCATAGAATCCAAGAGTAAATTACCCGTGGGATTTAGAATGAGACAGTGCGACACGGCTAGCATTCCTCCCTCCATGAATCACTTCGATTGGAGATTGACGGTGAAATCCGCTTCAGAGAGACCGCGTTTCATCGTGGTTGCGTTTCAGACCGATAGGGATGGGTCTCAGGAAAAGAATGCGTCGCTGTTCGATCACTGCAGTTTGAGAAACATGCAAGTGTTTCTGAACGCCACGAGATATCCAGCAATCGATTACAATGCGTCGTTCGACAAGAACGATTTCTGCAGACTGTACGGCGACGCCGCTGATTTTAGAAAGAAGTATCACGGTCTAGACAAATTGATGAGCAATCCTAACATATTTCCCGGCGAATACAAGTCGATGTATCCCATGTTCGTATTCGACGTCAGTAAACAGAGTGAACGACTCAAGAGTAGCGTCTTAGACATTCAGATCAAGATGCAATTCGAAAGGAACGTTCCGAGAAAAACCGAAGCCTTCGCCCTGGTCCTGTCGGACAGAGAATTACAATTCGAATCGGATGGAAATAAGATGGCGATCATTCGATGAGATACGAGTGTGAAAAAAAATAAAAAACAAAAAAAAATCAAAAGTAATGAGTAATTATTAAAAACAAAAAAAAAATAAAAAAATAAATTCGTTTTTAATGATATTTTTTTAACAAAAAAAAAAGTTTCATCCGAGAAAAAATCGTCTTTTTTCAACATTTTCGACGTACAAAATGTTACAATTCGTAAGTAGTCACGTAGAAAACGAAATACACATTCCATTTTCGCGTTTGAAAAAAAAAATTTTTTTATGATTACGTTCTGAATTATTTAAAAGATCGCATGCTATTCACTCGAGAGAAACAAAAAGGATATTTCGTGATGAAGATATTAAAACTCGTACAGATCTTAGATTGTTCGATCCTGTGTGATCATCGCTCCGTTTCCGTCAGATGTTCCATCCTGTGTTGCAAGCCAAAAAACAAAAAAAAAGATGTGGAAAAATGGTTAGATAAACAGCGGGATAGACGGTTGGAAATGAAAACATGACGTCTACTCGTTCTCCAAAATGTTCGCTCGTGATTTTAAATTTATCCTTGCTCATGTTATCAACAAATTTTTCCAGAGCAGTCGACATGAATTTAAAACTATCGATGAAACGTATGGCTCTACGAATGAATTTCGTTTTTTCTTTCAACGTTTCTCTGTCGATTACTATTTTCTTATCCATGAGCTTCCATTTCGTGAAGGAAATGTATCTTTCTTCACTGTTCATGATGCAATTTAATTCTTCATGTGAGGTGCCGAGATTTTTCACGAACAGATGACTGTCGTAACCCGAGAGATTGTGAAACATCACCGGATAGAAAATGGAGTCTCGATATTTTAAATTACACTTGCTGTGAGCCGGACCACGATACAGACCTGTGTAATGATCGTGGTCTCTGACCTTCTTATTTTCCTCCGAATTCTCGTCGAATGATTGTCTGCATATGTGACATTTGGTGGCTCTGTTATTTTCGTCCTGCTGCTCTCGCGTGATGATCATTTTTGCCGGAGTTTTAAATTTGTCATATAACATTTGAATTTTCGATTCTAACTCTTCCACGAATCTTTGAGCCACATCGTCGTCTTCATACTGTTTCGTGTAGGTGAAGGGACCCATGTCGTGTTGCGAGTCGAAAGCACATTTCACGTAAATGCAATAGCCCGAAGGTATGTGTTTTTGATATCTTTCGAAGTAACTTTGAAGAGCATTGGGTTGACAGGAACTCATTTTCGCGGTGAAACATTCGAAATTGGCGTACACGACGAATGGTACTTTTAACCTTCTATTGTGATTTTCAAACTTCACGATGGTGTTGGGTTTGGGCATTTCGACGGTGACACCTTGATTTTCGTTGCAATATTCCTGATGTTTCGCTAATGATTTTTCGCTCTTAAATATGTTCATGCAATTGTAACATAAAGATATCTTTCCTTTATGATTATTATTTTGTTTCGACAGTAATCAGGTCAGATGTTTAACCCAACAATAGTGACGATTGTCACCATTCGAAATCAATAATAAAATAATCGTCTTTTCTCTTCCGAGATACGAAGTCTGTCTGAGAGGATAGATCTTTCGATTTTCGTTGTCGTTTCCCAAGACATTCACCGCTACGGTGGGATTTTGAACCTCGAAACGTTCGATGTGTTTTAACTCTGTTGGAAAAGTCACTCCGGTCCAATCGAGATTTTTAGAAGTTTCTCGTAACTAGAAACTCTATCGGTGTGTATTTCGACAGGGTATAAAGTGGAGGTGACTGCCCATTTAAAACACTGATCATCTTTATTTCTCACGTTGACCACGGCATGTTTCTTGGTCAAGAAATACGGTAATTCCAAGTATGAAGATCCTTTCAATGGATCGTTTTTATTTATGTGAATTTCGAGTTTCAACACCTCATCAAACGTCCAATTACTACCTTCATGTTGATAATTCGCGAGAGACGTCAACATCTTGTCTTTCATTTTTTCAAAAACGTCCGATAAATCTGAACCTCGAAATACAGGTTCGACATTAGATCTGAAATATGCATTTTTCACGATGCTCTCGCCGGACTTCATGTCAATTTTATTCATCACACAATGGAGTATCATCTTAATTTTTAGTCCCACATTCATGTATTCCCGAAACAAATCCAATACTTTTTTCTTCACCCGTTCCATGAACAATTTCGGATCGATTTTTTTGAACGAAGGAACCACGTTGAAAGTTTTAAAAAGGCCTTTGATTGCACTCTCCCGTTCTACGGTTTTCGATTGGAATAGTTCCGCAATGAGTTGTGTTACATATTCTTCTCCTTTCCCATCGTCGATTGCTCGTTGAATTTCGCTTGATATATCTCGTTTGTCTAGAATCTGAAGTGCATCACTCGTTTTCGTTTTTCTTTTCTTTTCTTTGGAAACTTGGTGTTCTTCAACAGCTTTTCGTTTAGTCATCTTCTTATTTTTCACAATCAAAACGTTTTTGGTTTTTTTCGACGTCGGCATTTCGATTCCTTTTACTATCTTCTCATTTTTCACAACCGATGCATCTTTTGACGTCGTTGCTATCGACATTTCATTTGCCTTTCTAGCGTTTCACAAATATTCTTGTATGACTTCAATTTTTTTTGATTTAGTTCTATGATTTCTGAAATGTGAAATTTGTAATAGTTTACAAATCTCGTTTAACTGAGGTATGATTTTCTCATTTAAATTTACCATTGTTTTATCTGTTTGCTTCATTTGTAAGAATTTTTTTTTTTTGAATTTTGTATTAAATAATTTGTTAAAAAAGTTTTGCTTTTTTACTCTTTTTATATATATATAAAAAAAAAGTTAAATTTTAAATTCAATTTATCTTTAATACAAAATTTAAAATATACATTATTTGCAAGAATTCATAAAAACCAAATAATCGATCATGACAACAACACCTAAAAGATGCGAATTAAAATTGAAACGAGACGAAGCGTATAAGAAATTCGGTTTTAATATCTATACATTACAACAACACGATCCCATCGAATTGAATGAGGTCGAGATGGAGGAGTTAGAGTGCTACTACAACAAATATCGGATGTGTTTGAAATTGGACGAAGCCGCACTCGATTTGTTTTACGAGTATCAAAGCGATCTGCTGAATAATATCATTGTCGCTGAAGACAGAAAATTCGACAAGGGTGATTTATTGTTGTCCTATGGAAGTTACATATATCCAATAATCTCACTCTAACTCGTGGACAAATCGGGTGGTGAGAGTGCATTCACCGATGTAAAAAAACTCAAAAGAGTAAAGATAAACATTCAAACCATTTTCGTAAGTGGAAAAATGACGAATGTCAACATGCTAATAATGGACTTGGAAATATAAACAATAGAGAGATTGATTTTTAGCGAAGAAGAAGGAAAAAAAAGTAATGTGAACTAAAGATGATCTCATTACTTTTTACAAAAAAATTTTCACATTAAAGAAAATTAAAATTTAAAAAACTTTTTTTTTTTATATATATATAAGGAGCAAAAAAAAAACAAAACTTTTTTTAAACAAATTATTAAAATACAAAATTTAAAATATACATTATTTGCAAGAATTCGTAAAACAAAAAACTAAATAATCGATCATGAAGGCAGCAATACCTAAAAGATGCGAATTGAAATTGAAACGAGTCGAAACGTATAAGAAATTCGGTCATAAAATCTATAGATTACAACGACACTATCCCATCGAATTGAACGAGGTCGAGATGAAGGGCTTAGAGTACAAATACGACAAATATCGCATGCCTTTGAAATTGGACGAAGCCATGCTCGATTTGTTTTACGAGTACCAAAGTGATCTGCAGAACATCATCATCGCCAAAGATAGAGAATTCGACAAGGACGATTTGTCGTTGCCCTATGGAAATTACATATTTCCAAACATCTCATTCGAACTCGTGGAGAATTGGGTGGTGAGAGCGAGTTGACTGATGTAAAAAAACTCAAAAGAGTAAAGATAAACATTCAACACGTTTTCGAAAAAGGAGAAGACACGAGTGTCAACATGCTAATAACGGACTTGGAAATATAAACAATAGAGTGATTGATTTTTTTTTTGCGAAGAAGAAAGAAAAAACGTGATGAGATCATCTTGAAAACATGAGTGCCAACATGCTAATAATGAGCTTCGAAATATAAACAATAGAGAGATTGATTTTTAGCGAAGAAAAATGAAAAAAAAAAAGTAATGAGATCATCTTTAGATCTCATTACTTTTTTTTTTATTTTCCTTCTTCTTCACTATTACCATATATTATAATAACGTTTCCTTTTTTCTCAATTTTCAGCATCGATTCTTCTTTTTCTTTTTTTCTTTTTTTTTGTGATATGATACGTTTATACCAACATTTTTGTTTATCCGAATCATAATTATGAACGAATGTTGTGCATCTCTTGGTAACACTCGCATCATCACCATTCTCTTTAGAAGGTAGTTGTGATGGTGGAAAGCATCTCATTCTCAACCGTCTATCCCGCGCTTTATCTATCTCTTTCATCAGTTCTTTCCTCATATATCCATCATTAGCGTCTAACCATTTTTCTATTTTTTTTTTTGTTTCTTCGCACTCTGTCTCGCGATATTCGTCATTATCGTCTAATTGTTTCTCCACCTTTTTATCCATTTTAAATATATTATTTTATACTTTCTATGATTTATATTTTATATAATTTTATATTATAATAACATATTCAAAATCGGTATATTCTTAAATGGCGAATTCTCACCGAGCAACAAACCCTTGCCGAGTCGCTCAACGTTCTGTCCACTCTTCAGATAGAGACCGTTTCCTCTCAGAGAGTTGCCACCTCTAACGGGTTCTAGATACAATCCTTTACCGCTGTCGTCTACGTGGACGCGACACACGGCTCCTCCCTTCTTCAAGAACAGTCGGCTGCCACCCATTAATTTCTCAACTGCCGAACTAGCGAGTCCCGTGAGAGCTCCCACGCCGAGAGTCTTTCCGAGAAAGGGTAGTGCCTTTGTGGCGAAGGGTAATGCTTTTGCAGTGATTCCTGCCAATAGCGGTAGGAAACCGCCTTTCATTCTCAAATTGTATCTCAATTGAGCGGGACTCAATCTCACCGCCAACCCTCTTCCATCGCGAATCGCTTTCTCCATCCTTTTGATTTGACTTCTGGTCCAGGCGATCGAATCCTGACCGCCTCTCGTCAGATCTTCGTGAGTGAATTTGAATCTCACCGCCTCGCCTCGAGTTGTTAACACTCTCTTAAGTTTCTTCTTCTGTCCTGCGGATATGTTCACGTTTTTAACCACGTATTGTGTCATAATTCTGTTTTTAAAATATATTTACTTCAATTGTTTCTTGTTTAATAATTATATTAAAATAATTTTGTAAAATTAATATTGCGTTTATTTTATTTTTGTTATCTATATATATATACACAATTTTTTTTTTTTGCTTTTATATTTCTCTTATGTGAAATCGTATCGTCACTCTCTCTCTCCACGAAGATCTAACAGTTCACCATTTTGATCCGTCAACGTGGTTTTGAGACTATACAACGTGTCTAAAATCACTGGTAGATAAACTAAATTTCGAGGTCGCTCCACGATCTTATAACCCGGCGACACGTTTGGAAAGAAGGAATAGATCGTCGGTTGAGCGCTACCATTCACGTAGCTTCCAGCAATCATGTCCACGTTCACCAGAATGCTATTGACTGCGAGAATGTCGACCGTATTTTCAGATGCCGCGTGGCCTCGATACATCTTTCGATCGAATCCCAACATCTTGCCTATAGAATCGTCCGTGTTGAAATCCACTCGAAAATTATCTTCCAAATCCAACATCGTCTGTAAGGTATTTTGATTGGGAGCGAGTCTGATCTTGTTGCTTCCCTTTCCATCCGTCTTCATTCACGCCTGAATGTAATCATTCAAATCGTCTATGCCGTAACTCCCTTTGGGAATTCGAATCTCCAACCAATCCGTTCCGTCGGAATACTTGAACGAGTTATTCTTTTCGGTGACGTTGGGAAAGGAATAATAAGTCTCTAGATTCACCAACGCCATCTCGTATCTTTTCTCTCTATTCAATTCGATGGAAGGTTCGAATTTCGTAGCGAATCGAGTCGAATCGCCACTCACCACGATTTGAATGGATTGTTTTGCAGCCGTATTCTCGGCTATTCGTTCTAACAATTCTCCATGTTCGAACATTATATTTAATTTTATTTTTTTTTTATTCAAAACTAATTATTTGAAGATTTATTATTTTCTAAATTTTATTTTCACGCTCTATCTCATTATCATCAGAAACATAAAACTTGTTGAATCCGCACCGATATTTTCCGCGATTAAATTTGCTTGTCAAATTGATCACGACGAAATTGTAAAGTCCACCATCCCAAACCCTCTTGCAGAATCTCCTGAATTCCGCCGCGCTCATGTCGTTTGCGACTTGATCGCCGTAGATGTGATTGAGATTATTGAGATCTTGACGAAAGAGACATAGAAAATTAGCGTTCTCCCTTATCGTCTGTCTGGGCAATCGAAAATAATTCTGCGACAGGTAGAAACAGTCCACGTTGCTGTGTCGACCCCTAACGTAATACGATTCACATCGGTTCTATCTCTCCAAAAGCAGATCGTCGAAAATCATGAGATTCTTATCTTCCGATTTCAGTTCTCTAGGATCCGGAACGTCGCTAGCGTTCTCATAAAATCGACACTCGACGTTCGAAGATGCATTTCTCTTCATCAGCTCCATCGCCGCACCGTCCAAAATGGTCGAAAGTGGAGCTTCGCTCTTGTCGAATTCCTCCCTACTGTCAAAGATTCTGGCTATGACGTCCTTGGGCAATCTACGATCCATGCACTCTCGAAGCAATCTGTATTCGGGTTGAAACAAGCTCTTGCCAAACACGAACAATCTGTCGTAATCCAACCAGTCGGGTCGGGACAACAGATTCATCAACAGATTGGTCTTTCCACAATTCGATTTTCCCACTATCAAGCCTCTTATGCTTTTGGGAAAGAACTCGTTATTCGACCTCTTGGTCGCGGCGTCGTTCCAAGACATATCTTTAATGTTCATCTTTGTTTTATTTTGTTTGTTTGTTATTTTAGACTCTTTTCAAACGCAATTTTTTTTATGTATTTCAAACTCAGTTTTTAATGTTATTATTCATTTATATCACACCGTCGCGAGTTCTATTCAATCCAGATCCACTCGTCATTTTGGCTAAATCTTGTATGGGCACCACAGCATCCTTAAAATCTTTCCAACTTTTCGGCGTTCGCTCTAACGCAGCTCGCTTCGCCGGTGGACTGATCAACTTGTCGATCAACGCGTCGGCTGCCCTCTTGCCAGCCACAGAAGCTATCCTACCACTGGCTTCGGAAGCGGCTTTCTTACCAGCATCCAAAGCCGTCTTCTTACCGACCTCAAACGCGGTCGATGCGAGTTTTCTACCCGCATCGCTCGTGAACGCTCGCATTATAGAATCGACGATGCCAGAACCGCCTTGAAGGTAAGTTCTGACGTATCCCCTGTTCTTTATCACCAACATATTTTATTTTTATAATATGTTTTTGTTTTTTTCACTGGTAAATCGTTTTGTTGTTTTTAAATACTTTTATTATTCTAGTGTAAAAATTTACTGTTTTATTTTTGTTTGTTTGTTTGTTTCTCTCTACTTATTATATACACATCAATCCTTCAATTCGTTCATCAGCCTCTTATAGTGTTTTTTATTCAAAACCTTCTGTCTTAACAATTCGTCAGATATAGCAACTATCTGATTATCTAATCCTGTGTTACCAGCCCGTCTGCTCGCCATCAACAAACTCAATCTCTGAGACAGAGCGTCAGAATCGCTCGGAAGAAAAGTGGTTTTCATCCCTTTGCCAGTCACCGATTCGACGAACCTCTTGTTCATATCCCATATGGGTTTCACCACTTTCGTCCACTTGTAACCTCTGTTGGCTTTGGGTCTCGTCTCTCTGGCATCGTTATTTCTCTTCATGGCGTGAGTCTGGACCAGAATGTCGCCGTAATTGTCGAAATCCTGTTCCGTGTAATCGCCGGGCTTGTCGTAAAGGAGCAATCTGCGCAGTCCATCAGTCAATTCGTATCTGTTCGAACCCACGATCAATTCATCATCACCAATATCTACTTCTGTGTCTCCTACAAAAATCCTTCCCTCCGAATCCTTATAAAATCCATACAACTGATCTCTCTTACCGCCGTCATCATCAGACGATGCGACGCTACTAGTGGTGATAGTCGAAGCCGTATCGTCGCTCTCGCTCAAATCTGTTTGAATTCCCGTGGGAACGTAATCCGGTGTAGATTGAATGGAATACCGATTTCCAAAACTACCGGGCAACGAACCCATTCTCAAAGAACTCTCCTTTATGGGTCTCAATTCTTTGACTATCTCCTTCCTGCTTCGCTCTTGACCCTCCGTCACGGGTTTAAACATTTTTGTGGCTTCGCGTTTGAGTTCCATCTCACCAAGACGTCTGCTTCTATCAGCTGACTGAATGCCCTTCTTAGCACGCTCAAACTCTTCTAAAATTCGATCTCGATGTCTAGAATCCATCTGTAAAAACATCTTTCGTTTTTAATTGTTTTATTATTTTCAAAATTAAATGTATAATTATTTTTATGTTTATGTTTTTTTCTCTTTCCTATATATATCGATCACTTTTTTTTATTTATTTCCTCGGGTATTCCCTCCGCTCACGTCAGAAATGGAAGCGTTCGACAGTTGTCCGTCAAGTTTTTTTTTGGAAAAAATCCGGGAATTCCCCCACCCCACGACGAGGGGAGATAACTCTGTATAATCGAGTTTATGAGAATCGAGCAATCCGATTGGTCAATTAGCGGAGAATCAAGCAATCCGATTGGTTGATTAGCTGAGTTTGGAAATTCCCACTATGGGAATTCCCCTAATGACGTCATAAATGGGAAAAACCCACCGCCTCAAAACAATTGCGGATTCTAGACCACTGGTCCAGAATCCGCAAACGGTTTTTTTTTATCTAGCCTAGAATTTTTTGCTCGCGTTCACCAACGATGGATCGATGGTCTGATCTGCGATGAGAACGTTGACAAAAAATTTTAAACTAAAAGAAAAAGTAAAAATGTACAATTTCACCTTTTTTTTAAAAACGCGTGACATTCAACGTTCACCACGAGTATTTGAACGTTAAAAGTGCGATCTAGGAGTCACAAAAAACATGGGGGGATTCAAGACCACTGAACATTTTTGTGAACAAGCGTGCGATTTAACACTGAATCCCACGTTGGTAAACGCATCGTGTACGTATACTGTATACGTACATGTACAAAGTGGTCGTAAATCCGCCTCTATCACCTACTGATCAGAAATTCACGCTTTCAAGACCATGAAAAAATATTTGAAAGGGGTAACAGCATGCACGCAGAATTCATCAAATTGTTAATTGTACTTTCTTAGGGTACTGCTAGAAAACCTCTGTGTGGATGGTGGGGGAGGGGCATAGAGAATAAACTAGAATTTCACAACAAGACCATACAAATATACAGAGTCGTGGCAAGTAACTAGATTTTTTGGTAAGTAGTAATTACTGTGAACACTAGTTAGAACATATTGGCCGTGGTTATGGCTGGAGGGGGGGGGGGGGTGGGGGGGAATTGTAATTTTGAAGGACCATAACAAATTTATTTGAAAAGAATGTTATGATGGGCAACAAAACTTTTGCCAAATTGTATTTATTGATGTCGGAAGTAGAAAGTCACAGGGCTGTGATGCTGCTGGATTATTTTCTTATGACTTGGGTCTAAATCCTCCTTAGCAAGTCCCTTCAGGGGTGAAATCACAGCATACCAATCTGAATTTATTAAGTTATTTGCAGGATACTATATTTTTTTAGAAACTACTGTATAATTATTTATTTATTGTTGTTTAAGGTCACATACTTATGCATAATGGATAATCATGACCGTGACAGTTTCACGGGTGGAGGAAGCCGGAGTATCTGGAGAGAACCACCTAGCAACGATGAGCAGCTGCCATCTCCCCAACATCGTAACTCCGCAATGCAGCACAGGCAGAGTTAGTTTGGTTGAAGACATGCGCACCATCAACGTGCAGTACGCCTTAGTACACGGCGTCATCGTGCCCCCATGTGGACAATCGGGGTTAAGTGCCTTTCCCAAGGACACAACGCGGGAGTCCGAATTGATCGCTCAGACGGTCACCCATCCGAGGACAAACCGGGCTCGACGTTGCTTAACTTCGGTGATCTTGACGAAAACCGGTTACCGCAACGCCACCGCGCCCCCAACTACTGTATTAGTCTGGCCGTCAGAGGGTTGAACCGGGAATAAATTTGTAGAGAAGCGATTTTGGTGTCAAAAGACGCAGGAGAATCTCCCGAGTAGCATATCCAAAATCCGGAAAAATCCGTTTTGGGGAAAAATTTTCAGCGCACTTTGAAATGAGGACCCCTATACGATTTTTCGACTTGGATTTTCTAATACGTTACCAAAGGTCGGCTGTCTGCAGTACCCAAAATGCTAGTTGATAGTGTCATATATTGATCAGATTAGGTTGATTACAATCTCACAAAACACATCCTATCATAATTTGATGCCGATAGCCAAAATGTCGGTCAAAGTGTCTGAAACATTTTTTTAAAAATGTCTATTTTTCTAATCTTGAACATTATCTATTTTTCTGGAGAATATCTGGGATAGCACATTTTTGTTTAATGGCGATGACAATTAACTTCGCACATATAAGTCAAATACACACTAAAATTGTAGCCCAAAAAATGGAGATATTTCCATGACGTTTTCATTTTTTTCCTATATGTACATAACTATCTGTTGTTGTTTTTTGGTGGATAGTAATTATACCAGAATGCTCTGGTGGGTAGTAATTATACTAAAACGGATACACCACCGCCCATTCGTGGAACGCTCTTTATTGATAGTTCCAGTTTGATCATCTTTCTCATTCGGTCGTTGGCTGTCTGTCAAGTTGCCCGCAATTTATTTTGCTCTTCCGCAAACTGTTCCATTTTGATATTCAATTGCGATTTTCAGTTAAATAGTTAAAATTGTATTCTGTTTAAACCTAATGTAAGTTGTTATTTTCTCGTTGATGAGGGTATCTCAATGAGAATATTATCTTTAAGTAGACATTTTTGATACTTTGTTTTCCATATTTTGATTTCTTATTGAATAAGTTGGTTTTGTTTATAGTATTTGATATGTCTGACGAACACCTACAAGGCGAAAGTAGTGATTTGTCGGGCGATATGTGTGTGATTTGTGGTACTGGTTTTAAGAACGAGTTAGTGTAATGGAGAAAGGCATAATGACGCTTGCTAGTTTTGGCGAGAAACGGGGTCAAACAGGGCTTGTACGATACTTGAATTATCAGTTGAGTACCACGCCAGTTGGAAAGGTTTTGGTGCACAAAACATGTCGTCGAAATTTTACAGATACTAAGAGGGTCTCCTCCGAAACCAGTGAGGACCGTGCTGAAATGGCATCTCCAAAAAAATTGAGATCCTGTATTTCAAGGTTCGATTACAAAGAGGACTGTCTACTCTGTGGTCAACCTGCTCTGTTTGATCCCAGACACCCTCATAGAACATATGTTCGTAGATTTTCTACACTCCACATTCGTGAGACACTTTTGGAATGTTGTTCTACGAGATCCGATACAGTGGCTCGCAATGTTCACAGAAGACTTTCTGGCTGCATTGATCTGGTTGCAGCTGAAGCTGTATATCATGATAATTGTCTGCCACTTTTCATGATGAATAGGCAGATGAATATGATGCCAGCTGAAATGAAACAAAAGCTTGGTCGAAAAAACGACGACGAAAAGCAACATTGGTTTGAGAGGATATGCTCGTGGATGGAATCTGAAGCTGGCGCGGAGTTGTATACGCTCCCTGAACTGCATGCTACCATGGTTGAATTTGCCAATAGTTCTGACGTTTATTCCAAAAAGTGGTTGAAGAAAAAACTGCAGGATCATTATGGTGAACACATACTTTTTTTCAGAGGCGGAGGGGCGGAGTGATGTAATTTGCTTTCGAAACATGGCTGCCTTCATAATTAATAAACGATGGTATGACGAGAAGAAAACTGACATTGAAGAAGAAAGTGATAGAATTGTTAAGACAGCAGCCAAGATTATTCGCGCACAATTAAGGGAAACAGAGTACAATACCAATGTATATCCCACGTGCGAGGATATCAGTGATACTGAGCGAGGTAAAAATTGGATACCTCCACATTTGCTATCTTTGTTAAAAATCCTGGTTCCTTCAGAGTTGAAGCATATCAGTATTGGCCATTCAATAATTCAGTCTGCACGACCAAAATCAGTCATATCTCCGATATTATTTGGTCTTGGCATCGAGCTTGATCACATGTTTGGGTCCAGATGGCTCATTACCGAACTCTCTCGTTTAGGTTTTTCAATAACATATGATGAAGTTGAAAGATACAAACAGTCCGTTATCCAGACTGAAGATAGCGATAATCTCGGTCCATTCTTTCCTGGGGCGTTCACCCAATGGGTCGCAGATAAAGTTGATCATAACATTGCAACATTAGACGGTCAAGGAACTTTTCATGGTATGGGAAGAATTGCAGTTTGTACCCCAAATAGTAACTCACCACTAGAACCAAGGAGACCTGCAATCTTTAGGCAACCCCGCCACAGGGTAGATGGAATTATAAAAGCACAAGGAGTCCCGATTCACCAATATGTGGGCATCCCGGGCAAGGGTCTTTCAGCAATTACATACAAACCATTGCTCCAGTTACAGTCCCCCTTTATATTGCCATTAGATATTAACTCAGACTTGCTTTGGCATTCTGGTTGGTTATTCAGGGACGCTACCAAACCGAGACCCAATTGGTCAGGTTACATGCAACATATCTTTTCAGAATCGGAAAGTGGTCCATCCCCAAAATCAAAAGTGTTGTTCCTGCCGATTATTGATTTGAATCCGTCTGATGAGACTTGTATCTATTCAACTTTACTTTTCGTCCAAGACCAGGCGAACAAATTGGGCATTTCATCCCCGTGTTTGACCTTTGATCAACCTCTGTGGCTTTAGGCTGTAGAAATAATTACAGCCAAACGTCTGCGAGTAGTGTGCAGACTTGGTGGATTTCACGTCATGATAAGTTTTCTGGGAAGCATCGGATCCATGATGAAAGGGTCTGGCCTAGAGGAGGCGATGGAAATGGTCTATGGTCCGCATGCTGTTCAACACATGATGTCGGGTAAAGCAATATCAAGGGCTTTTCGTGGGCATAACCTAGTAGAGGCGGCATTGGTTAACAAGTTAGTAGGCGCAGTAGTAGAGTTACCCATGGTTCACAAGATAATACCAAACTGACAGAAGACATCACCTCGTCTTCATATAGATCTCATTGTGACACAGAACAAGTAGGTTCTGGCAACTTAGCAGTACAACTTCCACCAGATGGCGATGAACACCCATCTTCGCCGGAATTTAGTGATGAAACTGTTGTTGATCGTACTTCGTCGGATGTATCTGATTTACCGTCTGCCAAGCTACCCAAACTCACCGTATCGGAAGCTGAAACTCTTAAAGCAGTGTATGATAATGTTGACAACAAAATTATTACATTTTCATCGGCTTCTCTTTCACCTGAATTAATTAAGCTCGGAACGTGCTTATCTGAGTACAAAACACTGCTTTCCGAAAAATCACCAACCGCAAGGTTGTGGTTACAGTATGTTGAATTGACAGCTGTACCAACATCATTGTTCAGAGACAATTTCATGAGAAAGCCTACTAAGTCTCAACTGGCTAAATCTCTTACAGATTCATCTGAACAAGCACAATGCCCCACCTGTGCTACGTATGTTGTTGACGGTGGTGCTCTACTACATCGTGTTAAGTGGGTGAAGAATTCTACTTATTTTGAGTTAGCTCACAAATATCTGCAATACGTCCAATCAAATTATACAAACGCGTGCATAGTGTTTGATGGGTATGAACTCGGCCCTTCCACTAAAGACCATGAGCACGCGAGAAGAGTTGGAAAAACATGTGCTGATATTCGTTTACATGAAAATATGGAGGCTCATAATAATCAAGAAGTATTCCTGTCAAATGAAAAAAACAAAACCCAATTCATAAAACTACTGAGTCGATTACTTCAAATGAATGGGCAAACAGTGCATATCAGTAATGGAGATGCTGATACATTGATAGTGTCGTGCGCTCTCGAAATTGCAGCTCAAGGAACAGACGTAGTTGTGGCTGCAGATGACACCGATTTAATAGTGCTCCTCATGTATCATTGGACCGAAAACATGGCAGATGTATATCTTTTATCTGATGCACGAAAATCAGCAACGCGTGGACCAGTAATGTGGAAAATACGCGATGTTGTTCAAAAGACTGGAACACTAAGATCGTCGCATATTCTGTTTATTCATGCTTGGTCAGGATGCGATACAACATCAGCCATCTATGGTCAGGGGAAAACCAGTCTTTTGAAAAAGATAGAATCGCGAGAAATACAGAAAATATCTTCTGTTCTAAGTGATTCCAGTGCCGATGAAAGTCATGTAGGCGAAGCTGGTGTTAATCTATTCAAGATTTTGTATGGCACCAAGCCCGGTGGATCGCTCAGTGACTTGAGATATGCGAAGTTTATGGAGATGGTGTCCTCAAGCAAGGGCTTATCAGATCCACAGAAACTTCCCCTTACAGAACGTGCCGCATATTTCCACAGCCTGAGAGTCCATCTACAAGTGGTTGTTTGGAAATCGCTGGGGAGAACTGCCATGGACCCCAAGGACTGGGGTTGGAAAATAAAGGGAACACAATTAGTTCCGGTCATGACAGACCTTGAACCTGCACCAGAGGCATTGTTGAAGTTTGTACGTTGTAAGTGCAAGATGTCGAGTAAGAATCCATGTGGGGGTAATGTATGCTCATGTAGAAAAAATGGACTTGAGTGTGTCGTTGCTTGTGGTGATTGTCGAGGGGATGGGTGCAGAAACTCAATAGATATTGTCATGGAAGATAGCGACGACACATCCTGAGACGATATGGATTGCGACAATGCTTTTGTAAATTGGTGCGCGTCATTTTGAATATCATTCCTCCTTGTGGGCGATGATTTTGGATGAGTTGAAATTTTTAATAATGTAATCAGAACGCGACATATTATGTTTGGAGCTGATTATTTTAGTGTTCATTCTTAATTCTCTCTCCAAGACATAATGATTCAGTTTATTCTTTATTGTCTATTTTGAGACCGCATATTTCGTCTTACCTTGGTTGGCATGTCTGTCTGTTGGAGCCTTCTGGTATAATTACCATCCCCCCAGGAACCAATAACAATTAAAGACTTCATGGAAATACCCCCCCCCCCCCTCCCTTTTCTGTTAGTTATCAATTTGGCTACAACTTTGGTGTGTATTTTGTTTATATAAGCGAAGATACCTTCCTGCCATCGCCGTAATATAAACAAAACGGTGCTATCCTGGATAATAACCAGAAAAAATAAAAAATATTCAAGATTGGAAAACATTTCAGCATTTGTTTTTTAAATGTTGCGGCCACTTTGGCCGACATTTTGGCTATCAGCATCAAATTATGGCACGATGTGTTTGGGTACCTCGCAATCAACCTAAAGTGATCGATATTTGACACTATAGGCTAGAATTTCACACAATTCGGGTGTTCCGGACAGTGGACCTTCGGTAACGTATTAGAAAATCTGACTCGAAAATCATATAGGGGTCCTCATTTCAAAGTGCGCTGAAAAATTTTCCCCAAAACGGATTTTTGCGGATTTTGGATATGTTACTCGGGGGACTCTCCTGCGTCTTTTGACATCAAAATTGCTTCTCTACAAATTTATTCCCGGTTGACCCATTTTTTCACGTTCTACGCTTAGCCTATATAAGAACCTGTTCAACTCATAGACGGATTGCACCCCAGGGATTTGTGTTGTAACTTTTATTGTTTTGTGAGTTCTGTTCTCAAAAAGTGTGCACAATAATTGTTGTAAAGGTTTGTGATTTAATGGTGATCTGCTCTCTCCAGGATGTATCTCTTCTCGAACTCCATGCTTCTCCAATTCCCACCTCTATTCTAATTCTATATACATATTCATCCATTGACCAATGTCATCATGTTTCCTGTGTTAACTTTATTGGGAATATGATAGGGGGGTATACTCCTGTGACTGTCATCCATATAATAGTATGGTGAGGACTAATAGTACAGGGTGGAATATTATACTGAAGTTACAAACTGACATCATAATATTTCAAAGTGCCATATCTTGGATAAATAACCTCAAAATTCCAACATAACTCCAACTATCTACAGCTATGGAAGATGTTAAGAATTTAATCCAAAACAGTGCATTATGAGAATTAGACTGCAGTCCAGCCTGGTGAAATGAATAAAAAATAGGGGATCAAATCAGAATAATGTGGAGTAGAAAATACAAAAAAATATCAGTACTACAGATATGATAATTTAGAACTTTGGAGTAGGAATCAAGTACTTTCCCGACTGATGCGCATTTTCATTCTTCTGTTGTCTTTTTCACTCAAGGATTTATTGTCAATCCCAGTCAGCAGCCTCTTTCGGATTTTGTACTGCTTCTCAAAGCTATCAAACTTTCTCATGCAATGGGTGTTACATGTTCCAAGCAGCACAGTGAGCACACTGCTCTGGTATGCATGGACAGTCCAGCCAGCTGAAAGAAAGGTTGCCAGCTTTGAGAGAGTGGCCTTTTGGAAGTATCAGTCACAAGTATTTAACATTATTTTCCCCACTGTGCAGCCTGAGTTGTGCATGATATTACAAAACAAATAGTTGTTGGTTTGAACAATGAATAATAGTACAAAATGAAACCAAAATGAATGAATGTGCATATTTATTAAATAAAAAATTTAATTGAATTATATTTTGTCACCTCATGAAATAGGAGGCCCATCAGTTCAATATAAAAGAGTTTAGATTTTATTTTCCCGCTCTGACCGACTTAGACCCCGTAAAACTGTCACGGTCACGATTACCTATTGTGCATAAGTATGCGACATTAAAAAACAATAAATAAATAATTAATTCTAAAGGCGGTGGATTCATTACTTAATGCTATGTTGTGATCAGTTTTGCTTATAAATGTTAAATTTAATACCTATTTTTTTCAAATTATACCCCTGGCAAATAAACTGCTATGAATATTGCCATGGACATTCTATTATTATTTTTTGGGCACAAATTTACTTTTTTCTAAAGTGTTCAAAATGGTTTTGGGTACGAAATCACTTGGGTACGAAATGATTTTGGTGATGGGTATGGAATTACACACACCCAATGACATCCTCTGTATATTTTTTATTCAAATTTACAAAATACAGTACGTGGGGAATGGATTGTAACAAAATGACCCGTGGAGTGGCGTTATCACCCAAAGTATTATTTTCAAATTCTGCACACATGGGCAAAAAACGCAAACAATGCTTCAGCAAATGGCCCTTCGAGTGTAACCCATGGATTCATTGGATGGAACTTTGCTTGTGCTTGTTATGCTTTGCAACAAATTTGCAATTATTGCGTGGGTGGAATCTCCACTCTGCGGGTGATTTAGTGATAATACACTCTATACGTACTGTAAGTTGTAACTACGTTCGCACTTTAGGTAGCACCTATTTCATATTATCAACGCATGTATCATACCTCCCACTTTTAAACTTTGCATATCTCGCCTCCAACAAAAAACTTATCTAAATATTTTGTACCGATCTTGAAATTCTCAATACTTATGGCCGAATTGAAGGTGACGTTATTGACGTCAGCGTCATCAAAATTAAATGACGTCGATTTCTGATGAAATTTTAGTACGTTGTAGAGTACAGAAAATTAGTAGCTAGCTAGGTTTTTTTAGTTTTTCAATTTGTCCCAATTTTTTGACGATCAAAAACCATCTTTAAAATCTTTGTACCGATCTGAAAATTCGCAATGGTTATGGCCGAATTGAAGGGTAACGTTATTGGCGTCAACGTCATAAAAAAGTTAAATGTTTTAGGATTTTGATGATATTTAGTATGTTGTAGAGTACCAAACATTAAGAGATAGCTGTATTAAGTTTTTCTATTTACCCCCACTTTAGATGTTTTTACGTCACTTGACGTTTTAGCACTTTTTAGCTTTTATAACTTAAAATGCCAAAACAGCGACACGCATAACTCCCGCGTCTTATTTACTACAGCTATTAAACTTCGTTACCTCATTCGCGCTTGAGACATGTTGTGCACGCCATTTTCAAATTCTCACCTTTATCCAAATCTACGTCACTTTTAACCTGTTTTCTTAGTCTGTGAATTTCAACGCCTGTATCAAGCATCGTATTTTCTAACTTTGCATATCTCGCCTCCAACAAAACACATCTAAAATTTTTGTATCGATTTGGAAATGTCCACTGGTTATGACCGAATTGAAGGGTGACGTTATTGGCGTCAACTTCATAAAAAATTAAATGGCGTCTAATTCTGATGAAATTATATTTTATTTGGTAGAGCGCAAAAAAAATTGGAGATAGTTTGTTCTTATAGTTTTTCGATTTATCCCCATGTTTTGACGTCACTTGAAGTTTTAGCACTTTTTTGACTTTATAACATAAAAGGCCAAAACAACGACACGCATAACTCCCTAATCTCATTTACTACAGTAAATGACATTTCGTGACCTTCTTGGTTTTGACGTTTTTACGTCACTTGAAGTTTTAGCACTTTTTTGCTTTTACAACCTAAAAGGCCAAAACAGCAACACGCATAACTCCCTTATCTCATTTACTACAGTAAATGACATGTCGTGACCTTCTTCGTTTTAAAATTTCCACCCGTATCCAAAACAATGTAAATTTTGATTACTCTTTTAAAAATCAACGCCTGCATCAAGCCTCCCAATTTCATACCTTGCATATCTCACTGGGGCCCTGCGAATCCACATTTTGGGCTCGAATCGAATACCAAATCAAATAAAATAAAGTTGTTTTATTACAATTATTGGAGAGTGCCTGTAGGAACTCTCCAATAATTTCTAATAAAACCGATTTTGAATAACAAATTCATACCACCAAAACTAATCTAGCCTTCAACCAGATGATACACGTTGCAATGGCGATTTGTCGACTTCGCAGGTGAAATACACTGGAACAATGATGTTACAATTTCCTTCCGATGAGTACGCTAAAATTTGATTTGAAATTTGACAGCAGTGTAATGAATCGTTTTGAATCACGTACCTGCACTGCGCAGCTTCAAACACACACATGTTGCCATAGCTATGGTTGTCCGAACCACATACAGGGTCGTATTGCATTGTGCACATTCTCATGCAGTCTGTATCACGCAATAATAGGCGTTGGGACGGCGCAGAGAGAGCACCTGAAAAATATCATCATTTGTCTCATTTTATAGTTAAAGAGGTGCAGTTTCAAATACTTTCAGATAGCAATAGACGTCCTAAAATTATATGTAATCTATTCCACTTCTAACTTGCACCTGTACGCACTTTTTACAATTTGTAAATGGGTTTTTGTACTTAACTCTATCGCGCGTATTTAAGCAGATATTCATAAATTTTAAATCCCTTATCCCCAGCTCAGGCGGACGCATTTTGGATGAATCTAATCTAATATTTGGTTTTATTATATGACTATGATATTTTTACCATAAATACCACTACTGTTTGACGATTTTATCCAGACTGTCGTATCACACCAAGTGAGATTTTCCCGTATCAAAAAACCATATCACACTCCTACGGAAATTGCCGAGAATTTCCGTATGAATAACGTCGGACTATTTATCCGTTGAAAATAGACTTCGTAACTCGTGAAGCCGTTGCCGTTGTTTACAAA
Organism: Pictodentalium vernedei; assembly: GCA_031216915.1. Lineage (NCBI taxonomy): Eukaryota > Metazoa > Mollusca > Scaphopoda > Dentaliida > Dentaliidae > Pictodentalium > Pictodentalium vernedei. The sequence continues at coordinate 212,254,640 of CM062294.1, read as the reverse complement.
GTTTCGTCTGTTATTTTTATGTTCGGCTTTCAATGGAATAAGTAAATCGAGGTAAGCAAATTAAGTTACTGTAAGTGTGTCAGTCATATAATAAACCTTATCATCATAACAGTGTGTTGATCCGTGTCGTAGTATACTACGACACGGATCAACGCACTGTTATGACAATATGTATATATTTGAATCATATGCGACGATTACTCTGTCGCGTTCCAGACGAATCTTTTTCTGAGAGCGACGCATTTAATGCGTCCGTTAAATTCGTTTGATTCAGACTTTCGAATTAGCGACGAATCTGATTTAATGAACCCCCGATGATGGGTTGTGTTCGGGTGTTATCGTTCGCATACCGGTTTATGCTAATTAGGGAATCCCTGTTGTCAGAGTAGGGAGCCAAGTTTACAACTAATTCAGATTGGTTATGTTAGAAATGTTCAAAGCGGGCCCAGCAAGAGTTAACAACCCAAGGAAACTGTCGCAAGTATACCGGGCAATTGAATTATATTCGACGACAACGCGTGCGTCTGAATCAGCGCGTATTAGATGCGACTGGAGACGCATCTAATACAATGAGATTAGATTCGTCCAAAATACATCCGTCTGAACTGGGGGGTGGGGGGGGGGGCGGGGGGCACATTCTTATACTTGAATTAAATATTTTTGTTCGTCAGAAAAACTCACAATAGAGACTGGAGATCAGGCATATATGAGCCTCTCATTCAAATTCTCCTGTTTGGGCGCGCTTGTCCGCACACGTCAATAGCGATATGAAGTTAGTTACTTATTCCCGTTTTCCTGTTTGCCATTTTTGTAAACCCCATGGTATGAAGACAATAAAGAAGTATGGGGTAACAAAATCATCGACATTTTGGCCTGCCCCATGTGACCCTTATTTATGGGATAACTTGGCCCCTGAAAAGAGCAAACTCATGAGGTTTGGTCTAATTGGATGAATCTGGTCAAATAAAAGACAGTGTGGGGTGGCGCTGACAAAGATGAGATCACTGACACATTGACCATTCCACGTCATGGCCCTTGAAGGCAAACTCTTCAAACTCGATCTAGATTGCTGAATTTGATAAATAAAAGGCGCTGTAGGGTGGCGCTTACGAAGACAAGATCAATGATTTATTGACACGACCCACCGAACCCCACCCCGGACAACTCCTACTTAACGGGTAACGAGTCCCTTGAAAAGAGCAACCCCAGATGTGTGAATCTGGTCAAACAAAATATAGTGTAGGGGGTGTCTAGACGACGACAAGATCATTGACATACTGACCTTCCCCGTGTGACCAACATAGGCTCTAAAAGGATGAAAACTCACTAACGAAAATCTCGTCTAATAAATGGTGTAGCGGAATCGCCCATGTAGACACATTTTCTTGAGTTTGGCGTGTTAGGAGCCATATTACCGCGCATACATAGGGGTATCATGGCAAAGGACAATCAAAGTGTCAATAATAATTATGTCGTCTACAGAATATTTCATTTGACCATTCACTCATCTAGGCCAATTTTCTTGAGTTTGCCCTTTGGAGGCCAAGTTGCCTCATCTCATAAACAGGGGTCACGTGGGAAAGGTCAATATCTCAATTATCTTGTTTTCATCTGAACCATCCCTTACCGCCTTGTTATCTTCATACTGTGATGGGTGCGGCCACGATTGACCATTGTGCAAAAATGTGAGACCTGAAACACCAATAAATAAATATTGTGGTGGGTTAAAATGTCAAATCAAGAATCTTGAATAAGTAACTAACCCCTCATGCTCATATTAACCAGGTGATTTGACTCAATCAAGTTCGTTAACCCTTTGAATCCCGATGGCATATTCCATGCCAATTCTGAGCCATCGACTGGAAGAGCCTATATTCGTTACTTGGGCGAAGGCAATATTCGTTACTTAGGAGAAGACCAATTAATATTTTCAACGTGCAGCCTAAAGGCTGCACGTTGAAAATCTTAATTGGTCAACCACACAAATCCACTGAGCATCTATCTTCTTTATGAATTCAGGTCATATCACTATTCTGAATGGAAAAGTAGCCTTTGGGTTTAAAGGGTTGATATTTCTAACACTCAATTTAAGAAAAGTCTTGGGACTGTGTATGTGGTTCGAGACTTCACTGATCACATCTAATGCTCTAACGCTTAAAAACATTATAATTTATTTATATTTTTTTCTTTTGAGAGGAAAATTTGGCAGCCAATGAAGAGAAGGCAAAGTGACAGGCAGCAGGATCAAGTATGTCAGCAAAAACCTAAACTACTACTTTTAGTAGTGCAGTTGGATAAAATGATAACCGAGCGGGGTATACTCTTTCGAAAACAGTTACCCTGAAACACAGATGGAGGGGTCAACGTGACGGCCGAAGCGTGTTTCGTGATTAAAATCAGTAGCGAAGCCAGGATCCCTAAATCAGGGGAGGAGTAATTACAATATTCGGAGAGGAGGTAGAGGTCGATTTGCCGTTGGCATGTCCTGAAGGCGTGGGCTGTGAAATATATGGAAGATGGTAGTTCAAACTTGGACAAAATAAAACGAAATATATTTTTTGGCGTGGTTCGCCCTCAAGATGTACCTCTCCCAAAATTAGATCACGGCCTTTGGTTTCATGTTTGGGCTCGGGGGAGAGTCCCATCTCCCTTCCCTGAGTTTAAAAAATTTAAGCTCTGAGAACGATTCTGGGTCCTCCTTGGGCCGTATATCGAGTATAATAAAGTTGTCTGATAGCCAGTTGGAGAATTCCTCAAACAAAAATGGTTTCTGCGGCCCTTGTAAAGATGAACACGTTGGAGTACGGGTGGTCGTGGCAAATTACATGATTTTGTTTTATACTTTATATAAGTATAACTCACCTGCTGTTAGAACAATGAGCAAGAGCAATACTTTCATTTTTCTTCTGTGATGGAAGCGGTGAGAGATAATTGTAAGAAAAGAGGCGCCCAGTGACTTATCTAAATTTATAAATAAAAAATTTGGATATTCGTGTGAATACCCCAGTTGGTTGCTTCAAGAGTCGTGACAATCCATACATTCAAGATAAAACTGCCTACTTCGCCAATAATATATAACTGGTGTTTTGTCTCGGGTTATATTTTAACGTTCTTCTGAAAAAGATGATCACATCATTAAAAACAGTATGTTCAGTTTCTTTGTTAAATGTAGTTCATCTCCAACTTTTGGTCAACACAATTAAGTGTACCAATTATGAGAGAAATTTAAACAGTATTTGAAGTACGGATGTATGGTCCTCCATTATATTATCAGAATTGATATGTCCTTGGTTAATAATTATAGACAATTAATATTTTCTAAAATTATGTTTTTAATTAGAATAAGAAGACTCTTACTTGTTTGATCACGTATATGTATTGAGTGACCTTTAAATGTATCTATCAATATGTTTACAAATTTGTTAAACATGATCTATTTTAGCTCACTAAAAGGTTTTTGGGGTCAAACTTGTTTACTTGAAATTAGACAGAATCATCTAGATACTTAATGAGGTGACTTAATTCATCCAGTCAGCAGCAAATTGAACAATAGAACATGGAAGAAATCCTCATGGTGGAAGCTTCTATTTGAAGAATATATAAGTAGGTCTTTGTGACTAGACTTATGACATTCTTTCTTCTCACACAACATTGAGAAGTAAATAACTATTGTTTATACATTCAGTTATTATTATTATTATCGGACAGTGCATTATTCTAGTTTTAAGCTGAGTTTACTATATTCTTCGGAATATTATTTTGTAATCTGAGCAATATTGGAAACATTGAAGAAAATTTATTCTTCTTGTGTGAACCACTATTTACTCTTGTAAAAACCTGGATTCAACTGGATAATTTTCAAATTTTCTGAGGAGCAATACTTGTTGGATATTAATTCCATTTGAATTTCGCTGAATGCTTTATATAAATTTATTGGAGACTTTAAATTTTTGAGTAAACATTTCATTGCATTTTATTAGACACATATGTGTAGACACATTATTGAACATTACAATACCAGCAGGAACGTTTTTTCTTCGCTGGATTACTGGATTGAACTTTACTTTGGACTGACTGATACGTATTTCTGGGGTTTTTTTTATTTTCTGTAACCCAAATAGCGAAACATATTTTATCATTTTCATTTCAAATTATTTTGGTTATTAAATTTTAGTATTGTTAAACTGGAGTTATTGTTGCTGGGTCTCATTTTCCTTTCTGTTACAATAATATTTTTGTTACACACCGTAGCAAAAATTAGGTAATCGTTGCCGAGATGGAATAAAAGATAAACGGAAAGCTTTATTTACGTATTGCAATTATTATTTGGCTCAATATCCAAACATTTAAATTTATGTAGACAATATCACTATTACTACTTGAATAATCTGAGAATCGGTAAATCTTTTCATCATCGTATTTATTGTGACTGAATTTATACCAGAATTTAAAAGCCCTCCCAAGTTGACCCATTTAGTCCCTCTTACCAAGAAAGAATTATTCCATCTTGCTCAGTATTTTAGACTACCTGCCACTTCCAGTCTGAACAAATATGAACTTGAACAGCTCATTGTTAATAATAAAATTGAGGAAGAAATTCTTTTGCGTCAGTCTGAGACTTCCATCTCTGAACACAACCTACTGATTCCCTTGAACTCAAAAAGTTAGAATTGGAAATAAAGAGATGAGAAATGTAATAAGACATGAACAGACATGAAAATTAAATTAAATTAAAATAATTAGAGGTTAAAAAAGAAAGGGAACCAATTCAGGCTCAAAAAGAGAAATAGGATAAGGAATTAAATTTAAGGGCAATAGAAGCCTGTGAAAAAGACATAGAAATAGAGAACCAAAACAAAATGCATAGAAAATGAGAGAACTAGAAATTCGGGCCCAAAAGGAAATAAAAATAAAAGAATTAGAATCTCAGCATCAAGGCCCAAATGTAATTTCACCAAGTAGATTTAATGCAACCAAACATGTTAACCCTTTGAACTCTAGTGGTATCTTCCATGCCAGTTCAATGGCAGCATTTAGAAGAGGCCGTATTCATTATTTGGGGTAGACCAATCAATATTTTCAACGTGCAGCCCTAAGGCTGCACGTTGAAAATATTGATTGGGCTACCCCACACATTTACTGAACAGCCATCTTGTATAATGACGTTATGACATATCATGTTCCTGGCCGGAAAAGCGGCTGATTGGTTTCAAAGGGTTAAGCTAGATCTACCTTTTAAGAAAAAGAAGTTGATAAATATTTTTCTCATTTTGAAAAAGTTTCAGCAAGTTTAGAATGGCCAAAGGATGTTTGGACTTTGATACTACAAATGGTTATAAAAGGGAAGGCCCAAGACATCTATTCCACTCTATCATCTGAGCAAAGTAGTAATTATGACACTGTTGAGAGGCAATACTTAAGGCAGATGAACCTGTTCTAGAGGCCTGTGGGCAGAAATTCGGAAATTATTGTAAAAACGAAAATCAAACTCATGAATTTGCTAGGGAAACACTAAATTATTTGACAGGTGGTGTCATTCAAAAGAAATAAGGAAAGATTTCCCCAAATTAAAAGAAATGATGTTAATTGAAAGTTTAAAGGGAAGAAGCATACGGATATAAAAGCCCACGTTGATGAATGAAACATTTACACATTAAACAAAGCATCAATGTTAGCAGATCACTATGGCTCAACTCATAAAATGAGTCATAAGAACTCAAATTTTTGGCCCCACAAGAATTATTTCAAAACTGGACCTAGACCAACCCAACCTCAGATAAAAGTCTCCCTTCAATCTTCCAAACTTTTTAAACAAAATTTAATAAGAGGACTCGTGAGAATAAATTCTCTAATGCCAGCGCTGTCCAGTTAAGACCAAACAGTTCAAGTAAAACTTGTAATTATTGTAAGAAACCAGGGCATTTTCTTTCTGATTGCTGACTGTTAAAAAGGAAAAATGAGTCTTCCAAAATCACAATGTGTCATCTTTTTTGCTGTCCATCCGTATTAAGGAACAATTCTTCGCGGTTGTGAATATCAAAAAATGAAAAATTATAACATTTTTTGGGGTTATATGATGGCATCGAAAATAACATGTCACAAACTGTTAAGATACATTTCCCATTACTTTGTAACACCTTAACCGCTTTTCGGCATCTACAACCATCAACCCGCCTTATTTCTCTTCAGCAATAATGCAAGAAAACGTTAAAATGTGCTTCGATTTATTTTTTTAAAAAACACCCGACAAATATTAAAACCCACTGCCGACAACTTCCTTTATTTCACATTTGCTGTTAACCAAAAGAATTAGCACTACAAAAGTATACATTATTTCAGATCATAAATGGCGGACGAGTGAGAGGTGGACGTAGTTTTAGTTAAGCTGGTTTTGAAATTTTATTGGATTTATGTGTGCTTTGGCATAACTGCTAAGACTACAGCCGGGATTTGCAATCATACCCCCTACTGTTAACAGAGTTCGAGTGGTGTACCGTGGTGGATCGGCGAGATAGATTCAGGGAAAAGTGGCGAAGGCTCTATCTTTATCTCCAATTTTCGTGCTCGTCGCATGTGTTTGTGTTGTTGTGTTGATAATAATGTCGGCCACAAGGAAAGAAACATCGGCTGGAAAACCATCAACCCAAAAGGAAGATCATGTCTCAAATGCTGAACTGAAACGGTTGATTACGGATATGAAAAAATCATTCCAGTCTAATTTTGATAATTTGAGAACCCAGATCACAACCATGAAGGTCGAAATGACCGAAATCAGCAGGACAATCTCCTCAATCAAGTCAGACTATGTTGACCTATCTCAGAGTGTCGAATACTGTGCTCAGCGAGTCGGAGATATTGAGAATGTTATAATCCCAGAGATGGGGAAAACTGTTTCAGCGAAACACAGTGAGCTGGAAGAAAAACTGATTCTCTCGGAAATCCATGATTGGAAACACAACCTTTTGCTATATGGAATCCCTGAAAAGGTTAATGAAGATTTTTATTCAACTGTCTCAGACTTTCTCAGAAATGACTTGAAACTGGAAGACAGCAAGGCATGTGACATAGTTGGGAGGCTGGTTAACTCCCATCGGCTGCCGCGCTCAAATGTGAATAGTAGTGCCACTTCCCCTCCCCCGAAATGCATGATAATCAAAGTTGGTAGTGATCGAGACAAACAACTTTTGCTAACCTCTGCCCCTAACCTTAGAGGGACCAGAAAAAGTGTTCGAACAGATCTACCCCCTGCTCTGAAAAGAGAGAGGGGAAGACTCTCAAATGTTGCCTTTAAACTCAGGAATGAAAAACACTACAAAACAAGGATACGACTTTCTGGTATTAGAGTTGTACTCGAATTCAAGGAAACACCACAGTCAAATTGGAAAGAGTGGTCAGATCACTGACTATTGGTCGTGAACAGTTGACTGTGACACTTTAACATATTTTGTACTTCTGTACGTTTACTACAATATGCCTGGTTAGAAGAAGCAATGGGGTTGATACTACATGATGAATACACATTGTGTCTGAAATTCAGAATACACAGTCTGTTATACATTCAAAAGTATTCCAAAGCATACTGTCCAAATTGGGTTCCACACAGGGATTAGTTGGAGAAGTATACAATTATATTATATCATACATATACATATTATATTATATTATACATAACTGCTCCACAATTGTGCACAGGAAGATTATTACGTATTTACATATTTAATATAAAGCTCTAACATAAGTTAACTTAATTTAACAGTTGATAGGACAAAAATAGGGAGTTTTGACTTTGGGGTTTCTGTGAGACAAGTATCCTACGACACACTTTAAAAAATTGCTACAAAGCTTATCTAGTTTTGCAATTTGATGACTTAGGTTAAGCTATAGGGAAATACAGATTGGCATGCTTACTGAGTTCTAAATCCTCAGTTTGAAAGTTGAACATGTATGTTTATGTGTATGCATATGACTGTTCTGGATGAACCTGAAACTCAGAGCAGCCATGTAGGTGATACATAACTTTATTATACCTCATCCAACATAATAGTCATTTCACACAAGCTTCAGTCAGTGCTGTTACATTTATGAATAGAGAAATGTTCTGTATGGGTTAACAGACACAGCTTGTTCGTTTGCTATTTTTTTATCTATTTGCCTGTCTTTTTCTGATAATGGTTTTGGACAGAGCTGTAGGCTCTCAGTAAGAGTGTTTATTTAGTAATGTTGTTCCACTCATTTCAGTTTTTCCCACAGCTGTTGTATAGTTGTCTTTTTCTGATAATGGTTTTGGACAGAGCTTTAGGCTCTCAGTAAGAGTGTTTATTTAGTAATGTTGTTCCACTCATTACAGTTTTTCCCACAGCTGTTGTATAGTTGTTTTGGAGAAAACTGTAAATCCTTTATAATAATTATCAGTCCAGATATACACTTTTACACACTGCTGTTTTGTCGGTCACTCATGTAAGCACTGAGTAAGAAAGTAATACTGTTCCACTCACTTCAGTTTTACTCACAACTGTTACGTAGTTGCTTTGGATAAAACTAATTGTAAATCCAATAAACTACTTTTAGGCCATATATACACTTGCTTGTTGCTCTTTTTTATCTGCTTGTCTGTCTTGTCTGCTGTAGGGAAATACATAGTGGGATACTTGCAGAGTTCTCAGTCCCCAGTCTGAGAGTTGAATATGCAGGGTTATGTGCATACACATGGCTATTCTGGGTGAATTTGAAACCAGAGCAGCCATGTAGGTGACACATTACATTATTATACCTCATTATACATAGTAGTCATTTCACACAAGCTTCTGTCAATGTCATTGTCCGTCAAATGGAGAAATGTCCAGTATGGGTTTACAAACACAGTTTGCTTGCTAGCTTGTCTCTGGGAACAATTTTGGACAGAGCTGTAGGCCTTCGGTAAGATTGTTTATTCAGTAAACTTGTTCCACTGACTATTGTTTTTCCAACAGCTATTGCACAGTTACTCTGGAGAAAACTGTAAATCCAATCAAGTATTTTTAGGCCAGATATACATTTCCAATAACTGTTGTTTTGTGGGTCATTCATGTAGGCTTTGAGCAAGAATATTAATTTCAGCAGTGCTGTCCCACTCATTACAGATTTACCTATAACTGTTGTATAATTGATTTGGACAAAACTATGAATCCAATAAAATAATTCTCAGCCCAGGTATTTTGGCGTAAACTGTATATCTTTTAAAATAATTTTCAGTTCAGGTATACATTTTGACTAACTGTTGTTCAGTGGGTCACTTGTTTTGGCTTTTGGTAAAAATGTCAATTTCAGTAATGCTGTTCCACACATTGCAGCTTCTCCCAAAACAGTTGTATAATTTGCCTTGAACAACAATATGAACACAACTGCTGTATAGTTGCTTTGGTCAAAGCTGTATATCCATTTCAGTTATGCTATGTGTTTCCCCTTATGCTGTAGGGAAATACATAGTGGGATACTTGCAGAGTTCTCAGCCCCCAGTCAGAGAGTTGAATATGCAGGGTTATGTGCATACACATGGCTATTCTGGGTGAATTTGAAACCCAGAGCAGCCATGTAGGTGACACATTAAATTATTATACCTCATTATACATAGTAGTCATTTCACACAAGCTTCTGTCAATGTCATTGTCCGTCAAATGGAGAAATGTCCTGTATGGGTTTACAAACACAGTTTGCTTGCTAGCTTGTCTCTGGGAACAATTTTGGACAGAGCTGTAGGCCTTCAGTAAGAGTATTTATTCAGTAAACTTGTTCCACTCATTATTGTTTTTCCAACAGCTATTGCACAGTTACTCTGGAGAAAACTGTAAATCCAATCAAGTATTTTTAGGCCAGATTTCCCTTTCCAATAACTATTGTTTTGTGGGCTTTGAGCAAGAATATTAATTTCAGCAGTGCTGTTCCACTCATTACAGATTTGCCCATAACTGTTGTATACTTGATTTGGACAAAACTATGAATCCAGTAAAATAATTCTCAGCCCAGGTATTTTGGCGAAAACTGTATATCTTTTAAAATAATCTTCAGTTCAGGAAAACATTTTCACTAACTGCTGCTCAGTGGGTCACTTGTGTTGGCTTTTGGTAAAAATGTCAATTTCAGTAATGCTGTTCCACACATTGCAGCTTCTCCCAAAACTGTTGTATAATTGCCTTGAATAACAATATGCATCCTATAAAATAATCTTCAGTCCAGGTTTACATTTTAAATACAGGTTGCTTTGTTGATTAGCTGTTCCACACACTGCAGCTTTTCCCAAAACGGTTGTATAATTGCCTTGAACAACAAAACGCTTCCTATAAAATAATCTTCAGGCCAGGTATACATTTTAAATATAGGTTATTTTGTTGGTAAGCTGTGTGTATTTTACATATTTTACAGGTATACATTTTCACTAACTGTTGTTCTGTGGGTCACTTGTGTAGGCTTTTGGTAGAAATGTCAATTTCAGTAATGCTGTTCCACACATTGCAGCTTTTCCCAAAACTGTTGTACAATTGCCTGGAACAACAATGTGCATCCTATAAAATAACCTTCAGGCCAGGTATACATTTTAAACATAGGTTGTTTTGTTGGTTAGCTGTGTGTATTTAGAGTAAAAATGTTTATTCTGTAATGTTGTTTCACTCATTACAGTTTTGCCCACAACTTCTGTATAGGCGCTTTGAACAAAAGTGTACATTTTTGCCCACAACTTGTATAGTTCCTTTGGACAAAACTGTAAAACCAACAAATTATTTTAGGCAAGATATACATTTTCAATATCTGTTGTCTTGTGGGTTACTTATGTAGACTTTGAGTAAGAATGTTAGTTTCAGTAATGCTCTTCAACATACTACAGTTTTGCTCACAACTGTTGTATAATTGCTTTAGACAAAACTGTAAATCCAATAAATTATTTTTAGGCCAGATATACATCTTTACTAACTGTTGTTTTGTGGGTCACTTGTGTTGGCATTGGGGAACAATGTTAATTTCAGTAATGCTGTTCCACACATTGCAGCATTGCCCAAAAGCGGTTGTATAATTGCCTTGCAATAATTTTCATTCCGGGCGTAGGCGTTGGGGAACAATGTTAATTTCAGTAATGCTGTTCCACACATTGCAGCTTTGCCCCAAAACTGTTGTATAATTGCCTTGCAATAATTTTCAGTACAGGCATACATTTACACTAAGTGTTATTTAGTAGGTTACTTGTGTTGGCTTTAAGTAAGAATGTTAATTTCAGTAATGCTGTTCTCCATATTACAGTTTTGCCCAGGACTGTTGTGTAACTGCCTTGGACAAAACGGTGAACTCTATAACAGTAATTTTCAGTACATGTATAGTTTCCATATAGGTTGTCTTGTTGGTTAGCTGTGTATATTTAGACTGAGCATGTTTATGCTGTAATGCTGTTTCACTCAAATACAGTTTTGCTCACAACTATTATATGGATGCTTTGAACAAAAGTGTAAATCCTATTAAATGATTCTCAGTCCAGGTATACGCTTCCACTATAGATTGTCATGCTGGTGCATGGTGAAATCAAGTTATACGTAATGCCATGCAGACAATCAATAGACATATAGTTCTGAACCCCTCTACTATTTGTACCCCTCTACTATTTGTACTCTGTAATTTTCAGTCCAAGTAAACATACATAATGCCCAGTAGACAGTTCACAGATATATAGCTCTGAATCCCTCTACTACTGTAATATTTAGTCCAGGTAAACACCTTCATTATTGATTGTGGATACATATATCCTTTAAATAATTGTTATAAAGACTATCACGTTTTTTTCAGATTACTGGTTAGATCAGGCCTTTGGGAAATACATAGTGGGATACTTGCAGAGTTCTCGGTCCCCAATCTGAAAGTTGAACATGCAGGGTTATGTGTATATACTTGGCTGTTCTGGGTGAACTTGAAACTCAGAGCAGCCATTTAGGTCACACATTACATTATTATACCTCATTATACATAGTAGTCATTTCACACAAGTTTCTGTCAATGTCAATGTCTGTCAAATAGAGAAATGTTCTGTTTGTGTTTACAAACACAGTTTATTTGTTTGCTTTTTTCCGGGAACGGCTTTTGCCTTCAGTAAGAGTGCTTTTTTCAGTAATCTTGTTCCACTAATTACAGTTTTTCCCACAGCTATTATATAGTTACTTTGGAGAAAACTGTAAACCCCATAAATTATTTTTAGACCAGATATACATTTTCAATAACGGTTGTTTTGTGGGTCACTTATGTACGCTTTGAGCAAGAAAATCAATTTTAACAATGCTGCCACACTCATTAGAGTTTTGCCCATAACTGTTGTATAGATGCTCTCGTTATTCGTTCAGGGCTTTATAATTTGATAACCTCCCAACAATGATAGAAAATATACAAATGCGGTTGCCTATACCAATGATACCTAAATATCTATTTGAATCAAATCCAGTCTTGGTGTCTTCTCGATATGGATTATTACCCCCACCCCTCCCCTCATCGAGAACACCCTTACTGTTATACTCATACTCATCTATTTGCCGTGGTTGCAGTTCTCGGGCCTTACTAGTGCTGTAATCTGCTGTCAAGATTAGTAGATAAATAATTACGGGTGCATGTATTATGTTAGTTGAAAATCTACTTCGAATTTGAATTTTTGTCTGTCCTAGATATTAATGCACTTGGCTGACCACCCCACTCCATTCCATACCTCTCACCGACGAAATTGTTTATCTTCGGTTATATGCAACCAATTCTGCTTCCACAACTCCCACGCTTATCTTCATCCTTAATAATGCACAGTGAAGATAATCGGTAGCCTGGAAAAAACGATGTCACATAACTAAGGAGAATAAATCTCGTTATTCCTTCGTTAGTAATTGGTTTTAATTGATTTGTTTTATTTTCGTTTGTCCGACTCCAAATATTGCAATCAAATGGTCAATAAAATCCCACCAATTACAAATCTGATCCATGTAGCGTTTATACTAATGTTATACTAATGTTGTGGTTTACTGATACATGTAGCCAGGTAATCAGGTAACACAAGTATTTACAACTTGAAAATAGTAATAATTTCCATATTAGGTCACCCAGTCAGGTTGGATGTACCACATGCTGTAATACTTTGTCCGTGTAACTAAATTTTCTTGTTCGAGGTAGTTTATTTACGCTTATACACGGCGACCATTTAGACCACGAGTTAGGCTAGACAAAGTAAATATCGAATTTCCCTAGAATTGTTTATCGATATTTACAACGAGGTTATCATCAAGTATTATGCCCCGCCTTGTGTGCCTATACGGTAATTGCATTGAAAACATTTAAGGCTATAAAAATAGAATAGAAATTGAAAGTCTTACCCACTGCGTTTGGTGGTGCTGGCAATACTGTTGCCAACGAAGCGGCCGCCGAGGGTGATGGTCAGTGATCCTAATGTTAATGAACATTGGATTCGTTGGCCATTAGCATCGGCGGTGTCATTGGGAGGGTGAGGAGTAATTATTGGACTAAAATAGCTTTGCTGGGGTTTATTTGAGAACGTTAGTAAGCGTTCACCAGTGAACCCTAGCACAGCGATGGTTTTTGAACATGCTCTTTCAGTGTTGGAGAAACATACCTTCCTCATCTTCACTTGCTAATATTTACAATGTTTTCAGTCTAAATACCTTTACAAATCTTTTTCTTAGAAAATGCTCCCATTATTGGTGAACGCTAACCCAGTAATTGTTTATGAACAGGCTAGTTTTGAGAAAATATTTCTCTATGTGATGCTAGACGCTCTCACAGAAGAAACCTGGTGCTATAATATTTTAACTACTGTAATTTTTTAATTAATTTACTGAACTTTAAAGAGAACTTTTAAGAGTCCTACGGCCACTATTATCCTCCCACATATCCTTATTGATATACTTAACTGGCTATATTTTGTGTATTTTGTATGTGATGTCTGTATTTTTGTCCAGAAATGTGCATTACTACACTGATATTGTTTTATACGTGACACATTCTTATACCACACCCACTGATGTATTCTAACGATGCCCATAACAAATTGCATTCTAAAAAATTATCAAAACCTGCTTAACTAGTTGAATATTAAAAGGAAAGCTGATCATGATTTATCTGAGAGGTGATCCTTCTCTGAGGCTTTCTGTATCTCACAATCCTGACAACAGCTCACAATTCGTCTTGAAAAATATCAGATTAAACATTGTTGTTAAACCGTTTGGTATCTTTCTGAGTAGTGTGGCTATCATCCGGATCCTTGATCATGGCTAACACATTGACATTTGATGAGATACAGAGCAACAGTTCCTTTGATTTTATTACCCAGTTTAATGATGCAATCACCCATAACGAAGCGGCCGAATTGAACGCACCCTATACCATTGAGAAACATAGCTGCGAATATTATACGCCGGAACGCTTTAATAATGAGATCTCAAAAATACCCAACGCACTTAGTCTCTTTAACATTAACTGTCGAAGTCTTAATGCTAACTTGGGACCCCTGCATGACTTAATATGTAATCTTCAAACCGAATCCAATATTTTGGATGTGATAGGCTTAACAGAAACATTTAGTATAAAAGAAAATATTACCTACTCACTTGATGGTTACCATCCCTTGACCACACGACAGAGACTTGAGAACGACGACAGTAGGGGGTGGGGGTGGGTGTGGGAGGGGGTTCTTTTTATTAAAGACAGTATTCCATTTAAAATTCGCGAAGATCTATCTGTGTTTATCCCACATGTCTTTGAGTCCCTGTTCGTTGAGATTTCGACGAAGGAAAACAAATTATTGGAATCATTTATAGACCCAACACAGCCCCTAAAGCCGACCTTGATTTATTCCTGGAAAAACTATCGAATTTACTAGATATGCTAGGTGACCAAAACAAATATTGACCTACTGGGTTTCTGCAAACACACAAAAACTGATTTATTCATAGATATCATATTCAGTGCTGGGTTTATGCCTGCCATCACGAGACCAACGCGAATCACGGACCACTCTGCCACTATAATCGACAATATCTTCTGCAATAAAATCAAATCACAAACATCTGGAATAATTATTACTGATGTAAGCGATCATTTTGCAACATTTTATGTTGACGAATCAGCTAAAAGACATACTCACACCGTACAAACTCCAAAAAGATCATTTAAACAGAAAAACATTAACCATTTCAAATCCCTGTTATCCGCAAGTGATTTCTCAAACGTTATGAACGCATCATGTCCGAATGAAGCCTACAATACTCTTCTTGGCATTATACATGCAGCCTTTGACCACGCATTTCCAGAAAAACTTGTTAAAGTTCCCTTCAAATTTGTAAAGCGTGAACCGTGGATAACATCGGGTCTTTTAAAGTCTCATTGGAAAAAAAACAAATTGTATGTAAAAAAAATAAAAAACCCAACAATGCAAAACAAATTGAAATACAAAATGTACTGCGCCATTTACAACAGACTAAAACGAGCTCGCAAAACAGATTATTATAACACTATACTTCGAGAAAACAAACATAACATGAAAAAAACGTGGGAAATATTAAAGAAAGTAATTAATAAATCCAACCCTACCCTTACCGCCCCATCGACATTCGTCGATGATAATGTTGAAATAACCGACGCCGAAGAAATAGCTACTAAATTTAACTCATACTTCGTTAACATTGGCAAAAAACTTAGGGAGTCATTGCCTCCTCCCTGTCGTCTTTTTCCCGATTATATTGAGAGAAGCAACACAGAATCTTTCTTTATCGTGCCAACTACTCCACACGAAGTAATTCAGTGCACAAAAAACTAAACTCAAAACCGAGTCGAGACCTTGACAATATGTCCTCAAAAAATGGTAAAGGAAATCATATATGGAGTAGTTGAACCCCTAACACACATAATTAACCTTTCATTCTCAACTGGCATTGTACCGGAAAAAATGAAAACAGCTAAAATAATTCCCGTCTTCAAATCTGGCAATGAACAGTTATTCAACAACTATAGACCCATTAGTATTTTACCGACATTCTCTAAAATACTAGAAAAATTAATGTATGCTAGGTTAACATATTTCCTGGAGGATAAGAAGATAATCCATCAACATCAGTTTGGTTTTAGAAAGGCACACTCAACAATACATCCGGTACTACATCTTGTCAATAATGTCGGCGAAATGAACGATCAGCCAACAAAAGACTGTACATTAGCTCTTTTTCTCGACTTTTCTAAAGCATTTGATACCATAAATCATTCGATTTTACTTAAAAAGTTAGAAGTCTATGGAATTCGAGGGCATGCGAATACCTGGTTTAAAAATTATCTCACAGAGAGATGTCAATCGGTATCATTCAAAAATGTATGTTCTGGTTTTCTGAACATATCTACTGGTGTCCCAGAAGGGTCTATCCTTGGACCGCTTCTTTTTATTATTTATATCAACGATATTATAAATTCCGCGTCGATGAAAATGTTATCGTATGCCGATGATACTACTGCCTACACGACTGGCAATAACTAAGACGCAATTATAGAATTAGCTAACAACGAACTCAACAAGATATATAATTGGTGTATGGCGAATAAACTTGTCCTCAACGAAAGTAAGACAAAGTTCATCATTTTACATCCACAGAGGGGATACTTACTCTATTGGAAATAGGGAAATTGTACTTAACAATTCAACCATCTCCCCTATCGCAAATAACCAAGAAGAAAAATTTGTCAAATTCTTAGGAATCTATGTGGATGAAAATCTGAACTTCAGGCACCATCTTTCGGTTGTCTGCTCCAAAATTTCTAGGGCCATTTATGCCATGAAAAGAGTGAAAAGGATTCTGCCACAAAAATGCTTAAAAACATTATATTATTCGCTAATTCACAGTCACATGCTGTACGGTATTCAAATTTGGGGGCACTCGCCCTCCACTAGAGCGCTCACAAAACTGCAAAAAAAAAGCCATCCGAATTATATGCAACAAAAAATTCAATGCACATACCGACCCACTGTTTAGAAACCAACGAATTTTAAAATTCACAGACCTGTATAAGTTTCACGTTCAGCTGTTTATGCATGATTGGCAAAATAAAATGTTGCCTGAAAGTTTTGAGAATACCTTTAAAATATACCAAAATCCTTCCGGTATGGACACCAGACAGTCAGGTAAATTACGCCTTGATAAACCGAGGACTCAGTTTTCTGCTAATCTTCCCATACACACTTTCCCTAGGACGTGGAACAATATTGAACCATTCGTTCAAAATTATTCAAGACCACTATTCAAAAAAACTTTAACTGAATTATTTCTAAGCTCATACTCACTACATATCAACTGTAACAATCCAGTATGCCCCGACGGTCGGCCGTAGCTCTGTCTATCTCATCGCTACCTTTCTATTGAACTCAATCTTCCTGACATCCCAGAAACATAGAATAGATTTTTCACATTATGGAAAGAACCAGCCTAACATATCCTTTATAGTAGGGACATAAACTGACCTCCTACTGGAGAAAACGCTGTTGCCAGGATTGCCTCGATTCTTATGTCTGCTTCTCATTCATTTTTTTCATTTTTTCTTTTCTTTTCTTCGTATTTTTTTTTTTTTGTGTTTTGTTTTTTTCTCACCTTTTCTT
Organism: Pictodentalium vernedei; assembly: GCA_031216915.1. Classification (NCBI taxonomy): domain Eukaryota; kingdom Metazoa; phylum Mollusca; class Scaphopoda; order Dentaliida; family Dentaliidae; genus Pictodentalium; species Pictodentalium vernedei. The sequence goes on along the minus strand of CM062294.1, from coordinate 212,236,999 downwards.
GTTCATTTTTTTTTAACGGGAATGGCGGGAAGACAGCCACCAGTGGCTACGTCATCTCCCTATGGTGCAATCATGTAGTTGTGAATAATGTTACCTCTATGTATATTTTTGGATTTGATTGTATACATGTGGCACTACTGAATAAAACCATTCGTTCAGTTCAGTTCAGTTCAGTTCAGTTCAGTGCAGTGCAGTGCAGTGCAGTGCAGTCCAGTCCAGTCCAGTCCAGTCCAGTCCAGTCCAGTCCAGTCCAGTCCAGTCCAGTCCAGTCCAGTCCAGTCCAGTCCAGTCCAGTCCAGTCCAGTCCAGTCCAGTCCAGTCCAGTCCAGTCCAGTCCAGTCCAGTCCAGTCCAGTCCAGTCCAGTCCAGTCCAGTCCAGTCCAGTCCAGTCCAGTCCAGTCCAGTCCAGTCCAGTCCAGTCCAGTCCAGTCCAGTCCAGTCCAGTCCAGTCCAGTCCAGTCCAGTCCAGTCCAGTCCAGTCCAGTCCAGTCCAGTCCAGTCCAGTCCAGTCCAGTCCAGTCCAGTCCAGTCCAGTCCAGTCCAGTCCAGTCCAGTCCAGTCCAGTCCAGTCCAGTCCAGTCCAGTCCAGTCCAGTCCAGTCCAGTCCAGTCCAGTCCAGTCCAGTCCAGTCCAGTCCAGTCCAGTCCAGTCCAGTCCAGTCCAGTCCAGTCCAGTCCAGTCCAGTCCAGTCCAGTCCAGTCCAGTCCAGTCCAGTCCAGTCCAGTCCAGTCCAGTCCAGTCCAGTCCAGTCCAGTCCAGTCCAGTCCAGTCCAGTCCAGTCCAGTCCAGTCCAGTCCAGTCCAGTCCAGTCCAGTCCAGTCCAGTCCAGTCCAGTCCAGTCCAGTCCAGTCCAGTCCAGTCCAGTCCAGTCCAGTCCAGTCCAGTCCAGTCCAGTCCAGTCCAGTCCAGTCCAGTCCAGTCCAGTCCAGTCCAGTCCAGTCCAGTCCAGTCCAGTCCAGTCCAGTCCAGTCCAGTCCAGTCCAGTCCAGTCCAGTCCAGTCCAGTCCAGTCCAGTCCAGTCCAGTCCAGTCCAGTCCAGTCCAGTCCAGTCCAGTCCAGTCCAGTCCAGTCCAGTCCAGTCCAGTCCAGTCCAGTCCAGTCCAGTCCAGTCCAGTCCAGTCCAGTCCAGTCCAGTCCAGTCCAGTCCAGTCCAGTCCAGTCCAGTCCAGTCCAGTCCAGTCCAGTCCAGTCCAGTCCAGTCCAGTCCAGTCCAGTCCAGTCCAGTCCAGTCCAGTCCAGTCCAGTCCAGTCCAGTCCAGTCCAGTCCAGTCCAGTCCAGTTCAGTTCAGTTCAGTCCAGTCCATATTCATTATTTGGGGTAGATCAATCAATATTGCACGTTGAAAATATTGATTGGTCTACCCAACACATTTACTCAACATTCATCCTATTTAATGACGTGATAACGTATCATGTTCCTGACCGGAAAAAGGGGCGCCGGGGTTCAAAGGGTTAAGAATGATGGGGTGGAAGTAATGGCCTCGTATTCTTTTAAATAAGGCGCAGTTACTGATGTATTGTAGTCGTAGAACAATTTTATACGGACGATATTGGTAAAACAATCAGCTTTTGGTGTCGTTTGACGCGGGGAGCTTTTGGGAATAACATATCCAAAATACACCCAAATACCTCTTGGGGGAAATTTTAAATTAAAATGGGGGGCTTGTTTTTGGACGGAAAAGGGTTATTTTTCCAATACCACGTATTCGTTTGGATATTGTTTTGTTTTACCAGACATTATACACATGACCACATCAATCTTTTTCATTGACATTTCTGAAATTGTTTTATCACTCAACTATTAATGTAAAACATGGGACTTCCAGTCCTGCCTGTACGATAAAACTAAAGTTGCATCGCACGTGTGGTTATACGAAACACGTTCGATTTAGTTTCCAAAGTAACCAGGGAAGGAACCCATCTAAACAAATCACGTCAATCATTGATCGGATGTACCGGAGTCGAGATGGTTTGGAAATTCCAACTTCCTCATTTAGATTTGTTTATCCAAGATATTTCAACAATCAGATTCGAGTAAAAAATCTACAAAATAAAAACAGCATTCTGACTGCTTGTTCCTTGACAAAATTAATCCTTTCCACAACTGGTCATATAATGATGGAGTGTGCTAAACTTATTAGCTATTTAAAAACTTTTTGTTGTGTTATTCCCCGCAGTTCAATCAATATTTGAAGTTCGATCATCGTGACCGTAACACTGAATGGTGTCAATTGGCTTTGACCAACTGAATGCTGTAAAATTTAAAAAGCAAATTAGGGTTGGTACCCTACCACCTGACAGTGATGTCTCGAAACGCAGCAATTATCCAGTTGAAAAGTGTTTTTAGTTAAATTTTCGTGTAGACTGGTTGTTACATGGGAGGTGTGTGATAAATACTGAACCACAGCTACGTTTGAATGGGCTAAGAATTATCGCACTCGATTGCTTTGGCTCAGGATATGACGAGAGCCGAATATCCTGTGCAATGTCGTGTGCAACGTAACGGCCAAAACCGGCCAGCGCTATTCTCAAAAATCGCCAATTAATTTTTAAAATATTTTCATTTTTTGTCTCAAAAACATAGGTTATGACCCCTCGTTGGAACGAGCTCGTCGAGCTCGTTCCAACGAGGGGTCATAACCTATGTTTTTGAGACAAAAAATGAAAAAAATTAGTTATTCAAGAATTTTTTTTGCAAGTGACGTCTGCTTTTCATGTTAGGTAAAGGGTTACGGGCGTATGCGCGGTTCTGTATATTTATTGTTTTGTATTGACACCCCACCCTACACTCTAAAAATTTCAACCCCAACCCCCACCTCACATTCCACCCTGTATATTCAACTTTAACAAGGCATATATATACCGCAAGACCAGACATTACGGACATACATTGCAGATTATCTTTGATATTGTGTGGCGGTATGTTTTGCCGGTGAAGCGCTATTTTTTACTGGGTTTTTGTTACAGGAATGAAGATGTATTCGTTTGCTTGTTAAGGGAGTTAGAGAATATTGTTTTAAATGCAGCTTAGCGTAGGACTGTGACTGAAGTCACTTCATAATTGCACGCTTGATGTGAGCGACAATTAGCAGAATCTTTTTATTGGTCCCAAACCCAGCATTGACACACTGTCGGGAAGAAAGGTTTAATGTGGTTTGCAAATGGCTAGAAACAGAAACCAGTACAGAAATATATACCATTTCCGAGATACATGCCAAGGTACAGGATTTTGCCTGCGATTTTGAAATATAAAACTACAAAATGGCTAAAAGAAAAGCTACAAGAACATTACCGTGAATTTATATTCTTTGCTGAAGTTGAAGGGCGGAGTAATGTCATTTGGTTTAGCTAAATATGGATAAGTTCACAGTCAATGATAAGTGGAACAAGGATTAGAAAGATGCTTTAGAGGAGGAAACACAGCGGATAACCATGACAGCGGCAAAACGGATAAGAGCACAGATCGGGGAGCATGAGCACAATGTAAAATTGTATCCGTGTAGTGACGATATCGCTAGTATCTTGGAAGGTCAGGAGTGGATTCCACCTCATTTGAAATAGATACTGAATGTGAAATTATTTTTGGTCTGGGTGTTATAGATCACGTGTTTGTATCTAAATGGCTTATAAATTAACTACATAAGTTAGGGTTTTCAATAAGTTATGATGAAGTGATACGGCACAAACAGGCTGTCATTCAGTTCAAAAGTTTAACCCTTTACCCAACGTAACGGCCAAAACCGGCCAGCGCTATTCTCAAAAATCGCCAATTAATTTTCAAAATATTTTCATTTTTTGTCTCAAAAACATAGGTTATGACCCCTCGTTGGAACGAGCTCGTCGAGCTCGTTCCAACGAGGGGTCATAACCTATGTTTTTGAGACAAAAAATGAAAAAAATTAGTTATTCAAGAATTTTGTTTGCAAGTGTCGTCTGCTTTTCATGTTAGGTAAAGGGTTAACTGACTTACTATCGGATTGTTTCCCCGGCCCTTTCACTCAACGGTAGCTGATGAGGTTGACCACAATATAGCAACACTAGAGGGTAAAGACATTTTTTCATGGGATGGGGGTCATTGCAGTGTACACTCCGCCTGGTGATATACCACTGATCTCGAAACCGCGAATTGTCAGGCGTTAGTAACGCGTGAAGGTGAGGGGGCGCGGTGGCTCAATATGTAGAGGCGCTGGCTGCAAGCCGAGAGGTCCTCGATTCCAATCCCACCTGTGGCAACCACGTTGTGTCCCTGAGCAAAACTATTCACCCACCATTGCCCACGTGAGGGTACGGTGATGTTGTGTACTAAGGCGTACTGCACGTCGATGGTGCACCTGTCTTCAACCAATGCTAACCCCCTGTCTTCAACCAATGCTAACCCTACTTGTGTGGAGATAGTATGATGGGGAGCTGCCAGCTGACTGCCGTTGGTCGGGGGTTTTCTCCGGATACTCCAGCTTCCTCCACCTGTAAAACTGTCGAGTTCATGATTAGCCACTGGGAAGATATATGTGACCTTAAAACACGAATACATAAATAAATGTGAATGCGAGTGGACTGACTGGGGGAAGGGGAATTCCAATTGTCGAGTTCTATGGCGCTCTAAACAAAGGATTATCCTTGTTGAAGTACAAGTCAGTGCTTGAGCTGCATACGTACTGCCGTCTTCACTCACCTCTGGCTTAATTTCGCATTACAGGATGGATTTGGGGGGGATAATACAAATGGTAGACAAAGTTGGTCCGGCTTTATGCAGCATTCTAAGACAGCAACCAGAGTGGTTATGTAAAATCAGAGGTACTTTTTCTGCCTATCGTCGACCTGAATCCATCTGAGCAGGCCTGCATTTACTCAACACTTGTCTTTATACAAGGGCAGTAGGTTGAATGTAACAACCCCTTGTTTCACGGTTGATCAGCCTCTTTGGCTAAAAGCAGTGGCTATCATTGCAGCAAACTCTATGAACATTGTGTGCAGACAAAAGGGCTATCATACTATGATGAGTTTTATGGGTAGCATTAGAACCACGATGAAGAGGTTAGGGTTGTAGAAGCCCTTGAGGTGATATATGTGCCGAATGCTGTCACAGAGATAATGCCTGGCAAACTCTATCACGGGCATTGCGTAGACATATTCTTGTTCAGTTTGCCTTAGTCAAGTTAATTGCGACTGTCACACCATCTTCAGAAGGCTCGAACAGGATCCTGGACCTCGGCGATGGTACTGAATTCAGGGATGCAGATGGTATTCTGCGCCCAACATATAAAGTGCCTGATACATATGTTTGTTCTTTTGATGACTATGTTGATGATAATGGATTTGATGGATTTGATAATCTCGACCAAAATGATATTGATTCTCTCTGTCAATTACTCAAAGCGGTACAGAACAAAGCCACACCAGTTTTCAGTGTTTCCAGGTCAAAAAAGGAACTATTGAAACTACTGGAAACGTGTTTAGCAAAATACACGTCACATCAGGATGAAAAGTCGCATTTTCCGTCCAAAAACAGGTGATTTTTAGTGCTGGCCGGTTTTATACGTTATGTTTGGTAAAGGGTTAAGTCAGATAATACACTCAGCCCTGGATATTCGAACGGGATAATTCTCGAGGCCGAAGACGAACCCCCAAGTTGCCTGCATTATCCTTTACAAAATCGAATACCATGGTGCCCACTTTCTAATTTTACAATAGCAGAATGCCATTTCCAAAGCCGTTAATTCCCATTGGAATATCTGAATTTTAATATAAAGTCTAGTAATCTCTTTGTCAATAAAATGTTTTATTTATTTATGAAATAAAAAATACATTCACAGGAGGAGATGTAAGGACATAGAGAGAACTTTAAGCAACGGAGTACTTTTCAGCTATCTCATGTCGCACCAGGCTTGTTTTTGGAAATGACCCACAGAAGAGGATAGGCTCCACTGATACAGGAGTTTCAGGAGAGGGCTGGGGAGGAGCTGAAAGAATCAGGTCATCTTGCGAACAGCGTGAAAGTTAATGTGTACACTGAACGGCTTCCCTGACTTATCTCGTCATGAAAATCTACTTTCGATAAAGTTACCTCCCCTGATATTATTAGCCGAGTGAGCATGTAATTGTTGAGAAAACGCATATAATAGCAGGAGAAAATAAACTGAAGTGTACTTTTGCTACTTTTAATAAACTAAAATAAACAGACAGCGCTCAGAGCTGTCTGTTGTTTTCGTTTATTAAAAGTTACAAAAGTGAACTCGCTTTTTATGACAAGCTGCTTTGAAGCAACTAAGGAACTCTTTACGTTGGCCTTTTTGCTTAGCGAATGTATTTTTACACTAATTTGTAAGTTTTTATTCTTCCCAGGAAAAAAATAGCAAATCTCACCCCCTAGACTTTTATTTTGATGGAAACGTTAGTGTATATATACAGAATATACCCATAGTAGCTAGGTGTACCAAATGTTTGCCACGACTGGTGAACATTCAGTACACCAAACTACTTTGGGTATATTTTATTTACACCATGGTCGTCAGTTTATTAAGAGTCGCTATTATTTTTCTCGATTTTACTGGGCAGCAGCCGTACATACGTGCGAATTTGTTTCTGTTTACATGAGCATCGGTGGGCGGTACTTCCATTGTCAATTTTATCACCGAAACAAAATAGAAAAAGAAACAGGGTCTTTTTCATTTTAATAGCATAATAACATACTATTTCGAGTTATGGCTGCTTTATTAGCACGAGATAATGGATGTGTGTTAATTTTTGGTGTTTTATGGGGTAAACTCATTTAAAAACGTAATAAATAATTGCCACTTTCATTTCACTCTTCACGAGGCGACGTGCGATAAATTTAGACAAGTTCGTAATCAGGTTGACGTCACCAAAGGTCAACATGGATGTAGTTCCACTGTAGGTGTAAATTTTAACCATTGAAATCCCATTGCTGGCGTGTTCATCACGGTTGGTGTATAAAGCTAAAATGTATGACATTGGCTTTTCAAATATAGTAGAATAGGTAATCATGGTATAAACTATATGTCACGATGCGCACCCTGTTGACATATATACAATGAGAAAAAAAGTTACAGAACATCAAAAGACGTCTTCTTATTTTTAAATGGGTTTAAACAGATAATAATAGCCAAACGTTCAAACTGATTGTGGAAAAATGTTAAAACGTCGAGGGCCCTACAGAATAAACTTTTATCCGCGTAATATTTATTTAGTTATTGGTGTTTAAGGTCACACACATTTCTGCACAATGGCTAATCATGACCGCGACAGTTTTACGGGTGGAGGAAGCCGGAGTACCCGGAGAGAACCACCGAGCAACGGCGAGCAACTGTCAGCTCCCCAACGTACGAACTCCACACAGGCAGGGTTAGCATTGGTTGAAGACAGGTGCACCATCGACGTGCAGTACACCTTAGTACACAACGTCACCGTGCCCCCACGTAGGCAATGGGGGTGAAGAGTCTTGCCCAAGGACACAACGCGGTTGCCGCAAGAGGGATTCGAACCGAGGATCTCTCGGCTTGCAGCCTGCATCTCTACTTACTGCATCTCGCCCCCTGTCCGCGTAATTAGTGTATTCTTATGGATAATTTTGTGAGCAATTTGTTTCATATTTTATTTCTTCTTATATGTAAATAAATAATTTTTTCATTGAATTATCGTTGATCACCCTTTGGCGTTGTAAGCCACAGGCACCTTCAGGAATCCCAAGAGTCCCAAGCGGACAGGGCATGGTTAAGGTGGCAAGGTTTACGTTCGAACTGGGGTTCAGACGACAGTCGCTGGCTGTCGGCTGAGCACTGATAAGAACATAAATTTTCCTCCATCATTTCGAACATCAATTTAACCCTTGTAATCCTGCACCAGACGTATTGTATTACCCAGATGAAGCGCTGGAATGTTTTGATTATGCAGATTCGGCTTCGGTTTCACGAAAAAAACTCCGTTCCGGTTTAGTTTTCCTGTGTGTTAATAGCATATTGTTAAAAACCCTTCAGGCTCCTTAACTTGGAAAAAATCCACGAAAAGTCATGTTGGTAAGTATCTCCGTTCAGTTCAGCCCAACTTTTTTTTTGATCATTCTTGGGGGTTCTAAGGAATCAGTTGCTAAGCCTACTGAGTCCGAAAAAAATAAATCAGGGTTACAAATGAATAAATTTTATCTAATCTATTCTGTGTTCTCGTTGTCACATGTTCTCCCTTAGGTGGACGAGCCAATAAGGAAGAACGTGTGACTATGAGAAAACGACGTATTTGTCCCCTTGTCGGATAGATTAAGTGACTGGAGTCCATAGGGGCCGTTAGACTAGTTCCCTCCAAGTAGAATAGTTTAATCAGTTTATGGCCAGACACAGTAAATCGTTCTACAGCGTTTTCTGGGTCTTGCGGTTCGATTTTCCGGTTTTCCGCAAAAAACCGCATCCGAACCGGGAAACCAAAAAACTTCCCAGTTCTACCCAGATGGTCCAGATAACACATAAGTCCTGACATTGGTAATATTATCCATATCGTTATCGTAGTAACCTGTTACAGTGCCGAGAGGTCTAAATTCAACTCTACTGCGAACTGCTTACGTTTTTTGATGGATTAGTTTCTGGAAAATAAATTTCAAACAGACCTTGAATCGAATGTTTTTTCCAGACTGTTCAGAGAAAAGGCACTCGTATTTTTCGCAATTAACGTTTACGCCTCGGAATTTTGTGTACGTCGCATGAGTCTCGTTTGAGATAGGCATGCTATGAATTTAGAAAAAAAAACTGAGGCTCTCGTTCTCAGGCAAGCCAGAATTATTCGGCATAATTCGACGACGAGTGACGAGTTATTTGTGGTAGTCTTATAATAAATATTTATACCACATGACACATACAGTACATAAATAGTAGATATGTATAGCATGAAAAACTCTCTACCCACGTCTTTCCCGACCTGTTGTCCCTCTTATGCCATTTATTATGTTTGTCTGTCCGAGCTATGTCGTAGTGTAGTTTTCTCTGGTTACATTTAAGTAGAGGGTTTTGGCAGTATAGGTTGAGCTTCCTGTGGGTAACATTGATTAATCCTTCACTTTTAACCCTTTACCCAATGTAACGGCCAAAACCGGCCAGCGCTATTCACAAAAATCGCTAATTAATTTTCAGGATTTTTTTAAATTTTTTGTCTCAAAAACATAGGTTATGACCCCTCTTTGGAACGAGCTCGTCGAGCTCGTTCCAAAGAGGGGTCATAGCCTATGTTTTTTGAGACAAAAAATGAAAAAATTCGTTATTCAAGAATTTTGTTTGCAAGTGTCGGCTTCTTTTCGTGTTAGGTAAAGGGTTAATCGGGTATGCTATAGGATGACAGGTTGAGAAAGCAGTATGTAAACCAAAATAGATCCAAAACGTCCATACTTTATTGCAATACAATCGCACACAACTTTAGACTACATCACTACGACATAGATTTAGCTGGTTCAACAAGCTCGGAAAGGTTTGTTCTTTTACTAGGGTTTAATGACACTTTCAACAACTAGGGCAATATGGCGTCCAACAGTTTTACGGATGGAGGAATCGGAAGAAAACAATGGAGTAGTGGCGAGCAACTATCAGAGTCTCTAACGTACAAATCCAACAAACCAGAGTTATCAGCGGTTGGTGGCAAGTGCACCATCGGCATACAGCACGCCTAAATAAACAGTGCCACCGTGACCCTAGGTGAGTACTTGAGATTAAGTGTCTTGCACAAGCCCACAGGATCGAAGCATGTTCGATCCCTCGGGTAGGCAGCAGTTATTACACACAATACCCAGAGCGTCCCCAACGCCTCAGGGGTGGGGATTTTGCTTTTTTCTTTGTCCAGAAAATCAAAACGTTTCTCGCTCAGAGCCAAATCATGCTCAACCTCGTGGTTTGATTCCCATTGAAATTATACCATTATTGCACATATCTCTAGACATCGACAAATCGTCGCCTGAGTTCCAATGTGTTCTATGTGCCAGTAGGCGCATAGAACACATTGGAACTCAGGGGTCAAAATGAGTCTGGTGCAAGGTTTGTGCGTCTGTTCGCTCTCGCAAATTACGCACTACTCGGGGCATCTATACATAGCTCGGGAGTGGGGATTTTGTCTATTTTCATGCCTGAAAATCAGAATTTCCTTCCACTAGGGTGAATCATCGTGGCCCCCGTGGGTTGTGCAGTAGGGCAGCAGTACTTTCCGTACTTCGCCCTACCAAGCGCTCAAACAAAATACATCAGATGTGATGATTTTGCGTTTTTTCTGCCGGGAAAATCAAAATTTTTGCCCACGTGGCCGAAACAGGGTCGACTTCATGGGTTTGTTTCCATTTAGATCGTGATAACACAACTCGTGGCATCGACAAATGTTTCTAATGCAGGGATCGGATAAATTTACGATCCCGAAAATTATTTACTATTCGGGTCGTATATGAATACCTCAGATGAAATGATTTTGCCTCTTTTCAGGCCTGAACATTACAATGTCCTCCCAGGGATGACCAGTGCAATTCTTTTCGTTATTACTCACTACATGGCGCTTGACAAATGCCTCTGATGCGAGAATTTTAAATCTGCTCCGGGAAAATCACAATTTCTAACACGAGGCCGAATCATGATCGGCCTCGTGGGTTGTTTACCACTGAAATTATCTCGTTACAACACACAAGAACAAATTTCTCAAATGTAAGGATTAGGCATCTTCTTTTTCTCCTACCCAGTCGAACCATGCATCATGCATGGTTACCACCCACCCCCCCCCCCCCCCCCCCCCCGCTTTCTCGATGTTACTAACATAGGACCCCCTTTTATCGAATTTGTTGGCCCAGTCCGCTCCTGGAACTCTCGACAAATCGGGCAATTGGAGACTGAAAACCAAGTAAATTTAGCCCCTCCTCCACCCCAATCAACAAAGCTTCGTGATGACCCTATCGATATGCTCGGAGTTATAATTTTCTACCTTCAAAGTACGCGTCAGACGGTTAACCCTTTACCTAACATGAAAAGCAGACGACACTTGCAAGCAAAATTCTTCAATAACTAATATTTTTCATTTTCTGTCTCAAAAACATAGGTTATGGCCCCTCATTGGAACGAGCTCGACGATTATTGGATACTCGAAATGATATTCGATTCGACGGTAGTATTCGATTCGACTTCGATTCGGTAATCGGTGTCCAATATCTATAGAATATCTCGGATTATCCTTGCAAGCGTTCTCTCTGTCGGCGTGCACCGAATAGCGGCGGGAGGAAAGCGTGTTTTAAAAATAGGCACACGTCAGCTTAAAACGTCAGCTTAAAAACTTCCATCTCACGCAACTTCACATTCAGTGACGGCGACGGATTACCGTCGCTCGTACAGTCGTACTTCCTATTCCATGTGCCACGACGGATATATCCGTCGCCAGCACATGGAATAAGGAGTACGGGCGAATATGGTTATGTACTGGACTAAAACACGATGTCTTTCCCTGTAGAGCTACCAATAACCATTCTAATAAATTCGAATCAATATTCGGATCGATTCGCGAATAGTGAGCCGTATTCGATTCGGTTTTCGATTCGATCGCATTCGAATATACGCAGATGTGGCTATAAGATATTTGAATTGATTCACAAAATTATAGAGATTTACACTATCTTTTTAAGGGGAATGCTACGCGACAAAGGCTTGGTGAAGTTTGTTGGAACAGATGGCAAGATAAACATTTTTGAAGTCACAAATAGACAGAATGTTTTTAAATCTGGTGGTGATCTCTTCCATGAACGACCTTTTTAGAGTTTCTGTTCTTTTAAAATTACTATTATTTGATATCTTGGCTACGCAAAATGTTGCAAAGTGGTCATTCACATCTGTGATTATTATTCTTGAGTTGTGGCCTTCAGTTTTACTGCAGAAGATATGATCGATTAACGTCGCAGAATAATCGGTAAATCAACGTGACCTTGTGGTGGCGGCCGTGAAACATGCACTGAACATTTATTCGATAAATAGGTCGTCCTGGTTGGGACGCATGCGTGTTTGGGCCATCGAGTAATCGTTATCTGCGACAGAAAAGACATCTGTTATTTCAACAATGACTAGAAAATTGAACGATGACTGTAAGCCGCATATTACGTTCTGAAAATTGTTTCAGTTAGGGTTTAGGCTTCGACAGTTGAGTATTAGCAAGGAGAAAAGTTTGCTTTTATTTGCTATAGGGTTTGTAAATTCATATGGGCTGCAGTACTTGTACTAATTTCTGTCGATCCGGAATGCCGGATTTGGATCATCAGTTGGGTTAACCCTTTGAACTCCAGAGGCCGCTGTTTTTCAGTCGGGTCACAAGCTACGTCATAATGTCATTAAGGGGGTGACTGCAAGGTAAATGTGTGGTGTAGACCAATCACTATTTTCAACGTGCAGCCCTAAGGCTGCACGTTGAAAATATTAATTGGATATTAATTGCTCTACTCCCAAATAATAAATATGGACTCTTCCTATTGCTACCATGGAACTGACATGGAAGATACCACCAGGGTTTAAAGGGTTAATAAAAGATGGCGGTCGAATTGAATGTACTAATAAAATAGAAAAACAATCGTTGCTCTGTATCTCATCGAGAGTGATATCATTAGTTATTTTACGAATGTAAGTTCCGAAGTTAGTTATCAGGACACATGACACAAGTTAACATCTAATGAGCAATGTGGAGGGTTTCAGACAAAAGCACATTACATTGTTGTCAAGAATATGTATAATAAAAGATAATGGGAAGGTTTGATGAACACAGTAGGACATTTTGTTCAGTATAATTACAGATATGAACAATAGTTGTAGACGGTCGCATGGTAGCTTAACCCTTTGAAACCGAGAGGCCACGTGTATGTCATAATTTCATTAAGTACGATGGCTGCTAAGTGAATGTGTAGGGAAGACCATTCAATATTTTCAACATGCAGCCCCAAGGCTGCACGTTGAAAATATTAATTGGTCTTCTCCCAAATAGTGAATATAGACTCTTCCATTTGATGCCATTGAACTGACACGGAAGATACCACCAGGATTCAAAGGTAAAATATACTCAAGAACACCAGATTTATCTTTCGATGATGGGTCAGAAGATTAATATTTCTTATGGTCAAATCTTTTTACCATCATCAAACAGGGCGATCACTGTTTGCTGGTGCAATTCTAAATTTAAATGGTGTATTCGCGATGGGGGCAATATAAAAGCAATATTGAGCGTTTGTAATTTTGATATAATCTACAATTGCCCCAACAGGCTGTTTTGCGATCAAACAAAATTCTTTTCTCTTGATAAGATGATAAGTTTACCACAATGACATTGGAAAAATGCCCGCCCCCCCCCCCCCCTCCACCCCCTTTCCGGATTCTCTGTGAGTTTGCTCCATAACGCCAAGCAAATAAGTTCCTGGTACGTAATAAGCCTACAGATATCCATGACATATACGTGTTATAGAGATTCGTTTGGAATTGGCAACACAGTTCTTGGTTGCAATACAGCGTTTTCGTGCAAACAGTGCCTCCAACGTTTGCACCTTTAATGAAGGATAAAATTTCCCGGCTTTATCCGATTGGTGGAAAATGAACTGAGCTTGTAAGTGTGTATAAATTTTAAAGTGCATGTTGTGGAAAAATTATAAAATATTGGTGACAATTGTTTTCTGAAATGTGTGAGAGAAGAAAAAAATTGGATGGGGGTAGGTAAAAATATGTCTATTTCATTCAGTGCGAAGGCAAAATTCACATGGCGACTTATTTTTTTTTCAGTATATTTTTTTCATGAGATGATAAACTAAATGGATAGATGGCTGTTTTTGCCCAAATCAGCTCGATGTGATGGAGAGAGGAGGAAATATTAGCACTGTCGTCAATGGAAGAAAAACACTGTATTGTCACTATTGTGACCTCTTGGTGCTGAGCCACTCGTTTTCGTAGTTGATACGCATGTTACCTCCCCTTGGCGGCAACAGCGCAGCGCAAGCATTGTTCACAATGTGTACGATTACTGTTGATTACATTTTTTCTAATTAGCAATAAACGTGTCAGCTTGATAAACTCGTGGTCAAGACTATCTTGGATTTTATCTCTATAGGAGGCGAAAACTGAATTTATAGAGAGTCTAACGTATCACATACCAAAATCAGTGATTCAAAGTAGTTGTTATACACCACATTCAACTTGACTCGTGTTTATAATAAAAACACTTTGACCAGCCGCTGATTTGTCGCGGTTATCGGACGAGAAGGCCTTGGTTACCCCTGTACTCCCAACTGCCTCCCTATTCCCACGCTTCTCCTCTCCTCCCAACACTCGGAGACGAACTGCTTGATGATATCCCTTGCCCCATTCTTCTTCCCAATCTCTCCGATTAGCATATTAACCCTCCTCTCCTTTGAGTCCCCCCCTAACCACATGTCCTTCATTCTCCCATCCCACTTCCCCAATATACTCCCAGTGAATCTTATTCTGTTGGACTGGTACTTTGGGCATTCTAGAAGAAAGAGTTCCAAGGTCTCCGCCATGCCCAAATTACACATCTGGCACTCCTTTTCACTGTTTTTCCCAATTTTCCCCTCAGCTCCAGGGACCGCGACCTCAGCTTGAATAACAGTGACCCTTCCCCCAAGGTGCCATCAAGGTACTCTTCAAAACCTGGCTTCTCTTTATCACGCAGGCCACCCAAAGACCTCTTGGATTTGACCCCCTCACTCCAATTACGGTTACAATCCTCCATGACCCTTTCTCTGACGATTTTTTACCCTGGTTTGCCCCAACGTCTAGGTCCGAGATATCCAATGAGTAGTTCTCTACTAGCTTTCTCACTTGGACCATCCACCCCGTCTTGATATTTGAGTTGAAAATTCTTTACTTTACACCATCGGCTGTCGGGAAGATTTACCAAATAATTAAGATAACCGAGTTTCAACAGGTCTATCCTGTCCTTGATCCTCATCCACCCAAGCTCACCCCTGATTGCTTCTAGCGCTGCGGCATTACTCGACCCCGTTATCCATCGGCCTGCATCGTTCTGCAGGATTTCCAAGCTCTCAACAGCCGTCTGGTTTAGGGGTACCACTTCCGTACCGTATGTTATACTTGGCAGACCCACCATTTCCCAAATGGTTTTCTCCACGAAAACCTTATTGAAACTGTTTCTCCCTATAAGTTTCATTTGGTTAAGGATTCGCTTCCCCTTTAGAATCAATTTATTTGTGTGTTTTCGGTAGATGCCTCTTTCTGTAATGTTTATATTTACCCCCAAATACTCGTAATCACCTGTCTCTCCTACACTGAGAAGTTTGCTGCTACCTTCCGGAATGCAGAACTCACCCACTCTCCACCTTCGAGTGGGGTCCACTTTGCGGCCCACAGGTATAACTTTGCTCTTGCTTTCATTAAGTTCGAGTCTCCATTTGCTCCCATATTTCCCAACAATTCCCAACATTTTCGTTAGCCCCTCTTCGCTTTCTGACACTAGCACCATATCGTCTGCAAAAAATAGCCCTGGGATCTTCAAGTCCCCAACTGCAACCCCCTCGTCGCTATGCAGGATTTCATCTCCTAAACCTTTGATGTACAATGCAAACAGAATTAGCGAAAGGATACACCCCTGTTTTAGGCCTATCTCCATAGGCACACGTTTTGTTGTAATGTTTCCCAGGCTAAGTTCACTCTGTACGTCTTTATATAATGCTTTCATAATTCCAACAAACTCGCCTCCTAAGCATACCCTCCCTCCATACTCTATCGTATGCCTTTTTGACATCCAAAAAGGCCATGAATATCTTTTTCTTTTTTGCTTTCGCGGATTCTATCATTTGGGATAGCGTGAAAAGATGGTCAGTAACTCTCCTTCCCTTCCTGAAGCCATTCTGGATTTCTCCCCAAAAAACCCCTTTTCTTCAGTCACCTCCTCTAGACTCCCATACGAGACTAATACAGGGACAAATGTATGATTTGCAGCAGAATGATACCTGAAGTTATGAAAGAAAAATGACCAAAAAAAATCACAAAAATGCAAAGAAATTAGCTGGTTGAGTGCTGAATTAATTTTCATACAAAGAAGTTCTTTTTAAAAACTTTGTTCCATTACAAGTTATTTTAACCCTTTACCTAACACGCAAAGCAGACGACACCTGCAAACAAAATTCCAGAATACCTATATTTTTTCATTTTTTTGCGCCAAAACTTAGCTCAACCAGCTCGTTCCAATGAGGGGTCATAAGCTATGTTTGAGATAAAAAATGAAATATTGAATGGTGATTTTTGCGAATAGCGCTGGTCGGTTTTGGCAGTTACGTTGGGTAACGAGTTAATAAAGTAAATATTTGAAATAAGACATTATTTTCTTATGGCTGATTAAGATGCATAATCGTTAAATATAAAGATTTTAGCATGGTTACACCACTTTTATTCAAGTCATGATAGTGGCTTCCAGCATTCAACTCATATTTTCCTTTGCGGTTCTACTATAGAATCGCAACATTTTCGTCTTGTAGCTCTGACCCGGAGGACCTTTCCTGCGTGCATTTCGATCAAAGGTCAGATTTAGTGGAAGGCTTTCAGACGCCCAGTAACAGTAACGAAGAAGCGGCGTTAACCGTAAGAGACGTGCGGGCGAGTCTGTTTGATGGAAGGTTCGCCAAAGAGTAGTCAACCCACAGAGAGACTTCTACGCGCCTTTTGGTAGAAATGACACCGAATGGCGTGCAGTACAAGTGCAATGATTGCGACATGTCTTTCGCAAATAGAGATTGCTTGACGCGACACAGAGGGAAAAAAGGCCGAACACCAGTTCCAGGTTTTGCTTGCAGCAGAAACTTTTACGACAAGTTCGACATGAAGCAACATATGGGTGAAGTTCATGTGTGTCCCGACGAGGGCTGTTAAAAGGCCTTCAAATCTAATTCCGGGCTAAAAAGGCACCGGGCACAACATTGTGTTGACTTTCGGTACAGGTACCAGATATGTCAACAGTTTAATGTAACCGCTTATGCTAAAAGTTGAAAAATATTTTGAGTGGCAGGTGTGGAAAATACCCAGGGCTAAGTACCCCCCCCCCCCCCCCCACACACACACACACACACACCCACACACCAACGAGTGAGAATACGTTTGGCCCTTATATCTGTTTAAACTTTCAAAATTATAGTGTGTGAGACAGTGTGAGAGAAAACTAAGAAAATTCAAACGTTCAGAGGAATTGGTGGCTGTTGGGGTTGGGTGGTTGTGGAGGGAAAAGACGCCCAGGGCTCGGTACCCTGTGCATCTCCCTCCTCCTATCATCACCACCTCCTGGTGAAAATACATTCAACTCTCATCTATGTTGATAGAAGATGAAGATGTGGTGAACGGCCCTGTTGACCGGAGGGAAAGGTCGAGAGAGAAGGGAAGTAGTAAAAGATCTACCCAAATGACGCTCATTGGGGACCCTCGGCGGGGACCTCGGAAGGGAAGTAGTAGGAGATGTACCCGAACGGGGCTTATTACGGGACCTCGGCGGGGACTTCGGAAGGGAAGTACAAGGAGAGGGACGGATCGTCCCAGATTGGATGGAGGGAAGGGTGGAGGGAGAAGGTAGGGTGGTAGTAGGACAGGTACCCAAACAGCCCCGATTGGCCGGAGGGCAAGGGGGGGGGGGAGGGAAGTAGTAGGACAGGTACCCGAACAGCCCCGGTTGGCGGAGGGCAAGGTGGAGGGAGAAGGGAAATAGTAGGACATGTACCCGAACGACCTCAGGCCGGAGGGAAAGATGGAGAGAGAAGGGAAGTACTCCGTAGTAGGAAGACATGTGCCCGAACGGCCCCGTTTGGCCGGAAGGAATGGTGGAGAGAGAGGGAAGTAGTAAGAGGTGTGGTAAACAGCTCCGGTTGACCAGGTGGATCGACGGAGGAAGAAGGGAAGTAGTAGGAGAGGAATGAAACGGGTCGGATTTCTGGAGAATCCTCCTTTTTGACCAACAATAAGCGCATTCCTTTGTGTAAGAGTCAATCTAATTACCCAGAATCTTCGGTTACTTCCTATTTATCTAGTTCGGATTTCTTCGGAAACCTCTACCTCTATCTGTTTATTTGGTTCGGATTTCCCACTAAATTCTAGGTTTCTATTACACTGATTTCAGGTAAGGTTCCTCCAGAATTATACTAATGATAGTAACATGTAGTGCTATAAGGCGCGTTCGTACTTTATGTAACCTCAAAGCCCTTTTGTTCTCATCTGGGTATGTAAAGGCCACCCCACTTCCAGCACTCCTAATTAACAAATGTCTGACCTTCGGCGCCCCTTTTCTATTGTATAAGGTCATGAGGGCCATGAGGAAACCCCTCAGTGAGGTAAAATCTACCATCACTCTTATCCTTATCTAGGTATCGAACGGCCACGTCTCGTGTCACCCCACTTCCAGCACCCCTAATTAACAAATGGCTGACCATCGACGCCTCTTTTCTATCATATGAGGCCATGAGGGCCATATGGAAATCCCTCAATGAGGTATAATCTACATCCCTCTTATCCTCATCTGAGTATCGAACGGTCATGTCCCGTGGCACCCCACTTCCAGTACCACTAATTAACAAAAGTCTGGCCTTCGACACCCCTTTTCTATCGTTTGAGGCCATGAGGGGCATGAGGAAACCTCCCAATAAGGTATAATTTACCATTCCTCTTATCCTCATCTGGGTATTGGATGATACCTACGACATGTTGATGTGCTATTGGAGGATACCTTTTGGAGGATTTTAGAGAATAGCTTTTGGATGATAGTTATGGTTCCTATTATCCGTTTATCCCTGAGGCATCTGGTCCACAGCTGCTGACTTGTCCTTAGTCACAACCATCTTTGAATCGGCTTCCACTGTAGTCACCCAATGCCATACTTTTGTACCA
Organism: Pictodentalium vernedei; assembly: GCA_031216915.1. Lineage (NCBI taxonomy): Eukaryota > Metazoa > Mollusca > Scaphopoda > Dentaliida > Dentaliidae > Pictodentalium > Pictodentalium vernedei. The sequence goes on along the minus strand of CM062294.1, from coordinate 212,218,115 downwards.
CCCTTGCGGCTTTGCGCCATTAATACTTACTAGTAGCTCTACTACGGGATTACTAGCTATCTCTGATCCCTTCGTCGACCAATCCATTTATCTAAGCCCCTATCAGTCTACACAGTTCCGTAACGCTGGGCACGGTAGGATACCTTACAAATAAGAAACTGCCTGTTGATCGTATCGAGACTTGTTTATTTGCTACTGTTATGCTCCAGAAATCCGAACTAAATAAAGTGTTTTTGAGTGGATTTTGGTGATTTGGGGACTTGTAAGGACTAGTGGGACTAATGGGACTAGTGTGGTAGAATACTACTGGAGCTCTGCTAATAGTCGTAAACGCTCGTGGTTTCTACAACCGGGGACGATCCATCGCTCTCCTACTACTTCCTTCCGAGGTCTCCGCCGATGTCCCCAATGAGTCCCGTTCGGATACATCTCCTACTACTCCCCTTCTCCCTCCACCTTTCCCTCCACCCAGTCTGGGAAGATCTGTCCTTCTCCTCTACTTCCCTTCCGAGATCCCCACCGACACCCCCCCCCCCCCCCCTCCCTCAATGAGCCTCGTTTTGGTACATCTACTACTCATGATATAACATCACTTAGACGCGTAACGTCTGCGTTCTTACATGACATTTTTACGTGTAATCCAGATTCCACGCAAGGTGTATTTAGCACATTTTCCAATGTTTGTATTATATCGCGTAACGTTACTTACGCACAGCAGTCGTGATATAAAAGAAAAGATGCAAGTCGATACCTAGGACACTTGAGACAGACATAGGTGGCCTGTGTCTGCTGAAGTAATTGTAAGTGAGCATATGAAACAGTGATGGTCGGAAATAAAATCTTATTTTTTTTTATATCATCCACTATAAAGTCAGCAAACCAAACCTAGATACTATACAAATACAGTTACAGGCTGAGGGAGTGTTGGGGTGAGGGAGTGAATCGGTCCATACACTCAGAAAAATCCAGGTACATCATAGATATTCTGGAATACCCGGGCTCCTGGGAACCTATGATTTTTAACCCTTTACCTAACACGAAAGGCAGACGACACTTGCAAATAAAATTTTTGAATAACTAATTATTTTCATTTTTTGCGTCAAAACCACAGCTTATGACCCCTTAGTGGAACGAGCTCAACGAGCTCGTTCCAATGAGGGTCATAATCATAAGCTATGTTTTGAGGACAAAAAATGAAAAAATAATGAAAATTGAATGGTGATTTTTGCGAATAGCGATGGACGGTTTCGGTGTTAGGTTGGGTAAAGGGTTAATAGCCTTCCCTTCTAATTTGCGCTCCGAGTACCAAAGTGCCAGTTTATCATTAAGAGCGACAGTTGCAGTCCCTTATTCGAGTGCCATCTGAAAATGTCGTCTGCCACAGTGAAAGCGTGTTCAAAAGATATTGTTGTCGATTGGATGAAATGATAGATGTTTTTAAAGGTTAGCAAGAAGTGTCTGTAAGACCAGAGAAAATATTTACAATGACTGACTGAGTAAGGTCAGTGGCATTCATGTATACTCATGAGATGAAGAGGGGTTATAGCATAGCATTCAATTCTGTCAGGATCACGTTGCCTCAGAAGAAGCTCGGTTTTCAGCTGAGCAGAAATTTCTATCTTGTTTTTCCAAAAAAAAACATATTGGTGTGGTATTCTGGAGTTCCTCGGTTTTAGCATTGGTACTTAACCCTTTAACCCTTGTTTCCTGGAATGGCATCGCCTCTGTGTACACTTACAGTGAGATGGATTAGTCCAGTATCAATGTACAGGAAGGATAAAATAATAACTGCAGTCTACAGACTTCTGTTATCATTTTATCATCAATGCCCCGCGCATAGACCTCTTATAATAAGACAAAACTGGGACTAACTTCTGCTTTGGACCGAAAAAGCGTTCTTACGGGTTCAAAGGGTTAAGGGAATTTGGTATATTTGGTATTCTAGGGTAACAAAGAACCCAGTCAGTATATTTCGATTTGTATTCTGGCAAGCAGTATTGTTTTTATATTCTGGAGTTCCCAGAATGTTTTGGTATCTTGTAGTACCAATTTTGGTACTCTGGAGAACCAATGCATTTGGTATTCTGGAATTCCAAAAGTCGTTTGGTATTCTGTAGTGCCTTTGTTTTGGTACTCCTGTGGCGACAAGCGGAGTACCAAATTTGGTACTCTGGAAAATCTGGAGTGTAGGTTGAAAAGATTCTCACGAGAACATATGTCGGTGGATTGATATCATATATTTCTGTCTATCTGCAGTTATATACGTCATTCAAGACATTCAAGACAATATCGTGGACTGCTTAGAACACATGAATGGTGTAGATAGAATTACAGTACAGTCGTCGTAGACTGGTCGAAATGGGCAGTGATGTCCACGCATGCATGCGTTTACCAGGTAATAAAAATCATCATGAGCAAAATTTTAATTAATGAAGCACCGGGTTGTACCAGGTGCTTCATTAATTAATTTTTACTGATTATTCCTACAATAAGTGTTTGGAATCTAAAATTTTTGCGTCCGTGGAAATATTGCCCAACCGTGTAAAGTGGCCAGTCCACGACCGCCGTACTGTAATATCACTGCTTGCTGATATAGCTGTTAACCCTTTACCTAACATGAAAAGCAGACGACACTGGAAAAAAAATTCTTGAAAAACAATTTTTTTTCATTTTTGTCTCAAAAACATAGGTTATGACCCCTCATTGGAACGAGCTCGACGAGCTCGTTCCAATGAGGGGTCATGACCTATGTTTTCGAGACAAAAAATGAAAAAATAAAATTAATTGGCGATTTTTGAGAATAGCCCTGGCCGGTTTTGGCCGTTAGGTTGGGTAAATAAAGGGTTAATAAGACAATGAATCAGTGTGCAACTGTAAACTATCATATTAATCGGGGATAGAGAGAAATAAAAGCTCATTTAAAGTTCACAATTTCGATATCGTCCACAATTAATCAGCAAGCCACACCTTTTAATTATGAGATCACAGTTATAGCCCGGGCGCGGTGATATCGCGATTCTGGCAGAGTTTGAGAAATACATGTTCATCGGCATTGATATAATGTATATCTAGCCAGTTGCAGAAAGGGATGTGGTACTATTAGCTATCTCGTGTCTGTTCACGTACATTTTTTGTCAACTGTGAAATTTACAAACAGCGCGCACGGATGCGATCTATTTGTTGGGGTAAAGGGTTAACCCCTTTCCCATAGAAGACGATACTTGCAAAACCATTTCTGGAATAATAGAATATGTAATTTTGTTTCTCTAAATCACGGTGGGTAGACCCCTCATTGGAAAGGGGTCAACGATCTCGTTCCAGTGAAGGGTCTGAAGCTATAAAGAAACTTGAATGGCCGGTTTTGGTCGTTACGTTGGGGTAAAGTGCCTTTAAGTTTTTCTTTATTTTTTTATTTTGTCGACTGTTGATAAAATAAGAGAGAGTTGTTTACATGATTGGGCTGCGTTCTTATTTCAAACAGTCTGTCACTTCGTTCATTGTTACGATTTGTCTGGGTTTTTCCACAGCTCAGAAATTCGACCCAATACTGCCTGTATTGTGGAAAGTGTCCTAAAATCTGATGAACAATGAAGATTTTTTTCAGCCAGTAAGGGCGTTGCTGCTTGGTGGTTCAGTCTGGATAATCCAGGTGGACCCTTCCACCTATAGAACGTTTATATAATGTGGCGTTATCTGTTGAGAGTATCATTAAAATTCTTAATGAGCATTTGAGATTCATACGAGAGATAAAAAAAAAGAATCAACTTTGTCCAACAACCCCAACATTGATATAGTTGTGTCTCAATATTTGCCTGGAATTCACCTGTACATTGTCAAAATTATGTACTCCCTTTGATGTATAGGGGAAGGTTAACTGTTAATTACAACGGGTGGACTGTATTGATTGTTGTGAAGGGAATAAAGCAATCCGAGATTAACTGCGGATAATAACCATTGATTGATTCGCAGTAAAACCGCTTCTTTCCTCTCACGTAAAGCACATAAAATATTAATATTATTTCCGCCACCGCGTGCTTATTATACCGTAAATATACCAATCCTCGCTTTGTCCGAAGTCATGTTGTAATTAGGGTAGATGTGAAAGCCTCGAGGACGATTTGACTTCAAGTGTGCCCTCTCTGCAGTCGGATTTGTGATGTGATTGCCTTAATACTATTTTCGGAAAAGCTGTGATTGCCTTCGTACTATTTTCGGAAAAGCTGGGAGAAAAGCAGTGTTTCAATGTAAGTTTTGTCTTTTTTATTCTTCATAGTCAGAAACAATAATACCCCATCGAAATATATTTGAAAGCCTAATTAAAGGCGAAGCTTTGAGGGGGTAGGGGCTTCAGAAGTTCCGAGATTCGGGGATAACCTGAAATGGGGATATATATAAAGTACGTTTAGTACAATGTAAGAGGAGTATAACTGGTGTACAGTCCAGTATGTGAATAGTGTATTAAACACAAACATACTTATGGAATAGAGTTTCAACCTAGAGAATAAGCCTCAAATTATGTACAAATGCATAAGAAGTTCAAGCATGATTTCAGTTAATAGACCTCCAGGTCAACCCGGAGGTCTATGGGCTGAAAGTTCGCTTGTACTTCTGCTCTTTCGCAGAATGCAAGTTGCTGTCTTGATAGAAGCCACACCCACATTATTTTAGAAATATGCCACTCTACACGTACTTTAGATGATGTTCTAGGTATCTCCGTGGAAACCCAGGGAAGTTCAGCAATGTTTGCCAACTTTGGTAAACAAGTTATGTTTTACTGGAAAAAAACCCTCTGTAAAGTATGCAGCATTGTTATAAACGATTAGTTAAACTTTACTTTACACTTGTACAACGGCCATGATATTGTCACAGATGAAATAGTAATTGAAGTTGAAGGTGACCTTAAGCAGTAATAAATAATTAAATAATGCACATATCTACGGACAAACGGACGACTAGACAAAGGAAATACCACGAATAACCGCTCTTGCCATTTTATATAATTTCAAATTGGATTAAGACCAGAATATAACTAAATGTATACATTAGCTGGCTCATCCCATGTCCCCTTAAGTCTAAACTGCTTTTATTTTGTATTATACAAAAGCAAAAGATAAAAAGATATATATAAATATATATATATTTATTTAAAACACAATGTTTATTTATTTATTATTTAATGGGATTTAACGACACTATCGACAGCAAGGATCACCCCGTGTTGGACAGTTTTAAGGGTGGGGAAAGCAGGAGCAATAGAAGAGAAGCACCGAGCTGCGGCGAGCAACTGTCAGACTCCCCAACATATTAACTCCGCACATGCAGGGTTAGCATTGGTTGAAAGAAAGTGCGCAACATGCCTTAGAACATAGCGCCAACGTGCCCCATGTGGACAATCGGGATTAAGTGTCTTGTCCAAGGACACAACGCACAGCTCCCCAGTCGGTATCGAACCGTGGACCTCTCGGTTTGGAGACCGACACTCTACCATTGAGCGACTGAGCTCCCTAAGCACAGAAGGCTGAACTCTATTTTACGTAAAATCAAAGTGCACTCGTATAACCCTTTACCCAACGTAACGGTCAAAATTGGCCAGCATTATTCACAAATATCGCCAATTAATTTTCATTAATTTTTTCATTTTCTGTCTCAAAAACATAGGTTTTGACCCCTCTTTGGAACGAGCTCGTGGAGCTCGTTCCAATGAGAGGTCATAACCTATGTTTTTGAGACAAAACGAAACAATTTAGTTATTCAAGAATATTTTTTGCAAGTGTCGTCTCCTTTTCATGTTAGGTAAAGGGTTAACAGAGAAAGAGAAAATGATCAGGAAATGATGATGCCATACTGCCTTTGTTTCCTGGAAAGAATATATAGAAGAAAACGCCGTATCTGAATATTAATTTCTAAAATCTATAGCGTATGGATTATCCTTGGAGATAATTGGGATATGACGTAGATATTACAATCAGCGAAAGTCAAAACAAAGGGAGTCGGTGAACACCCACAATCAATTTCCAATAACTGTCAGTTCAAAAATTTACTCCAGTTCCATTTAACACACAGTGAAAGGAATTTCAAAAATGCAATGCTGATTTTATTCCAGCAGTTGACAACATTACACAACCGATGTATTTTATTAACAACTTCACTATTCCCCGATACAAAGCTGACCACACAGCGGCATATTCATTCGGTCATTCCTCGTCTGGACATTGATTTGAAATTTTTGTTCAAAGTGATTGTGATTCAAGTACAGTGAACAAACACTTGGGGTATTTTATGGAAGGCAGTAAACCCATTGGCAGTTTACCTAACGAATCGCCCGCATCCGCCCATCCAGTGAACAATTGAAAAGGCAATATTTTTTTTTTAAATTCAACAAAACCATATCATGTGACTCCCTCCCTCCCCTCATTGGAACGAACGAACTCCACGAGCTCGTTCCGATGAGGGGGTCGCATGATATGGTTTGGTTGAATTTTTTTGAAAAAATATAAAAAAAATAATTAAAATAATAAATTTTGATATCGTGTGCGTTGGTCAAAGGGTAAACCCAATGAGTATTTTCAAGACATTTTTCATCAAATCCAGTCATGGCTGCTGTGAAGCAGCCATGATTAGGTTTTGCTGAAAAATTCATCTAAATTTAACTCATGAAATCATAGGTAAAAAAAATCCATTTAATTTACAGAGAGAAAATTGGATTAAGTATGCCCAATTTATACTTATTTCAGTGGTAAGCAAAATCCTGTTCTGGGTAGGAATATACACCAGCAGCACTACTAAGGAGTAAAACCAAAAGAGCGTTAACCATCCATTTAGAAAATAAATCAAACACGTCCAGAAAATACATTAAATGGCTATTACATTTTCCCTTATTTTTGTTCTTCAAACCATTGCTTATGATTTCTAACTTCACCCTTCGAGATTGCTCCGAAATTATGAATCAGTTGTGAACAAAAACAATGTAACTTTGGGTTTATTTGGGTAAAATATTGGTATTGTCTCATAAAGTTGGGGTAAACTACAAGATTAATAACCAGGCCAAGTTTTGTGCTTACCCTGCTGAATTCTAGTCAAGTTTCAACTGAATATAAATAGACCTGCTATTTATTCAATAGTGTGTGTGTGTGGGGGGGGGGGGGGGGGGGGGGGGTCGATAATGCACTTAGTTCCCCACTAAACTGAACTCTGAGTACATGGGGGAATTCTTGGTACAGCGCTAGCTTATTTGTGCACTCGGGAGAAAAACATCATTAGCTGTTGAGTAAAAGTTTATAGAACATTTGTTTGCTTTTTACTGTATTATATAAAAGTTGTACCCGTACCCGAGCAAGAGCTGCGGAAAATATTTAGAACTGATATGATGCAAATAGAAACATTTGATTGGTTGCTAAAGGTGGGTGGTTGTACGTTCAAAAGTAGTGCCGTTTTATCAAAAGAGAACGTTTGTGTAACCGCCTGTGAGTATGGACAAAACAAAAAAAATTAAGCGTTAGAAACATGCAAATTCACCATCTCTTAAGAAAATAATGTACGAATTAATTTTAAGTTAGCACAAAAGGGGAAATACGTGTATCCCTTTATCCAATGGCCACCACTATGGTCTCTAAAATGCTACAACCACAACCCTGCTCAAGTAAATCATGTAGCAAAATTTAACAGTTAATAATTCTGAGGATGTGATTGGAAAAATAACGAAATTCCAGACTTCGAATTGATAGAATTTAGTACGATCTTCGTCTTTCCGAGTGGACGTTAGTACAGTTCTACAGATTCTCATACAGAAAAACGGAAGTTAGAATATTCGGATACCCAGCACTATAGCTCTCCACAATCTCATCTGGCTTGTACTACAACTACGGCAGGCCCCACCACCCACCACGTTTGCCACCTCAGCTACTACTGATTCAGTGCTTCTACCTCAAGTGCGACTACTACTATCTTCTACCATTAGTTTCATATCACTACAACACTACCCGTTTCACCTTCACCGAGTATTACTAAAACTGTGTCCAGAGGCTACTGCAGCACTTTAGTTACCACGCCTATTACTACTACTAGGTACTGGAGTACTATCGAACGATTTTTACTATCGGGTGATCATTCATCGGTTTCTACGACATTCCCATATGTGCCTGTATGCAAAGACATGACGTACATTGAAAACATCAAGCACATATGGATAGTGGTGAATTATTGGCATAGTGGTATATTATTGATGGACAACTATTATAGGATCACAACTGTAGGATTCCTCAAATTCAGAACGCGCGTTGGTTTCTAGTCAGCCCTTTAATCGTAACGACATTCCCAGAAGGATGGTTCAGGTCCCACAACAGTAGGCGACGTCATCTCATGGTGGTAATCGTGGTAGTCTGCCTAAGCGGCCATGTTGTGGTGCCAGAGTCGTGGTCCATGACAGGAGCACATCTGTGGTCACAAGAACCGTGTAATCGTCCACACTACGATGTGTGATGTTCCCGTATGTGTGCAAGTGATATCTGTTTCCGAGGCCTTTTACGTACAACACGAGCATATCGGAAAATGGTAGATGCCATAGCGGTCGATAGTTTAATAGCCTACTGGCTGGATCTGTCTTGTTAACAAGAAGCTACGAGTTGAAAGGGCCTAAATAAAGCTACTCAAAAGTAATAATTCTTCACTTCATTGCAGATTTCTAGGACCATTGGGTTACTCTATTAACCCTTTACCTAACATGAAAAGCAGACGACACTTGCAAAAAAAATTCTTGAATAGTTATTTTTTTCATTTTTTGTCTAAAAAAAAATAGGTTATGACCCTTCGTTGGAACGAGCTCGTCGAGCTCGTTCCAACGAGGGGCCATAACCTATGTTTCTGAGACAAAAAATGAAATAATAATGAAAATTAATTGGCGATTTTTGAGAATAGCGCTGGCCGGTTTTGGCCGTTACTTTGGGTAAAGGGTTAAACAACATTTTATTCCCCCCCCCCCCCAAAAAAGAGAGAAAAAAAGACATTAGCATTGAGAACAAACAAAATTGCTGATGATGATTTTTATTACCTGGTAAACTCATGTGTAGACGCGTGGATTACGACCAATCCACGGCGACTGTACTGTATTGCATTCTTCAACTGCCATCATTTGTGAATCGGGTTTGTTGGGACGGAAGTTGGGGTATGGACATATGCCTGTTATGCCAAAAGGGTGATTAGATTCTAGATTTAATGGTCTTCGGTCGATAGATTGTCGTTTGTTATTAGTTTAATTGTCTGCGAGGGAGCGTGGTGGTTCAGTGGTTACAGAAATGGACTTCAAACCGAAAGGGCCATGATTCGATCCCCGCCAGGGGTAATTGTGTCATGTCCTTGGGAAAGACACTTCAACCCGATTGCCCATGTGGGGGCACGGTGGCACTGTGTACTAAGGCGTTCTACATGTCGATGTTTTCAACCAATACTGACCCTGCTTGTATCGATTTAGTACGTTGGGGAGTTGCTCGGCGGTTCTCTCCAGGTACTCCGGCTTCCTCCACCCATAAAACTGTTCGACACGAGGTGACCCTGGCTGTCGGAGGTGTTGTTAAACTCCAGTAAATAAATAAATAATTGTCTGCGATACTGTGGTTAGGGAGTGGATAGGCAAGTGTCTACTATGAGGACGGAGTGATTGGGACAAGATCCCATCTTGCCGGACTGTGCTCTTAGCCGAGAGTTTATTGTTTTTTACTTGGGAATCTGTCTGCGATCATGTCCACATGTAACCCAAACAGATACAGTAGTCGATATGATCTCATTCTGGGTACATCAGGGTACATCAGGGTGATTCAAACGTCAGTGCAGAGCAGGTCCGAGTCAATAATGTATAGTCTTTTCTGTACATCAAAATTGGTTTACACAAACGTTACGTCCATTTCATATTGTTTGTGTCAAATTCTATGAACAATCAATAATTAATTAAGAATAAAGTGAAGTATAATTAAGGACTAGTTCCCATCCTGATCGATGATTTGATCAATTTGAATAGAATGGATGATCTGATGACACGACAGAAATGTGTATATAAAAAACAAAATTATTTGCAATGAGAATAGACAAGTCTTTTCGGGGGACAAAATGCGTGACATTTGACATGGATCAGATTTAAGATCTATGCTCCGTTTGCCCATGTTATTGAATTAATTGTAGCCTGCGAATAACCTCGGGAATATTGTGAATTAGAGTAAATTACTTATTTTTCTCTTAACCCTTTACCCAACGTAACGGCCAAAACCGGCCAGCGCTATTCTCAAAAATCGCCATTTAATTTTCATTATTTTTGTCATTTTTTGTCTCAAAAACATAGGTTATGACCCTTCATTGGAACAAGCTCGTCGAGCTCGTTCCAGTGAGGGACCATAACCTATGTTTTTGAACAAAAAAAAAATGAAACAAATGAGTTATTCAAGAATTTTTTTTTGCAAGTGTTGTCTGCTTTTCATGTTGCGAAAAGGGTTGAAAGTGGCCAAGCTTTGTGTTCAACTGCGATTCGTTTGGGCAAATCACTAAAAAATGCGGAATATTGTAGAAACGGAATCAAAGTAGTTTCGGAAGTGGAATCTTCTTGGCCTCGTCTTCTGTCATCACGTCTCCTGTACAGTGACCTGATGATAGAATAAGAGATCAAGAGGGGAAGCTCTTTACATCCAGCCAAGAAAGGAGTTCTCAATATGGCCTCTGCGAATCTCAAATTCTGGTTCGAAGCAAATCAGAGGATTTCGAATCTGGAATCGAATCTTACCGCTCTAGAAATTATAAATATTGTACCTTATGAGTCGTGACAACCATCAATATTATCAGTCTTCACGCAAGATTTGTATTCAACGGCAACTCGTTTGAGCAAATTATTCAACAATGCGGAATATTACAGAAACGGAATAAAAGTAGTTTCCGAAACGAAACCTCTGTGAATTCATCTTCTATCAGCAGTACAGAAGACTTAATGATAGAATAAGAATTCAAAAGGAGGAGACACTTCGTAAAATTTTGAAAACATCTCAACAATTCGAAAATCTCCGAATCAGTAGGAGTCGTCTCGAATCGAAAGTTGGGACATTTGCGAATCGACTCGAAGCTTCGCGAGACCATATTCTTCTCACGAGACAATGGCGTAGATTGATATCACGCAGTAGCTTCAAAAGGATGTTGTATAGATGTCAAACATTTCCCGCAATTCAAACTTCATACGCATACAAGCAAATGTGTATCTTAAAAACGGAAAGCTCACTAAAATGACAGGAAAATGGAAGGTCACGTGTCTCATTTCCCAATATTACTGTGGCAGTTCTCGAATCGCGGCCTAACTGAGAAGCTCAAGATTCTGCTACTGATTTCCAAAGGTTTTTTCTGTTTAACAGAAAACAGACTTTAATTTGTCAGGTATTCTTAAATGGCCAGGGATTTTTGAAAGGGTGCATGACAACCGTTGCTTATTCTCAGTTCCTTATTCGACATTTGTTATCAACCGATAAAATCGGTTGATAACGAATGCCGAATAAGGAACTGGGAATATGTAATGGTTGCCACGTCCGTTAAAACACTGTGTAACTTAACTTCCGAGTTTAATCTAGGGCCTGCGAAGGCCCGAATGTCTACCCCATTCTCGCTGCGAAAAAAGTAGTAGATTGCCCAATTAGACAGCCCATAATTGTTTTTGAAATTCTATCTACCAGTATTCCAGTACAAACAGTATTAAAGTCTAGAACATATCACTTACATATATGTAGGTGAAACGCCATAACTACAAGAAGTCAACTTAACAATTTTCATAAAGAAATGTTTTCATTTCTTGGTCTGGAGTTCGAATGAAATTTGTCTAAATCTGGCATAAATGGAACTCAACTCCTACTGAACTGCTTAAGAATGAGCTTGACAGGGCGTTAGCAGTACACACTTCAGTTAACCCATTACGCAACGTAACATCCAAAACCGACCAGCGCTATTCACAAAAATCACCATTCCTTTTTCATTATTTTTTTTCATTATTTTGGCGTCAAAGACATAGCTTATGACCCTCAATGGAACGAGATCAACGAGCTCGTTCCAATGGAGGGTCATAAGCTATGTTTTTGATGAAAAAAAATGAAAAAAAAAATTGAGTGATATAAGAATTTTATTTGCAAGTGTCCTCTGCCTTTCGTTTTAGGTAAAGTGTTAATTACCTCAGTTACATCTAACTCAATAGATCACGATTGTCCAACTAATTGCCAGGCACCACCGACCTTTTTAGGTTTTTTTTATTTATAATACGAGTTTACTCAAAGAATTTTTCTTGGAATCCGAGGTCAAATAAAATCTTCATAATCTGTCATCTGATGTGAGTGGTTTGTGGAAGTCCTGGTCCCATAAACCTGGTCACTGGAGTGAGAATAGTGTCTCACCAGACATACCAAGGACTCTCTTATATGCAACATTCAGAAAATCATATTTCTTAGAAATCTGGTTGCAAAGAAATGCATATTTTATTTATTTACGAAACAATTTGAAGACACTATATACTGGTTTCTACTGGATAGCATCTTCGTGAAATCAAATTTTCAAAATATTATTCACTGGGGTGAACCATGGTCGCCCATCAGATTCTCGATTCCAAAAAGGTTCCTTCCTAATTTCTTATATTGCAGGCAAAAGTGGAAACTGTTTTCATGTCGTGTATACACCAATTCACTTGGAACGACAAAAGTTCTCCAAGTTCTAAAAACTAAGAAAAGTGTGGAGAAGCTATATAGAAATTCTACTATCTAAAAATAGTTACATGAAAATACATAGTTGGAATCAAGCTCTCAGACCACCAGTCAAATTGTGTAAGGGATTAGATGCAGTTTTACATAGGCGGACTGGCCGTATGGTCCATTAGGGAAATTCTCGGTGCCCCCCACCCCCACCCCGTGGGCCCATGGACCACCAAAACTGGTGCAACCCAACACCTCTTGGCACATGAAAATTCGTGAAATTGACCAAAAGGCGACGAAATAGATCTGATTGTACAGACTGTCGGTATAACGAAATGCTCTCCATGTGGACTGCTACATCTCGATATATTACAGTCTAGTCTCCCATTGACCGCAAGTAAACACTGTTGCTTCGGTTTTAAAGATCAAAATTTTCTCCCCTTGGACCAAACTATGGTTGGCCCGATGGGTGCGAGCCCCCCTTGATGAAACCATTTTTGCCGAATGAGCGATGAGTGATACAAAATTATCGAAATGTCTTCCACGTAAACTGTCATTGATCGCTCAGATGCAAGGAAGCAGCATTCTTTCAGTCCGAAAAATCAAAATTCTCTCCATGTCCGGGACCCCCTGGTGCATTTCCCGGTAACCTTTCTTGGCCCAGTACACCCCTGCTCTTTTGGGTTGTTTGTTTGGCCCACTTTTCGTGGAGTTTGCGCCTAGACTACTGTTGAGATTTATACAGATATTCGTAAATTGTCCAGTTATAGTTATTCCAATCAGTATTTTGTCCCTCTTGAAAACAAAAGGGTATTAGCATAATTAGTGGAACTACGCGGCGTAATCATAAAACTACAGCTGTGGTAAGTTTCCATTCATTATAATATTAGTAATGGTATAAAATCGGTCAAATCAAGTCTCGATTGAGAATCATTTCTGGCGTTGATTGTTTATGGAATCTTTTAATTCAATGGGATGGATATTTCAATTGGTCGGAAAAGCTAACCGTTCACAATTCCAAAGAGGAGTCAAAACGTATAAAAAATGTGCACACTGCATCAGATTTCGGTATTTTGACATCAGTGTGCAGAGGGTTAAGATGAAAAGTATGCAGATTTATCTGAATTATTATGCCCCCGAACTCCGAAGGAGGATTCAGGGGTATCTAGTGAAGACCTCCGTCTGTTCAGCTGTCCGTTTGTCCGTCCGTACAAACATTTTGGATTGTAATTTCAAAGCCACCAGTCGGATTTAGTGCTCCATTGGTACTGGAACGGATATGCACAAGGAACGGGTTCCGTCCAATAATTTTTCCCAGAGTTATGACACTTTTTCACCCCTTTGACTTTCTGTCCCACTTCGAACATGCCTGTGGGTCTGGGGCAGTGGCCCACAATTTGCATAGCCCTTGTTTTGGTTTTCGTTATAGCATCAGGCCTTTTCGAGACCGCCACAATATTATAATATTAGAACATTTCTTTTCATGTTCTATCGGTCGATAGTACCTGAGTTTGTGTGATTTCTGAAATAAAACCTGAAGCAGCGATTTCGCTGCTTCGGGTTTTATTTCAGAAATCACACAAACTCAGGTACTATCGACCGATAGAACATGAAACGAAACGTTCTAATCATTTTATTATGCCGAACAAAAAATAATTTTCATTGTTAAGCGTTAACTGCAACATGCCATCAATCTTGTAACAATGTAGCCGAATCCAAAAACATGACGTCATTTCGAACGAATGAGTCTCTTCGAAAATGACTTGTCACAAGTGTCGTCGCTTTGAGAGTTTCTATATCACCAAATGCCAGTGTTTACAACTGCATCATGCTGTTCATGTTATAATTCATTGTTAATGCTTGTGTGATAAGTGATATAAATTAATGGAATATAAATTCATTTTTCTCGGACGACGACAGATGATAGAATTAAGCGGAGTGAAACAATTTATTTGGAACTTGAGGCAGAGGCTCAGTGAGGTCGAGGAGTACTAAACTTGTGGAAATATAATTGATAGAATTTGAAGTCATACATGTAACTCATATTCAGGATTCACTGAAGTGGTGAACAACACGTGAGTTTTTAATATTTCTGATTCTTTTGAATTCACTGTTTGCAGTTAAAATTGAAAACACACCCACTGAAGATGATATATTTGTTGGTAAGTTTGTGTCTACCTGTGACGAAAAAAGTTAAACGGACACAGAGCCAGTGTTTGGTATTGAGAAATTCCAATCGACGCTGATCAATGGAAGTGGAGCTTACATTTTCTTCGTTCTCTTGTCTCCAGGGAAAAACATTCCGATAGTACCCGTGTTTTGCCACAAAACTCCAGTACTATGACTTTTAGAAGGTGTCAAATTAACCAATCACGGCTGATGTTACAAACATGAGGCATGATAATTCAATTTAGAAGTTCAATGCATTTGGATGATCTAAGTATTTCAAAGCTTCTGATTTGTTCAGGCCTGCATTTTTTTCCCTTGAATGCAGATCACAAAAATCGCCATTCATCTTTTATTATTTTATAATTTTTTGTCTCCAAATATTGCATATGCTTTCTCATTGGAACGCGCTCGTCCCATCGCAAGGACATAGTCTATGTCTTGAAAGCAAGAAATGAATTTTTTAGTTATTCGAGAAGTTTTGGGGAAGTGACAACCGTTACCCATTCCTAGGTCCTTATCCGACATTCGGAGAGGGTGCTGATTCAGTAGGAAGAGATGCAGGCTGCAAGCCGAGAGGTCCTCGGTTCAAAAACCACCTGCGGCAACCGCGTTAATCCCAATTCCCCGCGAGGGGGCACGGTGGCGTTGTGTACTAAGGCGTACTGCACGTCGATGGTGCACTTGTCTTCAACCAATGCAAACCCTGCTTGTGTGGAATTAGTTCGCTGGGGAATCTGACAGATGCTCGCCGTTGCTCGGCGGTTCTCTCCGGGTACTCCAGCTTCCTCCGCCCGTAAAATTGTCCGACACTAGGTGATCCTGTCTGTCGAAAGTGTCGTTAAACCCAATCAATAAATAATAAATCCGACATTCGTTATCAACCGATAAAATCGGTTAATAACAAATGTCGAATAGGGAACCGGGAATAAGTAACGGTTGTTACGCCTTAGAAATGTTTTGTATTCTAGTCGTGTGATTAGTGCTGGGTAAAGGGTATGATGGTTTACACGAATGAGTTCTGGTATTCATTGTACTCTTTTTTAAAGAACCATCTTCTCTTGTCCTATTTACACCTCATGTCTTGAATATTGACATGAGGTGTAAAATTGTTGTCTGGAGTCCATGGACAAAGTTTTGTAAAAAATTTTTGTTCAACATCATAGTTCTCCAATTCAAATTAGAGTAAATAAAGTGAAGCGTTACAGAATATTTTTCCTGCTGTCTGTGTCAGCAGCCAAAGCGTGTTGTGCCGAACCGGGGGAGAGTATTCACCCCCACCTAGTCTCTTCCAACTCAGAGTTACGCTCTTCCGTTGCTATATCATCTTCCCGTGTATATTTCTTTATTTTCTTACATTATAAATTTCATTGCTATATTTTCTTAGAAATTTATGACATAAATAGAAGGTTTTGTAAAATATTTTTGAAAATAAACCCAAAACTAAGTAAGTATTCCACTAATGCTATTATTGTTAGTCAACTAAAATGTCAGTTGTGAGGTGGGCTTTTGTCCATATCCTCATTTTTCCGTGGAAGGCGTTTGTCCATGACGGGGGAGGAAGGGGGCCTTTGTCGGGGGGGGGGGGGGGGGTGACACGGTTATATTGTTCAGAATAATGTTAGTCTGTAGTTGGTTGGTTAACGTTCATATGGACGGATGTCCTTCATTTTCAATCCATACATGTATATGTAGTAGTAGTAAGTAGTAAATTATTTTATTATAGTGTCACGTTTCTATACATCTTTACAGAAAAAATACATTACATTGATACAGATGAGTAAAGTAGCATGAAACCCAGCCGTGAAGGCTTATGAGACACTTGAAGAACGATATACATTTCTATGTATAATATGTACATAATTTTTCAAATCATTCGCACACACAAAACCACCCAACCCCACCCCGCACACCTCCCCACCCAACACCACAACCATTCGTAAGCACAACTATGCATCTTAACTGATGGAGTGCTGGAAGCCACAAAATGGACTTTACTAAAAAGCACTGATAATGCTCCTATCTATTATTCTCCACTGAAGATAGTTTCCTTTTGGACTTGGTATAATTTAGATATTGTGCACAACAAATTGGTCTGTTACACTTGATTGGATAGTGCCTTCAGGCACTATCCATTCAAGTGCAACAGAGCAATTTATGATGAACAAAATTTTGTAGTCAGGAAAGCTTACCACTACCAGTTAACAAATAATACATGTAGTAGCCCGACATGATATGACCCTGTCTGTTGAACGTGTCGTTAAATCCCCATAAACATCAATAATTCACAGTAACAGTATTGAAGTCATACAGTTCTAGTTTATGTTACATTTTCCTTATTTGAGCGCGTTAATCTGGCTCACGAATAGTGTCGGCTAATAACCTGTTAATCATATGTGAATAAGAGGATAATCTTCATGCAACAAATATGATCCCAACATTTGGGTCAAATAATGTCCACTTCTATTTGGGTTTCGTTTTTGTACGTCTTATAGAGGTTCTTCAGATAAACCCATTGTGTTACATTTTTCATAGTTCATTGAATATAAACGGATGTTTCACTTCAGTTCGCTTCAGTTTAGAAGCTTAATCTCAAACTGCCCTCCAAATTCCCAAGCCACCAGTCTAATTCTGCAAGGAATTCAAATCGTTTATGGCCTGGAACCAGTCTAGCCTAAACACTTACTCTGCCGAAAACGATTATTGTCACCTATTTTATGGCGATTACCTGTACGTTCTGGTATGCGCAGATCAAACCTACTATAGAGTTTCAAGTATGTCATAAATTTTATTAAACTTCCTCGCATACAGGCGTACATAGAGGTCCTCCATATATGGCTAAAGTGGGCGTGGCAGTAAACTGGTTAAACGGCACATCGCCTATTTCAGTAGGTCAGCAAAGAGAACGTACGGTTCACTCTACCGACCAACTTAAATATTCCAGACGATTGAGTCGAAAATACCATGAACATTCATTTTCTTTGAATCAACGCAAGAAATGTTTCTCAAATCTTCAGTGACTTTATCAGTACCACCAGAGATGTCTGTTGATTGAATAATTATGAATGGAGACACGTCACGGCTGTAGTTTTATGATTCCGCTGCGCAGATCTCTTGATTCTGTTAATATCTTGATGTTTGCAAAGTGGACTAAATACTTATTGATTGGAATATCTATAACTGGAGCATAAAAGAACATAATAATATTATGTATATCTTTGTGAGTAAAATGACGACGGTTTTCATAGCGGTGGTCTGCTTGCAAACTCCATGAAAAGTGCGTAAACAAATAGTACAAAACGGCGTCGAATTCCTAAAAAGAAATTGTATATGACTGTTCTTTTCCAATCTACTTTTTGAATATAGCAGTAACAAACGAAATACAATATGAGGTAACCACGTGCAGGGTCGTAGATACAAGGAGCGGGTGATTCCCTATCCCATTCAAAATTTGTCAAAAAACTTAAATTTCTGTCCAATTTGTTTTCCTTAAATCGTAGTTCACTTCCGCTTTTGGAAGACACAAAATTATTGCTAAGAGCCAAACACAAAGACATTACGCCCTTCAGACATCCATTTTGAATTTTTTTCATACTTTGGTGGGTTATATCGTGTATTAATCCCTTCCTCCGCTTTGCATTGCTGCGTTTTTCAGGAATATTTATGGTCTTTCCCCTCCATTAGGAAAAGCTATCGAAGCCACTGACCACACGAAAAGTTTTACTATTTCAGGTTATTTTGACTTTCGTGTCGGATAGTTTTACGGGTGGAGGAAGCCTGAGTACCCGGATGGAAACCACCGAGCAACGGCGAGCAACTGTCACACTCACAAACGTACTAACACCGAAAGGCAAAAAAAATGTCCAATGTGGAGAATTCAACTTCATTTAGCGATTTCCTGAGCATCGAAATACTTTTTTTTAGCCTAATACTGTTTTGATAGGGTTGAGAACCTGAAACTGTTTCAGATCACACTGACTTGTTTATACCCAAGAAAAATCCGCAGACGCGCGTTAAAAAACCAACAGAAGATCAATGATTAAATCCCAAAGAATTCGATGAAGTTGATTGAGGTTATTTTACATTGTGAATACACAGGGGAGAAGGTTTCATCGTCCAGTCTAAATTTATTCAAGATAAACATGCTGTTTGTTATAGAACACGAAGCATCAATATTTACACATAATCAATTTTATATGTTTGTAGTTAAAAACAAATGTTTGGAGGCAACTGAATATATCGTTATTTTCATCGTTGACAAATATTGTTACACTTCACTTTATATTGTTTGCTGTCCGGTATGCAGGCGCATTCGTAAACTGAAATGATAAAAAACAACGCAGGGTGAATGTTATAACTGGAAGAATGATGTCTGTAATCCTAACACATTACGTACAGAGAACATGACAGTCTGTCCACAGTACTAGTTGTTGATGTTATACGTTAAAACTCTTTACCCAACGCAGACGATATCAAAATTTATTATTTAAAATATCATTTTTTAAATTTTTTCAAAAAATTTCAACAAAACCGTATCATGTGACCCCTCTTTGGAACGAGCTCGACGAGCTCGTTCCAAAGAGGGGTCACATGATATGGTTTTGTTGAAATTTTTCGAAAAATAATATGTTTTCAGCTGCTGAATTTGCATATTACGCTGGCGGATGTGGGCGATTCGTTGGGTAAAGGGTTAAGGTTAGATAATTATGCGTTCAGATGTCCCATCAAGTGGTGAGTATGTTTTCTATTGGTGGGTTATATTTCAGGTGATATTGCAAAATAACAACATTTCCTTTTTCATAAACAACGCGAATTTCTCGGAGGTACTCAAAATAACAAAACTTGGAAATTCAATGCCAATTTTGTTGTACGAATCGGCTCAGAGTGACTCGTATTCTCCACGTCCCACGATGAAATGAACCTCGTCTTCTCATGAAGTTCTGTGTCTTCCGCGTTATAGACATGCAAGCCTTCAAAGTTTTCTAAATTAGTGTTGGTAAACGCACAAATAATGATTACTGTGTCCAAATTCAGAGGCGAACTGGCCGTATCGTTCACCTATTGGGTTCCCACTTGGGCCCCCAAAATTGATGCAGCCCACCACCTGTTAGTGCGCGAAATTTCGTGAAAATGACCAAAGACGAAATGGATCTGATTGCATGCATAGATTGTAGGAAAATCGAAATGTTCTCTATGTGGACTGCCATTGGCAGTCCACAAAGAGAACATTTCGATATATCAGCAGTCTAGACCGCCATTGATAGCTCAGATAAAACAGCGTTGCTTCAATTTCCAAAATAACATTTTTCTCCGATTGGGCTGAACTAAGGTCTTCTTGATGGGCCCACCCCCACCCCCGGTAGAACCATTTTTGTTGAATAATCAATGAAGATTGTATAAAATGCCATCGAAATGTCCTCTTTGTAGACTGCCATTGATGTCTCAGATGCAAGGAAGCCGTGTTAGTCCAGTCCGCAAAATCAATATTTTCTCCGAGTCTGGGGTCAATTTTGTGCATTCCCCGGTAACTTTTCTTCGCCCAGTCCGCCCCTGCCCAAATTATGAGGTATTTAAAACCATTTTGCTAAGTTGGACGTGTTTCGCACACTCTGGGGTCCAACCTGTCGAAACAAAAGAATGCAAAATATGAATACGTTTCAAAAATCCCAAAGTTCGCAGACCCTTGAAAGCAACCTGCGTCGCTGGCGAACTCGATGAGCATGTTTCTCAAGCTTGAAATCTAATCCATCTGTATCTGTGTTATCTCTCAGTAAATCTTTTGCGTAGTTTATATTTAAATTGGATTTTTGCGCGGTTTGGGAAGTTAAGAAACCTTTCGAGTAACTTCAACTCTACCAAAACAATGGCAAAAACGCTGAAAACCATGCTTCTGAGCAAAAAAAAAATGAAAGTGTCAATGACACTGTAGCTTAACTTGTGTGTTGTGTTTGATGAACAGGATAATGTTCAATGTTTATGAAAGGATTATGAAATAAGACAAGAATTGTGATAATTGGGAATATGTTCATTTCTGGTCCCTGTATGCTATGTTTTTGATCAAAATAATATGAGGTGTACACTGTACTAAAGAGCTGAGGGGTGGGTTAATATGACCTCGCAGTTAATCTATGTGGCCCTCACAGTTAACGTATATCAACGAAAGTTACCAAGTTACAGTAAAATTATTCCAAAACGAGTCATCGTAACAAGTTACATTGAAATCCCTTCATAAATAAGGTATGTAGACTGTTCTGAAGGTTTTCGGGCTTCGGGCCCCTGTAGCCGCCAGTTTCCCAATTGCGTCCAAAGGGGACGTTCTCATCTAGACATTATATGAAGTCAACCTAACAGGTTACAATGAAATCCCTTCATAAATATGACGTGCAGACTGCGCTAAAGGTTTTGGGGTTTTGGGCTCGGGCAGCCATCAAGGCTGAATGATCGCGACCAAAAGGGGACGTTCTCGTCTAGACATTATTTGGAGTCATCCTACCAAGGTACAATGAAATCCCTTCATAAATATCACCTGTAGACGGTGCTAAAGGCTTTCGGGTTTCAGGCCCCTGTAGCCGTCACAGTTGCCTAATGGTGTCCAAAAGGGGCTGTTCTCATCTAGACTTTATATGAAGCCAAACCTATCAAGTTACAATGAAGTCCCTTCATAAATATGGACTGAAGACTGTGCTAAAGGTTTTCGGGCTTTGGGCTCGGGCAGCCATAATGGTTGAATGATCGCAACCAAAAGGGGACATTCTCATCTGGGCATCATCTTGAATGATCCTACGAAGTTACAAAGAAAACCCTTCATAAATATGACCTGTAGACTGTGCTAAAGGTTTTCGGGCTTTGGGCTAGGGCAGCCATCATGGCTGAATGATCGCAATCAAAGGGGACAATCTCATCTGGGCACCATCTGGAGTGATCCTACGAAGTTACACTGAAATCCCTTTATAAATATGACCTGTAGACTGTGCTGAAGGCTTTCGGGCTTCGGGAACATGTAGCCACCACAGTTGACCAATCGCTACTAAAAGGAAATGTCATCATCTAGGCATTATATGGAGTCAACCTAACAGGTTACAATGAAATCCTTCCATAAATATGACCTTTTGCCTATGCGAGGCAAGGCTGAATGATCGCGATCAAAATGGGACGTTCTCATCTAGACATTATTTGGAGTCATCCTGTCAAGTTACAATGAAATCCCTTCATTAATATGACCTGTAGACTTTGCTAAAGGTTTTCGGGCTTCGGACCCCTGTAGCAGTCACAGTTGCCCAATCAGGACCAAAATGGGACTTTCTCATCTAGACATTAGATGAAGTCAACCCACCAAGTTACAATGAAATTCCTTAATAAATATGACCTGTAGACTGTGCTAAAGGTTCTCTGGTTTTGGGCTCGGACAGTCGTCACGGTTGGCAGATCACGCCCGAATGAGGAAATTCTCATCTGGACATCATAAGGAGTCATCCTACCAAGTTACAATGAAAACCCTCCATATTAAATATAACCTGCAGACTGTGCTAAAAGTTTTAGGGTTTCGGGCCTGGGCAGCCATCACAGTTGACAGATCATGCCCAAAAGGGGACGTTCTCGTCTAGGCATTATACAGAGGCATCCTACCAAGTTACAATGAAATTCCTTCATAAATACGACATGTAGACTGTGCTAATGGTTTTCGGGTTTTGGGCTCGGGCGGCCATATCGGTTGACCGATCGCGACCAAAAGGTGACGTTCTCATCTAGACATGACCCCAAACCTGCATATGAAATTTCGTGACGATCAGACAAGAACTGCGGGAGTGGTATGTCATGTACCCGGACAGGGACAGGTTGCCGGACCCCGCTGCCGGACCCCGGAAGTGACGTCATGTCACGTGACCCAGTGGCGCCATGTTGTGTTGTCATGGTAACCCGCGTGAGCGGCCATCTTGTGACGTCATCTCCATAGTGATACGTGGTGTTAGTGCGCATGCGCAGCGCGTGTTGTTAGGGTGATACGTGTTTCCGTCGTCAATGTTGTATACTGGAGGCCGCCATCTTGGTTTCTATGGTAGCATGTGATTGCTATGTTACCAATGGCTTCTAACAAGACAGGGGTATGTTCGGGGGTGTGTTCCTTTGTAGAAGAGTAAATCTGATTACCACAAACAACCCGACAATCCCTCCAAATCACCAAAATCTATCCCAAATCACCGAAATTGACTTTATTTCCCCAATTTATCGGCTTAGCACGTAGTGCTATAGTACTAAGGGGTACAAGGGGTGCATTCGATTGAACAGGAGTAATGTTCTGGATTAGAATTCTCCCAGAATCCCTTTTTGGATCCCTATCCCATGACGTTTTTCCCATTAAAAGACAGGTTCCTTTGGTCATTACCCAGAATTCTCCGCTTCTATCTATATATGCAATAGTTTTCGTCTATTTGACCCTGTTCCGTCGTTCTAGCGTATACTCCAGTAGCGTAGAAGAGCCTATTAGTTGGAACAGCTTTGCTTATTATTACTATATTTAGCTATTCCAAGTACTCTTGTTGTTTCATTTATCTAGATTATAACTAACCAATCAGATTGCTTGATTTCCCATAACCTGTATGCAGAGTTATCTCTCTTCTGCATAATAAAAGCCTATATCCAATGGTAATATCCCCAGGCACCCAAATTTTAACACCCCTTTTTTGAAAACACCTGTGGCTATGGAATCACTTTTTTGTCATATGTGCTTATGTGAAAAAGCACAATGTGACACAATGTGCCCTAGCACAAAGGCACATGCTTTATGTGCCGATGTGTGCTTATGTGAAAAGGCACAATGTGACACAATGTGCCCTATCACATAGGCACATACGGGTATTTGAGGATACCTTTGGCCTGGTATTGTATTATTTGAGGATACTTATCGAGGATACCTACTGGAGAATCCCTTTTTGTCATATGTGCTTATGTGAAAAGGCACAATGTGACACAATATGCCCTATCACATAGGCACATGCTTTATGTGCCGATATGTGCTTATGTGAAAAGTCACAATGTGACACAATATGCCCTATCACATAGACACATACGGATATTTGAGGATACCTATGGCCTGGTATTGTATTATTTGAGGATACCTGTCGAGGATACCTACTGGAGAATCCCTTTTTGTCATATGTGCTTATGTGAAAAGTCACAATGTGACACAATATGCCCTATCACATAGACACATACGGGTATTTGAGGATACCTATGGCCTGGTATTGTATTATTTGAGGATACCTATTGAGGATACCTATCGAGGATACCTTTTGGAGAATCCCTTTTTTGTCGCATTAGGCTATGTAAAAGCCCTCAATGGGTCTAATGTAGACTTACCAACCGCTTCCATCTTGTCGCCAAAGCTCCAAGGCCATTACAGGGCTATGGTCTATCTGTCCTATCATTAGCTTCTACAACAGGCTTGTTCCATTGCGGCCTTGTACCAGTACTATTGGCTTCTGTTATTCTGCCCCGTATCTCATCCATTACTTCCTAGCTATACCTATCTCAGTCTGGACTATAACATTGATCAAGGTTGAATCAGATTTCCCCTGTATACATATAAGGCATTCCGTTATTGAGATTCCTAGCCGAGTCCGTAAAATTTGGATTCCGTGTTTTAACATCGTCCACTCGAGGGTATGGAAAGGTATTGATAACAACCAATTCAACAATTACTACAAGACTCTGAACAGATACAACCAGTCACTACAAAACAACGAAGTAAACATAACTAATTGAAAGAATGTCAAACTAGTAAGATTGATCGAACTAGTTGGACAGACTGAACAGAACAAAGTGAACAAAGATCCAACACAACCAAGATCGAAGTGAACAGAACTGATTTATCAACAGATACAAGACAAATGTTCGAATGAAGTGAACGAAGATCCAACAGAACCAAGATCGAAGTGATAACCATAACAAAGTTTTCACCTGAATGAACTATAATTCCTAAATATAACCCAATGTTAACCCCCTTAAATTGAACAAACCTGAATGAACCCTTTGAACTGAACAAAGTTTTCAACTGAATGAACTCTATTTTTTAACTATATCCCAATGTTAACACCCTTTGAACTGAATGAAGTATAACCCCTAACTATATCCCAATTTTAACACCTTTTTGAACTGACTGAATTTTTAAACTTAAATGAAAATATAACGAAAGGTGATCTGAATTGTTGAACTATAATCCCAATGAAGGTATTATCACCAAGTGAACTGAATTCTTCCAATAGGGAAGGGGAATACCCTCGAGTGGACGATGTTAAAACACGGAATCCAAATTTTACGGACTCGGCTAGGAATCTCAATAACGGAATGCCTTATATGTATACAGGGGAAATCTGATTCAACCTTGATCAATGTTATAGTCCAGACTGAGATAGGTATAGCTAGGAAGTAATGGATGAGATATGGGACAGAATAACAGAAGCCAATAGTACTGGTACAAGGCCGCAATGGAACAAGCCTGTTGTAGAAGCTAATGATAGGACAGATAGACCATAGCCCTGTAATGGCCTTGGAGCTTTGGCGACAAGATGGAAGCGGTTGGTAAGACTACATTAGACCCATTGAGGGCTTTTACATAGCCCAATGCGACAAAAAAGGGATTCTCCAAAAGGTATCCTCAATAGGTATCCTCAAATAATACAATACCAGGCCATAGGTATCCTCAAATACCCTTATGTGTCTATGTGATAGGGCATATTGTGTCACATTGTGACTTTTCACATAAGCACATATGACAAAAAGGGATTCTCCAGTAGGTATCCTCGACAGGTATCCTCAAATAATACAATACCAGGCCATAGGTATCCTCAAATATCCGTATGTGTCTATGTGATAGGGCATATTGTGTCACATTGTGACTTTTCACATAAGCACATATCGGCACATAAAGCATGTGCCTATGTGATAGGGCATATTGTGTCACATTGTGCTTTTTCACATAAGCACATATGACAAAAAGGGATTCTCCACTAGGTATCCTCGATAAGTATCCTCAAATAATACAATACCAGGCCAAAGGTATCCTCAAATACCCGTATGTGCCTATGTGATAGGGCACATTGTGTCACATTGTGCCTTTTCACATAAGCACATATCGGCACATAAAGCATGTGCCTTTGTGCTAGGGCACATTGTGTCACATTGTGCTTTTTCACATAAGCACATATGACAAAAAAGTGATTTCATAGCCACATGTGTTTTCAAAAAAGGGGTGTTAAAATTTGGGTGCCTGGGGATATTACCATTGGATATAGGCTTTTATTATGCAGAAGGGAGATAACTCTGCATACAGGTTATGGGAAATCAAGCAATCTGATTGGTTAGTTATAATCTAGATAAATGAAACAACAAGAGTACTTGGAATAGCTAAATATAGTAATAATAAGCAAAGCTGTTCCAACTAATAGGCTCTTCTACGCTACTGGAGTATACTCTAGAACGAAGGAACAGGGTCAGATAGACGAATCTACGCTACTGGAGTATACTCTAGAACGAAGGAACAGGGTCAGATAGACGAAAACTATTGCATATATGGATAGAAGCGGAGAATTCTGGGTAATGACCAAAGGAACCTGTCTTTTAATGGGAAAAACGTCATGGGATAGGGATCCAAAAAGGGATTCTGGGAGAATTCTAATCCAGAACATTACTCCTGTTCAATCGAATGCACCCCTTGTACCCCTTAGTACTTTAGCACTACGCGCTAAGCCGATAAATTGGGGAAATAAAGTCAATTTCGGTGATTTGGGATAGATTTTGGTGATTTGGAGGGATTGTCGGGTTGTTTGTGGTAATCAGATTTACTCTTCTACAAAGGAACACACCCCCGAACATACCCCTGTCTTGTTAGAAGCCATTGGTAACATAGCAATCACGTGCTACCATAGAAACCAAGATGGCGGCCTCCAGTATACAAAATGGACGACGGAAACACGTATCACCCTAACAACACGCGCTTCGCATGCGCACTAACACCATGTATCACTATGGAGATGACGTCACAAGATGGCCGCTCACGCGGGTTATCATGACAATACAACATGGCGCCACTGGGTCACGTGACATGACGTCACTTCCGGGGTCCGGCAGCGGGGTCCGGCAACCTGTCCCTGTCCGGGTACATGACATACTACTTGCGGGGTGTAGCCCGTGCTAAAGGAAAATGTGAACAGACTCACAGACTAACAGACTTCCGCACGCGTGATGGCAATAGCTTATCTTGACTCTGTAAAGTTAAGCTAAAAATGAAAAGTGTCGGCAACAGTTGCCGAGAAGGGGAAAATACGGGCGTTTTATTCTCCATCGAGGCCTCTACGGTGGGTTAGTTTTCGCCCAAATAACACCAAACAACTAATCTAAACGCCTTGTTTCATTCACAGGCATCGTTGGCTGCATATGTTTTCTTTTTTCAGTCAGCACACTGTGATTACGTATGCGTAAACGTGTGGACATTTCTTACACTTGTAAGTTGTGAGTGTCTTTGAACATGCGATTAATCTTCGGGGTTTTTTTTTATTAATTTGGTGGGGGTGGGGGTCGAGGTTTCTTTTGAGTTTTGGAGGGTTCTGAGGAGTCTGCTTTTTGTTTTTTTTCTGGGTTTTTTTTGGGGGGGGGTGGGGGTGGGGGGTTCGTTTCCGTTCCCGTCCCGTTTTGCATTGTTGACTGTATCTTATTACAAAGTACAGTAGAGTCCTCTTAATTGAATATCCATTTTGCCAGTAAAAATTATTCAATTAACAGGAGTATACAATTAACAGGGATTTGGTCAGTTTCATGTGTTCTGGAGGTAAACTGAGCATTTATTCTATTATATCTTGTTTGACAGAGCTCATGGAGCTCTGTCAAACAAGATATAATAGAATAAATGCCTGTATTTGGATGTAGTGAGGCCAAAAAGGTTGATAAATAAGGAAAATTTGGTGCGAGTCACAGTAATTTTTTTGACATATTACAAAAATTTATATACAATTAACAGGAGTTTACTCTACAACTCATATGCAATTAACAGATCAAATTTGTACTGAAGGTATGGTAAATGGTTTTGTGTTTGAAAATTATATTCAATTAACAGGGATATACAATTAAGAGATATCCAATTAGTGGGCTCCACCGTATTCCGATGTTTAGTTTCCGTATTTGCTCGAACTTTGTTAACCCTTTACTCAACGTAACGGCCAAAACCGGCCAACGCTATTCACAAAAATCTCCAATTAATTTTTAATATATTTTCATTTTTTGTCTCAAAAACATAGGTTATGACCCCTCGTTGGAACGAGCTCGTCGAGCTCGTTCCAACGAGGGGTCATAACCTGAGTTTTTGAGACAAAAAATGAAAAAAAATAGTTATTCAAGAATATTTTTTGCACGTGTCGTCTGCTTTTCATGTTACGTAAAGGGTTAATATTGCAATCATTGTTACTCGACATCTGATTAGAGGAAGTAATTGAACCACTGTACTCACCCACGAGACAATTAATTTTAGAAAGTATGGAATCTGACTATGTGTAGTTTTCGGATTCACTTCAAGCATTGGTCCATATTGAACAAGATGGTTCCTGAAAAAAGTTTTGCTGTAAATCTGAGCACTTGTAACACAACCCCTCTGTGTAATAATTAAAACATTCCGCTCTGAATGCGTGGTCAGATGATTTTCAGTTAACCTTGAGTAGAATTCTACAAATCTGTTCACACGACGTCACATCACCCCGATCATTATTAATTTTAGCCAAAATATTTCACTACTGTGGACTATGGGGTTGGGGTGAAATTATTAAATCGCATCATTTTATGAAATCAGTTATTAGAGGTGACAGTTTCTTTCTGAATGTATTTTGTAAACTATATAGAACCTTCATATCCTACATTCTCAAATATCATTGCGCGGTTTCCCTTTTCTCATTGCTTGTAACAGAAAAGCAAAGATATGTGTATTGATATATCACAAGGTTGTTCGACCCATTGTTAAAAAGTTGTGGAGTTTTAATTTTACGGATGTGAAATGTCGATTTGCTTATCTAGAGTCACGCGGAGTCCATTTTCTTGTCTATAGACACAAGGGAATCCGTTTCGGATAGAATATTTTTTTAGTTTGTCTGAGCATCTTTGCAGTCCAGACAGGGTGGCATATGTCTATCAATGAAAATTATGAAAAATGTGCGAGATGATACACAACTCTGTCTAACACCAATGGTCGCTTTTGTTAGTTGACAACTTGAGTTTTACAAACAGAACTCCACATTGTTAATATGTTATCACATATACCTAAATTGTCAGGTTTCTCGAAAAGTAATTCCCTATCAATTGTATTGAAGGCCTTTTACGTAATGAATCGCCCAACACGCCTGGCGGAATCAAAAAAGGTTATTTCCAAATGCTGTTGTTTTCATTCCAAATCAAATGACTTCTCATTGAAACGAGAATGCGGAGTTCGTTAACCCTTTACCCAACAAATCGCCCACGTCCGCCCGCATAATTTGCAAATTCAGCTGCTGAAAAAATATTATTTTTCGAAAAAAATTTAAAAAATTATATTTAAAATAATAAATTTTGAAATCGTCTGCGTTGGGTAAAGGGTTAACGGGGGCAAGCATACGGTTAACCATTCGAACCCTCGTTTCCCGGAATAGCATCGCCCTTGTGTACACTTACAGTGAGATGGGTCAGTTCAATACCAATAGACAGGGGCGCGAGATCAGTGGGGGCAGCCCCCCCCCCCCCCCCCTCCCCCTGCCTTCAGCCTACGGAGCGAGCGGAGACAAGATTTGCCATTTTTCTTTAAATTATGCAAAGAATTGCCTTTTCCTCCAAATTATGCAAGAATGGCCTGTGAGAGACTGAAAAAATATATAATAAAAATATTACTATATAATATATATAAAGAAAATACTTCTTTCTATCATTCCCAAAGCAAAAAAAAAACTAGTGAAAAACAGCCCGGAGTCAGATAAGTATTGTTAGAATTGAATTAGTTACGATATATAACGTCTGTAATTTCAAGTTGCATTGTTGACTGTTAGTATTTCAAAATAATTTGTTGCAGCTTCCGAGAGTTTTAACGGCAAAAAATAATACCAAAATAATTACTGTCAACAAGGCATTTGGAAAGTCCACCCGAATATGTCACTAGCAGTAATTCACCCTTTCCGTACTTGGGGTGGGGTGCAGCTATCACGTCTCACTGCTCTGACGTGGGAGAAATTAGGTAAATCTTGATCTATTACTGCTGGTTTAAGTATCTGGAACAATATTGACAATTTATATATATCTTTAAAAAACAAATATTTACACACGTATTTACAGCCCTGTGTAAGAACATTTGAACAAAAACATTCATAGCACATTTTAGAACACAGATGGAGTCGGGTGTGGTATGTCATTTAATTTTACTTTTTTATCTACGTATAGCAATAACCACTTTCTGATGGGCAATTGTCGATGAAGTAATTATCACACACGATGGTGTTGAAATAACACCTACTGCAAACGGGGTAGCTTGATTTGTTAGTTATATATATAGTAGGTGCTGAATATTTGACATAAAAAGGACAGTGTCGTGCGAAGAGAAAATAAACAAATAACTTGCACTTCAAGATACATACTCAGAAAATAATACAAACATAACAATCAAATATACACATATCAACCATTTCAGATCCCCCCCCCCCCCCCCCCCACTCCCACACACACACACTAAATGTGAATGGAGGCAGCCGACACTTATACAAATAACATTTTCGTATAACTAAAAGTGTTCATTTTTTGCTTCCAAAGCGTAGGTAGGTTATGACGCCTCAATGGAGCGGGCGCGACGTGCTCATTTCTAAACTATCTTATCTCTTTATGTAACTTTTTATATATGCTGAGTCAAAAAAGAAAGTATAATAAACTTCGAGGAGCAATTTTTTTAGCATTATGGACTTTAATCCCAAACAAATTATTGTAAACTCATATTTCGAGTCTGGCTGTATGAATTTGCATAATTTCATGTTCTTACTGTTGCCAGCGTCACGTCATTACGTCGCAATTCAGACATGGGGTGAAATGAAAAGTTCACACATGCAGAGTCAATCGCGTGTATGTCCACCGTTTGCCTCTTGGATGGCAAGACATCGACGGCGCGTGGACCTGATAAGTCTCTGGATGTTACCCTGTGGTATTGCGTTCCACTCCTGCCTTAGAACATTACGTAAATCGCCTGAAGATCATGGAGTCGTACGCGAGAGTCCAATTGATCCCAAAAGATGCTCCACTGGGGACAAATCTGGCCAAAATGGGGGCCAGGGAAGAAGTTCGATGCTTTGCTCTGCTCTGCTCTTCAAGAAAGCCACGACAGATACGCGCCACGTGACATCGGACATTGCCTTGCTGGAATAACTGCAATCCGATGTTAGCGTTGAACAACGAGACAATAACAGTGTTAAGAATTTCGTCCCTGTATCACTGTCCATTCAGCTTACCATCGATGAAGATCAACTGCGTTCGATGGTGCAAGGAAATTCCTGCCCAACCCATTACACTACCACCGCCGAAACGGTCGCATTCCCGCACGCAAGCATCAGAAGGCCGTTCTGCTCGTCAGCGATACGCTCTTGCCCTACCATCAGCGCGCCGAAGACAAAATCGTGATTCATCACTAAAAAGAACTGTGCTCAAACGCTGCTGAGTCCAGCGAACACGCTGACGTACCCATTCTATTCTGACGGTACGATGACGTTGGGTAAGGATTGGTCCGTGGTATGGACGTCTACTTCGGATGCCGTGTTCAGCGAGTCTGTTGCGGACAGTTTGTACACTGATTCTATTGTTAGGTCTACCAGGAGTAATTGCTGCTGTCCTCGTCGCCGGAAGGAAGCGACCCCGCAAGTGAGACGTCCTGGTGTGTCGGTCTTGTGCAGGGGTCGTAACTCTTGGTCGACCTGAACGCGGTCGATCGGCAGTAGATCCAGTGGTTCTATACCTTCCAATGAGACGGTAAATATTGGCCATAGTGACGCCGAACTCAGCAGCGAGCTCATCTGGAGGTGTCCCAGCCTCATGCATACCAATGGCACGCAACCTCTGATTTTCTGTTAACCTTCGCATTTTTTAAAATGTCGGAAGACAAAAACTATCGTGTTTTCTCAATAACCCAGGCTCTGTAGCACAACATAACACAAAGAAAATCGTTGGTCACCCATTCAATTTGACATTCTCGGGTAGCACGTCCTATTTTGAAATCTGTAGCAAAATTGTATACGGTTGGGTGGTCAACAGCAACATGTCATTAAACTCTTTGTACGACTTCTTGTCCAGAAACATGCAACATTAGAACTTATCTTTCATCCTTTATGCTATTTTTCACATTTGTTTCTATTATACTTTCTTTTTTTGACTCAGTTTATTACTTTTTGTGTATCTCTCTGTTTTGCCCCGTTTGATCAATTCTATTCAAGTCTTGAAGCGGAATTCCATTGCAAAGTCGTCACTCCCTGTTAATGCTATGGAAGTTGCGTTAAAAAGGCAGTTGCCATCACCTGAAGTAACCGCAGCTTTTGTGGTATACTCAAATGTATGTGCCTTCAGAATTGGTCTAGATTTTGGGTTGAATGGAATTCGGATATCACATTTGTCTCTCGTAAAAGCAATGACTCTCTTTTCGCAATGGCCGTCAACTTTGTACAACTTTCTTGGCCTGTCAAAAATTACAAACAATTTAATGTTTATAACAAAATAAAGTGACGATATATATGTGCCCCTACACCCGACTCCGCACCCCATGCGTATACATCGCACTACCGCCGCATCGGATTCAGTTCTTTGAATTCGACACGACGGTAGTGTGGCATACAACACCATTCATCTGAGAAGTGAAAGTTACGAAAAGGGCATTTTCTGGTCATAGGCATTTTCTATTCAAGGAAGGTGGCTTTGAGCCCTTGACAAACAAAACAAAACACTGAAAAGAACATAACCAATCGATTAATTCATGTGATTAAAAATGTCATTCTGTTACCCTTTACCAAATGTAACGACAAAAACGGCGAGTGCTATATATACATGAAAATCGCCCTTCTAATTTAGTTTTTCTCTCATTCTTTGCTTCCAAAACATATCTTATGACCCTTGATTGGATCGAGATCGTCAAGCACGTTCCAATCAGGGGTCATAAGTTGTGTTTAAGTTTTCGATACAAAAATTAAAATTTATATTTTATTTCAGGGCTAGCAAGCCGCAATACTCGGATATTAGCGACCGCTCAGCTGTCTCAGTAGGCTTAAATACAAAATTTTGGTCAAAAGGAATATCGAAGTTGTTTTTATACAAATAGGTGTTTTCGATTTTATACTGTGTTTGCCTGTTTTTTGTTCTTTTTATTACTGTTGTTTTCTTTGTCTGTTTTTTTTATCGTTTTAAACAAAGGGAACAACAATAAAAGATACCGAGCATAGTATTCCAACGAGGGAAAATCCACTTTGGAAATTTTTGATGACTGATGATTTTAATTTGATCTCTTCTAATGCTTGTCGTTTTTTTTAACCCTAATAATTATTAGCACTTATCAGGGCATCACTATTCAGGCACTAATACTTTAAATGCATTGATAATCAAAGGTTATTAATTTTGTTAATCAATAGTCCATGATGTTTTGATACCACTATAAGTAAAAGCAGTCATAATAATTACCAATACTCATATTAATCACAAAACACTATATATATTAATTAACATAACCACTTAACACCTCCGCATAATCAGAAATGCAACACACATCACGAGATTTCTAAAATTAGGTAAACTTTCCATGCGTCCAAAAAAATCGTCATAGAATTCACTGAGGCCCATCTCTTATATAGTTTTTACTACTGGATCATTGGTATGGTCGAGACCGTCCCGCCCTAAAACGTTCTACGTCTCTGGTTTGGGAGTTAAGATATAGGCATTGTCCAGAGGTTCACGGACATGCAAAAAGTGTCATGCTTTGGTTTTTTAAATAAATCATACATCAGAAATCATCAATTAGTATTGAACATTCACAATAAAGTAAGTGCAATGCAGTAACAGGTGGAAGCAAAACAAAATGTCGTGTCAGAATTTCCAATTATATTTTAACAGTGGGGTTCGTTTGCACTTTCGTTATATCTCAGATATTCGTTTCTAACGAGTTTTACGGGTGCCAATAGCAACGGGAGGGATGATATCATGAATAATGACAATGGCTAGTCGGTAATTATGAAGCACAAAAAACTATACAATCGGCGGGGTGAGTTAAATAGGTGTTCGTCGAATTTTCGGTAAAAGTTTTTCTGAAAATTTTTATTCGAATTCTTATGGTTGGTTGGTGTATATTGCTGGCGGAATTTTGTGAGAGAAATAATTTCCGTTTATTTTGCACTCAGAAATAGCTAATATAGCACATAAATAGCGCATGTAATGAATAGAACAGAATAATAAAAAAAGCAAAAAAAAAACAACCAAGAAAGAAACAAGCACAAGAATCTATAAGACACGGGATAGATGGGGCTTTTGGGGAATTTCTGTCTAAATCCTAATTTGTCTGTCTTCCTTTCTCTGTTTCGCTCTATCTCACCCCCTCTCTCTCTTCAAAAAGAAAGGGAAAAACAGAGCGAAAGAGAGGGAGAGAGCATTAAGAACTCTAGGTTGCAATTCCACGTTCGACCAAGTGTCGCTTCGACGACGTGTCCATTCGACCACCTGTCTTTCGACCAAGTGTCGTGCTACCAAATAGGTGTACAGGTCGCCCATTGCGTGCAACAAGGCGCCATCTACAATGCAAAAGCATTGGAGATGGCGTCTTGTTACACTCAATGGACGATATATATACAATATCAATACTATTGAGTGTAACATTATAATTTATGATAAATTGTAAACTCCCGGTCTTACCTCATGCCCTGATACCCCTGCCCCCATTGCCCTCGGGTGCTTCTGGCGCCCTTGTACTGTGCTAGTTAGTTAAGAAATGAAATTTAAAGTTGCTTGTGTTTATGTATTTCAGACGCACATTCAGAAAACAACCGTGAAAAAGAAATGGTCACAGACGCACAGAATGAAACAATAGAAGCCATGTTTTCAGTTATGGACAATCAGAAATGACCATGAGGTACTCGTTTTATGCAGTTATGAGTGGACAACAGCTGGATGGAACTTGTCATCCCATCTTTGTTTGCATTGGAATACTTTTGAATACATTCAGTTCCCACACAATTCAAAATGACGCACAGCTACGAAGAAAAGTGCTTTGAAGCAAGTCCTCGCTGTCCCATTAAAAATAGTGAGGTGCAAAAATGTATCTTGGCTGATTCAGTACGAGCGAACAACGAAACGCAAAGTGAGTCCGGAGTGAGCCTGGTGGCCAGCAAGAACAGTTTCAGTCAAGATTTGTGTTTGTCGGGGGAAGATGGCTGTCAAAGTTTTGAGTGTGTCGACAACCTTACGTGTAATGTTGACCGGCAATCTGTTTGTGAAGGCGCAAATTATGGAGATTATATAGACAGCGAGCGTGATTATCCACACGAACAAGACGTCTTTAAAATGTGTCACTTCGATTCCTTTGATCAAAGTAATCTTCTCTCATGCTCAGATAGTGAAGAAGACCAATGGTATAAAAATATAGAAATTAATATAGAACCTTGGATAATCAAACCGATAACCGAAACGAAAATCGTGAAACCTGTCAAGTCGAAGAGACTTAATAAGATTAAAGTGGATCCACTGAAACGATTATCACCGGAATATACTAAATGTAAACAGTTTGAATTCCATCATTATGAAGATAACAGAGAATACATCAAACAGTACAGATTTCATCACTGCGTTGGAGGTGTATTTAAAAAACTGACAAAATTGTTAAGGGAACAAGAGGGCATTTGTGAAGGCGCGAATAAAAAAGAAAATAATCCGTGAGTATAACCCATACACTGCAAAAAATAAAGGTTCTTTTTAAAACCAAAACTGGTTCTATCTTGTCCCTGAGATGGAACCAGTTTAGTTAAACTGTATTTATTTGAAATCAAATAAATTTAGTAAGATTAGCATTCAATTGTAACAGAATAATACATGAACTGAAGTAGACTCAGCAGTAAACCTGGAGCTTATTCAACGCAGTCGCCAAACATTTTGAAACAAATCGAATATAAATACCTGATATATTGGTTTTATACAGAACCAAAACTGGTTCGATATCCCAACTGTTCATATTTCCTTTGCTTAATAATGATTTGAGACAACCTCGTATAAGCTCTAAACTTACGGCTGAACCCCCACCACCCCCACCACCCCAATTTATGTTTAATTCTGTTAATATTTAATGTTAATCTTTATAAATTTATTTGATTTGAAATAAATACTGTTTAAACAGAACTGGTTCCATCTCAGGGACAAGATTAGAACCAGTTTTGGTTCTAAAGAGAACGTACGTTTTTTGCAGTGTATGACAAATTGTCCGTTCTTTCTCATTGTCGGATAAAGGGGAATTGAACGCACAATAATGAACAGCCTGTCGAAAAGGGGTTTCTCATCATAACTCAGAACCACATTTCGCTCCACCTCGAAACTATAAAAGTGGACGATATTTGTACCCCAGAGAGCACAGGCAAGAAAATCAACGGATTACGCAATGCACCTGCTTTCGGTAGTGTCACGTTGGTTTCTAAGAATGACGTATGGAAATAATCCAAGAGCACATTTATTTAGTGCACGTGCGCGCGTATAATTTGGGTCACTCCTTGGCACAATTAATGTTGTATTCAATTGACTTGGGAAACAAAGAAAAAGATGGAACCATATATATACTGGATCCTCAAATATGTGGAATTCGTTATTACTTCTCGTTTTCATTGTTCCTATTATATTTTTTAACATGAACTGCTTCTACACTGAGCAAGCGCAATAAGCTGGCATAAATATTTCCATTTTGCAATCGTGTCTGCAAAGCATACCATCGACATTTTTATAAGACAACGCAGTGTCACTTGGGTTGGTTCCTTTTATCAAGTAATGGTACTCTAATAAAAATGCAGGATTCAGAAAAAGTACAAATAAAAACAAACTGTAACTCGACCCGTTCGTCAAAAATTCAAATTGGCATGTTCTGCGGTGTAACCCCCGTTGCCCGGGATGGCGGTGTGTATTTTACATTTTTTTTACTGTTGAACATATGATTTCAATTTCCAACCCATATTCAATTTTATATCTATAAGTAACGTTTATAAGGAATCATAAACAAATTTTAGGAATTAGACCTGCAATTCGACCGATTAACTAAAAAACAAATATAATCTTGGCGGAATTTTTACAAGGAAAATCCATTTTTCATAATGGGGATACTTTTTCTTTGCTTATGTCAAGAAATCAAATAATTAAAAAAATTGTGGACAATAAGTTGATAGATACTCCCATTGGAAAAAGTCTTCAACTCTGTTATAATTTTGTCGGCCGAGTTCGGACAAAGATTTCTAACTGGGATTCAACATATTCGGTGCGATCAGTATTGGGGTTATCGTGTCATGCCACCTCCAATAGACTTTGAACGAAGATTCCGGTAATCAAGGAAAGGAATGCAATGACATAAGATTTCAAATTACGTATTTCCGCATGAGAAGTATTTTTTAAAACCATTTTTGTTATGATACAGCCACCTTCGACTGTATTAGATGAAATGTCTGCGTGAATATTTCACCCAATTCACGATATGTCTGCAGAGAGCCTCCACGCTATGTTCGAAGACCTGGAGAGTCGATGATTATCGTTCAATTATCTCCAACTCTTTCTCTGTATTTAATTTTTTTCTCTACTTGCAAATTGAAATCGAAATTGTGACCTGTTTTGATTATCTCGCTATTTTTTCTATTGTGGACTTCCACCCAACGAAATTATTTGTGAACTGTTTCAAACCTTCACAGTTGCCTGCATTTAATCATTCTGCTTTGCATTTTTGTGGAGAGGTGGGAGGTACTTTTCCCAGTGTTGTCGAATGAAGATTTTAACCCCAAAGTGTAGCCTCCCCATTTTCGAGAACTACCATTGACAATACTTGGAGAAGGTTCCGGGGCATTCCCTCTAAA
This sequence comes from Pictodentalium vernedei, assembly GCA_031216915.1. Classification (NCBI taxonomy): domain Eukaryota; kingdom Metazoa; phylum Mollusca; class Scaphopoda; order Dentaliida; family Dentaliidae; genus Pictodentalium; species Pictodentalium vernedei. The sequence goes on along the minus strand of CM062294.1, from coordinate 212,180,158 downwards.
ACACTACCTCCGCACAGGCGTTTCTTCCCAAGGAGAGTTCAGTCCCGGGACGATTCGTCCAAAAAGCTGATCTTTGTTGGGTGGTGGTGGTGTGTGTGTGTGTGTGTGTGGGGGGGGGGGGGGGGGGGTTACCGTTTCAAGTGTTTTCGAAATATTAACCTCCACAGTAGTTTGGAATCGTGTTCAATAAACTTGAAATTATTTTTTAAAAATTTCTTGTGAACCACCCGCCACAATGCTTTGAGGCGTGGGTTTCATCTTCTTTTAGTGAGAGAGATTAAAGTATAGAGTTTGTTCACAGAATGTTTCTTGTTTATGTTCTAATCCGAAGAAATTAGTAGTAGGAGATGGGGAGATCGACAAACATTAGCCGGATATCATGCCGGATCTTATGTGACATCGTGTCAAGTGACCTAGTTACATCATGTTTACTTGTCAAGGTAGCCCGCATGATCGGTCTCTCTTATCACGTCATTCTCATAGTGATACGTGGTCTCAGTGCGCATGCGCAGCGCGTGTTAGGGTGACACGTGTTTCCGTCGACCATCTTGTGTATTGGAGGTTACCTTTTTGGTTTCTATGGAGGCTCGTGGTTGCTGTGTGACCCAAAGGCCTACAAGAGGATGGGAGTATGTTCAGAGGGTGTGTTCGATTGAATTGGAGTAATATGCTTACCACAAATCACCCGACAATCCCTCCAGAAACCATCAAAAACGACTTTATTTGGTACGGATTCCTCCAGAATCGTCTTTAGTAGAGTAGCACATAGTGATATAGGCCTGAGAGATCTCCTAGGGGTAAGTTCGATTAAACTGGAGTAGTTTTCTGGTTCGGATGTCTGCAGCATCCTTGGATAGAATTACCACAAACAAACCGACAACTAGTTTACTAGTTCGTATTTTTCCCCAATCCTCGGTTCCTACCTGTTATTCGAATTCCTTTGGAATCCTCTGCTTCTACCTATGCATCTATAAGTTATTGTTTCTGTCTTTTCAGTCCCGTTCGTTTGTTCTGGAGTATACTCCAATAGTGTAGAAGAGCCTATCAGTTGGAACTATGACAACCAAACATGACGTACTAGGTCCCATGATATGACGTCACATGTGATCCGGCATAAGATCCGTCCAATGTGGGTAGAACTCCACATCTCCTACTACTGAGACTGCATGATATAAACACAAAATAAAGGTTTTTCGTGGGTCTTCTTCTCGCGCGCTTGTGCTTGCATAAAACGTATCCTTGTCTATACTTGGTGTTCCTCGTGCATGGACCAATATGTAAGCTGTTAGAAAGGCATTTGGGGATGAGTTTCTGGGCGTGGCACATCAACGTGATGATCGATCTTGTTGGTCACATTTCGTTGCCAAAAATCATTTTAAAAACAAGATGACTGCCCATCCTCCCAATTAGTGAGCTCTGATATGGATGGTACTAGTTTGTATTTGGTTGTGTTTTTTCCTGTATTATCACTAAGGACAGTGATGTTTTACTGATGGAACAGGAAGAAAACGATCAACTAGAAATCTTAGATGTAAAGGTGCTTCTTAAATCCTTATCTCTCTCTAGTTTATTTAACAGTTACTTTACCCTGGTCTTTGTTGTTCGAGGCGCAAAAGAATAACTGCATCAATCGTCTAACCGCACAAGCGTTTAATCAACCGTCTGCACACTCATATCAAAGTCAAAATACCTAAATTACATGAAGCAAATGTTTCCCATAATGCCCTTCGCAATTTAATCATTTCAAACTTGTTTGACTGTACTCTACCAAACAAAATTAAATTCCTTAAATACATAGTTGCATTATAGGAAACAATTGCAGCTTGAAATTTTGATATTTTGATATCAGTGGTCAGAGGGTTAACGAATTACACTTGAGTAATTTATGATCGTCAACACATCAAACGCCAATCGAATGCAGTCAGTTTAGGTGAATGGCTATTCAAGTGCTTTGAAGACTTGTTTGGTTCTTTACCACTGCCACTTATCTCTATGCAACTGGATTGCTGAAACGCGCATTGGTCACATAAAGGAAATGTCTCCACTACCGACATCTTAGGAGGGGACGGATGTTGCTATAAATCAACAATGTTCAGCAAAACATTTCTCGACGGTTTGGCAAACACCATGACGTTTGAAGAAGTGCAAACTGTTACGCTGTGACGCCGTTTCATGTCACAATATACCTGCATTGCGGACTACAAAAAGCTTATTTAGTTGGTCTGGTATTTGGCTGTCGGTACACTCTAAAATCATTTGGATTAAAAATCAACCCAAATCAACTGAGCTGAGTAAATATGAACCCAACTGTGTTCATATTCAGTCAACTCAGTTGATTTGGGTTGATTTTTAACCCAACTGATTTTAGCGTGTGTACATCAAGTTTGACGTTTGGGCCAAACAATTCACTTTTTGTGAGAGACTGAGATTCCTGGGCTTTCTTTCATCATGGATATATAAAATATTGTCGTCTGCAAAAGTCACACAGATGCTTTGTGACTGGAGTTCAGTTTGGTTAATCATTTTTCGAGATAGTTACATAGTTACAGCTTCCACGGATAGCGCCCAAAACATGCGATAAAAATTTCAGACTCTGACTTTTGTAGTTAATAATAAAACTTAGGCCTTCCGCTGATATGTCGCGGTTCCCTAACGCGGAGGCCTATGTTAACCCAGTATTCCTCCCCACCCTCCCTCCTAGTCTCCCAGCATTAAGTCAAAAACTATTTCAAAATCCCCCATTGGTACCTTCTTGATCTCTCCAACTATAAATTAGATCCTTTTCCTTATCCGCCATTCCTCATCCAGTTATCTTTCATGTTTCCATCCCATGTTTCCATTAGTGTCCCAAGGAGTCTTGTCCTACTAGAGAAATATTTGGGGCATTCCAAATTGAAATGTTCTAGGGTCTCCGTTATACCAAAGTTACACATTTGGCACACTCTTTCCGCGCCTTTCTCGATTCTGCCCCTCAACTCCAGTGACTTGGATTCTACTTTGAACAACAATGAACCACCACACGATCCATCTAGGTACTCCTCAAAAGCTGGCGCATCCTTTTTTTATATAACCTTTCTAAAGAACTCTTGTTTTCAATTACAATCCTCTAGCACACTTTCCCTTCTTATTTGATATTCAGTTTTGTTTCCTTCTTTCTCTTCCCTGTCTAGGCACCACCATTCATCGCAAACTCCAGCTTGGTATTCAGTACCTTGGGTCCAAGGTTAAGTTAGTAGGTATATCTTTATTTAGGTGATATGTATTATCATATTTCATTTTGAACATATACAAATACCTTGATAGGAGCACCCAGCCTGAGGGACCCATTTTTCACATCTTGAAACCTAAGTAGTCTAGTTCGGTTTGTAATGACTGGTAATGTTCGGTCTTTTTTTCAGCTCGAGCTCGATGGCGACTAATTATGACGTGTATTCAATGGTGAATTTAAAGGATAAAGAAAGGTATGTGGCCACTCAAAAAAGTGAATGATTTCATTTATTTATTTATTTATTTATTTATTTATTTATTTATTTATTTATTTATTTTATTATTTATTTATTTATTTATTTATTTATTTATTTATTTATTTATTTATTGGGGTTTAATGGCATTTTGACAGCTAGGATCGCCTCGTAACGGACAGTTTACGGGTGGAACAAGCTACACATATCAGTAACCTTCAAATTAGATAACACATGTAATAATACTTTAATAATAATAACACTTTTGCCGGCCTCTAATTTGACGCGGTTCTCAGGTGAGAAGGCCTTGCTTAGCCCTGTGCTCCCAAATGCCTTCTTATCCCTTCGGCTCTTTTCTCCTTCCAACACTCTTGAGACGAACTTCTTGATGACATCCGTACCATGTTCTTCCCAATCTCTCTGATAAGCATACTAATCCTTTCCTTTGTGTCACCCAGTAGCCACATGTCCTTCATTCTCCCACCCCAATCCCCCATCATACTCCCGGTAATCTTATTCTGTTACACTGCAATTTTGGACATTTCTGCTGGAAAATGTTCCAGGGTCTCCACTATGCCTGAATTACACATTTGACACTCCTTTTGTCTTTCCCAGTTTTTATCCCTAAGCTCCAGCGACCACGACCTCATCTTGAATAACAGTGCCCCCCTCCCTTCCCCAAGGTGCCTTCAAGGAACTTTTCAAAACCTGACTTCTCTTTATCACGCAGGCCACTAATTCAGGTTACAATCCGCCATCACTCATTCTCTAAGTCCGAGATCTCTATTAAATAGTTCTCTATTAACTCCCTCATTTGGTTTATCCACCCTGTCCTTGTGTTTGAATTCCAAATATTCTGGAACAATAATTTACACCATCATCTGTAGGGGACATTTACCAAATAGTTAAGAGAGCAGAAGTAGTATATCATGTTCATTTCAACTCTATTCTGGGGAACTTCGGTGGAGGACCCCGGAAGTGACGTCATACCGCAATGTATTATGGGTATCACGTGGTTGTCATGGTAACTCGCGGGAGCGGCCATGTTATGAAGTTATTGCCATGGTAACTAATGATGTGAGAGCGCATGCGCAGTTCGTATTGTTATGGTGATACGTGTTTCCATTGTCCATTTTGTATGAAGGGGCCGCCATCTTTGTTTCTATGGTGGCACGTGGTTGCTATGAGCCTGAAAGGCCTAAAACAAGACGGGGGTATGTTCCGGGGTATGTTCGATTGAATGGGAGCAGGTGGAATAATCCAAATGAGCCCGAGAATGACTTAAATCATCGGAAAGTATCTTTTTAAACCGAAACGGACCTGTTTAGAGTAGCACGTAGTGCTATACACCCTTAAAAGGTCGTGTTCGATCGAAGCGGAGTACTTTTCGAGTGTTACCCGGCAGGTGAATTAATGGTTTTCCTAGATAATTACCCCCAAACACCCGATAATCCCTCCAAATCACCAAAATCCACCCCAAACTACCGAAACGGACTTGGTAAAGCATCATTTTGGACAGGTGTGTTTTATGAAGTCTCGAATTCTGTTATTCCGGATCAAAATCCTCGTTTCTCCGACCCCGCCCCGCTTCCCTAGAGTACTATTCCGTTCTTCTGGAGTATGACTTGGCTTTTCCGACTGTGTTGTTGCTACTTCTGATAAAATAACCAAGCAGATCACTTCTCCAGGATTAAACAACCAAACAAATCGCTCTATTAACCTTAGTTCCCGTCCATCATCTTCCTTCGTTCCAACGATTGTGATCTACGTACACAATGTGCGAATAGCACATGCAACACATCAGCACCTGCAAAATGTGCCAATATGTGCCAATATGTGCCTGTGTGCAAGTGCACAATGTACGTATAAGACATGCAGCACATACGGGTATTTGAGGACCAGTGTTTGGGGACTAGTGAGGACCAGTGTTTGGGAACTATTGGGGACCGGGCTTTGAGGTTCCGCTCCACAGTTTTCCAGGCATTTCCAAATGTGACATGCCATACACTCTCTTCAAATGCAAATATCCTGTAACTTAGTTATCAAACCCATTACATGTATTACATTTCCCAAATCCACAAAAAACATATAACACTATCTGACTAAGTAGAAATAAACAATCTGAATGTGGGTGGAATTATTTATTGTCAAAGGCAAGACTTCAACCTGAAAAATTGCCTGAAAAAATACCGAAACCAGTCATTTTCAGCCACCTAGCAGCCTCAAAAGCAAAATTTTCCCACCAACCCCGCCTACCCACCCCTGGAGCAGAGCATCCCTTGTTTCTAAAATGCAAAAAAAAAATTTATATGTTTCCGTCTGATTTTTTATTTACCTGTCTGGTAACAAACCCGTGTAAAAATTACATTTAAAAAAATAGCCAATTTTTCGAAGCCACTGTTTCCCATAATTCATCTGGTAATTTACCCCTATGTATCAGACTCCAACTTTGGGACCTGGGAGCGCGGTGGCTCAGTTGGTAGAGGTGCAGGCTGCAAGCCGAGAGGTCCTCGGTTCGAATCCCACCTGCGGCAACCGCGTTGTGTCCTTGGGCAAGACACTTCATCTCCATTGCCCGCGTGGGGGCACGATGACGCCGTGTAGTAAGGCGTACTGCACGTCGATGGTGCGCATGTCTTCAACCAATCTAACCCTTCCTGTGCTGCAGTGCGGAGTTACGATGTTGGGGAGCTGGCAGCTGCTCGACGTTGCTCGGTGGTTCTCTCCGGGTACTCCGGCTTCCTCCACCCGTAAAACTGTCACGGTCATGATTAGCCATTGTGCATAAATATGTGACCTTAAGCACCAATAAATAAATAAATAAATAATATAAATAAATATATAACTTTGGGACCAAAACTTCAAATTCTCTTGTCCAACAAAAGGCCAAATGTAATCATATATCTGATACTAAAAATATTTCTCTATTTTACATGGCCTTAGTTTCAACATTCGCCCTTTGTTTAGAATTTCACCCCTGTGCAATAGTGCGAAACTGTGGAGCGGAACCTGACGACCAGTGGGGACCGGTGTTTGGGACTAGTGGGGACCAGACTTTGGGGAGTAGTGGGGACCAGGCTTTTCGGACTAGTGGAGACCAAGGCTTGGGGACCAAGGTTTGGGGACCAGTGTTAGAAATATTGTATAACCACCGTCTTAACTCAGTACTAAAGTTTCTGCTACCAACAGCGTTACCGTTTGCAACCAAGGCCTTGGCTTATTCCGCCGTTCTGCTAAATCCATCTCTACTACTATGAGATGTGATTGTACACAATGAGCAAATAGCACATATAGCACACCAGCACATACAAAATGTGCCAATATGTGCCTGTATGCATGTGCACAATGTGCTCTCAAAACATGCAGCACATACGCACATACGAGTGCTTGAGGACCAGCAAAGGACATTTTTTGGGCACCAGTGAGGACCAGGCTTTGGGGACTAGTGGGGACCAGTGTGAGGACTGGTGACTATTATGAGATGTGATTGTACACAATGTGCAAATAGCACATGTAGCACATGCAAAATGTCCCAGTATGTGCCTGTGTGCAAGTGCACAATGTGCGCACAAGACATGCAGCACATACGTGTATTTGAGGACCAACGGGGACCAGTGTTTGAGGACTAGTGAGGACCAGACTTTGGGGACTAGTGAGGACCAGTGTTTGGGGACTAGTGAGGACCTGGCTTTAGGGACTAGTGGGTGGACCAATGTTTGGGGACCTGAGGCGTATGTTGGGGGACTAGTAAACAAATAACATTGGCTCCTAGCTCCTGTATGGCTCCTATACAGCTCCTGTACAGCATCTATACCATACATCATCTCCAAAGCTCCAAGACCACAACTTGTCTGTGGTCTGTCTGTCCTATCATTAGCTTTCACAACAATCTTGTACCATTACTACTACCTCTCTCTCAACTGTACCCTCGGTCAGATTGCTTCATGTTCCCCATTTTGTACCATTTTATACAGCGTTCAACGTAAAATATCGAAAGATCGGCTATATGAGGGTTTCCGTAAATGAGATTCTTATCCGATTCCGTGAAATGGGATTCCGTGAATTGATATAAACACCCGAGGGTATTCCCCGTCCCTATTGAAAGAATTTAGTTCAAAAGGTGTTAATATTATATACCTTCATTAATGTTTTAGTTCAAAAATAAAGTTCAAAAGTTTGTTACGGGGCCTAGTCTTTGTTCAGTCATTATGTTTCGGGGCCTAGTCTTTGTTCAGTCATTATGTATCGTTCACTTCGATCTTGGATGTATTGGATGTTCGTTTTATTCAGTTACCACTGGATTATATTTCCATTAATCATTCAGATGAAAACGTTATTGAATTCATTCGGCGTTAAGAAAAAGTCAAACCTCGTTATGTTTGTTATGTTCACTTCGATCTTGGTTGTGTTAAATCTTTGTTCACTTTGTTAAACTTGGTTGTGCCCGGTCTGGTCAGATCTGTCCAACCAGTTCGACCATCGTTCAATTTGATGTTCTGTTCAATTCGAGTTTGGTTGTTTTGGATTTTGTTCATTTCGCTCTGTTCCTTTGTTGTTTTGCAGTGGTTGATTGCCAGTTATCATGTTTTATCTGTTCAGATTCTTGAAATAGTTGTTGAATTGGGTGTTATTAATCCCTTTCCATACCCTCGAGAGTTTATATCAATTCACGGAATCGGATAAGAATCCCACTTACGGAAACCCGTATATAGCCAATCTATAGATATTTTACATTGAACGATGTATAAAATGGTACAAAATGGGAAACATGAAGCAATCTGACAGAGGGTACAGTCGACAGAGAGAGATAGGAAGTAGTGTTACAAGTCAGTAGTAACGGTACAAGATTGCTGTAGAAGCTAATGATAGGACAGATAGACCACAGACAAGTTGTGGTCTTGGAACGTTGGAGATGATGTGTGGTATAGATGCTGTACAGGAGCTGTATAGGAGCGATAAAGGAGCTTGGAGCCAATGGTATTTGTTTACTAGTCCCCCCCCCCCCCCCCCATCATACACAACAGGTCCCCAAACAATGGTCCCCACTAGTCCCTAAAGCCTGGTCCTCACTAGTCCCCAAACACTGGGCTTCAGTAGTCCCCAACGCCTGGTCCTCACTAGTCCTCAAACACTGGTCCCCACTGGTCCTCAAATACCTGTATGTGGCATGTGCTGCATGTCTTGTGCGCACATTGTGCACTTGCACACAGGCACATACTGGGACATTTTGCATGTGCTACATGTGCTATTTGCACATTGTATACAATCACAGTCGCTAGTCCTCACACTGGCCCCCACTAGTCCCCAATGCCTGCTCCTCACTGTTCCCTAAAAGATTGCCTTTTCTGGTCCTCAAATACTCGTATGTGCGTATGTGCTGCATGTTTTGAGAGCACATTGTGCACTTGCACACAGGCACATATTGGCACATTTTGCATGTACTGATGTGCTACAATTGCTATATGCAAAGAGTGTACTATCACATCTCATAGCAGTAGTGATGGATTGAGCAGAGCGGTGAAATAAGCCAAGACCTTGATTGCAAACGGTAACACTGTCGGTAACAGAAACTTTAGTACTGGGTTAAGACGGTGGTTAGACAATATTTCTGACTCTGATCCTCAAACCTTGGTCCCCAAGCCTTCCTCCCACTAGTTCCCAAAGCCTGGTCCCCAACTAGTCCCCAAAGCTTGGGCTTCACTAGTCCCCAAACACTGTTTCACACTGGTCCTCAGAGCTAGGTCCCAAATTGTCCCCAAACACTCGTCCACACTAGTCCCCAAACACTGGTCCTCAAACACCTGTATGTGCTGCATGCCTTGTGCCCACATTGTGCACTTGCACCCAGGCACATATTGTCATATTTTGCATGTGCTGATGTCTTGCATGTGCTATTCGCACATTGTGTACGTAGATTATAATCGTTGGAACGAAGAAGATGATGCAAGGAAACTAAGGTTAATAGAGCGATTTGATTAGTTGTTTAATCTCGGAGAAGTGATCTGATTGGTTATTTTATTAGAAGTAGTAACAAAACAGACGGAATAGAGCAAGTCATACTCTAGAAGAACGGAATAGTACTCTATGGAAGCGGGGTGAGGTCGGAGATTTTGACCCGGAATAACAAAATTGGTGCCTTCATAAACCACCCCTGTCCAAAATGGGGCTTTTCTAAATAATTTCACATCAAAGTACATCCATAGAATATGACGCCTTTAAGCTGCACTACCAGAACTTGAGAATAAAGCCCAAATATGGACTTCCAGCACTCTGCCAGTTAATTCGTACGTTGTTTTTATTCAACGCGTCTTCGACCATTTAACATGCCTTTTGACTTATTATTTTTACTTGACAAGCTTTTAGCCCTTCGAATGAACAATGCCTCCCTCAGACACTCAATGTGCCAAATACTTGCCAAACAAAAAGAATAAGTCAACAGTATTAGACCTGTATATAAATAGCTAAAGGAATGCAATATTTAGTATAAAACAATTTCGACGTGGGTCTGAAAAATTGGACCGAGCGAGGATGAAAGTCTAACATTTTTTTTTTAGTTTTTAACTGAGGTCATCTTGTTTGTCTTTGCAGTTCACAGCAGCAAGAAAATTTGGCAGAGCGTATAAGGCATCTGAATTTATCGCCCATAAGAGACCAAAAAAGATGTCCATTGACAAGAACGCCAAGACTACAATATCTGTCGTTTGAAGAATACGTATATTTGACGCTGCCAGATAAGTACGAAAAGCTACGAAGGCAAACATCTCCAGAAGCACCTCTAAAGCCGTCATCGACAGCTGATGGCGAATGGTATATTGAGAAGTCTCATCCAACTCCAAAACAGGAGTACAAAATATTCAATGGCCCACGTATCTCGGATCTCAATTCAACCAAAAAGGTTATCTCCGTTGAGCAAACGCCTGTTGAAGTTACACCCTGTAGAATGTCGCACTCAAAACTCGTTTCCCCGCGTAAAATGCAAAGTGACTCAGTGAAGGAGCGATCTGAAAGCGTTGCGGTCTACTCCTTGCAGGGACGTAAAAACAAACCAGAGGAAAGAATTCCAGGCCTTAATAGCCGAGTTGTCCCCACTTTTCCCACCCAGAAACATAAAGAAGTAGCTTCATATATGTATCCTTTTCACACGAAGAGACCAATACAGAAGAAAAGAACAAGTGGAAGTTCGACTACACAGACAAACTACCAATTTTTCGTTTGTGATAGAACTAGCTATGATCTTATATTTTAATCAACCCTATTGACTTTTTCTAAATTGTGGGGAAAAAGAAGTACATCTCTTTCAAAGGACGTATCATCCGAGTCACTTTTCCTGAGCTTTTCCCACTAGTGATTGTAAATTATATCTCGAATTTCGTGAAGAATTTTATAAAGTATATCATTTGATATCAGACGACTGATCTCTAAACAAATGAATTGCTGGAACTCAGGGCGGGGAGCGGAAATTCGGACCCCAGGGTTAATTCTGTAACGGGCCCCCTTTTAAAAGTGTCGGGGCACTGATGCAGAAGTCAAAGGTATCTGCCGCGAGTGCTGAGGGCATGAGCGATGATGGAGATTTCTGGCTGCTTTTGGGATAATAAATCACTTTATATTTTGGCTTTTAGCAGCAAGTTTCAAATTTGCAAGTTCATCAGTGAGTATCCGCGATGATTGACTTCGGGGTGGGCAGTTATAACTTTTGCCTGCACAATTCTTGAAGTGATAACTTTATTGCGTCAAGTTGATCTAACATGGTTAGCAATTCAAGAATCATGCAGTCCAAAACATTACAACCGTTGGACAAGTGCAGAGCTCCATTCGCGATACAGCCCCCTTAACTGTTCGTACAGGAGTCAGAACTTGGGGGTGGTGGAGGGGCTAGTCCAAACATGGCCTGAAGCCCGTATTTTAATTTTTTGGTTTGGTACGTCCTTTAAAAGGACGTACCAAACCAAAAAAATTAATATACGGTCTTTATGGCCATGTTTGGACTGGGTGGGGAAGGGGGCAGTCCTAACCCACGACAAGAATCCAGGACTCCTTGGCCAATCTCTGTGAGGTATATACATAGGCTTATGCCTGTTTACCAAACCACTTCATGACGAATAAAATATTGTTTGTAAAATAACAAAAACATGGAACCCAAAGTTCAGGGACACGCAGAGAAAGGTGTTTCAACGGTCGCCATTTTGGGGATTGCGAGAAATAAACAATGATCAGCAACAAAAAATTCTCGAAGTCTTTCAATTTCCTGACGCCTCGCAATCTCCGATCGCTTTTTAAAGACCATACTTTGATGTCGAGGGAATATGAATATTTGAATGTAGTATACATTTTTCATGGCAATTAAAATTCAGTATTTAAAACATATTTTAGTTAGCATTAAGAACAAACAACCCTAGGTTAGAGAGTTGATACAGAGAGGTAAACCATGACTTTTGATGGTGTTTACCTCTCTGTAGCATAAAACGTGATGGATCGGGACAATTTACCACGATGATTGACTTGGGGGTGGGCAGTTTTAGTGGCGACTATTTTCGCAGACGTTCAGTTCAGTTGTGTAGAGATCGGAGGGTGAAAATGAGTATGAAAAGGAGTATTTATTTATTGGTGTTTAAGGTCACATATTTCTGCACAATGGCTAACCATGACCACGACAGTTTTACGGGTGGAGGAAACCGGAGTACGGAGAGAACCACCGAGCAACAGCGAGCAACTGTCAGGTCCCCAGCATACTAACTCCACACAAGCAGGGTTAGCATTGGTTGAAGACAATGATAACCCTGCTTGAGTGGAGGCGTATCATCGACGTGCAATACGCCTAAGTACACAGCGTCACCGTGCCCCTACGTGGGCAATGGAGGTGAAATGTCTTGCCCAAGGACACAACGCGGTTTCCGCAGGTGGGATTCGAACCGAGGACCTCTCGGCTTGCAGCCTGCACTCTACCATCTGAGCCACCACGCCCCTTATAAAAAGGGGTATATCTTTTCAAAGGGACGATTTTCGCAGGTCAGTTTTCCTGACATCTAGCTCTCAGTGATTCTAAAGTGTATCTTGAGCTTCACATTATATTGTGTAGCATATCATTTGACATCAGACATAAGACAAAATGACTGTTGCTGATAGAAGTCAACGTAATCAGAATAGTCAGAATTTTTCGCCATATCACATATCACATAACTGACCTGAATGAAAAACTTTCTCCTGCAAATTAGTGTTTGACAGTGCATTTCTGCGTGAGACCTTTCCATGAATCAAATTAGCAAATTTGGAAACTAGTATCACCAACTAAGAGAAAAAACAAAAAGCGATTTATTCACATTACTTCCACAACAGAACAACAGAATTATATTGTGAACGTTGATTTATAACTTCAGTTGTGTAACAGATTACATAACCACGTGTCACTAACGTCCAATCAGTGAAGAATCAGTCCTTTAAGGGCCTATATAAGTAATGGAATTGTGTTTATTTTGAAATTCTCACCTCTCATATTCCTTAAAATCAGATTAAATATACACAAATTATACATCAAAATGAAGGATGGGATGTATAGAACACGAAACACATATGTAATCAACTCATAGAGTTGACAGCAGGCACCACTGGTTCCTGGAAGTCTGCTACCGTATTCGCACCAGAACTGATAATAAAATATTTCATCAGAACAACTTGTGGCCAAATGTGCTTCATATATCCAAGAACAAAGCTAGGCATTCAAAACACTTTCAAATACAGCGATAGGACTGCATTTTGGAAAAGGACAACACTGTCTGCATTTTTTATTGAAGATGGTTTCCATGCTCGACAGACATGCGCAAATCACTCGTTACCACGAATTTCCATCGAAAAACAAAATCGTAATTCTAAGAAATTTCAACAGGTATCATGATACCTTGTACTGAATCTGACAACTGTGCAATCTCTATCTAATAACAGTATACTGTATGAAGGCGATCTTTTTATTATTTGATTTTAGACGGCGTTGTTTTTACATGCTTTTTCTGTCCGATGACGTCGACCGGAAATCGAAAGTAGACTCATACGTAAACAAAAGCAAAGGCTTTGGAATTTTCCCCAATGCAGCTCTGTCGTCGTGTTTTGAAGAATTTGTATCCCCTAGCTTTGTTCTTGGATATGTAAAGCACATTTGGCCACAAGTTGTTTTCGTGAAATATTATTAAATTATCAGTTCTGATGCGAATACGGCAGCAGACTTCCAGGAACCAGTGGTGCCTACAGTCGACTCTATGAGTTGATTACACATGTGGTTCGTGTTCTATACATCCCAACCTTCATTTTGATGTACATTTTGTGTATATTTAATTTGAATTGAAGGAATATCAGAGGCGAGAATTTTCAAAATAAACAAAATTTCATTACTTATATAGGCCCTTAAATAACTGAATGTTCATTTTTCAAAAACATGGCTTATAATTCATCATTCCAAAAAAAAAAGTTAGGGAGTTCTTTCCAATGAGGGGTCATAAGCAAAGTTTGGAGGCAAAAATGTAAAAAAGAAATAAAAAAAATTGAATGGCGATTTTTAGGAAAAGAAGAGAGACATATAGAATATACCCATCGTAGCTTGGTGTGCCAAATGTTCACCATGAGTGGTGAAGTGGTGTTAACCGCGCGCCAAATGAACCGTACTACGGATGAAATGATAACAAAATTTACCCATTTAAGATATTTCAACATGTGAGTGTTACAGATCATTTTCAAGTGCAGTCTCTCGTCAGCAAATAAACCCGGAGACCCAATTTTACAAACGGTTCTTAAACCCAAATGAACTACCATCACTTTATCCTGCTCAGACTGTATTGACTATGTTGTGTTTTGGAGATGAATTTTGTGTCCCCTCACTGGATTGATCTCATCGGGATCGCTTCATTGGGTGGTCATGGTCTGCGCTCCTCTTTGGATTGTAGTTCTCTTTTGATATAAATACATCGCAAATGTAATTATGTTATGCTTCCATTGGGAACTCGCCCAATGAAAGTTTGGAATATTTTATCTGGATAAGGACTTCTATGGACTGAATGGCCATTGTTTGTGCCTTCCGAAACAGGGGTGAAAATCGCTGGTTAGGGATGCTTTCAAACTCGGAATCACCATACAAACTTATTTTGTTCCTTCTCGGGGTCTTGGCACGTGTCTTAATCTGGAGTGAGCTCGTTGAGGTTGACCGAGCCAACAATCACGGGCAACGTTAATTCGGTGGGGATATTGTATTGTATTGTATTGTATTGCCTAATCATCAAGAAAACCATGATTAGATGATGTTACCCGCCCCCCCCCACCCCCCCCCCCCCACCCACACTGTGGAAATCAATATCATTGTATATAATTCGTAGAAGTACATGGAGGAGTGGGTTGACCGATATCAGGTTGACACGATCAATCCGGGCGTTCGTTTTGTCATCCACTCTTGCGTCTGAGCAATAATAGTTTCCGTCCACTTCAACGTCAACTGTGAAGTGACCCTCTGACACTTGTCCATTTACTCTTCGGTGCATCCATGCAAGCAAGTCGCTTGTATGGATGCATTTTGGAGTGGATAGACCGGTGACAGAGCGACGAGAGTGTTGCAGATGATGTCCCCCCCCCCCCCCCCCCCCACACACACACACACACACTGCGGAAATCAATATCATCGTATAGAATTCGTAGAAGTACACGGAGGAGTGGGTTGACCGATATCAGGTTGACACGATCAATCCGGGCGTTCGTTTTGTCATCCATTCTTGCGTCTGAGCAATAATAGTTTCCGTCCACTTCAACGTCTACTGTGAAGTGTCCCTCTGACACTTGTCCATTCACTCTTCGGTGCATCCATGCAAGCAAGTCGCTTGTATGGATGCATTTTGGAGCGGATGGCCCGGTGACAGAGCGACGCAAACCACCATGATCGTTTGTGCAGCTACTTGTATATTGCCACCCACTTATGCGTCTGGTCAAAATTAATAATCGTTCTGTACGCGTCTACCGCAATACCCATAGTATTGCTCTGAGGTTGACCGATCCAACGACCAAAGGGCAACGTTTATTCGGCGGGGATATTGTATTGTATTGTATTGCTCTGAGGATGACCGATCCAACGACCAAAGGGCAACGTTTATTCGGCGGGGATATTGTATTGTATTGTATTGCCTAATTATTGAAAAAACCATGTTCAGCTGATGTCCCCGGCATCCCCCCTCCCCCTCCCATCCACACTGTGGAAATCCATATAATTATATATAATTCGTAGGAGTGCATGGAGGTGTGGGTTGACCGATATCAGGGTGACATGATCAATCTGGGCGTTCGCTTTATCATCCACTCTTGCATCTGAGTAATAATAGAATCCGTCCACTTCAACGTCTACTGTGAAGTGTCGCTCTGACACTTGTCCATACACTCTTCGGTGCATTCATGCAAGCGACTTAATCGCTTGTATGAATGCATTTTGGAGTGGATGGACCAGTGACTGATCGACGCGAACGATCTTGATCGTTCGTGCAGCTGCTTGTGTATTGCCACCCACTTATGCGTCTGGTCTAAATTAATAACCATTCCGTACGCATCCACCCCAATATCCATAGTATTGCTCTGATACCTGCCCACCCACTCTTTATCTCATTGTTTAGCGTATTCATGCAAATAATTCATTCCACATCTCTGATATTTCCCCTTACGTACACTTTTACCCATGCACTCCAGCCATCACCACTCGTGAGTTTATCCTCATCCACAAACTCACACAAACTGAAACCTATTGCTTTCCTTTTAGTTATATTCTCCCTTCTTTTATTACAAGTTTCATCACCCTCTTTACATAAAGTAAATACTTGGAATCGGGCTGTCGAATACAATCTTAATAGCTCATTGTAATTCTTTAATGCACACGTTCAAGCTGGTGGAATAAGAGCAACAAATCGATATGGCGGGTAACATAACCTTAGACGAGGTCCAGACCAACTCAGAATATGACTTTGTAGCCCAATATGATAATACTTCCGAAGAAGTTGAGGATTCTCCTTTTCACGGTCATAACCTTAAATGTGAATACTATTTGCCTGGAAATTTTCAATCGTCCATCGAAAACGAATCACAATCCTTCTCGCTTTTCCATATTAATTGTCAGAGCATCAATGCCCACTGGGAGTCCCTACACGATCTCTTATTTACCTTACAAGAACCCCAAAATACCTTTGATATCATTGGCCTAACAGAAATTTTCAATATCCCTGCAAATATATCATATTGCCTCGGTTACCATAATCTAATAAAAAAACAACCGCCCAGACGGCGATGACGGCAGAGGTGGGGTGGGACTTCATCAAAGAGAGCATTGATTTCAAAATTCGTCATGATTTGTCAGTTTTTGTCCCGCACATTGTTGAATCTCTTTTTATCGAAATCACTGTCAATAAATCAAGGAGAGTCATTGGGGTGATCTACAGACCAAATACGCCACCGAAAGCGGACATTGATATCTTTCTAAACAAACTTAATGAAATAACCGACAAGCTTAACCAGGAAAATGTATCTTCCTATATAGCTGGTGACATTAATATTGATCTGCTTAAATATGATTCCCATGTCAAAACAGATAACTACATAAACCTCATGTTCAGCCAAGGCTTTTTACCTGTGATCACCAAACCCACCCGACTAACTTCACACTCGGCTACACTTATTGATCACATTTTTTCTAACAATATTCAATCCACCTCATTGTCTGGGATAATAATAACTGACGTTTCAGACCACTTCGGTACTTTTCATATTGAAACCGTGCCCCACAAAACATACAGAGAATCATATACATGGGTACGTAAAGTAAATGACGAAACCATTGCACACTTCAACCAACTTCTATCAGAATGTGATTTTTCTCCAGTTATGGGTTCCGATAACCCCAACACGGCTTATAATAATTTCCTACACATATATCTAGGATTATTTGACCTGGCTTTCCCCCGGATCCGTGTCCGCACCAACGGTAAATTCATCAAAAGGCAACCCTGGATGACAAGAGGACTAATCGTTTCATCAAATAATAAAAGTAAATTTTACAACAAGAAGATAAAAAATCCGTGTGAATCTAACATAGGAAACTACAAAAACTACTGTAGAATATTCAATAAAGTCAAAAAGCAATGCAAAGCAAATTATTTTAAAAGTATCTAGAGCGTACACAAGCATAACCTTCGTAAAACATGGCAAATACTAAATGCCGCCATGAAAACACCAAACATAGCAACAAACTTACCTCAATATTTTATCCATAATGATAAAGAACTCAATGACCCAACAGAAATAGCTAAAGAACTCAATATGTACTTTGCATATATAGGAAAACGCACGAGTGACAAAATACCTAAGACCAACAAGTCGCCCTATGACCTCATGGAACAAAACTTCACAAATAGCTTTTACTTGAGTCCTACATGTGAGTTTGAAGTGAAGAGTATCGCAAAGTCCCTAAAATCTAAAGGGAGCAAGGACTATAACGAAATAAGCTCGAATCTTCTCAAACGAACTATCGATCCCATAGTTAACCCTCTAACACACATTTTCAATTGCTCCTTTGCATGTGGAATTGTTCCCGATAAAATGAAAATTGCAAAAGTTATTCCTATTTTTAAAACAGGCGACCAACATAACTTCACAAATTATAGACCTATTATTAGCATACTTCCCACATTCTCTAAACTCTTAGAAAAACTTATGTCAGCAAGACTTCTACACCAAACATAGCAACAAACTTACCTCAATATTTTATCCATAATGATAAAGAACTCAATGACCCAACAGAAATAGCTAAAGAACTCAATATGTACTTTGCATATATAGGAAAACGCACGAGTGACAAAATACCTAAGACCAACAAGTCGCCCTATGACCTCATGGAACAAAACTTCACAAATAGCTTTTACTTGAGTCCTACATGTGAGTTTGAAGTGAAGAGTATCGCAAAGTCCCTAAAATCTAAAGGGAGCAAGGACTATAACGAAATAAGCTCGAATCTTCTCAAACGAACTATCGATCCCATAGTTAACCCTCTAACACACATTTTCAATTGCTCCTTTGCATGTGGAATTGTTCCCGATAAAATGAAAATTGCAAAAGTTATTCCTATTTTTAAAACAGGCGACCAACATAACTTCACAAATTATAGACCTATTATTAGCATACTTCCCACATTCTCTAAACTCTTAGAAAAACTTATGTCAGCAAGACTTCTAAAGTACTTAAATCGTTTTGGCATCCTACATCAGAATCAGTACGGTTTTAGGGAAAATTATAGTACGGTGCATCTAGTTATGCAACTACTGAAAACCATAGCCGAAGAAAACAACAAGAAAAGTAAAAACAGCACATTGGCGTTATTTTTGGACCTGTCAAAGGCGTTCGATACAATTAACCACGACATTTTTTTGCTAATAACGCACTGAATAAAGTGAAGACAACACTCCCTCGTGAAGCCCTGAAAACACTCTATTATGCCTTGATACACACACACTTAGTGTATGGGATAAACGTATGGGGAAATTCTAGAACAATTAACAAGATACTTCTTCTCCAGAAACGCTCAATCCGCATAATAAACAATAAAAAATACAATGCTCACACCGATCCCCTCTTTCGAGAAAACAAGATTCTCAAAGTGAACGACCTCTTTAAAATGCACGCATGTTTGTTCGTATTCGATTGGTATCACGATAACCTGCCGTCATCTTTTCGAAATCATTTTCAGTCGGTTGTCAACACTACGGGTCGAGCTAGCAGAAGAGATTCGCTTGAATATACTAGAATAAGGGCAAGGTCTCTGGAGAACTTTCTTATACACAATTACCCCAAACTTTGGAATGATCTAGATATTGACTTACGTAATATAAACAACAGAAACATTTTTAAAAAACAACTAACTTCAAAATTACTGTCTCGATATCCCGATTACATCGACTGTGACAATCCTTACTGTTATGAGCTTCTTGTAGGTGATTTCACAGAATAACTTACGTAATATAAACAACAGAAAAATTAAAAAAAATAAGAAAGAAAAAAAATCAACAACTAACTTCAAAACTGCTGTCTCGGTATCCCGACTACATTGAATGCTATAATCCTTACTGTAATGGGTGTGCCTCTAGTAGGTAAGATTTTGCTGAATAAACTCCAGTGCATGCATTTTGTAGATACACTAGCCTAGCGTCCCTCAAGAACTGTGCCAATTAACGCGGGTCCTTGAGCTCTAAATTTCATTAAGTTTCATTAGGTAGACTGAGTATTTACCCTTCCCTTCTTGAGAGCCCAACACCTGGCACCAGTCAGCCGAAAGCTGCCTTCGGGAGCTCTCAGCGGACTACGCCAGGATTTGGAGTTGTCAACGGAAGTGAAGTTTTTGGTCATCTAGCGAGACGCTTCCACCTGAACTGTAGGCAAATGGGTCTGGATATTTCAATTCTCGTCTATTACCATAGTTCTGCTTACCCCACCAGCCACCAGCTTCAAGTGTAAATATTAAACAGCTCGATTCCAACGTACGCGCTATATTTTCTGGGAGATGACAGGTAGACAGCCAATCTGGCTATGTCATCTCCCTGTGGTATACATGCTTAACTGTCTCCTCTTGATATTTATGTATATTGTATATTGTTTGTATACTGCTAAATAAAGATTCATTCATTCATTCAAGGCTCGCGGTTAACACCAGTTCACCAGCAGTGGTGAACATTTGGTACACCAAGCTACTTTGGGTATATTTTATTTATAACATGATCGTCAGATTTAAATGTTGAATAAATCAATATTCACACGTGCGATTTTGTTTTTGTTTACATGAGCACGGTAGACGGTACTTCCGCTGGCAAGTTTATCGCCGAAACGAAATAGAAAACGAAACGCGCGAATTACGGGGACTTTTTTCATTTTAATTACATATTAACATACTATTTCGGGTTATGGATGCTTTATTAACATGAGACAACGTATGTTTGTTAATTTTTGGTGTCTTGAGGTAAACTTATTTAAAAACGTAATAAATAATTGCCGGTTTCATTTCACTCTTGACGGGGCGACGTGTGATAAATTTAGACAAGTTTGCATTCAAGGCGAAGTCATCAAAGGTCAACTTGCATGTAATTCAACTGTAGGTGTAAATTTTAACTACTGAAATCCCATTGCCGGCGTGTTCACCACGGTTGTGTGTAAAGCGAAAATTTATGCCGTAGGCTGTTTATATATGGTAGAATAGGTAATCATGGTATAAAACAGCCCGCGCAGTGGGAGACAAAATGAACTTCGTCAGTTGTTTTAGGGTAAATATATATTATCACAGCAGATAGTTGATCGTCGTTGGAGTCTCTCGAGACGACACCAGATCAGATCAGCCTAAGGCATCTTGTCTCATCTAGTTGATCTGATCTCGCAAACGAGACGCAATATTTCAATGGAGAGTAACTCACTATTGTAATAATTTGTTTATTATATGGCAGCGAGTTTAAAAAAAAGAATACAACACCAGAAATGTAAACAAAGAAGAAAGTACAGATTTTTGAGCGTTGTGTTCAGCGCCAAGGCATAATTATGAAATCGAGTTTTTATTTCGCGTTTTTAAAATTGTCGCTTCGAAGATCTCCGAACAGAGAACATCAATGACGTTACGAGAGGCTCGATTGCGACACATAAAACGGATTTGGAACAACCGAGGCTTTCGGGGATTTTTTTGTTTGTTTGTTTGTTTTGTTTTGTTTTTTTTGTGTGTGTGTGTGTGTGTTTTTTTTGGTTTTTTTTTTTTGGGGGGGGGGAGTTGGCGAGCAAGAATTGATGGGAAAACTGCTGAAGTATTGAGTGGGCATTCCTGGTATCATCATATAATGAAGAACATTTATCGGTGCCCCTGATCAACATACACACTTTTAACACCTTTTGTTGCGATCGTCTCGACCTGAGAATCAAGAAAATAAATGCTATTTCTCTATGATAGCTTATCAAGAATCAATCTCAGAGAATGGTGTATCAATGAAGAGAGGGGGTGCGGTGGCTCAGTAGGTTGAGGTGCAGGCTGCAAGCAGAGAGGTCCTCGATTCGAATCCCACCTGCGGCAACCGTGTTCTGTCCCTGAACAAGACACTTCACCCCCATTGCCCACGTGGGTCACGGTAGTGTTGTGTACTAAGGCGTACTGCACGTCGATGGTGCAACCCTTTACCTTTACACGACTTGAAAACAGCAGTTTCTTTAATAAATAAAAGATGTTTTTTTGTCTCTAATATATTGCTTTGTTCCGTCATTCCCTCATGAGAACAAGCTCGACAAGCTGGTCACAATGAGGGGATTATAAGCTGTGTCTTGAAAGAATTTGAATTGAAGAAATAAAGAAAACACGAATGGAGATTTTTGTGGAGAACGATGCCCAGGGGCCAATACTGTAAAACTTTTACAATTGGATTTTCTAGAATTGCATTTTCCTAGTTATGACTTTAAATGGGTTAAAATTAACCATTAGCATTTTCAAATATCTGGCAATTTGCCAGTTGGCAAATTGCCATATCTTTTAAAATGCTAATGATTCATTTTCGTCAGTTATATTAATAGGTAGAAAATACAATTCTAAAAATACAATTGTGAAAGTTTTATAGTATTGGATCCTCAGATGTGACCGTTACGTTGGCTGACAATTTTTACATGCTTCTGTTGATTTGTCAAATTCAAGGATTCCATTTACAGGACAAAAAAGTTGTTGCCTTTTGTGTCATTTTGGGGGCGACGTGACATACTTTCATTGTCATTTTTGTAATGGCCATGAAAACACAAATCTGTGCTAAATTCGAACCAATATTCGATTTGTGATAAAAAGAAATGAAAGATCAGAATCCAATGGTTCTAGGTGTTTGCTTTTTCCCCATTATTTCAAATCCTCACTTTGTGAATGTCATCATCAGCGTGACGTACGGCATCTTGGAGTCGCCATTGACCTTCACTTATTATACAAACTTGTAATAACAAGATACTAACTTATAACTACACGATGCTAAATTGTAATTACAAGTTACTGTTGCAATTACAGGTTATTATCTTATAATTTCAATTAAGATAATTTGTGATTTTAATGCAGCTAAATTGTAAATGCAATTTACTAACTCGCACTTACATGTTATTGACTTGTAATTACAATTTAACTAACTAGTAATTACAGTTTAATAACTTGTAATTACAATTTATTATATTGCATGCAGTGCTGTGGGGGTATGCTTTGTTGTCCACCAATGTAGTATAGGACGGACTGTCTGTATATCTGTTGGTCTAATGTTAGCTCTCTCCGTACTACTTGCTCATCTTATGCTTTTTACTAGCCTATGGTTGGTATGGATAGTACGTAAAGCGATATCATATGGAGTTGTGGATTGTGCTTGGTTGTCTAGAACGGTAGCGAAGTGTGGATTTTCATTTTCCGGTCCCTTTTGGAGTTTTTAGTTTTGGGGACACTTGTTGGTGGTCTAAAGTGATATATTATTCCCGTTGTGGGTGTTATGTTATTTCCCTTCGATTTGGTTGTTCTGGAGTTTACGCCAAAACCGCAGAAGAGCATCCATAGCCTTTGTGGTTCCTAGATTCATGATTATAGCGGGTTTATGGCTCCTATGGACCTTTCGGAAATCTCAAGATGAACATGTTTTGGGAATTGTTCGGACTACTGGGGATTGGTGTCCGAAAATAATGATTTGGGGACTATTGGGAACAGAGTTTTGGGGACTGACGTCAATGATTTGTGGACTACTAGGGACCTTTGGGAACTAAAGAGAGCGGTGGCCTGGGAACTTTCGATGAGTACTTGGAAATGTGATCTGAAAATAGTGGTTGTGTGGTGTAGTAGTTGTCGCTGTAGTGCTTTGTTCAGTCATTAGTTTAGTGGTTGCTATACTAGTTGTAGAGGTTGATGTTGAGTAATGGGATTGTGTCGTGGTTGCATTGATCGATGTAGTGCTTTGTTCAGTCATTAGTTTAGTGGTTGCTATACTAGTTGTAGAGGTTGGAGGTGAGTAATGGGATTGTGTCGTGGTTGCATTGATTGGTGTTATGGTGATTGGTGTTGTAGTTGTGGTTCTTGGCGTCAGTGGATGGGACTGCAGTTGTGTTGGTTACTATTATAGTTCTTTTGGTTGGTGAAGTAGTTGCCGCGGTAAGTGTTGAAATGGTTGATGTAAACGTTGTATGGTTGTGATGTTGTGTGTAGTATTGTAGTTGTGTTTGGTGTAGCGGTACTGTAGTGGTAAGTGAAGTTGTAGTAATCTTAGTAGATATATAGGCTGGAATGGCAGTTGTAGTGGTTGCTGTTGAAGTTTGGGGTTGTTAAGTCTGGTGTGTTATTCATTTTAGTAAAGTGGGCGTAGTGGTTAATGCTTGTAAGGAGTTTTACATTGGGAAGCCTGAACGTTGCCTCCCGTTGTTTGTTGTTCTCTCTGGATTCTCCGTCTTTCTCTAACTGTAAAACTGTCCTGTCCGATGACACGAGATTACCCTGGCTGCAGAAACCCCAATAAAAGCGATGTTTGGTGGCGTTGTCGTGGTTTTGGCGTAATAGATGTTGCAGGTGTGTTGTATTAGTTGGCGTAGTTCTTGGTGTAGTAGTTGTTGTGGTTGGTACAGTAAAACTTGTAGTTTGTTATTTTGGGTTAAGTGATTGTAGTGGTTGCTGTGGAAGTGATTGATACAGCAGTGATTAAAATCCATAAAAAACAGTAAGTATGCCCCCCAGGTGCATGTTTGGAAAAAAAAACTTTGAAATCATCCAGACTGTGAGATCATACGGTACGGCCACCGTGGACTGGTCACTTTCCATCGGGTGGGCAATATTTCCACATACGCAATAATATTAGATTGAAACAATAATTACAGGAATAATCATCAAAAATTTAATTAATGAAGCTCCGGGTACAACCCAATACTTCATTATTAAAATTTCGCTGATGATGATTTTTATTACCTGTAAACGCAGGAGTGGACATCACTGCCCACGCGTGGATTACGACCAGTCTGCGGCCACTGTACTGTATATTATACTAGCCGTGCGACCGGTCCCAGGACGAAGGCATACCTTGATAAAGTAGTTGTAATATTTGATCAGTCATCAAAGTCAGGACAAATCATGATCACCCCACCCCTCCCAATCAAATCGATCATCTTCGCGACGTCCCTGCCTGTGCTAGAAAACCAAAATAGTTTAGTACTTACACAAAAAGCTGAAATCAGAAGTTGACCTTCCTTTTGTAACGAAAAGTAATAACACTTTGGCCGACCGCTGATTTGTCGCAGTGAAACTCTAAATTTCAAGTTATTGTGCCGAAAAACCCAAAGACATTGTGTGAATACCCGCAAATAACTTAGTAGTGTTTCAACAACAAAGTGTCATAATTTCCAATTTTTCTGGAAACCAAGAGCCCCAAAAGTTAACGTGAGAAAACCAAAAATAACTTTCTTGCACAATCAAGGGCAATGGCCGTTCATTACATGCACAACGAAAGTGAAAATCAATCATCGTTCCACAAGGAATTATTGAGCAGAAAATAAAAATTCCAAAACCTTCATGCACATTTAGAGATGCTACCTGAACACCTTAGCATAGTTTAAACGTTTCGAATTAAATACCCTAGGAGTCTTTCTATGACAGCTGATTTTTTAATGATAAAAGTGGTTCCAGTGGAACCACTCGGGTCCAAATCAAAATTCTGAAACCTTCATGCACATCTAGACATGTTACCTGATCACATTTGCATAGTTTAAACGTTTCGAATTAAATACCCTGGGAGCCCTTCGATGAAAACTGATTTTCTAACGATAAAAGTGGTTCCACGGGAACCACTTGGGGCAAAATCAAATTCCGAAACCTTCATGCACATCCAGAGTTGCTACCTGAACACCTTGGCATAGTTTAAATGTTTCGAATTGAATACCCTAGGCGCCTTTCAGGGTGTGACGTACGGACGGACGGAGGACAGACAGACGGAGATCATGACTTTTGAAAATGCGGGGATAATATGCCTTTCCTAATTTTATCGAATTAAATACCCTAGGAGCCCTTCGATGAACACTGATTTTCTAATGATAAAAGTGGTTCCACTGGAACCACCTGGGGCCAAATCAAAATTCCGAAACCTTCATGCACCTCTAGTGATGCTACCTGAACACCTTAGCATAGTTTAAACGTTTTGAATTAAATACCCTAGGGGCCTTTCGATGAATACAGATTTTCTAATGATAAAAGTGGTTCCACTGGAACCACCTGGGACCAAATCAAAATTCCGAATCCTTCAAGCACATCTAGAGATGTTACCTGAACACATTAGCATAGTTTAAATGTTTCGAATTAAATACCCTAGGAGCCTTTCGATGAAAACTTATTTTCTAATGATAAAAGTGGGTCCACTGGAACCATCTGGGGTCAAATCAAAATTCCGAAACCTTCATGTACATCTAGAGATGTTACCTGAACACATTAGCAGAGTTTAAACATTTTGAATTAAATACCCTAGGAGCCTTTCGATAAAAACTGATTTTCGAACAATAAAAGTGGTTCCACTGGAACCACCTGGGACCAAATCAAAATTCCGAAACCTTCATGCACATCTAGAAATGTTACCTGAACACATTAGCATAGTTTAAACGTTTCGAATTAAATACCCTAGGAGCCTTTCGATGAAAACTGATTTTCCAATGATAAAAGTGGTTCCACTGAAACCACTTGGGGCCAAATCAAAATTCCGAATCCTTTATGCACATCTAGAGATGTTACCTGAACACCTTAGCATAGTTTTAACGTTTCGAATTAAATACCATAGGAGCCTTTCGATAAAAACTGATTTTCTAACGATAAAAGTGATTCCACGGGAACCACTTGGGGCAAAATCAAATTCCGAAACCTTCATGCACATCCAGAGTTGCTACCTGAACACCTTAGCATAGTTTAAACGTTTCGAATTGAATACCCTAGGAGCCTTTCAGGGTGTGACGTACGTAGGGACGGACGGACGGACGGACGGACGGACGGACGGACGGACGGACGGACGGAGATCATGACTCGTTCCCCGCATTTTTGAAAATGCGGGGATAATAAGCCTTTCCTGATTTTATCCCTGATATGCACTGCGAACAGTCTTACTTTCTGTAAATCATGGCATATGCAGGCATATGTGAGCACTATGTCTGCTGTGCCCATAATTAATTTACTACTGCTTATGCCGTAACCCTGTATATGTTGCAGATATTGGTTGAGTAAATTGGGAACTTGTTTTTGTTCTGGCTTAAGAAGAGCAAACCTTGTGTTTTTGTTTTTTATATGGCATCTGCATATAGCAGGATAGCTATCAAAAGGACTTTCTTTTGTTTTTGTTAAATCAAATTTTTCTGTTTCTGTTGAAATAAAACTTAATAGTTTCATTTTTTTTTCATTTTGAAAAATCAGTCCCACCTAGTTATTATGACTCATTAGACAGTATTATATATACTATGCTTTATTTTGAAGATTGTTACATAAAAAAAAACTCGAAAATGAATAAATTATGTTGCGAATGGATATTTTAGTCGACTTTAGGAGAAAATTGTCGACCTTTTTTTTCATTCAATATCGGACGCCCACCCCCATCTTCATGTCGGTTTTGGGGAAAATTCTCCAATATCTTTCATATTAAAGGGGGTAACTTTTATTAATAATGTACCTAATTGGGCTTTTATGGTTAACTGGTGACATTTTGTTACCATTTGGGACATAAAAGATGCCATAACAGTGAAAAAGGAAATAAAATGCATTAATATTTTATGACACTTGACCACTCACTCACCCCCACCTATGTTCACGCACTTTTGGGGGGCTTACCCCTTCCCCTGCATGTTGGGGGATCTCCATGTATTTTATATGGTTACTGCATGTGTATAAAATCCCACCCATCGGCGACAATTATAAGGTCCACATACACCCATGCGCCCAGTTTGGTGAGGATCAGACCATCCACGTGAGAAAAGAAATGTTTCGAGACATGCATTTCAAACATGCACTATTTCAAAATATAGTATGGATTCAAGGGAATATAACTGCGTGGATATCAAAGCGAGGGTATTTATTCTGTTACCCTGTGATAAGGTACAACCATGCCAAAGATTATTTGAATCCAACACACATTGGCAGAACTGGAGCAGCAAACATGCTGGACGAGTAGGGACGTGCAGAGTTTTTGATAAACACCTAAATTAGTCGAAGGGAAGTAACTCTGAAGATATTCTCGCGAGGGTATCCATCTTGAAATGAAATATGTCCCCCATGCTAAGTCAGAATGGTGTGACAATTCACTTCAATCCAACAAATGGTGACACTGCTGGAATACTAAACATGTTGACGGACATATTTTCTAATAATACCCAAAATATGAAGCAAGGAGAAATAACTATAAATTTAAGCGAGGGCGTTAATTTTACCATAGGACTTGTTCCCCACCTTTAGTGTACAAAAATTTCAACAATTATTTGAACCAAAACTATGATGGCAGAACTAAAGTAGCAAATACGTTGGACGGACGCATTTTTAATAATCGTCTATGTGCATTAAGGAAAAATAACTGTAAAAATAAAAGCGGGGCAATTTATTTTGCCATATGATCTGTTTCCCCATGATAAGGTAGGTAGAAGCACTCCATAAACTATATCAAACGTTGGTCGGACATAATCTGTAATGTTCAAACACGCGAACTTAGAACGTTCGAACGTATTTATATTTTTGCTATATACCCCCTCGGGGTGGGGGGCATAACAAGGTAGACAACTCTTTTCTCAAAACACTGGCAGACCAACCAACCTTCTTTGTATTCGTCTCAAATTTGAACCACCCGGTGTAATCCCGAATACCTGGTGCCAAGTGAAAGACGAGACAATAAGCCTAACACTGATGTATCACTTGGGTTATTTCCAAATGAAACAAAATACTGCTTTTTGATTGGCTGAAAGGTGCGGGGTAACTTGCAATCCACAGTGGCTTTTTTACACCATGTTTAACCACGGTGTAAAAATAAGAATATACAAGAGCAAGCTATATGGCTAAAAAAAAGTACTCATTCCAATGACATCCATATTTGTCTGGTTTTATTTAAGAAACTTGCAAAGTACACATTTTCTGTCAGTTTTTTCCCACAATGTAGGTTAAAGTATTAAGTACACCAAAATTCTTTGAAATAAATCCGTTATCCTTGTGTTTCCAGGTTGTATGGGAATTTACACCGGTTTGGGAACTCATACACCCTTCGGCTTCGCCTCAGGGTGTATGAGTTCCCAAACCGGTGTAAATTCCCATACACCCTTGAAAACACAAGGATAACTAATATTATTCATATTTAATGAGAATGCAAGAACTGGGGGACAATTTTTATTTATTTGTTTATTTAGTTGTTTATTTATTAATTATATTTATTAGTGTTTACGATTTATTTATTAGCGGTTATGGTCACTTTCAGCATCTTTGAAGTTTTAGTCTAAATATAATGTGAAGTAACTTTTAAAAAGTTGTCAGACTACAACCTGGTCACTTCATCCACATCTACCCATCATGATACTGTCAATGTACACGCGGACGTGACAACCGTTATTTATTCTGAGTATTTTATTCGACATTCGTTAAAAAATAGGAATAAGTAACGGTTGTCACGTCCCCATTGTACCCCAGGTAGCTCTGGGGCGCAAAGGTTCAGTGGTTAGAGCATTATACTTTAGACCGGAAGGGTTTAACGACGCTTTCCACAGCCAAGGTCACCCGGTGTCGGACCGTTTTACGGGTGAAGGAAGCCAGAATATTAGAGGAGAACCACCGAGCAAAAGGAAGTAACTGATAGACTTCCCAACGCACTAAATCCGCACAAGCAGGGTTAGCATTGGTTGAAGGCAAGTGCACCACCGACGTGCAGTACGCCTTAGGAAACAGCACCACCGTGGGAAAATGGGATTAATTGCCTTACCCAAGAACACAACGCAGTTTCCTCTGGTCAGGAACGAAGCGCTGTGTCCTTTGGCAAGACACTTAATCTCGATTGTGATGGTGAACTTGCCTTCAACCGCTGTTAACTCTGTTAAATCATTTTTTCCAGAATGTTTTTAGAAGTTCTCCTGTTTTATGTAGTCCTTCTTTATTTAGGTGCCAGATTTTGTTGCTTCCTAGATCTTCAATAGCATTTAAAACAAGAGTCTTCCAAGGAGCAAAAATATTTGGGTCTAACAGTTTTTTGATCCAGGGTAGTTTTAGTGAGTAACTGTAAGCTTTCAAGTGGGGGAACTTAATTCCTCCATTTTCTATAGTATTTATTATTGTAGATCTTTTTATCTTATCTCATTCTTTCCTGACCATAGAAAACTAAAGAATTTAGTTTGTATTTTGCAAAAAATATCTTCAGGGGGATTGGGTAAAACCGATAGGCAGTGTATCAGCATTGGTAAAACAAGTGTTTTTACTACAGAAGTCCTTCCGAATAGTGTTAAATTTCTGAATGACCAACCATTGAGAAACTTTACAATTTTTTCAATTTTTTTATGTAATTGTTTAATATATAATTTTCCCTGAACAGATTGTACTCTATTCCCAGAATTGTAAAAGAATTTCCATGATTCCAGTGATCTTGTTCACCTGTTTGTATTTCCTCTCCACAACCCCTCTTTGATCCAATCCAAATTACTTGCGTTTTCTCAAAGTTTACCTTTAGTCCAGAAAGGGTACAAAATAATTTCACCGTTTCAAGAGGGGTATTTAATGACTGACCGTCGTCACTTAGAGAAAGTGATGAGTCATCTGTATATTGCCTTATTAAGTATTCTGAGTCATTTATCTTTATTCCATTGATATTTGGGTTGTTTTTAGAGCTGCACTAATGATCTCTGCACGTGGGATGAAGAGGTAGGGGGTAGAGGATCACCCTGCCTAACACCTCTCTGTAGATCAAAACATTCTGTGCATTGACCATTGTTCACAACATAGCTATATATGCTGTTATAAAAGGTGTGAAACCATTGTATTATTGATGGGCCAAAGTTTAAAAAACGTAGTATTTTCTCGATGAAGGTCCTTTTTAACGAGTCAAATGCCTTTTCAAAATCGAACAATACAAACAATTAAGGAATGTTTTGCTCTTCGCATTTTCCGATTAGATCAAATGTCAAACGTGTTGATTCTCCAATATATAGTCCTTTTACTTATAAATTTATTGGCATATGAGGGTACTTTCAGCATCTCTGGCTACATCAATGCTGCTACAAAAGTAAAAAATCAAGTTTAGTGACGTGTTTATTCCAATGTCCGCCACTCTAAAGGAGTTCCGCAAGAGGCGTTGCTGCCGGAACCTATTTTTTATGTTTATTTATTTGTGTTTGAGGTCACTTTCGGCATCTTTGGCTATATCACGACTGCAAAATAGATATGAAGTCAAGTTCAGCCAATCGTTTATATCTAAGCTGCACACTTTAGATGACTTCCACCCATGGTGTTAGTTCCAGGTCCTATTTTATCAGTAAAACAGAACTTTTTGCTACAGTAAAGTAGCACTGCTCCACTTTCTGCGAAGGGTGTGATTCAACTGCTTGTCATTTCAAACATGTGAGTGAAAGATTATGATTTGGAACACCAATATCTCTCATCGGGGTGTTTTCACTTTGCCAGCTGGTATTTTTCTCATAAAAAGGTGTGAATAACAAAGACAACGGAGATTAAAGTATAGGCTGCACTATATTTCTTTGAAAGGTTAGGATTTATTGATTATTTAACATTAAATGAAATGCATTGGATTACATACGTTTTAGACATTAATAAGTGCGTGCTTATGGCCATAATATTTTCTTCACATATTTTATGCACTTACATAGATGAAATGTTAATTAATATAGCTATTACTTTATACAATTAATTAAATTGTCTCCTGAATGCAACAAGGTGACATCTGCAATGTCATGGCATTGCAGATGGCGCCTTGTTGCACTCAGTGGACGATATGTTGTTGAATGGAAAAATGTCAACTTTTCCCTTAATGTAATTGGTAATTTAGCCAATTAATTCTTGACTGCACAGGATTGAATTGGTCATTTGCTTCAGTATTACCAATTTTGCAATCTTTAATTTCAAACTCTAGCCCCAGTAACAGATCTTTGTGATAACACGCTGACAAAGAGAGCACCAACGACTGTGGACACCTGACAATAAATACTAATACAGACTATAGCGGTGGTGTGAAAATGTCTTACCTCGGTCTGCTGGCAAATTGAGAATATACCCTTTCACTAAATACTAAGTATCTACATTGATTGAAATAGACGAGTCACAACAAATATGATTCCAGAAATATCGTGTGATCAAACATGTACTCCCATCAACATTAATATGTGTAAAATGTTTGATTATCTGAGGATGCTTCATATCAAATAACCATTTTATCACATAATCACCATCAAATTTTTATTTAATCAATATTACCGTGATACAACATAAACAGTAAAAGTGCTAATTAACAAAACATAAATTAAAAAAACAAAGACATCTACATATAAAAGAAAAATATAAACATGAGTAGCAATCTGGAATTTCAGCCGGATATCATGTAGTTTCATATTTAACAAGTCCTCCATTTGCCAGAAAAATCAGATCAAGTAAGGCAAGATTTAATTCAAATTTCGTTAAAATGCTTTTGATTAATATATTTTGGAGAGGGATATTTTGACTCATTGAGATTTGATTGGTAGCTTCGTGTGTCTCAGGATTCAATAACAATTTGGGATCATTGTTCAAGTCAGTGATATTGAAAAATCAAAATCTTTTTCTTAAAACTTCATACATGGGGCAGTTAATAATCAAGTGAGTTTCATCCTCAATTTTATTGTGACTACAAATATTATATAATCTGTTATTAGCATTTGTGATTGGACCTGTATATCTCCCTGTTTCTATATGTAATACATGGGCACTAATTCTCATTTTGGTTAATTCCTTTCGAAAATTTTTTGGGTAAGTTGAATTCTAAATACCTTTTAGAATCGGTATCATTGCATACAAGTCCACAGAATCGTAATTTACCTAAGTGAGAATCTTTCAGTCCAGACAGCTCTTGAGACACCTTATTTTTGTACTCAAATTGGAGTATTGATTTAAATGAGGATTCATTACAACTGAATATTTTACATTTGATGAATTCTCTATCCCTTCAAATGTTCTCACCCACGAATATTTCTTGAATTTATAAATTTTATCTTCCTTAGAAGCTTCTATCAATAAATGTTTGAACCCAGATTTATCTAAAGTTCTGAGTCTGATGTGATATTTGGACATCAAACTGTAGACTTTCAATGATATGGGATTTAAACTTAGTTCATTGTATACTGCTACATTTGTTGCCTTACGGTGAACACGGAAGAGTGTATCTTTTCACATGGATGGCAAAAATACTTTGGAAAGAGTTTATATTACCTGAGCAGTCGGCAAACCAAATTTCTGCTGCACATGTAATTATTGGGATCACCGATGAGTCAACAAGTTTCAATCAAGTTTTAATAGACAGATTAGGGTGGTCTTTGCATTGCTTAATAAGCCTTTCGTGCTTTGTCAGCTAAATTTTTGCCTGCTATGGACAAGTCTCAACTTTTATGTAAAAGGGTGCCCCAGATATTTGTATTCTGTCACATTCTCAATTTGAAGTGGACCATAATAGAAATTCAGATTACTATCTCCATATATTTCATTCGACAAAATCATGGCTTTTGTGTTGGCAAAGTTCACATTGAGATTCCAATGGGAGCAAAAGTTTTGAAGGGAATTCAAACAATTCTGTAGACTCTCATCTGTTTCAGATACTAGTGCCAGGTCATCTGCACTAAGAATGTGATTTAATTTGATTGTTGGGGGGAAGAAGCGTGGGAATAGGGAGGCAGTTGGGAGTACAGGGGTAACCAAGGCCTTCTCATCCGAAAACCGCGAAGTAGGTAATAATTGCCGAACTACGACCACTTGTACATGTACGTGTACAAACATACGCACACGATGCGTTCACCAACGTGGAATTCGGTGTTAAATCACACGCTTGTTCACAAAAACTGTACATGGTCTTGAATCCCCCCATGTACAGTTGTGACTCCTAGATCGAGATTTTAACGTTCAAATACTCGTGGTGAACGCGCGTTTTTAAAAAAAGGGTGAAATTGTAATCTTCACTTGTATCTTGTACGTAATTTTTCGTCGACGTTCGCATCGCAGATCAGACCCATCGATCCATCGTCGGCGAACGCGATCGAAAGCAAAAGATTCTGGGTCATCATCAAAAAACAGTTTTGGAGACTCTAGACCAGCGGTCCAGAACCCGCAATTGCGTTGGTACAGATGATTTAGAACTCTCCCTCATTTTTTTGTTTTTGAGGCGGTCATGTTTTTGATTGATATAAATATAGGGGAGAAAAAAATATAAATAAATAGTTATTTAGAAAAATAAATATATCAAATCGAATAGATAACAAAAAAAAAAATATGTAAATCATGAGCGATTCTCAGACTATTAGAGCGAGGTTTCTTTTAAACATGCTGATGAGAGCATACGCAATCTGCGTGAACGAAGAATTACATCCCATCTTGTTAGAACGATGCGTCGGATGTGGGGATCATCTAGACTTCGATCGCGAGGATCATTCGTGTCTGACGATGGAAAGGGAAGATATGGTCGTCATGTATTTCGAACCGGCGTTCGAACGCGTTAAATTCAACGATGTGATCACGTTTTGGAAGAGATTAGTCTTCTGTAAGAATCGAGACAGGCCCACAGATTCGGAAGAACTGAAATTGGCGTGTAGAAGTTTGACTTTAGAAGACAAGGGATGCATCAAGAAATTATTGCTGAACGAAGCATACGTCTAAGTTTTGTTTTTCGTTGATATAAAAATAAGGGAGAGTAGAAAATAAAAAAAAAATAAATACACACATAAATTTTTTTATCTAATATTACGGCGCCGTCGCTAGAAGAAAGAGAAAGAGGAGAGAGGTATCGCATCGATCAAATCAATAGAATCCAAGAGTATCTAACTCGAGAGAGAGATTCTCGTCGTTCCCTCAAGAAGAAGTAGTCGCAGCATCTGCGAGATCTATCAGCTCAGGAAGATTGTAGAGCTTCTTATTGTTCATGTTCAAAGGTTTTTCTCGAGGTTCGTATCTCTGAATGTAACGCTCGTCCAAGTTGGCAACGTCGTAACCATCGTCGACTTCGAACGTCTTCCTCTTCTTTGTCGGGTTGACTTTTTCGTCGTCACTTCTACCAAATTTATCGACTGGCATGTTGTTGTGGAATTTTTTTTTTTTGTTTTTTAGAAAAAATATGTTCAAACGCAGTTTATTAAAAATGAACTATGTTATTTTATTTTTCGTTTTTTATTCGATTAAAAAAATTTTAAAATAATTTTTTATCTTTATATATACTATAAAAAAAAAATCTCTCTCTAATGTAAGTCATTGAGAATGTCTTGAAATTCATCTCCTTCAGACCATCTCTTGAGAACGTAGAGACACAGGTGACCGCAAAAAACTTGATCTGGTGATTGCACTTGTTCCGTGTTGTAACGAACCATCGATTTGTTGAAATAGTTCTTTATTTCTTTCGGTGGCGCGATTCCGTAGCTGTCAAAATAATAATTCTTCTTCTTCCCTGTCTTGAACCACGCCACCCAGTGAGTGCCTTCACCCGATGAATCGTCTAGATTTAAAATTCCGCATTCCGATTGTCGAGGTCTTCTCTTCGGCAAGGCATCTCTGGAAAACACACCTAGAAAATCTTCGATTTTCAAATCTTTTGCCGCATTCAACAGATCGATGTTGGATAGGGGTTCGTTGGGTAAGACGACACCTTCTATGGATATCTTTATTTTCTTATTCATAAATAAGTATATATTTTTTATTTATTTATTTTATTATAATTCACTAAAAATGACGTTATTTTTTTTTCTTCTATTTTTTTCTTTTTCTTTTTAAACTAACTCTATCGACTTCCATAATCTTGAATCCGTCTAATTCCTTGACTTCCATAATCTTGAATCCGTTTAATTCCTCTTGATTTTCTGGAATCCTATCATCCTTAATCATATCTGGAATCTTATCATCCACAATCATATCTGAAATCCTATCGTCTAAAATTAGATTCTAAGTCCAATGTCCGAGTGCCAAAGTGCTTATTTTATCGTCTAACACGAATCTCTTATCGTCGTCAGCCATCAGCAAAATCTTGTTGACTATTTCGGTATACAAGTCATGATTTTCACTTCAAATCGATTTCATAGTCTTATACACCGGACCACTTCCTAACAGACAATTTTTATACTCTTGGAAAGAAATGTTTTTCTTCACCACGCACGCTTTAACTCCTTTGCACTTCTTGATCTCTTCATCATCTTCTAGACAATAAGCATAGAGTTTGGGTCTCAAGCCCACGAATTCGACGATCTGTTTATCGCCGCTGTCGTCCTTAAATTTACCCAACACCTTCTTGTTGTCATTCAGTTGAATGTTGGATGGGTGATCGACAGGATAATTGCTCATGTCGAACCAATCGGCCACGTCCGGAGATATGTCTCGGTAGACGTCTTTCGTCTCTATCTCGTAAACTAAACTGTCCGTGTCGGTGAACAGTAGTTTGGCTTTGTCACCAAATTTTCATTTGACGTAATCGTAGTGAAACTCGTACATCAATCGCTTGCTGACATCTAAGATGATCGGTCTGAGATAATACAGTTTGTCAAACTTCAGGTGCGTCTTTTGCATGTGAACGGCCACTAGATTTTCGCCGAATATGGTTCGGTGTTTGTAATTGGGTTTCGCCACTAATTTTTTAGCTTTTTTCTCAGATGTGACGAGTCAAACGTTCTCTTCCTGATGTTTTCCATCGATTTGCCATACACGCAGTTGTTTATGAGTTTGAAGAAATCTTTTTCGAAATCATTCTCGGCTCGAGTTCTGAGATTCGTGTTGAGATCGATGTATTTTTTTCATCCAAGGCTCTTCGTCGAATTGAATGATGCGATGTATGTCGACTAATTTCATCCCGTAATCGACATACTGTTTCAAATTCTCGCTGTAGACGACGTAGTTACGTTTGTTAAATAAATTGGGAATGAGTTTTTTTTTCTTCGTGTCCTTCGTTCGGTTCCATTCGTTCGGGAGCCAGCGGATAATCGTTGTGTGGATCGTGTAATTCTTCCGGATAGTTCAAAATCGACTTCTAAAATGCAAGGATAGTCTCTCCATTTTTGCATCTCTTCTGGTTCCTTCACCCATTCGAAATTTCCAATCGGTAAAGGATGACTCATAGCCCAACCGTACAGATTATTGGCGTCCCAATACTGCATGTATTTAGTCGACCGTTTCGAATCAAAACCTTCTTTCATGTAGGGATTGTTAGCCTCAGAATGTCTGTGAGAGATCATCGAGATGCCACCTCTCGCAGCCCTTTCGAACATGAGCAACATGTCCATGTAATTCCAACTGAACTTCGGTGGTCTTCAACAGAGCGTCCCACACCAGACCGGGTGCGGTGAAATACCAAGCGGGATCCAGATCGTAATTTCGATGACAGACGTCTCGAAAATTTTCGAACACGTCTGTCAAGAGCAGAACGTCGGTCTCAGATAGAGATCGTGATAATCTCTCATGGTTTTCATATCGAATGATTTCCACACGTTTTTGGCGTGTTCATAATTCTCGGCGGAATTGAATAAAAATCATCTTTCGAAGGTAGTGCTGTGTCTTCAAATCTCTTTAGATCATTCATGTAATCGTAAGGATAGACTCCTTTCCTCAACATGACGTCTACTCGTTCTCCGAAATGTTCGCTCATGATTTTGAATTTATCCTTGCTCATGTTATCGACTAATTTTTCCAGAGCGGTCGACATGAACTTAAAAGTGTCGATGAAACGTATGCATCTACGAATGGATTTCGTTTTTTCTTTCAACGTATTTCCGTCGATTACTCTTTTCCTCTCCATGAGCTTCCATTTCGTGAAGGAAATGTATCTTTCTTTGCTGTTCGCGATGCAATTTAATTCTTCGTGTGAGGTGCCGAGATTTTTCACGAACAGATGACTGTCGTAACCCGAGAGATTGTGAAACATCATCGGATAGAAAGCGGCGTCTCCATATTTTAAATTACACTTGCTGTGAGCCAGACCACGATACAGACCCGTGTAATGATCATGGTCTCTGACCTTCTTATATTCCTCCGAATTCTCGTCGAATGATTGTCTGCATATGTGACATTCGGTGGCTCTGTTATTTTCGTCCTGCTGCTCTCGCGTGATGATCATTTTCGCCGGAGTTTTGAATTTGTCGTATAACATTTGAATTTTCGATTCTAACTGTTCCATGAACCTTTGTGCCATGTCGTCGTCTTCGCGCTGTTTCGTGTAGGTGAAGGGACCCATGTCGTGTTGCGAGTCGAAAGCGCATTTCACGTAAATGCAATAGCCCGAATGTATGTGTTTTTGATATCTTTCGACGTAACTTTGAAGAGCGTTGGGTTGACAGGAACTCATTTTCGCGGTGAAACATTCGAAATCGGCGTACACGACGAATGGTACTTTTAACCTTCTATTGTGATTTTCAAACTTCACGATGGTGTTGGGTTTGGGCATTTCGACTGCGACACCTTGATTTTCGTTGCAATATTCCTGATGTTTTGCCAACGAATTTTCGCTGTGAAACGTGTTCATGCAGTTGCAACATAAAGATATCTTATGTCCATGTTTATTATTTTGTCTCGACAGTAATCGACTCGGATGTTTAACCCAACAATAATGATGATTGTCACCATTCGAAATTGATAATAAAATAATCGTCTTTTCTCTTCCGCGATACGAAGTCTGTCTGAGAGGATAGATCTTTTGATTTTCGTCGTCGTATCCCAGGACGTTCACCGCTACGGTGGGATTTTGAACCTCGAAACGTTCGATATGTTTTAACTCTGTTGGAAAAGTCACTCCGGTGCAATCGAGATTTTTAGAAGTTTCCTCGTAACGAGAAACTCTATCGGTGTGTATTTCGACAGGGTATAAAGCGGAGGTGACTGCCCATTTAAAACACTGATCATCTTTATTTCTCACGTTGACCACAGCGTGTTTCTTAGTCAAGAAATATGGTAATTCCAAGTAGGAAGATCCTTTCAACGGTTCGTTTTTAGTCATGTGAATTTCGAGTTTCAACATCTCACCGAACGTCCAATTACTACCTTCATTTTGATTATTCACGAGAGACGTCAACATCTTGTCTTTCATCTTTTCGAAAACGTCCGATAGATCTGAACCTCGAAATACGGGTTCGACGTTAGATCTGAAATATGCATTTTTCACGATGCTCTCGCCAGACTTCACGTTGATTTTATTCATTATGCAATGGAGTATCATCTTAATTTTTAATCCCAAGTTTGTGTATTCGCGAAACAAATCCAATACTTCTTTCTTCACCAGTTCCATGAACAATTTCGGATCGACTTTCTTCAACGAGGGAATCACGTCGAAAGTTTTAAAAATGCCTTTGATCGCACTCTCCCGTTCTATGGGTTTCGATTGGAATAGTTCCACAACGAGTCATGTTACATATTCTTCTCCTTTCTCTTCGTCGATTGCTCGTTGAATTTCGCTCGATATATCTCGTTTGTCTTGAATCTGAAGTGCATCACTCGTTTTCGTTTTAGTTTTTCTTTTCTTTTCTTTGGAAACTTGATGTTTTTCAACAGCTTTTCGTTTAGTCGTCTTCTTATTTTTCACAACCGGTGCATCTTTTGACGTCGTTGCTATCGACATTTCATTTGCCTTTCTAGCGTTTCGCAAATATTCTTGTATGACTTAAATTTTTTTGATTTAGTTCTATGCTTTCTGAAATCTGAAATTTGTAATAGATTACAAATATCGTTTAACTGAGGTATGGTTTTCTCATTTAAATTTACCATTGTTTTATCTGTTTGCTTCATTTGTAAGAATTTTTTTTTTTTTTGAATTTTGTATTAAATAATTTTGTTTAAAAAGTGTTGCTTTTTTACTCTTTATATATAATAGAAAAAAAAAAAAAAAGTTAAATTTTAAAATTCAATTTTTTTAATACAAAATTTCAAATAAACATTATTTGTAAGAATTCATAAAAAACCAAATAATCGATCATGACAACAACACCTAAAAGATGCGAATTGAAATTGAAACGAGACGAAAGGTATGAGAAATCCAGTTTTAATATCTATACATTACAACCACACAATCCCATCGAATTGAATGAGGTCGAGATGGTGGACTTAGAGCGCTACTACCACAAATATCGAATGTGTTTGAAAGTGGATGAAGCCGCGCTCAATTTGTTTTACGAGTACCAAAGCGAACTGTTGATTAATATCATCGTCGCCGAAGACAGAGAATTCGACAGGGGTGATTTATTGTTGTCCTATGGAGGTTACATATATCCAATAATCTCACCCAAACTCGTGAAGAAATCGGGTGGTGAGAGCGCATTCGCCTATGAAAAAAAACTCAAAAGAGTAAAGATGTACATTCACACCATTTTCGTATGTGGAAAAATGACGAATGTCAACTTGCTAATAACGGACTTGGAAATATAAACAATAGAGAGATTGAAATTAAAAAATTTAACTTTTTATATATATAAAGAGAAAAAAAACTTTTTCTAAAAAATTTTTTACATTAAAGAAAATTAAAAATTAAAAAAACAACTTTTTTATATATATATAAAGAGCAAAAAAAAAATAACAAACTTTTTTTAACAAATTATTATTTAAATACAAAATTTAAATATACATTATTTGCAAGAATTCGTAAAAACAAAAAAAAACAAATAATCGATCATGAAGACAACAACACCTAAAAGATGCAAATTGAAATTGAAACGAGTCAAAACGTACAAGAAATTTGGTCATAAAATCTATAGATTACAACGACACGATCCCATCGAATTGCACGATGTCGAGACAAAGGGCTTAGAGCACAAATACGAGAAATATAAGATGCCTCTGAAATTGAACGAAGCCGCGCTCGATTTGATTTACGAGTACCAAAGCGATCTGCAGAACATCGTCATCGCCGAAGGTAGAGAATTCGACAAGGACGATTTGTCGTTGCCCTATGGAAATTACATATTTCCAAACATCTCATTCGAACTCGTGAAGAAATTGGGTGGTGAGAGTGAGTTGACCGATGTAAAAAAACTCAAAAGAGTAAAGATAAACATTCAACACGTTTTCGAAAAAGGAGAAGACACGAGCGTCAACATGCTAATAACGGACTTGGAAATATAAACAATAGAGTGATTGATTTTTAGCGAAGAAAAAATGAAAAAAAAAAAAAAGTAATGAGATCATCTTTAGATCTCATTTACTTTTTTTTTTTTTTTTTTTGTTTTCCTTCTTCTTCAGTATCATCACGATATATTATAATAACGTTTCCTTTTCTCTCAAATTTCAGCGTCGATTCTTCTTCTTTTTCTTTTTTTCTTTTTCTTTGTGATGTGATACGTTCATGGTAACATTTTTGTTTATCCGAATCATAATTATGAACGAATGTTGTGCATCTCTTGATAACACTCGCTTCAGAAGGTAGTGGTGACCGTGGAAAGCATCGTCTCATTCCCAACCGTATATCCCGCACTTTATCTATCTCTTTCCGTCGATATCCATCATTAGCGTCTAACCATTTTTTTATTTCTTCGCTCTCTGGCTCGCGATGTTCGTCATTATCGTCAAATTCATCCAGGTGATAAATTTGTTTCTCCACCTTTTCACCCATTTTAAATATATTATTTTATACGAATTGTCACCGAGCAACAAACCCTTGCCGTATCGCTTGACGTTCCGTCCACTCCTCAGATAGAGACCGTTTCCTCTCAGAGAGTTGCCACCTCTAACGGGTTCTAGATACAATCCTTTACCGCCGTCGTCCATGTGGACGCGACACACGGCTCCTCCCTTCTTCAAAAACAGTCCGTCGCCACCCATTAATTTCTCAACTCCCGAACAAGCGAGTCCCATGAGAGCTCCCATGCCGAGAGTCTTTCCGAGAAAGGGTAGCACCTTTGCGGCGAAGGGTAATGCTTTTGCGGCGATTCCTGCCAATAGCGGTAGGAAACCGCCTTTCATTCTCAAATTGTATCTCAATTGTGCGGGACTCAATCTCACCGCCAACCCTCTTCCATCGCGAATCGCTTTCTCCATCCTTTTGATTTGATTTCTGGTCCAGGCGATCGAATCCTGTCCGCCTCTCGTCAGATCTTTGTGAGTGAATTTGAATCTCACCGCCTCGCCTCGAGTTGTTAACACTCTCTTAAGTTTCTTCCTCTGTCCTGCAGATATGTTCACATTTTTAACCACTTATTCTGTCATAATTCTGTTTTTTTTTTTTTTGAATATATTTACTTCAATTGTTTCTTGTTTAATAATTATATTAAAATAATTTTGTAAAAATTAATATTACCGTTTATTTTATTTTTTGTTATCTATATATATATATTTTTTTTTTTTTTTTGCTTTTATATTTCTCTTATGTGAAATCGTATCGTCACTCTCTCTCCGCGAAGATCTAACAGTTCACCATTTTGATCCGTCAACGTGGTTTTGAGACTATACAACGTGTCTAAAATCACTGGTAGATAAACTAAATTTCGAGGTCGCTCCACGATCTTATAACCCGGCGACACATTTGGAAAGAAGGAATAGATCGTCGGTTGAGCGCTACCATTCACGTAGCTTCCAGCAATCACGTCCACGTTCACCAGAATGCTATTGACAGCGAGAATGTCAACCGTATTTTCAGATGCCGCGTGGCCTCGATACATCTTTCGATCGAATCCCAACATCTTGCCTATAGAATCGTCCGTGTTGAAATCCACTTGAAAATTATCTTCCAAATCCAACATCGTCTGTAAGGTATTAGGATTGGGAGCGAGTCTGATCTTGTTGCTTCCCTTTCCATCCGTCTTCATTCGCGTCTGAATGTAATTGTTCAAATCGTCTATGTCGTAACTCCCTTTGGGAATTTGAATCTCCAACCAATCCGTTCCGTCGGAATACTTGAATGAGTTATTCTTTTCGGTGACGTTGGGAAAGGAATAATAAGTCTCCAGATTCACCAACGCCATCTCGTAACTTTTCTCTCTATTCAATTCGATGGAAGGTTCGAATTTCGTAGCGAATCGAGTCGAATCGCCACTCACCACGATTTGAATGGATTGTTTTGCAGCCGTATTCTCGGCTATCCGTTCTAACAATTCTCCATGTTCGAACATTATATTTTAATTTTATTTTTTTTTATTCAAAACTAATTATTTGAAGATTTATTATTTTTCTAATTTTTATTTTCACGCTCTATCTTATTATTATTACCATCGGGAACATAAAACTTGTCGAATCCGCACCGATATTTTCCGCGATTAAATTCCCTCGTCAAATCGATCACGACGAAATTGTAAAGTCCACCATCCCAAACCCTCTTGCAGAATCTCCTGAATTCGGCAGCGCTCATGTCGTTTGCGACGTGATCGCCGTAGATGTGATTGAGATTCTTGAGATCTTGGCGAAAGAGACATAGAAAATTAGCATTCTCCCTTATCGTCTGTCTGGGCAATCGAAAATAATTCTGCGACAGGTAGAAACAGTCCACGTTGCTGTGTCGACCCCTAACGTAATACGATTCGCATCGGTTCTGTCTCTCCAAAAGCAGATCGTCGAAAATCATGAGATTCTTATCTTCCGATTTCAGTTCTCTAGGATCTGGAATGTCGCTAGCATTCTCATAAAATCGACACTCGACGTTCGAAGATGCATTTCTCTTCATCAGCTCCGTCGCCGCGCCGTCCAAAATGGTCGAGAGTGGAGCTCCACACTTGTCGAATTCCTCCCTACTGTCAAAGATTCTGGCTATGACGTCCTTGGGCAATCTGCGATCCATGCACTCTCGAAGCAATCTGTATTCGGGTTGAAACAAGCTCTTGCCAAACATGAACATCTGTTGTAATCCAACCAGTCGGGTCGGGACAACAGATTCATCAACAGATTAGTCTTTCCACAATTCGATTTTCCCACTATCAAACCTCTTATGCTCTTGGGAAAGTACTCGTTATTCGACCTCTTGGTCGCGGCGTCGTTCCAAGACATATCTTTAATGTTCATCTTTTGTTTTATTTTATTTTTTTTTTGTCTGTTATTTTAGATTCTTTTCAAACACAAATTTTTTATGTTTTTCAAACTCTGTTTTTAATGTTATTATTATTATTATTTATTTATATCACACCGTCGCGAGTTCTCTTCAATCCGGATCCACTCGTCATTTTGGCTAAATCTTGTATGGGCACCACGCCATCCTTTAAATCTTTCCAATCTTTCAGCGTTCGCTCTAACGCAGCTCGCTTCGCCGGCGGACTGATCAACTTGCCAATCAACGCGTCGGCTGCCCTCTTGCCAGCCACAGAAGCTATCCTACCACTGACTTCGGAAGCAGCTTTCTTACCAGCATCCAAAGCCGTCTTCTTACTGACCTCAAACGCGGTCGATGCGAGTTTTCTACCCGCATTGCTCGTGAACGCTCGCATTATAGAATCGACGATGCCAGAACCGCCTTGAACGTAAGTCCTGATGTATCCCCTGTTCTTTATCACCAACATATTTTATTTTTATGATATATTTTGTGTTTTTTTCACTGGTAAATCGTTTTGTCGTTTTTAAATACTTTTATTATTCTAGTGTAAGAATTTACTGTTTTATTTTTGTTTGTTTGTTTGTTTGTTTGTTTCTCTCTCTCTACTTATTATTATATACACATCAATCCTTCAATTCGTTCATCAGCCTTTTATACTGGTTTTTATTCAAAACCTTCTGTCTCAACAATTCGTCAGATATGGCAACTATCTGATTATCTAATCCCGTGTTACCAGCCCGTCTGCTCCCCATCAACAAACTCAGTCTCTCACACAGAGCGTTGGAATCGCTCGGAAGAAAAGTGGTTTTCACCCCTTTGCCGGTCACCGATTCGAGGAACTTCTTGTTCATCTCCCATATGGGCTTCAATATTTTCGTCCACTTGTAACCTCTGTTGGCTTTGGGTCTCGTCTCTCTGGCATCGTTATTTCTCTTCATGGCGTGGGTCTGGACTAGAATGTCGCCGTAATTGTTGAAATCCTGTTCCGTGAAATCTCCGGGCTTATCGTAAAGGAGCAATCTCCGCAGACCATCGGTTACTTTATATTTATTCGAACCCACGATCAATTTGTCATCATCCATTTCCACCTCCGTATCACCTACAAAAGTTCTCCCCT
Source organism: Pictodentalium vernedei (assembly GCA_031216915.1). NCBI lineage: Eukaryota > Metazoa > Mollusca > Scaphopoda > Dentaliida > Dentaliidae > Pictodentalium > Pictodentalium vernedei. The sequence continues at coordinate 212,135,366 of CM062294.1, read as the reverse complement.
GTGAATCCTTATAAATTCCATACGACTGATCTCTCTTACCGCCATCATCATCGGACGATGCGACGCTACTAGTGGTGATAGTCGAAGCCGTATCATCAGACTCGCTCATATCTGTTTGAATTCCCGTGGGAACGTAATCCGGTGTAGATTGAACGGAATACCGATTTCCAAAACTAGGAGGCAACGAACCCATTCTCAAAGAACTATCCTTTATGGGTCTCAATTCTTCGACTATCTCCTTCCTGCTTCGCTCTTGACCCTCCGTCACGGGTTTAAATATTTTTGTGGCTTCGCGTCTGAGTTCCATCTCACCGACACGTCTGCTCCTATCAGCTGACTGAATCGCCTTCTTAGCACGTAAATACCTAGCTAAAATTCGATCTCGGCGTCTAGGATCCATCTGGAAAAACATCTTTCGTTTTAATTGTTTTTATTTATTTTTTTCAAAATTAAATGTTTAATTATATATTTTTTTATATTTTATGTTTTAAGTATTAAAATCTCTTTCCGTCTTAATATAATATCTGAAAAATATTCACATCTCAAACTCCCTGTGTTAATTGGAAGTTTAAAAAAATACGTTTAAACAGTACATGACAAACCGGTTTCTGATGTAACGCATTTTGACAGTAGTGTTTACATTTTGTCAAAAGATCTTCATTCATTCACACATCAATTCACCGAGTGTCGAATTAAGAGAGAATCCTTTTTGATGACTGTTAAAACAGTTTCAACACACAATGGAAAACTGATTTTAACAAATCTCTCTCCGATTGCTATCATGAATATATTAAAAATTTTACCACTCAAAACCTAATTGAGCGGAAAATGCGTTTTAAACATTTCGATAAGTGTTTTTTGACTTTTTTCAACGAACGCTTAACAGTCAATCTCAATCAAGGCAAAACACAAATTATCTATTACAGATCAACTCCCTTCGAAAAAAAAAAAAAAACCCAAACTCAGTTTTTATCCATCCCATCAACAGAAAACATCTGAATCTGAATAGAGTTACTGTGTAAACCGCGATGACGCGTATACAAACACAGGGGAGATGTGGTGTTTCACACATGCGCAGTGGTGGTGCCACAAATGCTATCAATAGTGGCTTGATTTTTGGCGTTCCATTCCACAATTGTACGTGGAAAAAACGAGTGTTTGAATTCCTCTGTGTTCGTTCTATAGACCGCCAATTTATTGTCATTTCTACTTCGTGTACGGGTCGTCCCCATTTGGATGTATTTTTCTTTGGGGATTGCATCGCACCCGGATATGATGTTATCGAGTGTCTGGATGCGTTTGTTTGCCCTTCGCTCCTGTAGAGATGGCCAATTCAAAATACGGAGCATTTTACTAACGCTGCTGTCTCTGCGATAGTCATTGCAAACAAAACGTGCCGCCCGTCGCTGTGTCATTTCAAGTTTGTCAATGTTCTTCATGGTATACGGATCCCAGACTGCGCAACCATATTCAAGTTTTGAACGAACCAGGGATTTGTAGGCCGTTTCCTTCAGTGCCTTTGGGGCGTATTTTAGGTTGCGTCTTATAAACCCAAGCGTGCTATTTGCCTTCGCATTAATCTTGTTTATGTGGATGTCCCATTTTAGGTTGTTTGCAAAGATCAGGCCGAGATATGAATTGTCACTGACTTCCTGGAGGATCTGTTCATTAATTTTGTAGAAGTAGGAAAGTGTTTTGCCTTTTCTTGATGACCGGATAACATCAATGTCTATAATACAGACTATATTCACAATCGACTCTTTTTGAACAAAAAAACCTCATTCACTCATTACGATAACGTGTGTTAGTTGTTTACTTCAGGAAGACGTGAATGGGTTTGCAAATTTCCAACACACAGACACTCTTCGTTCAGATCGAGTTTTATTACGAGAATCGAGCGATCCGATCGCTCGATCAGCTGAGTGTTTTTTTTTTAGAATTTCTCATAGTGGAGGAATTCTAAAAAAAAAACCAAAACTCAATTTTTATCCATCCCATCAACAGAAAACATCAATGTCTATAATACAGACTATATTCACAATCGACTTTTTTTTAACAAAAAAACCTCATTCACTCATTACGATAACGTGTGTTAGTTGTTTACTTCAGGACGACGTGACTGGGTTTGCAAATTTCCAACACACACCGACGACAACGACACTCTTCGTTCAGATCGAGTTTTATTACGAGAATCGAGCGATCCGATCGCTCGATCAGCTGAGTGGGTTTTTTTTTTGAGAATTTCTCATAGTGGAGGAATTCTCAAAAAAACCCAAAACTCAATTTTTATCCATCCCATCAACAGAAAACATCAATGTCTATAATACAGACTATATTCACAATCGGCTCTTTTTGAACAAAAAAACCTCACCACTGCCTCAAAACAATTGCCGATACTAAATCATCTGTACTAACGCAATTGCGGGTTCTGGACCGCTGGTCTAGAGTCTCCAAAACTGTTTTTTGATGATGACCCAGAATCTTTTGCTTTCGATCGCGTTCGCCGACGATGGATCGATGGGTCTGATCTGCGATGCGAACGTCGACGAAAAATTACGTACAAGATACAAGTGAAGATGTACAATTTCACCCTTTTTTTAAAAACGCGCGTTCACCACGAGTATTTGAACGTTAAAAGCGCGATCTAGGAGTCACAACTGTACATGGAGGGGATTCAAGACCATGTACAGTTTTTGTGAACAAGCGTGTGATTTAACACCGAATTCCACGTTGGTGAACGCATCGTGTGCGTATGTTTGTACACGTACATGTATAAGTGGTCGTAGTTCGGCAATTATTACCTACTCCGCGACAAATCAGCGCCCGGCCAAAGTGTTATTATTATTATCATGTTTTTAGTAACTGGACAGTGTGAGTCGTTACATAGATAATTTACTAATTCGTCAATATAAACTGGTGTTAATAGTGACAGATTCCAATTACTTGGAAAATTTCCATAATTAAGTATTTTATTGAAAAGCTTCACTGATGTCAATAACAATATCTCAATATCATGTTTTATAAACTCGTTTATGATGAGATTATTGCCTTCGGCTTTTTTGTTTTTTTAGTCTATGTATTTCTTTTCTGATTTCCACACAGGTGAAAGGTTTGTTCAAACATGACCTTTGTGTTTCTGAAGGCTCATTATTTAGTTCAGATTGAGTATTGAGAATACCCTTACTGTCATTTTTATCCGAACATAGTAGTTTCTTGCAATGTTCCACAATATTTTCGTCATCTAGTGGGGTGACAGGCATTGGTAGTTTTAGATATTTTCTTGAAAAGTTTCCAAAATTCTTTCCTATTCCTATTACCAATACTATTTACTTGATTTGTGACTGACTCGGAGAATTCTCGTTTCAATTTTTTTCTTCAGTTGATTATATCTTTTTCTTGTATCACCGAAAGCTCCCCCAATTTTAGAATTTGGGCAAATGAGTAATTTCTGGCTATTGATTTCAGCTTTCTCCTAAGGGACCAACAGTCATTGTTCATCCAACTATTTTTTTAATTTTCTCTCTTACTCACTGATTGTTTCCTGTCATTTTCTTTAGACTGTTGTTTTTTTTCTTGAATTTGATTGTTTTAAGAGCAGATCCGAAGTATATTTCATTTATTCTATCAACAAAACCATTAATATCATGATTGTCTGGGTCATCTAGGTTCATGTTAATTTCCTTTAAAGCTGTTAGAGTGTTGTAATTGGATAATTCATTCACAAAAGTTTGGGCATTTTCATCTTACAATGAAAATTTTCCAAGCGAGTCAAATGACTTCAAAGATCTCGCTGAAATGGATCATAACCTCGATAAATGAGTGACCAGCAAATTCATGTTGTGGCTGTACAATAAAATGCTCAACCTTGTCAGAAAGTGGAATAGAGGTTATATATAATCTACAAGTACTTTGATCATAACCCTTGGGATATACGACGTACTACCGACGGATCTAATTCAATTACTTGAATTAAATTCGATGATAATACGTCGTATATCCCAAATAAATCCGTCTAGACGCACTACCGACGCATAATCCGTGTTGGCAACACGGATCTAATTCATAATGCGTCTGAAATACGTGTTTGGGATAGACGACGTATCATAGACGACTCGAATTTATTTCGGAGATATGTAAATAAACTGTATAATGTATGCTAATAAGGGAATTCCGATTGAAACTGGAGAATCCAGAAAAACGTGACGTCTTTTTGTGGTCTTCCCCAAAAACAAACAGAAACGTTTTGCAATAAATTTCAACATCTTTTTCAATGAAAATGGAACTTTGGACAGTGGAACGGAAGATGATGTTGTCGGGTAAGTTTTTATAGACTTGTGTATTATTTACACGAACCTTCAACACTGTGAACGTTCGTTAAATGCGATTTTTTATAGTTTTATGGACAAATTTCACCTAATTTCGAGAACGAAATTTCATCTCAACGAAACGTCCCGGTCTTTGAAGTGCCACAATTAATGGTTTTGGTGACAGTGGTAGGCAAAAAGTCCAGTACAGTCTCTTATATATGCCAATATCACTACGAAGAGTATATTACGACCTATTTAATCAATAATTTTGTGTAGATCTTGAAGTATTCCGTACCTACGACCCCCCCCCCCCCCCCTACACAACATGTCATTTTTATGATGTTTGTATTGTGTAATGTGCCAAATACTAGAGGCCTTGTGCTTTGCTGTGTTGGTGAGTTAAATTAAGCCATTACACATGGGATATGTGTGAATTGCTTCATTTAAAGAGTGCCCAACTTTGTGTTTATTTCACATGAAACTTCAGTCTTCAGGCACATTGCAGTCTGTTTATTATGAATAATATTATTTGCCGTTTTGATATACCCGCCATTTTTTCCAACACGTGGTCATTCAGATAGAGTTATCTCGCATAATACGAATTTTTGAAGCCGATCGAGTTATCTCACGCGGTACGAAACTGCGGCAATTGAGTATTTCATAAGTTTTTTTTTTTTGTTTTTTAGGGTTTTTTTTTTTAGGTTGGTGGGGGGGGGGGGGGGGGGGGGGGTTATTGCCGACACAGCAGCGAGGCCACGTAGGGAAGTGTCGGTTTAGGCGTTTACGTTTACGCGTATATGAAAGACTTAAAATATAAAACCACATATGAAAAATAAATTCAACAGGATGGGGAAGGGGTGGAAATCACACCGCGATATGTTAAAATGGGTACGGGGCAAATCGCCGTTGAGAGCAACTCGGGCTTGTCACTCTATCGAATGGACCGGGGGAGGGGGTATAAGTAATAGTAGGCCAAATAACATTCAGCTGTTGACATCTCGCTAAAACATCGAGCTCTTTTATTAAAACATTTAGATTCGTGTTGAATTAAATGCGACGTTAAGCGCAACAGACGAATTACGAATTAAACTCGAGTCTTATTTGGAATTAAATTAGATGCGTCGGTAGTGCGTCGTATATCCTAAGGGTTAGTATTGCAAAATGTCATGTAACCCATAGAGTCCCCTAGAATCTTCCATTAAGAATTCTCATTTGCCTATCTCTATATAAGTTCGTGAGTCATTTATTTATTTATTTATTTATTTATTTATTTATTTATTTATTTATTTATTATGTTTAAGGTCACATATTTATGCACAATGGCTAATCATGGCCGTGACAGTTTTTCGGGTGGATGAAGCCGGAGTACCCGGAGAGAACCACCGAGCAACGACGAGCAGCTGCCAGCTCCCCAACATCGTAACTCCGCATTGCAGCATAGGCAGGGTTAGATTGGTTGAAGACATGCGTACCATCGACGTGCAGTACGCCTTAGTACACGGCGCCATCGTGCCCCCCAGACGTGAGTCACTCACCATGACAGTTTGATTATCAAGTTGTTCTCGGTGAAATTGAGTATGAACTAGGTAGTTATCTGGTATAAAGAAATTGAGTGTGAACTATGTTGTTATCTGGTATAAAGATATTGCCTGCCCTTTGAATCGTGTCTGTACCATCATTTTTCACAAAAATCATCTAATCCACCGGTTCTTGCATTAAAGTCACCACAAAATACAATTTGCCCTTCATTTTTAAAGTTCATTATATCTTTCTGTAAAACTGGAAAAATCATCTTCAGCATTTTCTTTATTTGCACACGGAGTTACAGAGTAAAATTCAGTTATCAGACAATTGGAAGTTGATTCTTGTAATTTGAACCACATGCCATTTTCACCTTGCTTTATTATATTGAAATACTTTCTGAGTTCAGGTTTACAAAAGACTGTCATTCTCCCCCCCTACCCCCCCCCCCCCCCCCCCCCCTCTGGATTTTCATATTTTTTTTTTGTTTTCATTTTGGCTTTCATAATGAACGGTGATGAAAAACCATCAATATTTGCTGGAGACTCATTGGTCATGGTCTCTGATAAACAAAACATATCAAGATGAGATATGTTTTCTAGAAAAGAATTATCACTCAATTGCCTAAACTCTAGATTCCAGCCCACTGTATAGGATAGCATCAGTAAATTCACCTTCTGGGGACCTCATTCTGCAAATGGCAGATTGCTTATTTCCACACTTGTTCGTAAGAGTTGTTTAGTTATTGAATAACTAATTCAAAAGAAGTTATAATTTTATTTTAGAAAATAGGCACTTAGGGCATGGGTTGGGGGCATCCGAGTCGGAGTTTTAAAGAATATTCCTCATATTACCTAAATATATACTCAAGAGGTTTGGTTAAAACAAATTTGAATCTGCATGCCCTTAGGATGCCGGATAACAGATATCAATAGACCTGGTGGTTCTGGAGATTTTTAAACAATATTCCTCCTTTGGCAATACGTTAAAATTCGGGCTCCAATATGGACTGCAAATAAGAACCCAGGGACATTATTTGAACAAATTAGAATCTGACCCACTTCTAAAAATGATTATGACCGGTGGTTCTGGAGAATAAGATTTTAAAGAATATTCCTCATATTATACTATGGTAAAATTCAGGTTCCATAGGAATCCAAAATAAGGGATGTTATTTTATTTTAACAAAGTTGAATCAAACTTAAATCAGAGCCCTGAAGATGTTGCGTACCAATCAAAATATTCTGACTGATGGTTCTGCAGAAGAAGATTTTTAAAGAATATTCCTCATATTGCACAACGTTAAAATTTTGGGCTCTCACAGTAAGTCCAAATAATTTGGGAAATTCACCCAAATAATATTCCTCATATTGCACTACGTTAAAACTTTGTGCTTTCATGGCAAGTCCAAAATAATTTGGGAAAATTCAACCAAATAATAATATTTCTCATATTGCACTACGTTAAAATTTGGAGCTCTCACGGTAAGACCAAATAAGGGGGGAGGGGGGCTTGATTTGCAACAAGTTAAAATTCGGGACCCCAAAGGGAGACCAAATTATAACATGGGGACTTGGTTTGAACAAACTTAAATCCGCCCCCCCCGCCTCCCCCCCCCCCCCCCCCACACACACACATACCAAATGATGGTGTATACCAGATATCAAAAGATTATGATTTGTGGGTCTCGAGAAGATTTTTAAGGAATATACCTCCCATAGGGATTCGAAATATGAACCTAGAGACGTGACTTGAACAAACTTGAATCTGTGCCCCCTCCCTACAAAGATGCTGTACACCAAATATCAAAAGATTCTGACTGGTGGTTCTGGAGATGAAGATTTTAAAATAATTCTCCTGATATTGCACTAGATTAATATTTGGGCTGCCATAGGGAGCTCAAATATGAACTCAGGGAATTGATTGGAACAAACTTGAATCTGACACAACAAATACCACAAGGTGCAAAGCCACCACCGGTATCCCCCACCAAGAAGTGGTTTATTAAAAGGGGGACAAAGTTGTTAGGGGTTATGGGTAAGTGGTCCATCAGCATACAAAAGATATATACACCGGTTCAAAGTTGTTACGGACGGACGGACGGACGAACGGACGGAAGGACGGAACGCATTTCTATATCCCCCGCAAACTTCGTTTTGGAGAGAGATAAAAAGATCTTGACTAGTGGTTCTGAAGAAGATTTTTAAAACCTTTTCTGAAATTCGGGCTCCTATATGGGGCCCAAAAATAAACCTGGGGTCCTGATTTGAACAAATTTGAATGTGATCTCCCTAAGGATGCTGTATACCAAATATTAAAATATACTGAGCTGTGGTTCTGAAGATTTTTTTTAATTTTCAAAAACATGCTGACTTGGCATTTTCCCATTACCAACTGGGTTAAAATGGGTGTCTCCTGTATGTATCCAAAATATGAATTTAGTTGTAAAATAGGACATAGAGTCTCGTTCGGATCATGACTATATCACGATCCGATTGAGACTTTATCTCCTCATTTCACTTTCAAATGTTGCTAATATGCTCCGATCACAGCCTCGCAGTACAAGTATTTGCCGGGCATGGCCGATTATGTTAATCTCATTCTAAACTCCATTACAAGTTTGCCCACGTTCCACACACTCCCACCAATATCCAGTGTCATAGTTGTAGAATCGGTCATGGGGTTTCGGTCGGATCCTGACCGCTCCGTGACCCGGTCTAAATCTCATCTCATCTCCTTGCGCTCCACACACTCCTTCCAATCTCTAGTGGTATGCTTGGTGAATCGGCCATGGGATTTCGATAGGATCGCGTCCGTGTCATGATACGAGCGAAATGTCATTTTTGAATATTTCATTTCTGATGTTATGGTGTTCTGGTCGAGGCATCGCTATACACCCATGTTGGTGCCGTACCAGCCTACTAAATATTACTTCATCTTATTGTTTCAAAATCATCAAGGCCATATTACGATTCATTCGTGAGAAATACCTCCTTTCCGATCACAAGTCTGTATTTGCCGTGTATGGCCAATTATGTTGATCTCATTCTAAACTCCATTACAAGTTTCACACACTTCCACCAATATCCAGTATCATAGTTGTAGAATCGGTCATGGGGTTTCGATTGGATCGCGACCGCGTCCCGACCCGGTCGAAATCTCATCTCCGTTTTTCTTTCATTCTATTTCTATTGTGCTTTGGTGATGTCGCCACATACTTATATTTGTATATCGTACTAGTTTACTAAGATAATCCCACCTTATACAGAGCATCTCACTAATATTGACCCCCACCACCCCATCCCGCCCCCTCATCCCATATGTTGTGTGCTTGCAAAATTCAGATAGCGAAAATGTTCACTCGTCTCACTGATTCGTTGGAAAATTATCTGGGTTCTGATTGAATCCTGAGCGACAGAAGTACCCACTTTCTTTCTTTCCCTATCTAACTGCTATCCAGTGCTTCAGTTGTAAAATAGGACAAGAGTCTCGTTCGGATCATGACTATATCATGATCCGATTGAGACTTTATCTCCTCATTTCACTTTCAAATGTTGCTAATATGCTCCGATCATAGCCTCGCATTACAAGTATTTGCCGGGCATGGCCGATTATGTTAATCTCATTCTAAACTCCATTACAAGTTTGCCCACGTTCCACACACTCCCACCAATATCCAGTGTCATAGTTGTAGAATCGGTCATGGGGTTTCGATCGGATCCTGACCGCGCCGTAACCCGGTCTAAATCTCATCTCCGTTTTTCTTCCATTCTATGGTAATCCCAATATATAGAGTAATTTTATTAATATTGACCCCCCCCCCCCCCACACCTACACATGATAGGGCACTACAACGAAGACTACCCCCCCCCCCCCCCAAATATGTTGTGCGCCTGCAAAATTCAGATAGCGAAGATGTAGACTCGACTCGCTGACCCGTTGGAAAGTTATCCGGGTCCTGATTGAATTCTGAGCGAGAGAAATACCCACTTTCTTTCTGTCCTTATCCAATCGATATCTAGTGCTACAGTTGTAAAAAAGGACATAAAGTCTCGATCGGATCGTGACTATATCGCGATCCGATTGAGACTTTATCTCATCATTTCACTTTCAAGTGTTGCTAATATGTTCTGATCACAGCCTCGCAATACTACCTTATATTTTCTCATGAAGATAGTTTCTCGAGTATTGTCAAATAAAGTGATCGTTTTTTGGCAAACTTATTGAACACCGTTAATGTCTGCTGAATCGCATTTGAGTGTTCCTGCACGTTTGCGTCAGATCCATCAACTACAGTTGGGACGCCCTTGATTCCTTCTTGCGAACGCTTATTTTCTCTGTTCCCATCCTTATCCATTTAGCACATCTGTTGCAAGATGGAACTTATTGTCAGGGGTGAGTCCCACTTCTCCGTACCATTAAATTACGAAATACAAAATGTAGCAGCACATCCTTCTTGCCAACTTTCGACCCTTTCGTGGGAAGAAGGATTTGGCTGTCGTCCTCTTATTGACACGGTTTTGAATTAATGGTACACATTCCTTGACGAATCTAGCGCAACGCAATCTTTCCGTACACATTCTACTTGTGTCTCATCAAATATCAGTGGTTCAAAGAAAAAATACGGGGTTTTGTGTACCCCCAAACATTGGCTTATCGAGTCCCCTTGAAGTAATATACTGTATATACACACTAGACACTACATGTAAACAGGTAATGTTTGACTTTGTTAAAAGCAGACCTTACACTCTACCTATATATAAAAAACATAATAGTTATTTTGTACATATTTAACTACCTTCATCTCATTTTAGTGTCTTATTTATCTTTTACTCTCTTGTCTATTTCAACACTCTTTTCTCTACACTGCGTCATTTCTTCTGAATCCAGCTTGAATACATTTTACTTCCGTAACTAAATTTAAACTCAAATGTGCTCTCTTGAATTATATCGTGCCCGGATAGGCAATTTTAACTTTATTGTTCATTCCAGCAGCTTAAACCTTTGCTTGCCAAACGATGGATTTACTTGTATTTTACTCTACTTGCTTTTGTGCCTCGGTGGTGTTGAGCTGCATACAAGTTTTACTTTTATGCTTTCTCTGTTCATTCGGTTTATCAGTCAATCCAGCGTCCCTTTTATCTCCCACCCAGTAAATTGTATTGAAGTAATTGTCCATCAGTGCAGATCTTTGCATGTCTTTCAGGGTGTATCAAAATTGATAGTATTAACTACATCCCTTCCATTAGCGCTATTCTCTTTTTTAGCTATAAGCCTATTGTTACTGTCAGGCGACATTGACACTAATCCTGGTTCAAATTCTCTAAATTCAGATCATAATCAGAACACTCTAAAAATTGTTCATCTGAACATTCAAAGCCTCAACCCCAAACTGGATATTGTACAATGTGAATTTGCATCATTTGATATCTTGGCTTTGAGTGAGACATGGCTACATAGTAATGATCCGACATCCGATGTCTACATCCATGGGTTCCATGAACCATTGAGATTAGATCGCCCGTCAAGGGGAGGCGGGGTTGCCGTTTACATTGAAGACGGTATCTCGTTTCGTCACAGGCCGGATCTTGATACACCAAATACTGAGTGCATATGGGCTGAAATATTTACCAAACGAAGCCGATCGTTATGATTAGGAGTATTCAACCGCCCACCCTATAGTCCCACAGGTACATGGGATGCCATATCAGCATCCATCGAAAAAGCCAGAGATACGTCAATTGGGGACCTAATTGTCACAGGTGATTTTAACGATAATCAACTGGTTTCTTCAAGAAATAGCTTTTCTGAAATAGTCAACTACTTTAACCTTCGACAGCTTGTCAGGGAACCAACCTGTTTTACTGAGACATCCACTTCACTGTTAGATCTCTTTGCTGTTAGTGATACAATCAACGTGAAAGCATGTGAAGTCCTTGAACCAATTATCCCAGACATGATCCGCTACCACTACCCAATTTCAATCCAAGTCGAATTTTTAAAACCAAACCCCCCATTCCTTCAAGAGGAGGATTTGGCTTTATTCTCAGGGCAACTATGACGTATTAAACGAGGCCTTTTCTAACACCGACTGAACTCTGTTTTTGATTCCCCATGTCTCGATACTATAGTTTCCAATTTCTCCGACAAAATACTCGAAATTGCATCCAGACATATCTCTAATAAAACTATTACTTCGAGAGTGGACCAACCTAAGTGGATGCATAACGAGATACGATTACTAATTAGACAGAGAAAACGTTTGTATCGAATTGCTAAGCGCACTAATTTCCCGCACGCCTGGGCTAAATATAAACTTAAACGGAATGAGGTTGTATCAGTTATTAGGAAGGCCAAAGCCCTTTATCTTTCTAAAGTCCAGGACACATTGAGAAGTAACGTAACCCCTGCATCACTGTGGTGGAAGGCACTAAAAACACTAATCGGTAGCGGTAATGTCACAGGAATTCCTGCCCTGATTCACTTAAACAAAATATATTCTTCAAGTGTCGAGAAAGCTGAAGTCTTCAATGAATACTTTTGTTCTATCTCAACAGTTGACGATTCGAATACGTCTCTACCAGATCCACCACTCCGTGTTTCGCAATGCATTGATAGTATCACTGTACACTGTGGCGAAGTATACGCAGCTATGAAGTCGATAAAGGTGTCCAAGGCGAGCGGTCCAGATGAGATAAGTCCGCGCCTCCTAAAAGAATGTGAATCATCTCTCTGGGAACCACTCTCAATCTTATTCAATATACTATTGAATAATTCGTATTTTCCTTTATTATGGAAAAAAGCAAATGTCTCCCCAGTCCTAAAAAAACAACCTTCAAACGTAGTCACTAACTATCGCCCGATATCGCTGATCAGCTGTGTTGGTAAAATACTCAAAAAATGTGTTTTCAAACGCTTGTGGCAATTTTTGAGTGAAAACAATGTTCTTAGTCAATTTCAGTCAGGCTTTACACCCAGAGATTCAACTGTTCTCCAACTGACTGACATATATGATGAACTTTGTCGCGCACTTGACGACGGCAAAGAAGTTAGAGTAGTCTTCTGCGACGTCAGTAAGGCTTTTGATAAAGTATGGCATGCTGGTCTTATCCTTAAGTTGGAGAGTATTGGCGTTTCAGAGGAACTACTTATGTTTTTAAAATCGTATCTTACGGATAGGTCACAGCGAGTCGTGATAGCCTCTGAGTCATCTCCATGGAGGCCCATCAATGCCGGTGTGCCTCAGGGATCTATACTCGGGCCGCTCCTGTTTCTGATATACATAAACGATATAACCAGCGACTTAGTGAGTAGTATACGCCTCTTTGCAGATGACACTTCCTTATATTTATTTATTGAAAACCCCGAGCAAACCTCGACCATAATCAACCACGATCTGGCAACCATTGAGCACTGGGCCAAAACATGGTTGGTCGAGTTCAATCCCAACAAAACAGAAAGTATGTGTATATCACGTAAAAACAATTCCAACCCCCATCCACCCTTATATTTAGGTGGCTCACAGATATCGGAAGTTTCTAACCATAAACACTTAGGAGTCATACTAAATAGCACATGTACATGGAATGACCACATTGACCATATCTGCTCCAAAGCCTGGTCTCGTTTAGACTTGTTGAGGAGGAAAAAATTTAATCTCGATCGCAGTGTCCTAGAAAAAATATATTTTGCTTTTATTAGGCCTCTTCTTGAATATGCGGATACTGTCTGGGATAATTGTTCCATGACCAATATTGCGGAACTTGAAAAAATACAAATTGCAGCAGCAAGAATTATTACTGGAGCAACAGTGAGGGCCAGTAAGTCCTTACTATATTCAGAGACACGATGGGACTCCCTGCAAGATAGACGCCGTAAACATAAACTAATTCAATTTTTCAAAATGTATCATCAAATATCACCTCCATACATCTCAAACAAAGTCCCACCAATCATCTCTTTGTCGAATTCATCACTTAGTCTCCGATCTGGTCAAAACCACCGAGTTCCCTTTTGCCGAACGCAATTGTATCAGTCTTCCTTTATCCCCAGCGTTACTGACCAGTGGAATAAGTTGCCCTTGTCTGTCCGTGATAACCTGTCACTGTTAAATTTGAAAACATTTCTGAACGATGGTAACCAACACCCCCCCCCCCCCCCCCCCCCCAAGTTCTATAATAACGCGAAATCTCGCAGAGCTCAAATATACCATTGTAGGCTGCGGTTGCATTGTAGTAGCCTTAATTCTCACCTATACGACAATCACCTGTCACCCAGTGCGACATGTCAGTGTGGTGAGTGCGAAACTACTGATCACTATTTCTTTCGTTGTCCATTGTTCTCCGATGCTCGTAATTATACGATTAACTTACTCCCATTTGTAGTTGACACATCCACACTTCTCTTTGGCACAGAAGTTTTGAACAACGAGGACAACCGCCTTATTTTCGAAGTGGTGCATGACTTCATTCTATCAAGTAACCGATTCTAATGAGCCGAAACTCAATACTATGCCCTCGCCCCAACTCTTCGTGGAGGACGCGATACTGAATTAGTGATGGTTCGCGGAGGTGCTTAGCTGATATAACTGGACTCTGTGACCAATGCCTTAAGTGGAATACCCCTTCACGCCTACCAACCCTCAACACCACTGAAACTTCCGATTGTTTCAATTTTTTCGATATTTCAATTTTAATTTGTTTGTGCCTAACCTCTTTTAAAAAAATACAGAAAATAAAATTATTCTGGGTGCTAAGTCAATGTACGATGTACTCAAGCAAATCATATTAGTTTCTTTAATTTTTCAACTTATCCGTGCTGCAGTTCTTCCTTCTTTTTCCTTTCTCTTCTAATTCATCTTGAAGTTTAAACAATCTCGCATATCGTTGCTTGGCGGTCGAAGCTGTTTTCCTGCACTCCGTATTCGAACTCTTCTAGGTATAAAGCCAGACTATTCTCTGAGGGGGTGGAGGGGGGGGGGGGGGCGAAGTTTGAGGTTTTGATATCCTTTACCCAACGCAGCGATCGTATGTTTTTATATGTTTGTCTAAAGGACATAGCTTTTGACCCTACACTGGAATGAGCTGGTTGAGCTTGTTCCAATGAGGGGTCGAGGGCTGTGTTTTTGAGGCATAAAATGAAAAATTTTGTTTGGAGGTGACACCTGTTATGTCCGTTGGTAACACAGTTCAAATACTGCGAAAATGACCAAAGGTCTTCCACTTTGCACACAAACCCTAGCAAAAAGGAACCAAAATTGGTAGTACCCCCCCCCCCCCCACCACCGCCCCCCCCCCCCCCCCCCTCCTAACCGACATCCCGGCTGGCGTCGGGCCCGAATGAAATTGACATCTCCCGCTTCTTTGTGCTTTTCTAGGTCTGGGGGCTGCGTCCTTGCGATTGAGTCTGATTGTGTCAGGAAAAGTGTGTAGTACATGGTGAGAGGAGGTCTGTGAGAGAGAGAGTTGTGCGTGTATGACAGACGATATTTTGTGTGGTGGGTCGTGCGTGTGTTGTTGTTGTCAACTTTTCTGATGTGTCGCTTAACTTAACGGCCACTTGATCTATGATCGCAGCAGCTAAGTTCAACAATATAAAATGCGAAGGGTCTCGGCCTCCAAGCGACGACATGCGAGCCTCTATTGTACCACCTAAAGAGTAATCTTATAAACTGCTCGGGAGACGACTTACATATAAGCTTAAAGCTTTCTGTCGAATACCTCCTTTAAACAGTAACATATTTCCCTATCTTTAGTTGTTTCATTATAATACTGTATCTATGTTGTTCATACTTTTTTTGTTACTCAATAATTGTTGTATGCATTTATCAATTATTGAATAAATATTGTTTAAACTAAAATATGAACCCAGTGACTTCTTTTGAACAAATTTGAATATTACCCCAATAAAGATGGTTAACTTTTAACCCACTGAGTATTTCCAAAATATTTCTCATCAAATCTAGTCATGGCTGCTGTGTAACAGGCATGACTAAATTTGAAGAAAAATTCAACTGAATTTAACTCAAGAAATCATTGGTAAAAAAATCCAGGTCATTTACGGAGGGAAAAAAATTTGATTAAATGCGCCAAAATTATACTTATATCAGTGGCAAGAGAAATCATGTCTTGGGAAGGAATATCTGAGTTAATGTTAAATATAGAAAGGTTCTGACCAGTGGTTCTTGAGAATATGATTTTTTTAATGTTTGAAAGTGTTTTAAAATGGGCGTCTTCTGCCTAAATTGAGCCCAGGGGCTTCATTTCAACAAACTTCAACCCGGCATCCCAGAGAATATTGGATACCAAATACTGAAAGACTCTGATGGGTTGTTTTGGAGAAGATTTTTACGTTTTTTGAAAAATGATGACTCAACACTTTTTCAATTCCCCATGCCCCTTAACATATTCAACCGCAATTATTATTGCCCATTCAAATCTACTGGTCATAAGGATGAATTTCACCCCACATACCAAACAACAATTCTCTGTTCCATCCCGTTAGGGAAATAGGGGCGTTTGACATTTTTTCTACTTTAAGCTCTTGGGATTCCAACTGGGATACAGGAAAAGGTATTTGGCTTGAATCAAATACTTATTACCCAATAGTATCCCATACCAAATTTGGTTCAAATCAGTCCAGGAGTGCTGAAAATAGAAATTTGGGGTAGGACCAAAAGTATTGCCCCTCCCAGAACTGTACAAATTGCCCCTCAAACTTCCATTGAACACACTTGAGGGTATACCTCAAAATGACATTAGATCATATGAATAAAGTTTTTTTTAAATCGGACCAATTAGCCCAACCCCTCCCCGTAGGGCATGTTGACTTGATTCGATGAAAATCAGAATGCAACCCCCATGACCAACAACTCCCGAAATTGGTTCAATGGATTTTGAATACAAGAGGTCCCAAGAGGGGTTAATCGCTCACCAGATGAAACTGTTTAAAAGAAGGATTTCAGGTCACATTTAACATCTACATGTTACACAAGTTAAAATAATTTAGCTAGAGGAGTGTGGAGTTGGCGGGGCTGTTGGAATTGTCTTTTTCTTGTGCGTAAAATCACTCCCTTTCAAATCTCCCCACTCTCCCCCACTGGATCGACTGGATGAACATTTATTTTTTTGCTGTGCATAAAAATAAAATCACTCAAATTCCTGCTTTTCAAGGATAAAAAATGTTCAATGGATCTCCCCACTGCCCCACGCCCAAGGCCTTAGGTGGCCTGGTGGGTCCCATTTGAACAAATGTTAATTTTATATCAGCCAACATTTACATCTAACTGAAGAGGATCATAGTCGGCTCTATCATGCATGGACACAATTCATTTAAACAAATAGCAAATTTTCATTTGGGTTCTGTGTTAAATTCCACACCCATATGATGCCCACCAAACTCAGCCAAGCATAACACTTTGAACAAACATTAATCTAGGAGTCATAGAAATGTTATATCCCAAATATCAAAAGATTCTGCCTGGGGGATCTGAAGAAGAAAATCTTTGAAGAAATACTCCTCATACTGCAATAACTTAAAATTCGACCTCTCGTCGGGAGTCCAAATATGAGTCCAGGTATTTGATTTCGGCGAATTTGAATTTCACCCCACAGGTCAAAAGATTTCAATTGGTGGTTCTGGTCGTCTGGAAAATATTTTTTTTTTAAAGTTTTGTGGGTGCCTACAGAGTTAGGCCCATTGTGATGCTTTATTTGAATAAACCTGAATGACTTATAAGGAACATGTGTATCAAATTCAGTTCAATTCGGACCAGTAGTTTACGAGAATGAGTAAGTAAAGTAAAGTTCACGCTAGACGACGGATAGGTGATGGACAGACAATGGACACAAAGTGATCACTAAAGCTCCCCTTGAGCTTCAGTTGGGTAAGCTAAAAAGCAACAAACACACCTTCATGCAGGAAACGGGTGGGTAGCGATCCCTATAGCTCACCCTGACTGACGTCAAGCGAGCTAAAACAATTCATTGGCAAGATGGCTATTCAGTAAAGAGGGTTTCACTGTTTCCAAGTTCTTCTAATGTTATTTTTCTACATTCGACTTCACAATGTAGTGTAAATATATACTTGTACATTTCCTGAATCAAATGTAATATACTACTCAAATCATATATTTATTGGTGTTTAAGGTCACTTTCAGCTACTATGGCTATATCACGACCAAACATAGGTATGAAGTCTAGTATAGCCAATTGAGCATACCTGTGATGTCCACTTGAGAAAGTTTCAATCTCAGGCATTGATTGCCGGGTCCAGTTTTACCAGTAAAACTAAACTTGTTTACAAGCACTGTTCAACTTTCCAGGGTCCCCACAGAGAAAACTACTCAAGTAATTGAGGCTAAATAGCATTCCTTCCAATGATTAGGCTTCAAGTGTTTAATAATGATGTGGTTTGGCATAAGTTTGTGCTTAGAAAAAGTAATAAATGAAAAGGTGTTTCTTGGTGTTTGAAGTAACACACATTAACGCAAATTAGATCACAACAACCTGAAAAATAGTCATAAAAGACTTTATAGAAAAAACTGCAGAAAGATAGAAATCGTATCCCCCGCTGTGAAGAAAAAGAAATTTTCACTTTCACGGTATCAATCAAAATGGCGGCTTTCAAAACATCACTTCAAGGTTAATACGAATCAAATTATCACTGGAAATGATCAATTTGTTCTAAAACCGTATAATGAAAAGAAAAACTAGTGTTTTTGAGCGGTCACCGATCATTTCCAGCAATAATTCAACACGTATTCACCTTGAATTGATGCATGAAACCCGCCAGCTGAATCAGAACGCAAGACGTTACCTGTTCCGAGTATCGATCAAATCACTTCCGCGTGTAAACGCGCATCAGCTGTTTACTTTCATGCATCAATTCAAGGTTGAAACAAGTGGAATTATCGATAGGAATGATCAGATTCTTATAAAAAGCGTATAATAAAAAGAAAATCTAGTGTTTTTGAGTGGATACCGAAAATTATCTCATGAGTGACCGAGATAAATGTTTATCCACTCAAAAACACAAGATATCCTCTATTTATTTAATTTACACAATCTGGTTACCCTATTATTTAATTCATAAAATAAAGCAGTTTTGTTGTTTTTTGGAGAAGAATTGATTTACTTTTTTGAACTTTCAAAGTTTAGAATTTTGGGGTCAATTTTTTATGTTAATGTACTTAACATGCTGTAATTTACAAACGCCTTCGTTGCCAAGTGGCAGAAACTTTAAAAATGCTCTACAAACATTGGGCTTCAGAAAAATTGGGTGTAGAAACAAACACCCTAGTGGCACATGGACTATTTCGAACTCAATCAAGATATTGTTGTGAAAGATTCATACAGCAAATATCAATTAAATCAGCTGACATTAAGGAATTCAAAATTCGTGAAAATTAACTAATTAAGGACAATAACTCTGCTAACAAAAGTTTGAGCATATTGGTTTTCAAACACAATCCAGATATTTTGGGTGGAAGACTCACATACCAAATACAAACCTGGAAATAAGCAATCTGTTATTTGCAGAACGACAGTCTGGTTATTTCCAGGCTTGACTAAATGTAAATAAAATTGGTTGACATCTGTTAAGTTATAGTACAAACAAGCTAAAAAATCATAAAAATCAATCAGGGCCATAACTCCACTAACGAAAGTCCAACCACACAGGTTTTGTAGTAAAAAGATGGGAAACTACTCAGTCCCTTAAGGGTTAAAATAAACCTATGTTTCAATTAGAATTATTGTGCAAACCTGGATCCCCACCCCAGCGCCCCGTCCCTCCTTGCTTATTACAATTTTACAGTTCGGTATTAGCCGTTTGGGGGCGCGGTGGCTCAGTAGGTAAGAGGTGCAGGCTGCAAGCCGAGAGGTCCCCGGTTCGAATCCAACCTCGGTTCAAATCCTCGCATCAGCTTGAAGTGGTTAGTGTTTAACAACTTCAGGCTGATGACAAAGCTTCTTATGCAATGTGCATAGAGCAAACTTATTGCAATTTTATCCAGTGGGTGAAAGGTGATAAATGCTTGTGATCACACTTCAACTAATTCTTTTTGACAGGGTTACTGTCCTTGAATGAGTTGTCAATTTAGGATCCATCAAGACCTTTAAGTTATAATTTCAAGGATTTTCTAGGAGTTATATTACAAAGTTCCTACAGGCAAGAACTGATATTTATTTATTTATTTATTGGTGTTTAAGGTCACATTCTTATGCACAAGGGCTAATCGTGACCGTGACAGTTTTATGGGTGGAGGAAGCCGGAGTACCCGGAGAGAACAACCGGGCATCGATGAGCACCTGTCAGCTCCTCAATATTCTTACCCTGTTCAAGCTCCGTTCAAGCAGAGTTACAGCGGTTGATGACATGTGCACCATCGACGTGCAGTACGCCTTAATACACGGCGTCTTCTTCAACCGGGATAAAGTGCCTTGCCCAAGGACACAACGGGTCGTCAAGGATGGGGATCGAACTCGGGACCTCTAGCATAGAAGTCCAGCGGTCTACCACCGAGCCACCGCGCTCCCTGAGGACTGATAAAGTTCAAGGCGATTCAAGGCCGTTTCTCAACATTTTTCAAGGCCCTACAATAGCTAATTTCAAGAATTTTCAAGGCTCCGCTTTCACTAGTCTTAACTAGGACCCTCTGATTATTACACCTCCTCCATCTGAGGAGAATGGGAGGAGACGAAATGACCTGAGAGTGCTAGTTAAGGGAAGTGAGAGCAGGGCTAATGGCCAGAGGGTCCTAGTTAGGACTACACTTTTACAAACTATATCACATAAAACTATATACATTTATATATGATTAAAAGCCTTGACAGCATTTTCCTTTCATGAATATCCAAGACTTTTGAAAGCCTCATGGCCAGTTTCCCAGTATTTCAAGGCCTTTGACTGGTTGAGGGCTAGATTATTTTTGGTGGTCTAAATTTGTTATTCAAAATTTGTTTTATTACAAAATATTGGAGAGTGCCCACAGGCACCCTCCAATAATTTGTAATAGAACAAACTTATATAAACAAAATATGAATTTCATTTGAGTCAATAGGAAACATGAGAAAGTTAAATTGTGGCTTTTGCTCTGGTACCCTCATTTTTTGAATGCCCTGATAGTGGCTTCTAGCACTCAACCATGTAATATTTATTATTTATTTATTTATTGGTGTTTAAGGTCACATATTTTTGCACAATGGCTAATCATGACCACAACATGAGTATCAACTCAAGACCAGGGGTGAGCGTGAATAAGCCACGTTGCCCATTTTAGAGAGGGTTTGCACCTCCAAAGCATTGGTGACTGGGTCCTATTTTACCAGTAAAACAGAGCTTGTTTACCACAGATAACAGGCACTGCTTCACTTCCCAGGGTTCCCGCGGGGACAACCAGTTAATGGCCCTTAGTCAAATTCAAGGCTGTTTTTTTTTAATCCAAGGCCCAGCAGGAACACTGTATATGTTATATGAGAAATTCGAGGATCTTCAAGCATTTAAAACATGGGTAAAAACATGGGCATTCTTTCGAGGAGCTACACATGGTTACAAGTACATGTTAGCCGTGGGAGTTTGTACTCAATATTGCCACTTTTAAATTCATATATCACAATCATATCCATAATTTAGTTCTCTTTGTATGAGGCAGACATTCTATTGGGCAGAGAACATCCATTCCAGAAATACTTGGCTTTCTTTGAAGTGAGGTGAATATTTCCGAAAATTTAAATATTATAATAAAATTTCCTTTCTTATTATACCTACCGCGATTGTTTACAACAGGCTTGCACTACAGTGGAAGTCCCCAACTCTGAAAAAATACTCTCTATTTTCTTCTTTCACAAGAGATTTGGGAAAGAAAAGTGGTGTAAAAGCACAAAAAATAAGCCAAAACTGGGTCGAGCTCGACCGGCGCACACCCATTTGGGCACACGCTTCTCCTTGTACTAATCCACGGCTTCCGGAACCAGTGCGCAGACGTATAACCAAAGTGTCATTCTATTGAATTCGCCAACATTTGCGTTATGTGATTAGCGGGGAGGAAGGATTCTTACCCGAAAAGGAAGACGGGAGGGCCTCCAAGTAAACAATTTCGGTAGATTAAATAAGAAAGGAAATTTACTATAAAATTTAAATTTCTTATTAACCTACCTTACAATTGTTTACAACAGGCAGAATAGACAACAAGGGGAGGGAGTCACATAACCAACCCCTGCGTAACCCGACTGCGCTAGAAGCGTGGACAGAAGAAGAGTTCCCTAGGCCTATAAAACCATAGCATGACAACCATCAGTAAATGACAATGGGAGATGAGGCGTATGGCCCTGTGTGAAACACAGACAGAAAGGACAGTACGAAGAACAGGGCTGGAACTGACCTTGCAAGAACCCTAATGGCTAGGGTTGATGACAGCCAGAGCAGAAGAAAAGAGGGCCTAAAGAAAAAAGGTCATCAGACTGCTGCTGCATCTGACGCAGATAGGTGGAAAAAGTAGAGGCATTTCTCCAGTAGTCTGCCTGCTTAACATCCGACAACTGAGGTAGACAGTGCATGCACCTCGTGGGCAGAAAAAAAACGATTGGCAATACAATCGCCCATCGCTAGATGAGCGTATGACGCGCTAATAGCAAGACAAATCCATCTAGAAATGGATTGAGGAGAGATCTTCTGTCGACCAGGGATAAGAGAAATATATCTGTTCCTGTCTTTCCTGATGAACTGCGTCCGGTTGAGGTACGAACCGAGCAGAGCAAAGGGCGATTACCCGCAGCAGAGGGAAGAGCCCTGATACAGATTGGAGGTTGAGTAGTTTCTGGCATCTGATTCTTAGCCAGAAAGGAGCAATCAGTGGTAAAGTAATACTGTTGGCGGAGCTCCTGAAAAAGGCCGGATCAACAGAGAAGCTCACCAGCCCTTCAGGCTGAGGCAAAAGCCATCAGAAAAAGCCGTCTTGTATGTGAAAAAAGCATATCCACCTGGGATAAAGGTTCGAATCACAACTCTCGTCCAGGAAATCGCCATCGCATTCAGATGAGTACGGAAGTGCATCCCCAGATGTCAAAACGACCGAGAAGGGACCAGGCCGACTCCTCTTCGTTGATTTTGAACCCTAGCGAAATGAGCAGGCTCAACAGTATATCGACATCTGACTCCAGAAGAGCAGCATTGGAGTGCCTTTGGAGGATATCGTCCAGATACGCCGAAGTAATCACCCTGGACTTGAGTGCGATGGAAGGCTATCACATGCGACATCAGTCGGATGAAGGCCCAAGAAGCCAGTTTGAGACCGAAGGGCATGGCCTTGAACTGGTAAATTCGCCCCAGAAAAGCGAACCGAGATACTTTCGCTATGTCCGATGAAACGGAACGTGAAAGAAAGCATCTCGCAGCTCGATGCTGGAAGCGAAATCTTCCCGATGAACGGAGCGGCGAACCCGACCTGAAAATCTCCATGCTGAACTTGGGAGCAATGACAGACTGGTTCAGGATACTCAGATCGATAACCGGTCAGAGTCGGCTGTCCTTCTTCGGCACCAAGAACAGGAGGGAATAAAATCCCACTGAATCCATGTTCTTGACAACCTCGATCGTCCCTTTTGACAGGAGATTGTCTATATCCGTGATCAAAAGTTCCCGACGTTAAACGTCTAAAGGAACTTGGGTTGGAAGAGGCACTCTCGACAGAGTGGAGTGCCTCCGAAAGGATATCCGCAGACTGGACCGAACATCTAACACCTAGGGACCGGATGTGATCGTGGCCTAACGGTCTGCAAACTCGGATATCCCTCCTCCAACCTGGGACGAATCGAGGTGAGGACCTTCATTTCGAGCCCCGGCGAGGCCCGCGAGAGAAGCCACCTCCTCTGCTAGATGAAGGATCCTGAGACCTCCCTCTGGACTGCCGACGCTTACCCTTACCAAGTAAGAGGAAGGAGCGTTAGCAGGAGGATCAGCCCATGGCTTCACCGAGGAAGCAGAAGGGCATTTGTTAGGCATGAAACGGCCCCGACCTCCAACAGAAGGCGGCTCAAGCTGGCGAAGCAGCAGCTGATCTTTGGAATGATGCAGGACGTCATCCCGGACCGTCGCCACGGAATCACGGAATAGTCGCGGACCCACCAAAGAAGCAAATCGAAGAGCAGCGCCTTGTCCTTCAGGAAGGGAACGGTTTGTGACCAACACATCGTCCCGGCGAACTAATTCCAAAATAGCCGTGTTACAGGCATGCGTGTGAGTAAGATGCATGAGCGTCTTAGAGATCACACGCAAAGGAGCCTGCATGTCGTCAAACTAATCTGGGGGCAGATAAGCAGCCAAGGCAGAGACGACGTGATCCGAGAGAGAACACATTCCTAGCATCTCTCTGGATAAGCTCAACATGGACTCCAAAGTCGCCATAGGAATAACGGCCGACTTGGGCTTGGAGTCCTGATCCAAGACCGTCAAAGTCTTGCAGATCGACGTATTGGCGGAATAGTGGGAACGATAACGCACAGGGTGCAAAAAGGTATCAGTCTAGTGAAGAACGAAGTCTTCATAGCCTTGGAACTCAGCTTTGAGTCCAATGCTGCAAAAGCCTCGACCACTTGTACCGACTGGTTCGGTCGAAGGCGCCCAGATGCAGGGCGCTCCACATGCTGTAGGCGCGCGACCGATGATCGCGGCCTGGCTGAAACCTCCCGCTGGTCTGATGGTTTGAAGGAACTCAAACACAGAGTCAAGTGCCGTCCCCAAGTCAGAAGACTCATGAATATCAACGTCAGTTGTGTCTGACCCATCGCCTGAGACGGAAGACACATAGCCCATGTTGGGCATATCAGCCGATGCCTCCCATCGTGTAGGAACACCAGGGGGATCAGAAAACAGCGGCCTGCTTCCAATTCCGGGAGGCGGCGCCGCGGAGAGCGCATGGAAGCCACTAGAAGCCTCGCTGGAGGCAACGGGAAGGCTACTGAAAGAACCTGCGTGAGCAAGGAGGGGCCACCCTAAGCTCACAACCCGTATCCGCCGGTACGACTGGGAACGGTCCGGCAAAGTGGCTTCGCATCTGACCCTCTAAACCAGCGAAGGGTCAAGATCCTCTAGAACACCCGACGCGGGGCGACGGATGGCAGCCGAAACATCTGAATACAGATGCTTATAGGGGTATGAAATACCGCGTGGATCTGAAATGCGGGAACTCAGGAGAGTCACCGCGGACCTCTGCGGGACAGAAGGTCCAGGCTGCACAAAAATGCGCCGGTCCCGCCAAACTGGCCGAAGAACCAGAGTGCGTGGTCGGAAGCGCAACAGAGTCCACGGTGACCCCACCATGGACATCTGAATCCAAATCACAACCTGCTGTGCTCGGCGGCTGAGAGACCACAGCAGAGGGATCGGCCGGCAACCACTTCCTATTTCGCCGAGTTGAAGCCAGGGAAGGTTGAGGCCGATATCCCACGTCTAAGCAGATATCCCTGCAGACCGACGGAGTAGCAGCAGGAGCGGATACATCAGTAGCTGTTGACAATGGCGGAAAAGCGAGGAGAGCAACCGAGCTCAACTCCAAAATCGGAGTCACAACCACAGTGACAGCCTCAGATGGCGACTGGAGGGGGACAGAAGTCTCGAAACCAGGCATCTCTTCGCCAGAAAGTCAGCAGCTACCGCGGTATCCACGCAATACAATGACTGCAAAACCCCCAGGAAGGCGTATAACTCTCTCCAGACAGCGTCGAATCGGGTGGCTTCGAACGACTGCGTTCCCCTTCCCGCGAACGCGAGAGGAAAACGTCACATGCTCGAACTACACAATAGATGGAAGCCCAAAAGGTGGAAGACCACCCAGCCTACATGGTCTTTCAATAGAACACCCAAATAAAGTGGAGCATGAATAATCGGGAACTTCAACAAGCTAAGACAACAAAAATGGCCAGCAAGGTATCGTCCTGGGCATATCTGGTGAGAGCAATGTAGATGGGAAGATGAACCCAAAGAAAAAATAAATCAGGACACCCCCAGCTACCAGAGTAAGGTGGCGGGAAATAAAGGCCCGACGGGAACAGAAAAGTACCCCAACAGCCAAAATGGAACTGGCAGAAATTCTGCCCTCAACGGAGAGGAGAAAAGCTACCACAACCGCCCCCTGCTGACACCTAACTCAGTTAAAAGCAGAACTCAAAGGGTTGGCATTAATGAACAAAAGACCGAAACAGCACGGTACACGAAATCACGCGCGAATTCGGTATAGAGATTTATCACGAAAAATACAGTGAATAATCGAGAGAATATATAAAAACACAACCCTGTATGTCTGGACAGTGAAGAAACAGCCATGAATCGACAAATCAGAACAGGAAAACCCGTTAACATCGAGTCAAAAGGTATCACTGTTGGAGAGCGAAACAATCCGCATCCTGTAAGATGGCTTGAAAAAAATAGAACGACACGTTGGTTATGTGTCTACGCACTGGTTCCGGAAGCTGTGGATTAGTACAAGGAGAAGAGTGTCCCCTACTGGGTGTGCGCTCGACCCAGTTTTGGCTTATTTTTTCTTGGTTCTTTTACACCACTTTTCCCAAATCGCTTGGGAAAGAAGAAAATAGAGAGTATTTTCCGAGTTAGGAACTTCCACTGTAGTGCAAGCTTGTTGTAAACAATTGTATTTATTTATTGGTATTTAAGGTCACATACGTATGCACAATGGCCAATCATGACCGTGAAAGTTTTACGGGTGGAGGAGTACCCGGAGAGAACCACCGAGCAACGACGAAACAATTGTAAAGTAGGTTGATAAGAAAGGATAGCTCTCCTTGTTTAAGAGATTTTAAAATTTCAGGAATTTCAAGGAATTCATAGAGCTGTGGGAATCCTACATATATTTAACTTGTAGAGTGATAAATTATTTTGGTCATCAAAATTTATTAACATGACTTTGCCTTGTAACAATTTATGGGAAAGTGCCTATTGGCATTCTCCCATAAATTGTAACAAGGAAATTCCATAGTTATTTACTGATGTCTGAGGTCACATATTTCTACAAAATGGCTAATCATGCCTGCAACATGGATATAAAGTAAAGTCCAGCCAATCGTTTACACCTATGTTGCCCATTTTAGAGAACATCCACTCCAGGCGTTGGTGACCAGGTCCTATTTTACCAGTAAAATAGAGCTTGTTTATAACAGTAAACAAGCACTGCTTCACGTCCCAGGGTTCCCATGGAGAAGGCAAATTCATACAGACTAAATATTCCACTTTAAGGGGACGTCCAACCTAACTTTGGTCAAATTTCATGTAATTTTCTTTCAAGTCTACAAAAGGCCCAAAATGAATAACCCCAATAAATTATATACCAAAATGCTTGGAATGAAACATAGAACATGTGGAAACTGAAATTTGCCATGGAACTGCTGCCATGTGTAAATAGCACCACCTGAAAGTCTGCTATGGCATAAGAAAGAGAACAAAATTTTTACAATAAAATACCTCAAAATAAAATAACAGCTGTATTCTATAAACATTTAAGTACATACTCGAAGAAATCTTTCCCTAATTCATGAAAGTAATGAAGATTGAGACCAAATGTTATAAGTGGAGTGCTCACTGATTGAAGGCAGACATTTTCTTTTGTTTATGTTTTGATTTGGGGAGTTCAACAAAGGTCAACTTGAAGGAGTCCAGCAGAAGAAGTATGGAAGGACAAAAGAGTGTCTCCCAATATCAAGATGTATGTGTTACTGTAATGGTTTGGAAAGAAAATATGATATTCTCCTATGTAGAATGCACTGCAAAGTCATACATTGTAGTTGAATAAATATATTTACAAACCCCTTGCACTGTAACCCCTTTTATCCCATGCATCAATTTGATAGTGATTAAATTGTTAAATTTGTCTGGTTTATCAATAAGTATATTAGCTTTGTTTAACTCTTGGACACTAATACACTCATGATATCTGTTGGAGAAGAAATAAGGGTAACTGTAACCTGTCACTGCAATAAACCATCTAAAGTACTTAAAAGTACATTGTTATTCAAAACACATCAAATCAACCTTACATAACCATTATTGAATGTACTTTCCCCAAGGAGGCTTATTGACATATTGAGATCAGAAGGGCACATCCAGAGGGTCTCACATATTTTTTTCAAGAACGCAGTACACAAAGCAATCCCCAAAAGATGACAAGTGAGCTCCATTTCACACAAAAAATTTCGGGGGGGGGGGGGGCGCTCTCTTCCTTGTATGACTCCACCTCCGGCACTCAAGGCATATGTCTTTTTTCTCAAAGTTTAACTCTTTTTTTCTTTTTGAAGATCCTGGCCACACATGTTCCAAACACTATCAGACAGGTAAACCTCCAAATAAGTGTATCTGCAAAAATCATGTTACATTGCAAAACATTCTTTTTAGAGTTTTAGTTCTGGACCTTTCATGCTTCTTACTTCCAACTATAACACTTAATTTGTCGATTAATGGGTGAATAGAAAAGTCCTGCCATAATCAACATTTTGAGTTCCATAAGCCTTCAAAACAGCTCCGATAAAAGTGTCAAACATCAGATTGGTGGCTTTATACAGAATATTCATTAGGTTGTTGCTTGATAAGTAATGGGAACAAAATCTTCACAAGAAAATTTTGTAGCAATACAATTGAGGGTATTAGCAGGCACTTTGCAACAAATTGTAACAAATCAACTAGTTATAAACAAAATTTTCTAACTCAAAAGAGTGAAAAAGTACCACAACTCTGAAAAAATGTGGGAAGAAACACATGCTACAGCAGCTACACAGGCATTGTTTCCCCATGATGCTCGATCACAAAACCAAATATCCTTCAAATTGGAGTAGCAATGGTTGAGATACAAGGGGGAATGTTGGTACATGTAATGATGAATGGGTAAGACTAAGATTAAGAGGACAGGGGTCACCACTGCACGGCCCTAGATGCACCTTTGATTTTCCAACTTCCAGGTCTGGGGCATAATAATCGCAACACACCCACCTTATCAGTTCATAATTTCAGTAAAATAAAAGAAATTATCAATTTGAATTAAATAATAGATGATGGAAAATATTTGGCTTTCTTCGCCTTCTCGAACTATTCAATTACCACAAACAATATCAGTTTGATGCCGACAAACGAAACTGAACGCATGTGGTTTGGTTAAAAAGTAACTCGGCATGAATAATGAAGAAATTGAGAATATTTCGTGTATTTCATTTATTTAAAAGCCAATTGCAGCTAATATTGACCGTGCATTCGATAATTCGTTTCGGTTTTGACCACACGGCCACGCTGACACTCCGTGACAGCGGTTATGTTTATTGTGATATGCAAATTGGGGGATGGTTTCCGGTGAAGGAGATTTGTCACATTTGTCCGTGTAAAACGATCATAAAAGACACTGATCGACGCTTGTATTACTGTGGTTGGTTGCAAGAAAAAACTAAATTCTCAGCATCGTCCAAGCGCACCTTATTTAAAAGCACGAATGCATCATTTTCAACCCATCTTCAAGCGGTCTTTTGCAGACATCAAACACACCCGCCTTCAAATTCCATGGTTACTAGGAAGTAAATAACTTCGCAGCGACAGGGGGAAATTAACACGCTCAAAATAGTTCCAGGTCACTTGGAATATACTTCGTGAAAAAGTTATTTCTGAAGCATTCTGCTTACTTTGTTATGAATATTGCCTTATTTTATGTGTATCGTTCCGATTTTATACACTCGGTTATATTTTTTTGCAAGTGGTTCATATTGTCTTTCTAGTGCGCAATAATTCAGATTTTTTGTCAACAAAAAAGTTCAGACGGCCTGTAAACACGAGAGGGAATTTCGAACCATATTTTGCAGTTATGACATTAACAGCTCAAGTACTTGCTGTCACCTGTTTGCAAATCCGCTCATACATTGTCTCGAACAAATAAAGGGCGTGATCACGTCCTTGCATTCTTACGATTGCCCAAATTGAGTATTTCTGCAAGAACCACATCGTAATCACATGACCGGAAAAACATCGTTGAAACATGGCCACATCCGGAACATCAAAAATTTGTGTTGATGTTATTACATTGAAACGTCAAAACCCACCAGAGTGTGTGTCAAAAAAATGCTTTCTCCGAGTCTGTAGTACGTTATCATTATATTGAGGACAAGGCTTTCGAATTACCGATTATTTTGTGGTTTTACCGGTTCGTTACTTATGCCATTTGCAAATTAATCTTCTTCAAAATCATAAAATTCACTTTTTTTCCTGAAAAAAATTCTATGTACCTTTTCTATGCACTTTACTCATTATTTTGATATATAATTTGCCTTTCCTTACTTCTCTTATCTGTTTCTGAGGCATTGGGAAAAATGTCAAAAAATTGACCAAAGTTAAGTTGGACGACCCCTTAAAGATAAGCATAACCACAGAACATGAAGCCTTTAAGTTGTGGTGACAGCACAATAAAGACCAATTATGGGTTTCCAGCACTCAACCATATACATGTAACCTCAAGAAGTGTTATTGTAAAACTACATGCGTGTATATTCACACAACTGTATGCATTTATTTTATCATAAACCAGGACAAACAGATAGCTGATAAACTGAGCCACTGAGAAGTGAAAATAACACAGTTCAGATTAATTTATTTTATTATCTGACAGAAAAAACCTGTTAATTTAATTGGCTAAAACGCTCATCAAAAGTGTTGATACACTCCAGTATTGCTGATCTATTCTATTTTTATTGAAATCAAGTTGATATTTCACCGCTTTGTCATTGCTGTCTATAAATAGCACATGTAGGTTGATATAACGATTCCTACCTGTTTATGATAAAAATAGAAATGGTATTTCCAACTTGCTCCTTCCTTTAATTTTCCTGTTCCAATGTTTAGGAACTGTTCATTATAACAATTAACCACAACATGAACAAATAAGTTAATGTACATTGCTTCTTTCTTATATATATATGCTGAAGTTAAATTTATTTTGTTTCATATGAATATGCTGTTTTTCTTCAAAATATATGTAATAAAGCACAGTATTTGCAAATGATTTTACAGCCTTGGTGAATATTACCATTCTCTGGTTGATAATTCCTTGTATCAACCTAAAGAAGAGTCAATAATTGTATGGTAATAAAACTAGAAGATGCCGATAATTTCATTGGCTAATGCATTAATAAAACTAAACAGTACTTTGGTCACAAAAGTGGTCTCTTTTTGTGATCAAATTGCAAGCCGATTGCGACACACTTACACCAGAGTCAAGATTCAGTGCATAAATAAAATACTGCAAAATGAAGTCTGCTCCAAGATAAACAAAAATTGCATCTCAGATTCAATGTTCTCGCATTTCTTTTTCAACAAGTGGAATTTTACTGTGATGCGGGGAGAAAAGCACAGAGAGAATTTTGGCTAGATCAATACCCATCACGATCCAGTGGAAATTCTTTCTCCACTATAGTAGTAAAACAAAAGGCCCCATGGGGCCTGAGGCACTCGCCTGACCATATATATATATATAGGTATAAAGAAGGATTTAATTAGCATCTCTGGCCAGTTAACACTACAGAGGCATGAAGTTATTTAATTATATATAACTCTGTTGTCCATGCTAGCTGATTTTTTTCTAGTATTGGGATGCTACCACAATAATAATGCCAAGATTGTCAGTAATGCAAAACTAGGGAGTCAATATAAAATATCAACCTACATGTGGGGCCTTAACTTGAACAAACTTGAAGGATGTTGTATACCAAATATCAAAAGATTATGACTGGTAGATCTGAAGGAAACTTTCAAAGATTTTTCCCCATACAAGATTTTGAGAATATTACCAGTTTTGGACTATGTTAAAATTTGCCCCCCCCCCCCCCCCCCCCAACCATACGGAACACAATATCAACACAAGGACTTTATTTAAGATTATTCCTCATACTGGACCAAGTTAAAATTTGGGCTCCAATAGGGAGACCAAATATTACTCCAAAGACTTGATTTGAACAAACTAAGATCTGACTTTCCTAAGGATGCTGTATACCAAATATCAAAGATTCTGACTGGTGGATCTGAATAAGAACATTTTCAAAGATTATTCCTCATATTGCACTAAGTTAAAATTCAGGCTCCCTTACAGAGCCCAATTATCAACCAATGGACTTGAGTTGAAGAAACTGACTCCAACCCCTGTAAAGATTCCGTATGGTATATATTAAATGATTCTGACTGGTGTTTCTATAGAAGAGTAGTTTTAAACAGTATTCCTCATATTGGACTAAGTTAAAATTTGGGCACCAATAGGGAGCCCAAATATTAACCCCGAGACTTGGTTTGAACAAAATGAGATCTAACCTTCCAGATGATGCTGTATACAAAATATCAAAAGATTCTGACTGGTGGACCTAAAGAAGAAGATTTTTAAAGATTATCCCCATATTGCACTAAGTTAAAATTTGGGCCTGCATAGGAAGCTCAAATATTAACTGAGGGACATAACAATGAAGTATACCAAACATTAAAAGATTCTGACAGGTGCTTTTGAAGAAAAAGAAATTTAAAGACTATTCTCCATATTGCCCCAAGTTAAAAATTCGGACTCTTGTATTGAGCCCAAATATGAACCAAGAGGCTTTATTTTAACAAACTTGTATCTGATCTCCCCACCCCCTCCCCTATGGATGCTGTATACCAAATATCAAAAGATTCTGATCAGTGGTTCTGCAGAAATTTTGTTTAAAATTTTTGCAAATATGCTGACTCAGCATTGTTTCAATGCCTCCTACAGAACACCCTGACACAATTGATGACAATTTTTTTTTACCATTCATTCTGCTGGTCCAAAGGATGCTTCATACCAAATAACAGTTCTCTGTTCCGTGTGGTTTGGGAAATATGGACATTTGAAAATATTTCTATTTTTAACTCCTGGGGTTCCCACGAGTACACAGGAATTTTTTGGGGGGCATGACTCAAGTACTTATGACTCAATAATACCACATGCCAAATTTGGTTCAAATTGGACCACCGGTTCAGAAAACAGACATTTTTGGTGACCTAAAAATCTTACTCCTCCCATTTCAAAGGAAAATATTGCTCCATAAACTTGATTCTACACCTCAAAAGGAAGCTCCATACCAAATATCACGTCATTGTATCCACTGGTTCATGAGCAGAAGATTTTTTAAACAGTTCCCCCCAGCCACTCCCTATGGGGCTGGGCACGTTGATTTGAACAAAAACAAAATGCGATGTCAAAACAAGCAACCACCTTAAATTTAACAAAAATTGGTTCAGTGGTTTAGGAGGAGCAAGTGCAAACACAATGTTGACGGACGACGGATGGTGAGTGATCACTTTGCTCATACTGACTTTCAGTCAGGTGAGCTGATAACTAGAACTAGTAAGGCTCTTTCTACATCGTTTACAGGAATCTTAATGTGGCCAATCTGGATTAAGGGCATTGCACAATGAAGTAACCCCTGGTAGGGATCAAACTGTGGACCTTTCGGTTTGCAGTCCAAAGCCAAAACCAGTGAGTCATCACACTCCCTGTTAGTTTCCTTACATGATGCTTAAATTCCAGAAACTTTGTGTGGTCTGTTTGTTTACTGCTTTGCAATATCATCTGCTTTAAAAACAAATGTCAAGCATCTCTTGCTTATACTGATGGCAAGAGATAAAAGAGTTCAAGCTTTTCCAATTTTTCAGAATAATCAGGAAACTTCCACCAAAATCACCATCAGAAGCAAATATTTTCATAACTTTCATCATCAGTACTGACCTGAGACGAAATATTATCTGATATCTGTTTCAGACTCCTTTTTACAAGCTAAAGTTTAAGCTGCTCTATAAAAAAGTAGCTGCTTTTTAACCCTTTACCCAACATGAAAAGCAGATGACACTTGCAAAAAATAAATCTTGAATAACTAATTTTTTCATTTTTTATCTCAAAAACATAGGTTATGACCCCTCATTGGAATGAGCTCGACGAGCTTGTTCCAACAAGGGGTCATAACCTATGTTTTTGAGACAAAAAAATGAAAAAATAATGAAAATTGGTGATTTTTTAGAATAGCGCTGGCCGGTTTTGGTCGTTACGTTGGTTAACTGGTTGAGTGCTGGAAACCCATATTTGGGCTTTACTCTCAAGTACAGGTATTGCAACTCAAAGGCTTCAAACTCTGTGAATGTCCTTCATTTTATCTTTGAAGATGAATTATTTAGTCTGTAGGGAATTTCCTTGTTATAATTTATGGGAGAGCGCCTATAGGCACTCTCCCATAAATTGTTACAAGGCAAAGACTGGTGAACAAATTTTGATGACTAAAAATAATTCAGCACTCTACCAGTTTAAAGGTTAAAGAAGAGCCACGCTGGATTAATCACAATAAAATATCTTGTCACAATATTATAAATTGAACGAGAGTTATGTCAATGGAAACTTCTTGCATTTATTTATGAAACAATAGTCTTTCAACTTGTTAGATCCAGAAAGGAGACATTGAAAATTTTTTAGTGTATTGCCTTGGAAATGAGAGAAAATGTTGGAGGTATCACTGAGCTTTTATTGCAAAGACTGAGCAAAATTCAAACAACTGGAAATTATAAGCATACATCTCGCCAAGAAATAATTTCCATTTTCAATTGCTGATAGAGTCTGATAGGAACAAAACTGTAGGCTGTTGGTTCAGGGCTAAAATTTTGTCTAAATTTGTGAGAATCCATTTGGATTCTCGTGAAAATGGTTGCGAGAATCCATACCTACAATGAGTGTCCCAGGATCCCATGATGCCACCATGGTTGAACCACTGTTATATACTGATAACACATGTTAACATTTTACCCAACACACCTTTTTAAAACTAAATTTGATAATTTTTAAACAATAAATAATAAATAGATGATAAAATAATTAAATGAACAATATTTACCAATAAAATCTTACAAATATGGCTGTCATTGGAACCGGCTCATTGAGCCGGTTCCAATGACAGCCATATTTGTAAGATTTTATTGACATAGTGTCAGGATATATCAGGTCATGTTAGCCTTCTCCTGGTTAATTTGTTGCCGTTGTGTTAAATAAAGGGTTAAATTGACTCAATTCTTTTCACGCGAATCCTAGCAGAGGTGCAGCGAGAATCTACATGGATTTTCGCTGGCTTTATTGCGCGAATCTTTGTGCGAATTGATTCTCGGATTCTCGTCGAAATTTTAGCCCTGTGGTTAGGAACCTGTATGTGTATGTGGGGTATAAGGATATGTGAGGTACATGTATAATTGAACTGGGGCCTCATGATGCCAAAGTAAAAAATCCAAATGTCACTCATGTTTTAATTGCTGTCAATGCCTTCTTGTCAAGAGTTCTTACACCCAATTAAAGAAAAATATTCCAGGACATGAACTTTTATTGGGAATTTTCAAGCACTCTCCTGGATCTTTAATCATCTTTGATGTTTGCATACATAGATGACTACATGTATCTGTTAACCCTTAACCCAACGCACATGATATTAATATTTATCACTTTATTCATTGGTATTTAAGGTCTGATATTTCTTAACAACAGCCACAGTACAGTTGCTGTGGATTGGTCGTAATCCACCTGTGTGCAGTGATGTCCTCACAAAACAAAAGTCATTAGCGGCAAAATTTTAATTATTGAAGCACCAGGTTGATTATTTCTCTAATTAGTTTTTGGAATCTAATATTATTACGTCCGTGGAAATATTGTAAACCCATGGAAAGGGACCAGTCCTCAGAATCTATACTGTAATCTTGAGACAGCAACTTGATATAAACTCATGTCCAGCCAATCATTTATACCCATGTAGCCCTGCACAAGCTGGGTTAGCATTGGTTGAAGACAAGTGCTCCATCACTGTGTAGTGCCCCCATTTGGGTAATTGGGATTAAGTGCCTTGCCCAAGGATACAACACAGTTACTCCTTGTGGGGATCAAAGCATGGACCTTTTGGTTTGAAGTCCAATGCCGTAACCACTGAGTCACCGAGCTCCCCCATGGGGGACATTATTTTATTGATATTTTTTCATAACATTTCAATAAACCATATCATATGGCCCTTTACTGGAATGAGCTTAGTGAGCTCATCCCAATGAGAGTCACATGATATGGTTTTGTTGAAATGTTTTGAAAAATGTGTCTTTTTTCAACTGCTCAATTCATTAATTGCGTGGGCCATTGTGGTTGATTCATTAGGTATAGGGTTAAAAACTTTCAGCAGGGGTTTTCAGTTAACAATTCTCGGACACCTATTCTATCCCATTAACTCTTAATCCAATGTACATGATGAAAATTTGTTGTTACTTTTTTTAAAACTTCTTTTCACAAAATTTCAACAAAACCATACCGAAACATTTATTTATTTATTATTTATTGGTGTTTAAGGTCACATACTTTTGCACAGTCAATGGCTGATCATGACCACAACATGAAGATAAAGTCAAGGTCTGTCAATCGTTTATACCGCATGGTGCCTATTTTAGAGGACTCGCATCCCCAAGCATTAGTAACTGGGTCCTATTTTACCAGTGAAAAAAAGCTTGTTTACCACAGTAAACAAGCACTGTTTCATTTCCCGAGGTTCCTGCAGGGGCATACTGGAACAAGCTCGATGAGCTGCTGCCAACTGAAGCATCATCACATAACATGATTTTGTTGACTTTTTTTTTAATTTTTCAACTGCTCAATTTATAAATTATGTGAGCAGGAGCGACAGATTCATTAGGTAAAGGCTTAATACCAGCATTAGACAGTGATCCTTGGCAAGCTCTCTGAGGATTGGAGTTTGATGCAGGCATTATTTCAATGCATAAAAAATACAATTTATTCAATAAAAATAAATATATACCACAGCTAAAAACTACAGATTTCAACCAAAATGACTTTCCATGACTTGTTCTTGGAAAATTCAATTTTCAAACACTTTCAAAAAGTTTAAGTTTGAACTCTACAGACTACTTTTCCTGGCCAATATCCTGATATGTCCTACTGGGTAAATTCAAAGAGTAAATGATTGCTTGGTGAATTTGTGGAAAAGACCAATCAATATTTTCAACATGCAGCCTTCGGGCTGCATGTTGGAAATATTAATTGTCTTCCCCCACATATTTATTTATTTATTTATTTATTTATTTATTTATTTATTTATTTATTTATTTATTGGTGTTTAAGATCATATATTTATGCACAGTGGCTGATCATGACCGCAACATGGATATAAAGTCATGTCTAGCCAATTGTTTATACCCATTTTACCCATTTAGAGGACTTCCACCCAGGCATTGGTTACCGTGTCCTATTTTACCAGTAAAACTGAGCTTGTTTACCACAGTGAACAAGAACTGCTATACTCACCATGGGGAACTCCCACATAATGTATATGGACTTTTCCATCTGATATCAATGAACAGACCGGGATGATACCATCAGCATTCAAAGGATTCAAATTCAAGCACTTTCATGGACCAGTACGAACCATACTCACAAAAAAGCTTGACTTAAATATCTGATTCAAACAAATTCAACCCAAATTAGAACATATGTAGGATAATTACACTTTTAGTCATAAAAATCAACAACCAGTGGTAGTTTGTACAGCTTTTATCAACATCAACTCATAAACTGGCAGAATACAGGATCATTACTGAAAAATTTCTGTGCGGTTCAGGTAATTTATTTATTTATTGGAGTTTAACTACACTTTTGACAGCCAGTGTCACCTTGTGTGGGACAGTTTTAACAGTTGGAGGAAGCTAGAGTACACAGAGAATCGCCAAGCAATGTCGAGCAATTGTCAGACTCCCCAACGAACAAACTCCAACAAGCAGGGTTAGCATTTGTTGCAGACAGGTGCACCATTGACGTGCATTATGCCTTAGTACACAGCACGACCATGCTTGGGATTAAGTGCCTTGCCCAAGGACACAATGCAGTTACTCTTGGCAGGGATCAAACTATAAACCTCTCTGTTTGAAGTTCAATGCCGTAACCAGTCAGTCACCGTGCTCCCAGTTCAGGTAATAAATGTAACTATGGAGATTTTTCAGTTATTTCATGTAATAACTAGACAGTTCAGGCAGGCAGTACACAAAATGGAAGTCCAGGGATAGTATATCATGAATGAAGAGTTTGGGTGTGAAATAAAATAAATTAGAACACAAATTAACTGCAACATATACAAGTTTTATTGTAAATTGTACAGCAGTCTAAAAAATGTATGGGACTCTATACATGTGTAATGAATGAGCAGACACAAGTGAATTAGAGAGATTGACCATTCCAGAGATGATAGAAAAATGAAATAAATTACTTGAAATTATCTAAATTATTTATACTATTACATGCACTGGAAAATTGGGTTAAAAGATATGTTAAACATTAAGCCTAAAAAAGTTTAAAATCTATTTCTCAGGCCCTCCTACATGGTCCTTTTGGCTACCACATGCTCTCTTTTTATAACCATTGCAAAGTTCAAAAAATAAAAATTAAATGGTTTATGTCCGATATTTTACCCAAGTTCAAAAAATTCAAAAATTTGTCCCTTGAGTGCAACAATGCTTTGCAATGCTTTAGCATTGCAAAGCTTTCTTGCTCAAGGGAAGAAATACACCACCACCCTGATCTGGACTGTAGATTATGAGGCCTAAGACATAAAACAACCAAGAATATGAACTTTTGATGGCAAAGAAATAATTACAAAAATTAAAATAAATAAGAGGCCCCAGGGGACCTGAGGGCACTCACCTGACATGGTAGTCTAAATATCAAACCAGGCACTTGACTTGAATAAGCTGCATATGCCCCTCCTAAGAAAAGCATATACCAACTAGATGAAGCAGTTGTGCCCACACAATACACAGGATTTTCCTTCTATTTTCAGTTCCTGCACTTTTACGTCCCAAAATTGAGATAAACGCATAAAAACAGATTTCTTTTTATTTTTGTTTGGAAATTTTCGAAGTCCAAAACAAAATATTTTCAGCCTAAATTTTTTTTTTTTTTCTTAAATTTGACCAAAACACATAAAAACCAAAAAACTAATTTCGGGATTTTGGTCCAAAATTTTCTAAGTCCCACCCGGCCCCCAAATTTTCAGTGTAAAAAAAAATAATTCATTTTTGTCTTAAAATTGATCGAAACGCATAAAAAACAAAAAACAAAATTTCCAGATTTTGGTCCAAAATTTTAAGTCCCACCTGGACCCCAAATTTTCAGTGTAAAAAAAAATAAAATTTGTCTTAAAATTGACCAAAACGCATAAAAAACCAAAAAACTAATTTTCGGATTTTGGTCCAAAATTTCTAAGTCCGAAACGGAACCCCAAATTTTCAGCCTAAATATGAACCCAGGGACTTGGCTTGAACAAACTTGAATCTCAGCCCCCTAAGGATGCTGCATACCAAATATCAAAAGATTCTTATTGGTAGATCTGAAGAAGATTTTTAAAGAATATTCCTCATACTGCACTAATTTAAACATTTGGGCTCCCATAGAGAGCCCAAATATGGACCCAGGGAATTGATTTCAATAAACCTGTGAAACAATCTTCCAAAGATGTTATATGTGAAATTTGAAAGCTTTTGGACCAGTGGTTTGGGAGAAAAGTAGTCTTACATGTTTTTTCCATTACCCACAGTATTAAAAAATGCTTACTCAGCACTTTTTCAAAAGTCCCAGGAAAGTACCCCATGATAAAACCGATAGCAATTGTTTTTGACCATTTCATTCTGTTGGTCCTAAGGAAGCTTCACACCAAATAAGAATTCTCAGTGCCGTGTAGTTTTGGAGATATGGGCATTTTAATTTTTTTATATTTTTAACTCCTGCGGTTCACATGGGGCAACGAAAAAAAAAATTGGGGCATAAATTAAGTACTTATGACCCAATAAGCCCTCATATCAAATATGGTCCAAATCTGACTCTCGGTTTGGAAAATAGAAATTTTGGGAGGGGCAAAAATTCTTGCCACTCCCATAATGACGGCAAATATAGCCCCACAAACTTCTCTTGAACAAATCTGAGTCTATACCTCAAAAGGAAGCTGCACTCCAAATACCAAGTCTCTGCTACTGCTGGTTCATGAGAAGAAGGTTTTTTAAGATTTAAGCACACTTTTTGGGCGTGGCCCCAAGGGGCGAGATAACTTGATTTGAACAAAATCAAATCGCGATGTCATAACAAACTATTATCTCAAATATCAACTAAATTGGTTCAGCGGTTTGGGAGGAGAAGACGGAAACACCATGTTCATGGACAACAGACGGTGAGTGATCACTATAGCTCTCCTGACTGAAAGTCAGGTGAGCTGAAAACTGCCAGCCTGGATGAAATTTTATAAAAAAAAAAAAAAAATGGCCTGAGAAACAGAAAATCTACTTTATGAGGCCTTAAGCAGAGTATTATGATCACAAAAATGGCCAGAGAATTTCAACTGGATCGCGAATGAATTGTGAACCAGTCAAACTTCTCTGTCCACTTTCCTCCATGCTACACTGTAGAATCACACTTGTTGAAAATGAAATGCACAAACACAGAATCGGAGATGCTACTTTCACTTATTTTTCTTGATACAGACTTGATTTGCAGTATTTTATTTACAAAATCTCGACCCACTGGTAAGAGTGCATTGCAATTGAATCAAGATATGATCACGAAAAAGACTGCTATTGTGGTCACAGTGCTATACATGTTCTAAAACTCACTCTATAAATAATTAACCCTTCATCTAACCACCTGCATAATATACAAATTTAGCAGTTAAAGAAAAATTATTGTTCCAATGAGGGATCACATATGATTTTGTTGAAATTTTTTTAAAAATTTGAACAAGTAATATTTATAATAATAAATTCTGATATTGTGTGCACTGCATAAAGGGTTAAAGATGCTTTATTTCTGTATATTCTCATAAAATGGTCTGAAAAATGGTTTTTTTGTTAATTCTTAGAAAGCAAAAGTGCAATGAATTGATGATGAATTAATTTTCCAGTGCTTTTTTCCTCTCAGAAAATATGTTCCAACCATTTAGTCCCTTATATCTTGTTTGACAGCGCTCTGTGAAACAAGAAACAATGAATTATTCAAATAAATATTGAGCAAAATAGAGGGAATTCACCAACTTTTGGTTAACTGAATAATCATGTTCATGGCATATCTGAATAATCCTTTTCATGGCATATTTATCACTGACAATGTTGGTATGCAAAAATCAAGGTTTTACTGCATCAGCTTTTGAAATCGAGAAGTCTTCCACCTTTCACATACATCTGTTGCCCAGCTGTTAGTGACTGAGCACACAGTATAGATTGCAACTCAGTCACTACCCACTCCATCAATTGAAGAGAATCAAAGCCTAATATAACTCTTTCCCAAACAAAACTGTAAAATTTGCCCAGTCCTATATATGTATACTGATGGTAAAAAAGAAATGCAAGTTCAGTTTTGGTAATATATTTTTTTTATCCGTAGACCAAATATACACATGTAATAAAACTTGACACATAGCTATTTCAGTGTAATGACTAAAGATTCTTCTGTTAAAATTCAGTCACCCACTTGCGACGCTGCATGTTTTCAACAGATTTTTTGACAAAGCATGCATCCAGGGCACTCCCATATGCAATTTGGGGCCCATGAGTCAACGATAGCTCTCAGAGCCACGGGAAGATTAGCTGACCACCCCAGCAGTGGACATCCGCATGTTATGTCACCACATAAAGATAGAGGCATACGTCTCTCACACCTCCATAACCGATTTCAAATGGCGACAGAGATGGCAAGTCATGGTCAAAGAGTGTGTCCAAGAATAGTTAGGAATCAGTTGCGGGAGTTCAATTTAAGACCACAACATCAATTAAACCCAGGTGATCTCAGCGTCGATTGCAATGGGTGCGGACACATAAACCAAATCGGTTTCAATTGGCTCAATGGAGACGTGTGTTATTCACTGACGAGTCTCAGTTCATGCTTTACAGGTCAGCTGGATGACAACATTACTATTGGCGTTGAGGTGAGCGATATTTTGACAAGTTCGTTAAGGAAAACAATAGATTTGGGGTATGGTCTGTTATGGTTTGGAGGGGGGCAGATTTCTCATGGTGTGAAAACACCTCTTGTGGTCATCCAGGGCAATCTTACAGCCGTAAGATATTAGGATCAGGTCCTCATGCCTCACATCCTTCCACCTATCAATGCGCATAATCTTACGTTGCAGCAGGATAATGTGAGGCAACACGTTGCTAGGGTTTGTCATCACTTCCTCAACCAAAACAATGTCCCAGTTTTCGAATGGCCACCCTATAGTCCAGATTTGTCCCGGATCGAGCATTTGTGGGATGAGCTGGTCAGGAGGTTCAGGAAGCATGTCAGCGCCACAAACAACATTGTTCAGCTCACGCAGGCCCTTCTTCAGGAGTGGAAGAACATCCTACAAAGGACCATAAACAACTTGATGGGGTCACTGGTAAGGAGACATTAGAGCAGAAACTGAAGCCCAGTGTGGGCACACCCACTATTGATTTTGATCAGGAAATGGCATAGGGTACCCATGTTTCAACGTTATCCATGCAAACACCATCTGTGCTAAGACAACAAATCTCATCAAAATTTAATAATAATGAAGAAATAACATCAAAATCCAAACAATGATATAATCATCCATAAAACATTTGAAATATTTACCACGGAAAAAAACTTGTGTTTCGCTTTTCCATCAGTATATATGAAAATAATCATTAAGGGCTGGGCTAGATTATAGTTAAGGGCCTCATTCTGACTATAACAAACTATGTGGCTTCAGAACAGATTCCCTATCATGTAACTGTAAGTAGGTTTTCGAGACCATAATTAAGCCACCATGGTAGTGATTTCTAGTGAAGTTGTGGCTGCCTATGTGGGCAACCACAACATCTCTAGAAATCGCTACCAAACATCTAGACTTACAGGCAAAGGTGATGGTACAGTGCAGCCTGAAAAATATTGCGTAGGCCCTTAAAGTTATAATGCTAATTCTGGTTGCTACAGTGTCTCATGGTCCATAATAATAATAACACAGCCAACCACTGATTTTTCATGGTTCTCAGATTAGAAGGTCTTGATTACCCATGTGCTTCCAAATGCCTCCCTATCTCCATGCCTTTTCTTTCCTCCCAACACTCAGAGATGAACTGTTTAATGACATCCTGTACCCCATTCTCCCAATCTCCCCGATAAGCATACTAACCCTCTGTCCCACCATAGTACTAGATGTGATCCTAGAAGGCTGACCTTGTAGTATTCTCTTCTGAGCCATACTTGGATTCAGTGGTACAGAGGTTATAACACTTTTCTGGATGATAAATGTTTGAATGATTCTTTTAGACACAACTAAAAACACTCAATGAAGACGGAAATATGCAGTATGGGTGGGGGGTTTTTACTAAAAACATGTGATGGATTCTCCCAGTGCCCTCCCCACACCTCCCTGATGGATATTTAATACTTATGTGAACAATGAACTAACTAGCCTATGAGCTGAAAATTTGATGTGTTTCTTTGGCATTTTTTATAAATTGAAAATACGGTACATGTACATGCCAGGCTGAAAATCCACATGACCTGTTTGTACCAGCAGTAGTAATCTCCCCTTCATGTATGGTACATTGATTATGAAATAGAGAGTGGTGGTATATCATAAATACTGTTCAATATCGGTACTGAGCCCATACTGATTTACTATATCGAGAAAATCTCAAAATTCCAAAATTTGGGTATTGACAAATATTCCCGACACTGGTTAAAAAATAAAAGGGCAAGCAACAGAACATTAGGCAGGAACTTGAAAAGGGACCATATATGTCAACCCAAGATTGAAAATTGATAAAGGTATACGGTTAATATTTGAATCTGCCCTCCAAAGACAATGGGACCTCGAATTATTAAAAATGAATCGGATAATTGTCGCTCGTAACCCACTTTCCACTGTACACTATCTTGTCCGACTAAATGTTTTTCGGCTTTTTCTGCAACTTCTCCCAGTTATCATGAACAACCCAAGAACACCCAATGGACCTGTAATACACCACTGTGAAGCTTATTCATTCCCCTTTCCACTGACTCTGGGTACTGCTTGATACGTTATGTGAATCA
Source organism: Pictodentalium vernedei (assembly GCA_031216915.1). Classification (NCBI taxonomy): domain Eukaryota; kingdom Metazoa; phylum Mollusca; class Scaphopoda; order Dentaliida; family Dentaliidae; genus Pictodentalium; species Pictodentalium vernedei. The sequence goes on along the minus strand of CM062294.1, from coordinate 212,091,407 downwards.
AATTTGAGGGGGCATAACGAAGATGAGTGCTATAATTTTCGAAAAGCGAGTTGTGCACCTTGTTAATATTTATATACCATTATGGGGGCATGTCAGCATCGATTCAAAAATGCTATCAAATATCATTTTTCTTTCGATTTTACAGCTTGTGCCGAGTACCTGTGAGTAAAACCACCGTGAACTAGTCACTTTTCACAGGGTGGGCAATATTTCCATGGACGCAATAAAATTAGACAGCAAAACACTACTTTACAGGAATAATGATCAAAAATTTAATTAATGTAGCACTGGGTACAACCCATTGCTTCATTAATTAAAATTTTGCTGCTGATGATTTTTATTACCTGGTAAAGGCATGTGTGGACATCACTGCCTAAGCGTGGATTATGACAAGTCCATGGCGCATGTACTGTAATGAAGAGAACAGCATGCTGTTTCCATCTTAAAAGAATTTCTGCCTAAATAAATAGCAACTAATGCACAATCTCGCTTTGGCGAAATTGCATGTGACGTTTGTTGTTGCTATTTATTTTCCCGGAAATCCTGTTAAAATGTTAAACAGCATAATGACCTTGTAAAATGGAAAAGGTGGAGAGGCATCACAGCACCTTTTTTCTTATGAGTTACCACCATGCTATATAGCACACCTGCCAATGGGTTATGATACAAGCCATGCTGTTCATGATGACTTTCATGATGATGAATGAACTACACACATGAATGAATTTAGATGTAGAGATCAAAATCGATTCTTCTTGAGCTGTAGAAACCACCAGAACTTCCAACTTTTCTTGCATATACACCATCAGCAAAAAACCCTTCTTCCACCCACTGTTGCATTTTAGAACTTGAAAAGGGACCATGAATTTTCTCGCTATCTTCATTTTGCCATTTGTATTCCCACATTACTTCTGAATCTTCTTTCTGTTTGGCTGAAGAAACAAAATTACAAAAATATCAAGAAACTAAGTTAGGAAGAAATTGCAAGAAAATTTGGTGATCAATTTTCTTTATTGCGTTTGACGATTAACAGTGAATGCTTTAAACAAATTGGCTGTGCCTAGTAATGCATTAAGGGGGACAACTCAAACTTGGTTCATATCGACTGAGATCAGCATGATATCAGCTGAGTTTGAAGCCATATCAGCCGAGCTTGATAATGGGCAATTTTGGGAAAGAAAATCATATCTAATAAATGATCTAAAGAATTATTTATAAGGAGAGAAGATATATGAGATTCTAAAGTATTGTGGGGAAGAAAGTGGGCAGAGCATTTTCAAAATACAGTAGAATCCTCTTAATTGAATATCCATTTTGCAAGTGAAAATTATTCAATTAACAGGAGTATACAATTAACAGGGATTTGGTCAGTTTCCTGTGTTCTGGAGGTAAACTGAGCATTTATTCTATTATATCTTGTTTGACAGAGCTCATAGAGCTCTGTCAAACAAGATATAATAGAATAAATGCCTATATTGGATGTAGTGAGGCCAAAAAGGTTGATAAATAAGGGGAATTTGGTGCGTGTCACAGTAATTTTTTCAACATATTACAAAAGTTATATACAATTAACAGGAGTTTATTCTACAACCCATATGTAATTAACAGATCAAATTTGTACTGAAGGTATGGTAAATGGTTTTGTGTTTGAAAATTATATTCAATTAACAGGGATATACAATTAAGAGATATCCAATTAAGTGGGCTCTACTGTATCACTGTACTGTTCTGTAACAAATTGAACATGACATCCACAGTGCATTTTGCTACAGTAATATTTGTGATTTATATTAATCCTGCCCCCTGCCTACCCCAATCATGTCATGAGATCCCCAAATCAACCAGGGCTTAAAATTCATGCAAGAATCAGAATAAATTTTTGCAAATGCTTCTTGGAAAAAAAACAATGAGAATCAACTTTGATTCTCACAAAATATTCATTTGACTCTTATCATAGATTCTGAAAGTGTTCTTATAGCACTAGACAATTCTACTTAATTTTTTAATTCCCCTTGAAAAGGTAACACTTTGACTTAGCAGTGGTGCCTGGTAAAGTATTGGATACAGGCAGACAAGACTTCATGAGAACTCACTGCCAAGGTACAGTAAATTCAATCAACAAGACCACCAAAAGCCTATATGTTCCAATAACACTAAAATCCTCCTCCTCTGATTGGATGAGAGCTCGCTTAGTATATTCTATGTTTACGGTTAAAGTGGCAATGTTACCGTCTGAAGTCACAACGCAAAATATTTGAAATGGCATCGCACATTTCATAACTGTTTCATCAGCGGAGTGACTAGCAAGCTGCTTCATTTTTTTTCTGGACGTTTCATGTGTGCAGCAGACGGTGTTCTGGATCAAGTGTTGTTTAAATTTCAAATCGATTTACGATTTGAACTAAGATGGAAAGACTTTATCTGGTTTATTGATTATTTATCCAGTGCCGTCGTGGATGATTATTTACTAAACCTGTGGTCGTTAAAATTAGCCTTGAACAAGGCAACTTTTAACGATCACAAGTTTAGTAAATAAGCCTCTCGTATTTCACAATGTAGGTGTTGGGCTATGGGTAGTGTCTATTGGAACATTTCACATTTCGGTTGAACATAAGCTCCGAGCCACAAACCTCAGACAATGTTACCATCAATTCATCACAATAACTTTTAATGTTGGAACATGTGTTCTACATGTACATGTAAGACAAGATACACATCAAAATTGGAACTAGGCCCTGGTAAGTATATAAATATGAGGTTTGTTTTTTTATTGTGGAATATGTACTGGTTGCAATCACAGGGATATAACAGTACTCACAAATTCTAAATCATTTAAGAACTGAAAACTGGTTCTCGAATTAGGAGTTTTCGCAAGAATCAAAACCGATTCTCAAGAATCAGAACAACTTTCAAGGTCTGTCCGCCAACATTGTCACCACCACATCCCCACCTCCCTCTCCATTCTCTTTCAATGATAGGGACACTGATTATTTAATAACTATTTAATGTAAGAATACACAGGACCTGGTCAAACCAATTTTTGAATACACAAAAGGAGTTTGAGGACATGAGTCATCAAGGTTAATGTGCTCTGTCAAACAAGTTTGAATTGATAAATTTTCTAGTCTCGTTACGAGAAAAATTTGCTGCTTGAAATTTTTGTATACTTTGATGACATCAGCGTGCAGAAGGTTAATCCCCTCATGGGATAAAATATTAATTTTGACACAATGTGTGATCTTTACATGTACAGTATATACACACCACTTCTCTTAAATGTTTACAGTTTAGATACCGACAGAGACCAGTTTGGAGACTACTGGGTTTCCATACATCTGTATACAGGGCAATAGTACTGTTTAGGGCTTCACAGTATTCCAAATTGTAATACCGAGTATGGTATTTTTTTAAATACCGCAATATGAGAAAATATCGCGTATTTGAGAACTGACAATCCTTGTTTGATGTGACCATGCAGAATGCCAAACACATGTAATACTGCTCATACTTTGTGATAGTTCTTGCTTGGAACGAATAGAACCATGTGTATTTGATTTTGCCGAGGAACCATACAGGCCAGAAAATAAGCAGTCTGACATTTGCAGAATAAGGTCCCCAGAGGGTGAATTTGATGATGCCATCCCATACAGTGGGCCAATTTATCCTCTGAGTACCTCTTTCTTTCTAGTTTTGAGACCCTGATTCAGATTGAGGTTCACATAGGTTAAATTTAGTGATGCTACCCTGTTGTGCAGGGTAGCATCACTAAATTCACCTCTGGGGACCTCATTTTGCAGATAACAGTCTGCTTATTTTCTGGCTTGGAACCATATCTAAATTAAATAAAAGTATGGTAGTTTATAGCGTGCGAGTGATGAATTTAGATGAAGTTCAAGTCCAAAAAGTTAAGTTTATCATTAGTATGAGAATATCGACATTGCAACGATATCGTGAAATTAGCTCGGTATGGTATCGATACTGAAAAAAATACTGAGTTTCGCAGAAATATCGAAATTCCGCGAAGCCCTAGTATTGTTATAAATTTTATGCCCTATTTTATCCTTAACCCTCTGAACCTGAGAGGCCACTTTTAGAGTTCAGGAACAATAATTCGTCATAATTACATTAAGATGGCTGCTAAGTGAATGTGTGGGGTAGACCCATCAATATTTTCAATGTGCAGCCTAAGGGCTGTACATTGAAAATATTCATGGGTCTACCCCCAACTAATAAATATGGACTCTTCCAACTGCTTCTGGTGAATTGACATGGAAGATACCACCAGGGTCCAAAGAGTTAAAAACTATTATCCTTAAAAACTATTTTGAAAAGTAACAGAGAATCTTTCTTGCAGTCAATTTACAATTTATCTTGGCTACTGGTGTACAGATAATGAAACTCACCTTGTTCAGTACTAGAGGTTTTTTTACTGTCCTCCTGGATTGAATCACCGGCCTCGGCAGTAATTTTAGTTGAGCCTACAGAGTCATTTTCCTGCTTATCAAAATTCTCAGCAAACATATCTAATGCATCATCATCGTCAACATTATCTGGTATCACAGTCCTACTCACCACTTCACTTTTTTCAGATTTTTCAGATAGTTTCAAAATAAAATCTATCTTTTCGTAAGTCATTTCATAAATTTCCATATTACCAACTTGTATTAATTTATCAGCTAGTCCTGTTAATTTTAGCATTGCCTCTTTGTCTCCAGTATTATTAGATGTATTCTGTTCAGTTTTTTTCTTTTTGGCCTTCCATCGTTCACTAGCCGACATGCTCTTTCCTCCTCCAAGCCGTCTTAGTGCTTTACCAACTGTTTCAGTTGGTTTCAGTAAGTCAATGATTTCTTTATATACTGCATTTGTATCTATCTCTGATTCAGCATCATCATCATCGCTATCATCACTAGCATTTAGTTCTTTAGTCGTTTCTTTTTCTTTCACACGAATCCAGTCAATATTGTCCATCCATGAATCATGGATATTCTGCAATAATAATGTGAAATGAGTAGCGTGTTAAGGCCACACAAAGTAGAGTGTCTGTTTCTAAGGAGATTTTTTTGTAAAATTGCTCGCAGGTGGGCGGTTTATTATTTTATTTTTTATTTTTGTAATTATTTCTTTGCAATCAAAAGTTCATGTTTTTAGTTTGTTTTATGTTTTAAACTTCATAATCTACAGAATAGCATGGGTGGTGGTGTATTTCGTCCCTGGAATGCAAAGCATTGCACAGACTTCTTGCCCTCAAGGGACAAACTTATCAATTTTAATAACTTGGGTAAAATATCAGACATAAACCATTTAATTTTTATTTTTTTTAAGTTTGCATTGGTTATAAAAAGAGAGCATGTGACAGCCAAATGGACCATGTAGGAGGGCCTGAGAAACAGATTTTTAACTTTTGTAGGCCTCAACTTTATTTATTAACCCTTTACTCAATGCATGGCATATCAAAATTGATTATTTTAATTACTGTTTTTTAAAACTTTTCAACAAATTTCAACAAAAGCATATCATGTGACTCCTATTTGGAACAAGCTCATTCCAATGAGGGGTCACATGATACGGTTTTGTTGAATTTTTTTTTAAAATATATGTTGACCCGGTGGCTATACCTAAATTACCTTGACAGTGGTCTCTAGTCAAGTCTCTTGAGACAGCGAAGACTTTGCTAGAAATCACTGCTAAATCACTCGACTCACAAGGTGAAGTTTGCAGTGAACATTTTTGAAGTTTCCCAGATCCTTAAAGGTTAAACGATACTCTGTCTTCTGTCTGTCTCCACTACATTTATTGTGCAAATGCATCTTTTAGGATTACTTGGTTTATCCAGATTTTTCTTGGTGAGCATTTTTGGGCATTCTGTTCTCCTGATTTGCAAATCAAGTAGGCCACAGTGAGTGAATGTGACAGCCAGTCTGAAAATGAAAGGTCTGTGTGTATAGTCTATAATGCTGTAAACACTATGAGATAAATGTGTGACCTTCCCAAAACCTTAAATAAAAAACAATGTTTTTCCTTGCAAGATACATAAAGTTGCCATTACTAACACTACATATCAATCCCTGTAAAGGTTCGAAATTCCATTAATAACATCCCAATGATTCAATTCAATTTAATTCCAGTCTCACTGACTCAAAAGTTTCAAAATTGGCAAGACGTTCTCAAAATCCCACCAAATGTCATCTCTTGAAGTTGAACTCCTCTTTTATCATCAGGTCTCCTGTACAGGATAGAAGATAGAAGAACAGTTTAATGAGGTGCCACTCATGAACAGAGGCACCAGAACCAGGGGGGGGGGACATTCCCCTCTACTCTTTTCCACAGACATGTTATGCGGTTACACAATGAGTTAAAAAGGGTGCATGAGAACGTGTCAATATACAGGCATCTCTGTAAAATATTATTTGCAAATCCAAACAACATTTGGCCAAAGAATCCAACTTTTGGTTGCTTTGGTCCGTTTCTTCTACTTCAACCATGTTCCAACCCGATGGCTAGCCATCAGGTTGAAAGATGATTGAAGCAGAAGAAATGGGCAGGACACTGACCATACTGTGGTATGCTTATCTAAACAAGAGACTAGTGTGTCATGGTACATTTACCCATATGCAATTGTAACTGTTCTCCCACTGGGCCGAACCATGATGGTCCTTGAAAGTTTGTGCCCTTCTACTTTTATCGAGCTTCTGCCACCTTTGTTCCTGAAACTAGCTTGATTTCATTTCTGGAATATTCCACCTTTTTGAATGATTTTTCCAAACTGAGGAGTAGCCATTGAATACCTCCTCATCTCCACCTAGCGAGCGATTAACCCTTTACCTAATGAATAGGCTGCATCCACCCACATAATATACAAATTGTGTAGTAGAAAAATGTTTTTAAAACTTTCATCAAAACCATATCATGTGACCATTCACTGGAACGACCTCATTGAGCGCATTCCAATTAAGCATCTCATGATAAGGTTTTGTTGAAAATTTTTAAAGAATTTTGGGGGGAAAAAAATTAAAACAACCAATTGCGATATCTTGTGCTTGCACAAAGGGTTAAAATCTGTTCGAGGGACATGGGTCAAATAACAAAAGGCTTGCTTGGAAATTTGAACAATACACCATGAATTAAAAGCCGCAGCATTCCAAGACTTCAAACTGATTAAACTTCGCTTTCCAAGAATTAGTATGTAAACAACATAATTTGACAAACTTCATTCAAAGGCCAGTAAGGCTACTCACTGTCTCTTTGCTCATGCATTGCATGCAGAATCATCTGATTGACATGCACTAACTCTATTGCACTTACTCCACGTTGTTTACATATCACTTCTTAGAAAGTGAAGTTTTTAACAGATTTTAATGAACAGATTTTAACCTTTCACAGAAAACACATGATATCAAAATTTGTGATTTTAATTTTTCTCTCCCAATTCTTAACACAATTTCCCAAAAAAACATATTCATTGGAATTAGCTCAACAAGCTTGTTCCAATGAGGGGTCACATGATACAGTTGAGTTTTGTTGAAATTTTTTAGAAAAATTTTTTCTAGTGCACAATTTGGATATTAACCCTTTACTCAATGTAATGGCCACAACCGTGCAGCACTAGTCACAAAAATCGCCAATTAATTTTCAGTATTTTTTTCATTTTTTGTCTCAAAAACATAGGTTATGACCCCTCTTTGGAACAAGCTCATCCAGCTCATTCCAATGAGGAGTCATATCCTATGTTTTTGAGACTAAAAATGAAAATAATTAGTTATTCAAGAATTTTGTTTGCAAGTGTCGTCTGCTTTTCATGTTAGGTAAAGGGTTAAACATCAGATTCATTAAGTAAAGGTTAACCTCTCGCTTGGTGGAACCAAGATGCACTGTTGTCTACTCACAAAAAGTAAAGTTACAGGTTCGATGGCATGCAAGTGCGACGACAGCTCACCTTAAAACCGAAAAACTAGATATATTATTGTGTTACTTATACATATAAATATGTCCACAAGTATATATCAGAAAAAAACATTACGAAGGAAAACAAAGAAAATATCAGTTTTAGTTCAGTTTATGTAAATGTACCTTCTCCTTATTGAAGATGTATGTTCCTTCCTTGTCAAAATGCCCTTCTTCCAATTCTTCTGTCATATTGAAAGGAGTAAACTGCATCCCACCTTCAACATCAACAGTTGCATCCTCTTGCCCTATTAAAAAGGAAAAGAAATTTTTTTTAAAAAAAACAAGCACATACATGACTGGTAAGTCTTGTGTAGTTTTAGGTTGTATAACTACAGTACATGTATATTACAAATGGAAAACAATATCATAATCACTGTGACAAATGACATTCAGAACTGTGATCACAAATATGGTCTTTTTTGCAATCAAACTACGATCCGATCTTGACACACTTACTTCAGTGGGTCGTAATTTTGTCGTAAATAAAATTCTGAGAAATCAAATCAAAATAAAGAAACAAAACAGATGCAGATAACATCTCAAATTTAACATCCTTGTATTTCTTTTTTGACAGGTGACATTCAATGCTGTAGCGAGGATGTAAGAGGGCAGATAATTTTGACCAGGTTGTGACTCAGTAGCGATTCAACAACATTTCTGTCTCAGCTTTTGTGATTACAGTACTGTACACAGGCCTTAAAATTTGTCACGATTCACGAGAATCAGTTTTGATTCTCACGATTTTCCCCAAGAATCAATTTTCAGTTCTTAAATATTTGGGATTAGAGAGTACTGTAATACCCATGTGAGGGTGACATGTACATATGCCACAGTATATAAAATGCAAACATCATATTTACAGTGCTGGAAATGAACAAAATTGACGGGCGTAGTTTTAAGCTCCCGCAAAATCAGAGACGAGATTCAATTGCACCCGTAAAATGTTAGTATATGAATTTTCAAGGGAATACTGTCACCAAACACCAGAAATCTTAATCCCTTGAATACGAGCGCCGCTTTTCCATACAGGAACATGAACATCATTAAATAGGATGGCTGTTCAGTAAATGTGTGGAGTAAACCCATCAGTATTTTCAACGTGCAGCCTTGGGGCTGCATGTTGAAAATATTGATTGGTCTACCCCAAATAATGAATATGGACTCTTCTAATTGCTGCCATTGAACTGGCATGGCAGATACCACTTGTTCAAAGGGATAAATGTATAAGGAATTGCTGAATTATGACAATAACTTGGAACTGGCAACCGAGTGCTGCTTTCTCAAAACAACACACATTTATATGCCCTGACAGTATATTAGTGCTCCACAATAGTTTTCAACGAGTGCATTTCGTAGCTCCCGTAAAATAAAAAATACAGGTGCTGATGGGAGTAATTGCACTCGCACCCGTCTCATTTCCAGGACTGCTTATTTATATTCTTAACCTTTAAGGACACAGCTTCAATTTGGGTGGGTGTCTTGTCATATATATGTATGTGTAGAACACATGTCCCAACATGCAGAGTTTTGGTGGACTAGTGAAGATGGAAAATTACAGTACCATGGCAGTGGTGTCTAGTGAAGTCTTGGCTGCCTATGTAAAAGTGAAATTTCGTTACCTTATTATGAGGATGTAAAGAATAAGAATTCTTCTGACTCTTGAAGCCCCTTTTAGAACCAAGACAAGAATCTAATGAACATTTCACACAAATCAATGTTGATTGTCATTATTTTTCTGGTAAGAATCATTTGCTTGAGAATCAATTCTGATTCTCACGTGAATTTGAAGCCCTGGTACATTCATCAATGTGTATAACCACCAATGTGTACAAAATGAAGAGGGTCATATGTGACATACTTGACTACCAACAATTTTTGTGCAAGAAATTTTAATTTCCTTACTTTTAGGTCTGATACATGTACCTCTTTTATACATGTATAACATGCATTTCAATATGCCCATTTAAAAAGAATACTTGACAAAATTTCAAATGCAATGTTACTCAACTCCAAACTTGCCCAATTTCACAGCAGGAACACATTAGGATTCTGAATCTCAAGGCGAAAAAAATAATTAATAAGACTAGATTTTAAACTTTTTTAATAAATTTGAACAAGTGCTTAAAACTGATTATTTATGGCGATTTGTGTTGCATATCATCAATTGTTCAATCGATATGAGCATATGTTACTTTTTATTTATTAGTGTTTAACTGGTTGAGGGCTAAATTATTTTTGGTGGTATGAATTTGTTCGTCACTCTCCAATAAGTTGCAATAAAACAAATTTATATAAACAAAATATTATTTGCATTTGATTGAATATGAAGCACGAGCAAGGAAAATGATGGCTTTACTCTGGTCCCCTCAATTTAGTGAAAGCCCTGATAGTGGCTTCTAGCACTCAACCAGTTAAGGTCACATATTTCTGCACAATGGCTAATCGTGACCAGCCGATCATTTATACACATATTGCTCATTTTAGATGACTTCAACCACAGGCATTGGTTAAATTTTAAGGGAGATTTGAGCATTAAATACCTGCTGGTTACAAATACATAAAACAGTTGGGAATAGGGCGAATCATATGCCCCAAAAGAAAAACTTAGTGGGCAGACCCTGAAATATTGGGCAATCCATTTTTCATTCTCTTGTTTTGTTTTTCTTTTCTTTTTGTAACCCATCATTTGTTACCCTGAAAATAACTTAGGTAACCTACATGGACAGATCCCCTAATAGGTTGCATGAACCATTATGCATTTGGGCCTAGATGTCAGTAAAAATGAACATGAGCCCATTTCCAAATACAGTAATATTGTAAACATCAGAGACCACAGAGGGCCTGAGGTATTCACCTGATAAAGTTGTTGATGAAGGATTAATTCAGCATCTATGGCTAGTTAACACTACAGAGAAGGAATGAAGACATGTAATTATTTAAAATTCTGTTGTCCATGTCAAATGATTTTTTCAGGTATTCAGATGCTACTACAGATAAACATGGACTGGCCAGATTTGCATAATGAAAAACTAGGGTGACCAAATATATTTATCCAGGGACTTGATTTGAACAAACATAACTTTGCCCCACCTAAGGATGCTGAATACCAAATATAAAAAGATTCTCAAATGTGAATCTGAAGAAGGTTTTTAAAGATTATTCAACACATTGCATGTCATGTATGTTAAAATTAGCCCAAATATGAACCCAAGGACTTTATCTGAACAAATTTCAATGTCAATCCCCTCGCCCCCACAAGGATATTGTATACCAATAAAAGGTCTTTTGGCCACACATCCCCCCCCCCCCCCTCACCACCCCCCCCCCCCAAAAAAAAACATTGAATTTTTTTAAGTCGAAAAAGAAATGGGACATAACTCTGTCACAAAATGTCTGACCAAACCCCGAGTTGAACTTGATCTGTATTTTATGTTGATACACCTACACAACTAATTGTATTTGATTTGATCAATTACAGCTCAAGTTATTGGTTGGAAACTAAAAAAATAGAGTTTGCAAAGTCAAAAAAGGGGCATAACTCAGGCAGATATTGTCAAACCACACACTAGTTTGAAGCTGACCTGTATTTTATGTGGATACACCGACAAACCAAATTTCATTTGATGTGGTCAACTATAACTAAAGTTGTCATCGGGAAACTATAATGGGATGGATGCACAGATGGGCAGACACAGGCTATTTTAATAGTTCTCCCCAAAAAAACATTTTCGGGGGACAAATACCAAGATTCCTACTGGTGGATCTGGAGTATATGTAGAAGATTTCAGAGAATATTTCTCATATTGTACTAAGTTAAAATTTGGGATCCCATATGGAACCTAAATATGAACCCTGGGACTTCATTTGAACAAATTGGAATCTGACCCCACCTCCACACCCCCCTCAACAATGCTGTTTACGAAATATCAGAAGATGGTAACTGGTGGATCTGAAGATGATTTTTAAAAGATTATTCCTCATATATGATAGTCTTCATATTGCACTGAGTTAAAATTTGGGCTCCTGTATTACTCTCCCAAGGAATGTTGGATGCCATTTATCAAAAAATTCTGATTGGTGGTTCTGGAGAAGATTTTTTTAATTTCAGAAAATATGTTAATTCATCATTCTTTTTTATACCCCCTATGGTACCCTATGACACAACAGATAGCAAATTCTTTTACCATAGATTCTACTGGTCCTAAAGATGTGTCATACTGAAAAACAGTACAACATGTATGTGCTGTGTGGTTAGGGAAATGTAAGCATTTGAAAATATTTCTATTTTTAGCTTGTGGGTTCCCACGGAGATGTGGGGAATTTTTTTTCTCACATGAATTAAGTACTTATTACCCATTAATACCAAATACCAAATATTTGGTTCAAATCAGCCTATCGGTTCATAAAATAGAAATTTTGAAAGAGGCCAATGATCTAGCACCTATTTCAAAGGAAAATATTGCCCTACAGGCCACAAACTTTGTTTGAGCAAACTTTATTCTGCACCCCCAGTAGGAAGCTCAATTCCTTATATCAAGCCACTGAACCTTTAGGTTCAAGAGAAGATTTTAAAAAAATTTGAAGGCATTTTCCTCACCACCCCATCTCATGGGGCAGCACAAATTGGTTTGAACAAAATCAAAATGTGATGCCATAACAGAGAGAGAGAGAGAGAGAGAGAGAGAGAGAGAGAGAGAGAGAGAGAGAGAGAGAGAGGGGAGGGGCAGGCAGGCAGGCAGGCAGGCAGGTGATAGACAGAGCATGATGCATGATTCCTTTAGCTCACCATGACTTTCAGCCAGATGACCTGACAAGTGAGACTACATGTAACAGCAATGAAAGTACTGTACATTGTAAAAGCTGTGTTTACCAACTTACTCCAACCAGGGTATGAGTCAACACACCAAACTACAAAATACAAAATCAGTGATCACTGCCCCAACACCTCCACCTCCCATATAACATAATGACTCTTCTCAAACCCTCCTCATAGATCTATCTATTAATCCACTGCAGCAATGCCAGAATGGAACCCTGATTGATGTGAAGTGGACAGAGCAATATGTGCTAGGAACTGCATGTGTGAAAGCCTAGATAGTCAATTACCACCACTCAGTGGTCTCTCTGGGTACTCTGGTTTTTATACTCTAACAAATGTAAGACATTTAGACAATGACAAGACATCTGTCATTAAACTCTGAATGGAAACATTCCAAATTAAACACTGTCTTTGGCAAAATCTGATTATCATTGAAACAAAACTCTTTGACTATGAATTTGCATGGACTGTACAATGCATGCCTGCTAGGTGTGTGCATCAGTGGCCCTGGCCCTGGATATGGAGATTGGCATCATAGGTGAAACGTTCACAGCCAATCGTGTAATTTCACTGTAAAAATGAATAATTCATAGATTTTCATCCTTACCAACATGAAAATATAAGGCACAATTTTTCTGACCAATAAAGAGCTTGTACATGTAATTCTAATTCCCCCATCCCCACCACACCCACCTGTAACCACAATTATCGCAATAGCAGTCTCAAGATTATGAAGGTTGTGTTTATTCTGTTAATTGGTAAAGAGCAAAATTATCATTCAAATGAGGTTTGTAACGTTAATATTTTTCCAAAGATACCATGCTACCTGCAATGGGAGCCAAGTGCTATTTAGCAAGAGTTTGTTCACAAATAACTGCTTTGTTACAATTTACTGGTGTGCCTGTTGGCATTCTCCAATAAACTGCAACAAGTTGCCAACAAAGAAATTTTATCTAAACATTTTTTTCTACAGCTGAGAAATAACAAGCTCTGGCCTGAAGTGTAAAGTCACTAAAAGTGGCTCTCAGCACTTTTTAACCCGTTACCCAATGAATCGCCCGCATCAGCCCACGTAATATACAAATTCAGCAGTTGATAAAATATTATTTTCCAAAAAACTTTCAACAAAATGATATCATGTGACCCCTCTTTGGAACGAGCTCGTTGAGCTCGTTCCAAAGAGGGGTCACATGATATGGTTTTGTTGAAATTTTTTGAAAAAATTTAAAAAATGATATATAAAATAAATTTTGAAATCGTCTGCGTTGGGCAAAGGGTTAATAGAGCCATGACAGTGGCTTCTAGCACTCAACCAGTTAAAAAAAGGTAAATATAGTTTAATGTATTACATTCAATATACTAAACAGTATTAAAAATACAGTAAGCTTAGCACACGTTTTGTGTCTCAGTTCAATAACTTGGTTTTGAAATATGTATTGTAAACTTGTGACCCTGCATGATCTGCAGGTAAAAAGGCACTGGACAATTGCATTGTGACATACATGTGTAGATCACATGACACATACATGTATGTTACATTAAGATCATCAGCCATTGAAAAAAAAATGTATTTTGTTGTTTTTTCTCATAATTATTCTTGCATTGTGTTTTGATGGTGGGCAATGCTTGCAACATGAAATCATACTGCAGACTACCCACTTGAACCATGTTCAAAGATGAAGGTCAGCAAATTCAATCAACAGGAAGAAGATGCTCTACATGTAGCTGCTATCAAAATCAGTCCAATTATAGTGTGATAATTCAGCCTGCATGTAGGTAACCCTTGTGTGATCTTGTTAGTGTTAGCTTTGGGGTTTCCAAACACATCTAGAGTTGGGTGGTATTGAAATTTCAAGTTCAGTTTCGGTATCGGTATTTTTAGAATGATTTACCGGCATATCGGTATTCAACAACATACATGTACTCACATCAATACCAATATCAAATGGTAACTTTGGTATATTGTTCCGCAGAAGTTCACCATTTTAGAGCAGACAAAGCAGACGAATCACCACAATGTTGGAAACAATAAAGGCAATCGCCATCGGTCATTTGATGTAACAAAAAAACTGAGAGAAAATACCCCTTGGGTATTTTCTCCCAGCTTCTTTGTCACATCAAATAACCGATGTTGATTGCATTTAGAAATACATAGTCCATCGTCTTTTCTTGTCATGAAGTTTGCGTGATGTTCTGTAATTTGTCATTTTATTTTTTAACTAATGTTGGAAATATTTTTCAATAGCGACATTTCGGTATTTTGAGATTCCCACGGTATAGTAAATCGGTACTGGCTCTATACTGATACCGAACGATATTTACGGTATACCGTCCACCTCTAAACACTTCTGGAACAGATATGAATTGCATTCTGGGTCATTCCCTGGGTTGTGTAACATGTATGGTGTCAATTCAGGATGGGGAATCATTTCTCTACATGACAATATTTTGATTTTTTTTTTTATTTCTGATATAAACAACATTTTTTGCAGCCACTTTACCCGATTAATAGGGAAACCACTCAGCACTAGTCAAGGTACGAAGTGGAATGCATGTCAATTTGGCTGAAAAATGATTTGGTGGTTCTGCTGAACCGATCAGAAATAGCACTCCATTGAACCGACCTTTGATTCTGCCAAACCATACAAGGCAAGGGATTTTATAATGGTATTTTCTACACTAGAAAATCACTTATTTTATCGTATTTCTGTTCAATATTTTTTATTATTATAATAATTAAGCACACACTTTTATTGAATACTTTCAAGTTTCATGCATTTTTCTCATTCTTCATGGAATTTAAGTTTTGAAATACATTGTAACAAATCGTAAATAACAAGTTACAAGGCCAAACCATCCTAAAAATCTGCAGTTTGACTAAATTGAAGAGCAGTCACCTGAAGATTTTATTCAGAAAGATATTCATGTTGATTTAGGTTTGGGCTACTACCCTTTTTAGTGTGTCCCTGTAATCATGTTCACAATTCTTCTCAGTTTGTTGATGAAAGCAAAGTCGTGGAACATAGATGCAACTTTCAAAACACTTCAGCGACCTTTCAGGGCAATTGTGGAGCATCTGCGCATTTCTTGAACAAGGGAATAACACGAAGCAGGTTCCACTGATAATGGTTCTCATGTAACAATGAAGTAAACTCAAAATATACTAGTAGCAAAAATTTTGACAATATCAAGAGCAAATTTTCATTATTTGGGAAAAATTATAAGAACCAGAAAATATTGCCTTGTGAACTGTTGTGGCAGATCGCTGTGCGTCATCGTTCAGCATCATCACCCATCACAGCAGGAACAACGCATGACACAGCAAATTTTCATTCTTTGGGAAAATTATAAGAACCAGAAAATATTGCCTTGTGAACTGTTGTGGCAGATCGCTGTGTGTCATCATTGTTCAGCATCATCACCCATCACAGCAGGAACAACGCACGACACAGATTGTGGCAAATGCAAACGATGAAATGCTTATGTAATTGAGTTGTAAATAGTTGGTATTGCTTTTGGTTTGATGGCAAGAACATTCAGATAATTTCCCTAGTTTTACCACCATTTAATTGTCACAATAGATTTTCCACCGTGAGTGAATCGCAAATGCAGATAGGTATGCGGACGTGGCCGAGACTCGGGAGTTTGATACCCAGGCAAGGAAGGATGTCACTGTTGATGGAAACAGACACCTGATCTTTGCGACCGATCAGCAACTCAACCTCTTAGTGGTGTCAAGAAATGGTATATGGATGCTACATTCAAGGTAAGCAAAAAGTAAAATATTAATATTATCATATCCGAGAACACTGGGCATTTTGAAGAATATTTCATTTCATCTTTCTGTTGAATAAATATTGAAAGTAAATTAAGTTAAAACAACAACGTATTCCTCTGGACGTGTGTATGCTGGTATTAATCACCTGTTTTGTGTAAACAGTGAAATTAAATTAAATTCTTCCGAAACCACTTCGATTCGTATGGGCATATTTATGCAGTCATAATCACCTGTTTTGTATAAACAATGAAAAACAGTGAAAGTAAATTAAAAAGTGAATTTAAAAAATTTTTCGCTTTCATTTTATCTATTGTTGTTTTGTTTCCTTTTTCAGACTGTCAGTAAACCATTTACACAACTTTTATTCACTCACGGCTTCATAAGATCTGGGGAGTGCACAAAACAAGTTCCATTGATGTTTGTTTTAATGTCTGGAAAGCGCAAGAAAGATTACAAGAAAGTTTTGAAAAATGTGAGAAGATTATTAAATGATGAGATCAAATTACAAGGAATAGTTATCGACTCTGAGGCAGCGAATTTCCCGATGTTACTATTATGGGGTGTGCATTCCACTGGACACAGGCAATGTGGTGAAAAGTGCAAGAAAATAGGTCTGTCGAAGAAATATATGGAAAGTTAAAAAATTTATAGTAATTTATATATTTTTTATACTTACCAATGACCCAGACTTAGCTGGTGCTAACTCCACAAAAACCAGGGCCAAACACAAATTTTGCCCCCCAATCCCCAAAATTTGCATCCAAAACAAAAAGAAATCATGTCCTAAAGGACCTCCATAGTACGACTCTACTGCGCATGCGCAGTGACGCAGTCGTCCCGAAATTGGTGCCAAATATCATTCTTACTGGCAGTGCCTGGTCAGCGCTATGTACTCAGCGGGGAGGCAAGAGTTCCCAACTCAGGGAGGGCCATCCCCGTCTGGGTCATTGGTAAGTATAAAAAATATATAAATTACTATAAATTTTTTAACATTTTTATACTGTACCAATGACCCAGACTTAGCTGAATAGTAAACAGGCTGGAGGGCCTAGGACATAGAGGAAAATCCAATAAGCTCAATTATAAAATAAAGAGGTAACCCCTTAAGGAGAAAAGGAGTATTAGGCTTTACATGTATCTTTCTTATTTAATATTTAAATTAGAAAGATACACTACCCTTAATAATTGAGCACAATAACATTCATGTTCTCTATTAACATCCAGTATAACCTTTATACTAATTATTTTTAAAACAAGCCAATAAATAAAGTAGTCCAGAGAATTGAGACTCTTTATAATCATTTAAAAGTGTCCGAGTATTGTATATTAAAGCCCGTTTGACACTTGACATATACAAATGCTTCACACCGAGCTACACTTTAAAAATAAGACATGAATGAAATTAAACATTAATATTACACTTTAAAACCATCCCGGAAGCGACTCAGAAATACTGTCTTGGAGGAGGCATTCCCTTGCTTTTCACTATAAAGCAGGTGACCTAAGGGAACACCCGCCCCCCCCCTTCCCCTTGCCCTGGGTCAAATAGCCCAGAGCGAAGAGGGCAGCCGGACGGAGTCACTGCCGGAACAGAAAGCCTGCATAACTATAGTTGCAACTGTTTAGTGGACGACATTCTGAGCAACAGATAACGGACCTAAACAATGCAGGTCTCCAGAAATGGACTCAATATTTCTGAGATAAAAATTAGTAAATGTGGATGGCTGAGACCAATAAGCAGCCTTCATTAAATCTGTAATAGCAACACTATTAGCATAAGCCCAGGAAGTAGAAAGAGCTCTTACTTCATGAGCAGAAATCTTAAGCACAGACTGCTGAGAAGAAGATAAATCTTCATACGCAGTACGGATAGTTAACTGAATCCATCTAGCAATAGAATGGACTGAAATGTCCTTTCTATTAGGCATCAAAGACAGAAAGAAACGTTTCCGTCCCTTTCTGATGAACTGAGATCTCTGTTTATAGATACGTAGTGCTCTAACAGGACAGAGTAAAGGCCTACGCCCGTCTGAAGACGGAAGAGCCTTAATAACAATAGGTTCCGGATATTTATTAGGAGCCTGATTCTTAGCTAAAAAACCGACGTTAGTAGTGAAGGTGATAGTGTTCCCAACACTACGATAATGAGAATCATCCACCGATAGTGCATGAAGCTCACTGACTCTTCTGGCAGAAGAGAAAGCTAAGAGAAAAGCTGTCTTATAAGATAAGAATTTGAAATCTACTGTCCCAAGAGGTTCAAATGGCTTTTCCTTCAATTTAAGGAGAACCCAAGCTAAATTCCACTTAGGAATTAATCTAAGAGTTCTGGGTCTATTTATCGAAAAGTTTCTAACCAATTTCGATAAAGAGACATTAGATCCAATTTGTAAACTATCATGATGTGCATAGGTATCAGATAACATAGATCTATAACCCTTTATAGTAACCGGTTGCAGTTTGATTTCGTCAAACAAGTATACTAGAAAGTTAGCAATGTCTGGTATAGAGGGATCAAATATATCAACAGAATGATCCCTACACCAACGACGGAAAACCTTCCACTTAGCCGCATAGTTTAGCGAAGAGGAGGTCCTCCTACAGTTAGAAATCGCGTCCACTGCTCGTCCTGTAAAGTGCTTGCCATGCAAGAAGGACCGCACAACGGAAAAACGTGAAGGTTGAGACCTTGCGGGTTGTGATGCAGTTGGCGCGATTTCCCCTGCCAAAGAAGATCCTCTCGTGGAGGGAGCTTCCGCGGTAGGTCCCACAACAGACACCTGAGTAGATTTATCCACGGTCTCTGTGGCGACAGAGATGCTACCAACAGAATCTTGCATTGAGATTGTTTTATCTTTAGCAATACTTGTTGAATTAACGGCGCTGGAGGATACGCATATCCTATCATTCCGTCCCAAGGGATCGATAGAGCGTCTACAGCAAATGCTCTTGGATCCGGACACGGGGACACATACGTCTGCAACTGATTGTTGAGATGTGTCGCAAATAAGTCTATCATTGGCCGTTCCCATTGGTAGCAAATCTGATTGAATACTTGTTTGTTGAGAGTCCACTCCGACGGCAACAAGCGACCCTTTCGAGAAAGGGAGTCTGCTAGCACATTCAGACGACCCGGTATGTGACGGACCGAAAGAAGAACGTGATGTTCCAACGCAAACAGAAGGATTCTTTCCGTTAGATTGAACAACGGAACTGAATGAGTGCCTCCCTGATTCCGTATATACGCCACTACTGTCGTATTGTCGGATAGGATTTGGACATGAGCATCGTGAATAATGTCCATCCAGTGACGTAACGCAAGCCAAATTGACATCATTTCCTTGATGTTTATGTGCTTGCACAGGAATTGCGGATCCCAAAGACCCTGGCATCTCGAATCCGTTGGGATTAATGATGCACCCCAACCTGTTTGACTGGCATCCGTCATAATGGTAAAACTCGGATCCGGCAACTGCAGCGGAACTCCTTGAGTTAACCACTGAATGTTTGCCCAAGTCTGAATCTCTTGTTTCACTTGATCTGACAAGAGAACGTCTACATCGAGCGAATGAATTTTCACACTCCAATTCTGAGTCAAGAAAATTTGAAGAGGCCGTGTGCGTAGCCGTCCCATCGGAATGAGATCCGCAGCGGCTCCGCACAGACCTATCAGTCTCATAAATTCTCTCGCTGTGACTTTGTCTGTATTTAGACAATAGCGAGCGTAACAACTGACTAATTTCGCTCTGGTTAACGGCAGACGAACGAGATTGTTGTGCGTCTCGAAGCTCATTCCCAGATGAGTGAATGACTTGGACGGCACCAGATCCGACTTCTCCTCGTTTACTATGAAACCGAGACGTCGGAGCAATAGAAGAAGATTCTGAACATCGTTCTGAAGCGTTAACTCGTTGCCGTACCTCTGAAGAATGTCGTCCAGGTAGGCCGACGTTACCGCAGACGAATGAGCTCGGAAGTAGATCATTACCGAGTTCATTACCCGAGTGAAAGCCCAGGGTGCTAGATTCAATCCGAAGCACATGGCCCGGAACTGATACACCACTCCTAGGACTGCGAAGCGTAGATACTTTCGGAATGTCGGATGTACCATGACGTGAAAGTACGCATCTTTGAGATCTATGCTCGTTGCATAATCGTTCACCCGAATACTCACTCTGACCGATCGAATCGTCTCCATATAAAACTTCGGAGCGATGATCAGCTTGTTTATCCAGCTCAAATCTATGACTGGACGGAACGAGCCGTCTGGTTTCGGAACCAGAAACAGATGGCTGTAGAATCCCAGCGATTCCTGGTTTTCTACGACCTCTACCGCGTTCTTCATTAAAAGAGACTGCACCTCTGATAGCAGAGCGTCTCTTTTCTGAGGGTTTGACGGAAGATGAGTCCACTTTGGACTTCGAGTTAATGGAGGCTTTCGTTTGAAGGATATCTTTAGACCTTCCGAAGTCACTCCCCTCACCCACGGGTCGTCCGTAATCGACGCCCACTCTTGAGAAAAACTCGACAGCCTTCCGCCAACCGGAACGCGATAGAGGTTTGAGCCATCACCTCCTGGATCTGCGAGGCCTGCGGTAGGAGAAACCACGTCTTCCACGACCCGCACCTCGCCTCGTCGACCTCGGGGCGTCCGACCGATTGTCCCGGCCTGAAGGACGTCCCGAACGAGAGTCGCTATCCTGACGGTCTCTCGAATAAGAGCTAGAGGACGCACCGGAACCTCTATAGGAACCTCTCTTGGGCGGATAAGACCCAGAAGTGCCCGCCTTATTCGTGTCTGCTGAATCCGACCTTTTAGGAGCGGATCTAAACAACAGAGAATCACTAGCTTTCTTTTTAATATTATCATAAATAGCGGAAAGCTTGCCGTCAAAGAGAAGATCTCCTGAGACCGAAGCGACTCTAAGAGAGTTCTTCACCTTAGAATCCACTAGTGTGGATGTAGACAGGGCTGCGTCACGTCTAACCAACTCCAGATTTGCCACTGAAAGGGCGGAGTTACACGTGGAATAAGCTACTGCCCTTGAAAGAAGTCTTAAGGAGGATTGTATATCCTGAAACTCTTCCCCTTGAAGACGCAGTGATAACGCCTTCGTAAGGTGATCTGCGTAAGATAAGGCATCTAAATTGGCTCTGTTAGACGCAATAGCTGTTTCCAACACTGCGGTTGGAATAGAAGCTGACGACGGTAATGATAGCTCTAAGTCTTCCGCCTCGTCGTCCATACGCAGAGGAACTCTCGGTATACCCTGACCTGCCGTGTCGAATTTATTCCTTGCATTAATGAAAGGCAGGTTGAGAGTATTTGCGGACAAGAAGCCTGCTTTCCCTGTCCTGGAAGCAAGTTTAAAAATAGCGTCGTTCAATAATTCAAATGTTCTTGCAACATTATTGGACTGCGACGGAAACTCGGGAGCGATGTCCCTGAACCGCTCGAAAAAATCAGAGTCCAATGACGCTATAATTCTCCTGTCCGGAAGCGCAGCAGTCTGGCCCGACGGAACAACTTGAGGAAGAAAGTGCCGGATGAAGTCTACGGCAGCTTTGTGTTGTTCCGAAAGGGATAGCTCCAATTCATCCGTATCCCTTTCACCATCCGGTCGGACCTCCCGATGTTCCCGGTCGTCCGCCCCCGATGCTTCGGCGGAGCGTACCGACCCAGCGCCGTCGGATAATTCTCGATCCGACACCGTCTCTGTCGGCTGCTGGGATGCTGCGATAAGCTGTGCTATCTGCACTAGAATGTCCGACGTCGAGACCTGCGGAGGAGCGGTCTTTCGCTGCTTTGCCGAGGGCAGCTCCGCATCAGATGGCTCCCGCATACTTTTCCTATGCGAACGTCCGGAGTCCATCGGTCTCGAATCCCTGGCTGCCGGATGGTGTGACCTGGTCGCCGAATAATCCTTCATCGGCGAAGCTGGCAAGATATCGGAGGTCACGCAGCCAAGGTGCGGTCGTGTGCGCCGGCGAGAAGAGGAAGCCTTAACAGTCTCTGCGGACTGCTTATACAACGGAGCGTCCCGAGCGACGGACGTATGCTCCGCTAAAGACACATTTTGTACCACAACATCTGGTCCCAGATGTTGTTGTACGAGAGAGGGGCCTCTCTCGCTCGCGGCCCGGCTGGACCTGGACGAGCTAGGAACCGGACTAAAAGGCTTCCTCCGTTCTCGTTCACTATCCGCCGTCACTGGGTGTGCATCTATTATTTTTATAGTGCTCGCATCACCCAAAATTTCCTCTTGGACCGCATCGGACGAACCCGGCTGCCGAACCATTCGGTGAATGGACGCTACACCGGGCGAGCTAGCGGACGACATTTGTCTAATCTCCATGAGCACTTTTGCCGCTAGCTCTGTATTTAATTGTGACGACGGACGCACACTTGAAGAAGATAACATGGAAACATCACCCTGTTCTGGTTCCTCTGAAATAGAAACTGAGAGAGTAGAGTGACCTTGTGGAGAAAGAGCCGGCATCGCTCTTTCTCCAGAAACAACATATCGTGACACACGTTTCCAATGTTTCTCATCCCAATGTTCACATACAGGACAGGGATTAATGCGAGAACACTGACTACAATTTATGCAATAATCATGAAAGTCAGAGGAAGATTTCTTCCTATTACAATTTGAACAAGTTCCCTTCATTGTGAAAGAACAACAATAAGTCCTAGTTACTCGCAAACACCCCTGACACAAAGATACATAATAACATGATCCATTAATAAATGAAAAAACAATTGCAAAACAAAATAATTTTGAAAAAATATTTTTTCAGAGAAGCCCAAGTTGCTGAAAAGTAACGTTGAGCCCCGATGGATCCGATGGCAAAGTGTGGTCAAAAATTTTAAAATTATATAAAATAATTAATGAGACACTTTCGGATAATATAAATGTATCTTATAATGAGATAAACTACCTCAAAGGCAAACAGCCCCCCTCAAAAAAGGCTGTTGCCAATGAAAACAAACAGTGTAAACACAGAAGAAAACATGACTCCAGGCACTGAAAAAACTGGCCCGGAATCAGTCCTCAATTACACTCTATCTGATGCAAAACAGAGACTCCCAGGGGAGAATCTGCAGAACATCAGATGGAAGATGCAGAACACAAACGTTATACACCCATGGGTGAAAACGTAACTATGGGGAAAATAACAGAAAACATTCTGTAACCAAGCAACTCTCCCAGGGAATTTTTAGAAATGAAACTTCTCAAAAATATGCCAAAAGCATGGGAGAATTGCAAGGGGGGACTTTAGAAGGTTAGGGGAGAGGAAACACTGAATAAGCAGTGCAACAATTAGCAAGAATGACAACAAGAGGCGTTTGCCTCGAAAATAGGCAACTTAACATAATTTTAACAAAAAATTTTAAGTACAGCCCTGATTATTTTTTGCCACTTCTTTTTTCCTCTCCTCCTTCTATCCTCCTTAGAATCACATTTTCTCCAAGAATTACGTGTCTGGCATCCTTTAAACTGAGATTTACAAGCACAAAGATCAGTGAGATGTTGACTGATGAAGGGCCAAACAGAGAATGATATTTGGCGCCAATTTCGGGACGACTGCGTCACTGCGCATGCGCAGTAGAGTCGTACTATGGAGGTCCTTTAGGACATGATTTCTTTTTGTTTTGGATGCAAATTTTGGGGATTGGGGGGCAAAATTTGTGTTTGGCCCTGGTTTTTGTGGAGTTAGCACCAGCTAAGTCTGGGTCATTGGTACAGTATAAAAATATAATTCTGTTCATAAATATATCAGAAAGTTGTTGGCCTTGTGCTTCATTTCTCATGAACATATTACTACTATTTTTGATCAATTGTATTCTGAGACCAGCACAGAGAAACTCATTCAGTTTGTGTCGTATGTTAAGAACACATGGATTATTAGTGATATGTGGAAACCAGAAAATTGGTCTGTGTTTGATCAAACTGTACGGACAAATAACGATGTTAAAGGTTGGCACAATCATCTTAATCAGCTAAGACAACAGGGACTATCATTCTACAGACTTGTTGCCAAGCTCCATGATGAAAGTAAGCTGACAGGTGTTGAAATCAAACTGGTTTCAGAAAGAAAATTAAAGAGATTTCAAAGAAAGCAGTACAGAGATATGAAGTGCATTTTGTTTGAGGCATGGGATGCTTTTATCAATGGAGAAATAACAACTAAAACACTTTTGAAAACATGTTCAAAACTGTACAACCCTTGTTAATATTATAATTATATTGTTTCACATTCCTACATATATTGATATACACATTCATATATTTGTATCTGCTGTATCAAATGGGTTAGCGGGAAAGCAAACAAGTCATGATACCGGTACTAGTGTCAAAACCGAACAGAAAATTCAAACTTTTCGGAAGCCTGTCTCTACAAAGATCATTCCAGTTTTGACATTAGTACCATACCTCGTGGGATTCCTGCTTGCCACTGTTATATGTTATTGATGTTTTTTCATGTATTTTCATGACTACGATGTGATAGATACAAAATAAATAATTAAGGGCCTATATAAGTAATGAAATTTTGTTTATTTTGAAAATTCTCACCTCTCATATTCCTTCAATTCAAATGAAATATACACAAAATGTACATCAAAATGAAGGCTGGGATGTATAGAACACGAAACATATGTGTAATCAACTCATAGAGTCGACTGTAGGCACCAGTAGTTCCTGGAAGTCTGCTGCCGTATTCGCACCAGAACTGATAATTTAATAATATTTTACGAAAACAACTTGTGGCCAAATGTGCTTTACATATCTAAGAACAATGCTAGGGGATAAAAATTCTTCAAAACACGGTGACAGAGCTGCATTGGGGAAAATTCCAAAGCCTTTGCTTTTGTTTACGTATGAGTATACTTTCGATTTCCGGTCGACGTCATCGGGCAGAAAAAGCATGTAAAAACAACGCCGTCTAAAATCAAATAATGAAAAAGATCGCCTTCATACAGTATACTGTTATTAGATACTAGTAGAGATTGCACAGTTGCCATATTCAATGCAAGGTATCATGATACCTGTTGAAATTTCTAAGAATTTCGATTTTGTTTTTCGATGGAAATTCGTGGTAACGTGTGATTTGCGCATGTCTGTCGAGCATGGAAACCATCTTCAATACAAAATGCAGACAGTGTTGTCCTTTTCCAAAATTCAGTCCTATCGCTGTATTCGAAAGTGTTTTGAATGCCTAGCTTTGTTCTTGGATATATGAAGCACATTTGGCCACAAGTTGTTCTGATGAAATGTTATTTTATTACCCGTTCTGGTGCAAATACGGTAGCAGACTTCCAGGAAACAGTGGTGCCTACAGTCGACTCTATGAGTTGATTAGATATGTGTTTCGTGTTCTATACATTCCAACCTTCATTTTGATGTATAATTTGTGTATATTTAATCTGAATTTAAGGAATATGAGAGGTGAGAATTTCAAAATAAACAAAATTCCATTACTTATATAGGCCCTTAATGAAACCTCCGAGTTTTTTTTTTTTTTCTCTCCCTCAAATTATTAGACTTTTAGTTCAAGTTTGGACTGAGGCATAGGTTGGTCCGAACTCACTTATGGTTGGTCCGAACTCACTTACGGGTGGTCTGAACTCACTTATGGGTGGTCCAAACTCACTTTTTGGGGCCGAACTCACTTGGGCAGAACTTGCAATGGGCCGAACTGACTTGCATTCAAGAGAATGCCTGGTTTTGAAGAGTACCTTGATGGCACCTTTGGGGGGTCAGTGTTGTTCAAGCTGAGGTCGCGGCCCCTGGAGTAAATCTACATGCTCAAGATATTATTTTACAACAATGAATATACAGTTTTGTCGAAGATCGTTCCGTGGACACAACTCTGAAATACATGATGGGTACAGATATCAATCAACTTGCTAGCATGCCTTCAATGTCATCTTCTGCGAGGACGTTGTATTTGTCAGGGTCTTCATCTTCTTCATCACTGTCAAGAGAATGTTTCTTCTCAAGTTCAACTGTGTTTGTCTCTACGTCAAGTTCAATATCATATTCAACCTCTTCTTCTTCGTATTTTCTTTTGTTCATTATGGAGGTCAGTTCTCACAAAAAATCTATTGTGTGGGGTATATGTAACTCTTTACAACTGTTTTGAAGAAATTGATGCTCAGAAATCGTTTTGAAAAATGAATTACCCCAAACAAGTGACGGATGGATTTCGCGGTTTACACACGTTTCGAGCCATACATATTTGTGCCTTCATATCGATTACTAGACAAAATGGGGTCCGTCGTTTCACCCAATTACACCCAATTAACACACAATTAAACCCAGTTAACACCCAATTAATATACACGTCCACTGAATTGCGAAGTTATTGTTTCTTGGGACAAATTCTCGAAGCAAGACCACAGCGCGCGGGACACACTAAAATGTGTACCCCGGCCCCGGCTCCGGCTCCGGAAAAGGTGTACCTGAGAAAATTTAACTTGCATTTCTTTCTTATTCGTATGTACAATGTGATCAGTTTTGGTTGGTAGCATCCTTTAGGGGTACTTTAAAGGTTTATGGAGAAATATTTAGAATTATTTTATTTTTGTGAGTTTTATCGAAGTTTTCCCTTCAGAAGCAGACTAAAAAGTGTACCCCGGCCGGGTCGTTAATTGATTACCCACAGTTTATCTGTTGATTATATACTATAATCTGATCACACCTTCATGGAAACAATGGAAGTGTTGTAGGAGTGCGTTCACAGTTAACTTGATTGAATTGTTTTCATCTTTTGAAAGCTATGTTTAGCGACAAAAAAAAACAAAAACACAATTTCGATTAAATTCGGTAATATTTTTATATGTGCGCGGCAAAGGCTAAATTGTTTGTTAAAGGATAATTTTCGGACTATTATATTCTCAATGTATTGCCTCAAAACAGAGCTCATGCTCCCTCATTGAAACGAACTCAATTGATGTCGTTGCAATGATGAATCAGGAGCTATGTTTTGCGGCAAAAGAAACCAAAATTCGATTATTCGTTAATTTTTTTTATTTGTGCGCGGGCCAGCGCGACAAATGCTAAATTGATAAAGGGTATTTTTTTACTATTATATCTTCAGTGTTTTGCCTTAAACCATAGGGGGAGGGGTAGAGCGGGGGGGGGCTCCTTTTCTTCCTCATTTTATTTTTCCCTAATCATATTGTGTGTGTGTAATGTAATGAACTATTGAACTTTAAGAAAACGTTTTTTTTCATTTGATAATGTAAGATATTGCACAAGTAATACATTGGATATCCACTTTACTGTCTGATTACTTTGACTGAAAAATGGTTAAAATAAAAAATATTACAAATATTCATATTCTTTGTCTTTCACCATCCCCATTTTCTTCCCGCCGAAACATCTTGATAGTTTCGTGAATAGCCTTCCGAATAATATTTATTGGAAAATCATATAACTGGACACTCCCCCCCCCCCCCACCCCCCACACACACCATCATATTATAATAATAACACGTGTTATTATTATACCATGATTTGGTTTTACTCCAACCAAGAATGTCCTTGTTACTGAATAAGATGAATGAGAATTATAATCCACTTAGCGAACTGGTAGGGCAATTCAATCAAGTTTTTATACACTCAACTTGCACAACTGCGGAAGCCACAACACCTCCATTGTCATCGGATTAAAGTGCGAGCTAATTAATTAACGACCCGGCCGGGGTACACTTTTTAGTGTGTTTCTGAAGGGAAAACGTCGATAAAACTCACAAAAATAAAATAATTCTAAATATTTCTCCATAAACCTTTAAAGTACCCCTAAAGGATGCTACATACCAAAGACGATCACATTATACGTACGAATAAGAAATAAATGCAACTTTATATTTCCCAGTCACACCTTTTAAGGAGCCGAGGCCGGCGCCGGGGTACACATTTTAGTGTGTCCCCAGCGCGCCAGTCGAACTTGACCCATTAGTACTAACTAAGTCGGAACAGGCAGAGATCGTTCAGTTAGTTTGGGAAAAACTCCCCCCCCCCCCCCCCGCCCTCACTAATGTTAAATGTTTTTTGCAAATTTTGTGTATATCTAGTCCAAACCTCCTGGGCCGTGGCGTAGTCAAATGTAAGTTTACGTCCACAGGATAAATATTATATTACGGCCTGTGATGTCAAATTTGGACCAGTTTATATGAAATCAAAATGGTGCCACCTATAACCACTCTTTCTCTCAACTTTCGGGGCCTTCATGGAATTAGTGATAGCTCACTCCCCCACCCCCACCCCCTCACTACCCACCCCACCCCACACTATTTTGACACATTTCGCCGCCCGTGCAGTAGCATTGACTCAGTAACATGACACATTACTACGTGGGCCTAGGCAGAGATAGTGCCTTTAGGAAGACATCGTATCAGTGTATTAGAGAAACAAGAACAACCATTTCTTTTATTAATTTATTTCATAAAATGTAAAACCTTAACAAATAACGATTTGAGCACACACAGCAGGGGCTTATTGTACAGAAAAGCAATATTATTTACAGAAGCACATGTTTGTAACAAAACACAAATCTGTACACAAACACATATAGAAACAATAGATCGGTTCTCATCCATCTTGTGTAGGCCTATATTTAGACCACACTAGGCCTCACTGGTCGTAATATAATTTTGTGGTTTCGTAGGTAGGATGTGGGCCAACCAAACCAAAACATTAATTGGGTGTAATTGGGTGTTAATTGGGTGTAATTGGGTGAAACGACGGACCAGACAAAATGTCCGATCGCCAAAATGTCCGATTGCCAAAATGTCCGGTGGCTGGACAGAATGTCCGATCTTTTTAGACAAAATGTCCGATAGTTTTAGACAAAATATCCGATGATCATTGGACAAAATGTACGAAAACAAGATTCAGTTACTGACTTACCTTTATTGTATAAGTATATTCCAACATCTCCTAAATATTTGGAAATGGTACAGTGGCGTAGCCAGAAATGTTTATTGGGGGGGGGGGCATATCACCCAGATCCCGAAGGGATCTGGTCGGTTGTCGCGAAGCGCGTCTTAAGGGGGGTCTGGGGTTCAGCCCCCAGGAAATTTTTGAAAATGTACTATTAAATGAAGCGTTCTGGTGGCTTTGGGTGAAAATCCTCTTGGTTTCTGAACGGTGAAAATTACGGTTTTTTTTAACAGCATGTTTCAAAAATCAAAATTCTAACTAACTGTTAACCGTTACTTGAATCAATGCCCCGGAAACGAAAGTAATGCAACAAAAACAGTACATAATTTACCTTAACCTGACCATGCTGGTTCGCAATATGACGTTCTGCACATATTTTATTGGGGTGGGGCGAATGCCCATGATGGTCCACTCTAGTCTAGCTATCTGAATGTTGTGGCTGCCCACAACATAGTGGGGGAAGCCTCGACATTTCGGATAGTTGAACTGGGCGCACTGCCGCACTCATTCTTTGTTTTGTATAGCCCTCTGTGTCCAACACCCCTGGGCCAAATATATTTTGCAAAGTAACAAGGCTATAGGCATTCTTTGAAAGTGCCAAAGGTGTGCTGACTCACCGTGACTGAGATACTGGGAACATATGCAAGTTTGACAGAATCTGATGACTGAACAAAAAACATAATATTGAATGAATGTTGTCACTTACCTGAATATAACTCAGCATGACATTAACAGAAACAGCCTCGAACACAAAAATAACAATTGATACTAAGGTATGTACACTCCACCACGCCAGAAAATGGCCAAATTCAACACTAACTACAAACTAAAATACAGTATCCATGTCTCTGTCTTATCCAACAATTAGCGACAGTCCTCCTCTACAAATGAAAATTTAATCTTCGTGCGGATGTTATCCCAAATTTGTCAATCACAGAGTCAATGTCAGGACAGTGGATGCGATGAGTTTGAAGCATGATCAGCGCTTCTAGTCCTGCCTCGTTCATTGAAGCCCTGATTGCAGTGAGAGTCCTTTCCAATTTGGAAAACACTCTTTCAGCCTCAGCTGTTGTCATAGGTAATGTTGCTAGCAGTTGAAGAAGAGTTGATATATTTGGAAAGTATTCTGAACAGTGATCAAGTGCCGAAATCGCTGAGGATGGACGATCATCTACGGAGACCTGTTTCCATTTCTGACGCCAGAGTTCATACTCCGATCTGATAACAATTAAGGGATCATTCATGACAGCAGAGTACAATTGTATGGCATCCGTCAGCTCATTTCATTGTATTTCGCAATCACTGTCATTTGAAAATTTCAGTAAACTTGGAACCACATGGCTGAGTTTGAAAGCATGCATTTGTTTAGGTCCAAATCGGAGCTCCATGTCTTGAGTTACCATGTCAAGTGTGGGGTAAAAGAAGTTGATGCGGCAATAGCTTTCAGTGGAATCATCTTCTGCCTGAGCTGAGGGCCGGTACACACTCCTAGAGGCAGTTCGTGGTTTCTTCAGTTCAATTTTAAGAATATTTTCTGCTACCAGACTTGCTTCCTCAAACAACTTGTGAAATGTCCCTTCACTTCGGTAGCTTTTTAAGATGGAGACAAGGTCCGACACTGATGTCATTGCCTGTACTAGATCACATCCAACAGTTTGCAAAGCATGGATGACTGGTAGCATAAGTCCTGATATGTTCTCAAGAATTATCAGAGAGACAATAAAACCAGACTGGCAGATAGAGCACTCCAGACTGCTTGCCTTATTTCTGGCTACAGACAAATCCCAATCTTTCATTTCGACAAGTGCTTCTAATACATATTTAAGTAACTGTCGGAGTGCAACAACAGCTATGTGGCGTTCAATGAATCTTGTGTCCGAATTTTTAGATATTATGTACCGTACATGATAATGTCTAAAAAATCGGACATTTCGTCCAGCGATCGGACATTATGTCAAAAAAATCGGACATTATGTCCAAAAAAATCGGACATTTCGTCCAGAAAATCGGACATTTTGTCTCAGACATTTTGTCCAGCCCCCTTCATATCTTGTTCCATATTCAAACTGAAGCCACAGGTCTACTATATTGGGTGTTTCCCATATAGGCCTACGGGAATGGGAACGGAACAACCAGTCCCAGGGACAACCCGCCCCAAACCGACTGGTACAACCCGCCCGGGACAACCCGCCCCATGTTTTTCACTCACCGCAGTTATCAGCTATTTGACTGTGATATTGGACTATGGTTGGATTATAAGTAATAACAAATGAACTTTTCAGCTGTTATTACTTATAATACGATCATTATTAATTAGGGGACAATGGATTTATTTATTGGACTTAACTATGATGGTATTATAAGTGATAACATATGAATATAAGTGTGTCTATGTGAAAGATCAAATTCAGCATTCAATTCTGTGGTCAGTATGGTATTATCAGTAGTGTCCGTGTTAATGGTATCTGTGGGTGTCTCATTGATGGAAGTGTCTATGGATGTTTCAGTGGCCTGACTGTTTGTGTTCTCGGACGTGTCCATGGCTTAATCAACAGGCATATCATTCTCACTGGACTGGTCCCTGCATTGTCTGCAAGTAGACTGGATGGATGTCACCAGTAAATATCGGAAGCAACCTTATCTTTTAAGATTAATTCAAAACTGCGTGGTAATTTGTTGAATAAAGTGCAGGAATTAGCAAACCTGTGACTTAATTAAGATAATTCGATAAGAATGGGAGGGAGATCTACACGAATTATCAGGTGGTTCCTGTATTTGATGATGTTTCTGATGTTAACTACAATCCCAGGGCAACACCAAAGTTGTGTGGATTACACCCATATCGTCCGATAGCCAAATCGTCCGCTACAATTTTGGGTCAAATTGTTAGCGGACGATTTGGCTAGCGGACGGTATGGGTGTATCCGGTTGTGTGTACACACAGTGTATGGTTAATATATAACTCTCACGCGCTTTGCTATACAGATATGTGCTCATCTTGTAGTTATGTTATAGACCACCTGGCATACTACAAGGGTCATACTAAATACCGAGCTATACCGAGCAGAACAATGGGCGATTAAGAGTTTAAGGGTACATACACTCAGCTGTATGTTTACAGTCTGCTCCCGTCTTATGTCGTTCTGTTTTGGAGAAGTGACCCATTATCGGGAACAGACTACGACATTTTCCATACTGTCAAATATGATATTTATTGTACGTTTACAATCTGCTCCTCTCTTAGGTCGTCCCACTTTGGGGAAGTTACCCGTCATCGGAACCAGACTGTTATTTTCGTACATGGACCATCACTTAGTCGGAATATTACATTTTTTTCCAAGCATAAAGGTAAACGAGGATTTGGAGTAGTTAGATTTACTGTTATACAAAGGAATGCTCTTATTATTGAAAAAATGAGGATTCTGGGAAATGCAAATAAAAATAAAGTCGTTGTTGGTGATTTGGGGGCTTTTGTCGGATCCATTTAGGTAATTCTGCGAAGTAAACGAGGAATCCGAACCAGAAAATTACTCCTATTCAATCGAATGCGCCCTCCGAGGACACCCCGTCCTATTAGAGACCATTGGGTC
Organism: Pictodentalium vernedei; assembly: GCA_031216915.1. NCBI lineage: Eukaryota > Metazoa > Mollusca > Scaphopoda > Dentaliida > Dentaliidae > Pictodentalium > Pictodentalium vernedei. The sequence continues at coordinate 212,058,320 of CM062294.1, read as the reverse complement.
ACATAGTAACCACGTGCCACCATAGAAACCAAGATGGCGTCCTCAAGTATACAAAATGAACGACGGAAACATGTGTCACCCTAACAAAACACGCTGCGCGTGCGCATTAAGACAACGCATCGCTATGGTGATGGCATCTCAAGATGACCGCTCATGAGGGCTGCCATGACAACCATACATGACGTAACTAGGTCACGTGACTATGACGTCACTTCCTAGGTCTGGAGTAGGTCTAAAGAGACATTGTCGGCACGAACCTTTTCCCGCCACCATACCCCCGGCAACACCGATGAACTCAAACCCGAATGCGAAAATCAGAACTATCATTAAAACTTCTAAATGAAAATCTGCCTCAAGATAGCTTTCTTGGTGCAGATTTTCATCAAGAGGTTTTGATGATAGTTCTGATCCCTGGGGACAAACAATCTCCTTGGACACCTCACACGAATCAAAACCAAACACAAAGCCCTCCGTGCCTTCAAATCGGAGAGTGACCCCACCAAAAAACTGAATTCTAATCAACTTACAATCTCCCTCACCGCGAGGTCATAAAGGCATTTCAAACCGAACCGCAATCAAAATGGGTACAAGCCACTTCCAGCCTGAATGGGAAATAGAACCTCCAAAATTCTAGGATACTTTTCAAAGACTAACTGGTGAAAACGCGGTAAGACAAACCCCAATCCTCTCGAAAAAGAAGACGGTTCTATAACCTCTGACGACAAAGAAAAGGCCGACACTTTTGTCGACTCCCAAAGAAAACTCACCACCCTCACGAAGGCCCAACCGTTGACAACGTAATAAAAAAAATGTGATCGACAACTTCGTTAATGACACTCCTTAAATCTACCACAACTCTAACTTTAGCCAAGAACCCAAAGAAGGGGGAGATCTCGAAATAGTCGCCCCATTTCCGAAGACGTAATCACTGCTGTCATTAAAAAAACTCTTCCTTACCGGGGGAAGATGAGGTTACTGATCATAGTAAAAGTTTGAAACAGGGTTGGGGTAATTGTAATTTGTAATTGATTGTTAATAAGTAGCTATTCTCATATAATTGACTGTAATTTGTAACTGGGCAAATTTAAATTACAATGCAATTGAAAGTAACTTATTACATTTCAAAAGGTCCAGGTAATTTAATTGCTTTTCAATTACTTTCAATTACTTTTATGTTTTATGATAAGATTCCCGTCGTCACCATTGGATGGTTCTTACATGGAAGTCTCCAATAGTTTTAAGTGAGATATCTCAATGTGAGCTCCCGAATATAATCACCATTTTCTTCCCACTCATCTGTTGTCAAATCTAAACACACAATTGTTGTGATAGTTCAGTGAAGACCCCATTACTATGCTGAATTGTTTTGATAGGGAGCCATTTTGATTTCCATTGTAAGCTCATTTTGATATAAAAGATTTTCTTCTCTCTTTTAAATCTTTCAGACTCTGAAATAAAGTTCCCAAATCCCCCATTAAAAGGTTACAAACCCTCTACAGTTCATGCCGTACCCATGGGCGACCATTTGCCCAAATGTTAGAAAACAACTCACTGCGGGGATCATGATATCCAAACGAACAAGGATCTCTCCAATCCGACGAATTACCGCCCCACCCGACTCCTCAGCTACATTGGAAAGGGATTCGTCCCTTGGCCTGGTTGATTCGACACTTGGGTTTAGTCTAAACAATATTTTATTTCAGTTTAGAATTGAAACATTAAATAACAGGGGAAAAAATACATTTGTCGCGATATACCAAGTATGAAATTGGGTTCAGCAGCAAGCACAATGCTTATGTAAGCTGTCTCCGTCAGATATGTTACACATTTTGGCGAGAGTTACAAACAATGTATAAAATCTTTAAAACAGGAAATAAACTTATAAGTTTGTATTCTTTTTCAATTGTTCAGTAGGTCCTAAGTCGATATGTACCACAACCTATATGTACCAGTCGATATGTACCACTTGAAAAGTCGATATGTACCACGTGAAAGGTCGATATGTACCACTTGAAAAGTCGATATGAACCACTTGAAATGTGGATCAGTTTTGATAAATATGCTCGATATTTTTATTTCATTTTCTATTTATTTCATAATTTTTTTCCCTTTTCTACACGTCAAACATATTATGTATTTTTGTGCTGTTTTTCTCTGGATAATTTCGGTAAAATTCCATTGTTAATGTTAACTCTTTGATGCGGTACTCTACATTAATTTTTTTTAAATAGTATTGAGTGTCGGTATGTTGGCAAAGTTACTAGTAGGTCATTTGTTTATTCTTTAATCTTGAAACAAGCTTCGGAGAAAAGTGAAATGCCAATTAAGACAGTAAAACTTCCAAAGTGCTTTTTTCCCGATTTCATAGTATGTTTTGTAAAAAATATTTCCCTCTCTTTGTTTTTAACATGTATACCAAAAAGTATTACAGAGTAAATATATATTTAAATGAAAAGATGTAGAAATATTATGTGTGGTTGTCTTATCTTTTCTGATTATATCCCATTCACAGGGCGTACCACACCAAAGATTACTTTTTGGAATTTTGGTTCAAGTCTGGACAACCAGCATCCGATTACTACGGACCCACAGGAAAAAAGGGTTGAAATGGCAGTTGGAACACATCCTCCCATACCATCCCCTCAGTGGCGCAACGTGCCTCGATGATCCTGCATCATTTTTCGGGCAAAGTCTTCCACCCCCTCTAAAAATTGGCATGTTCATCTATGCTGACTATCGATTTGTTTGTGTCGATACCCCAAAACCATCCCGAAAGTTGGAGGGAAAAGTTCCCATCATATGGCGGTACAAATCGACTTCTGGGTGGTACATATCGACTTTTTGTGTGGTACATATCGACTTTTTGTGTGGTACATATCGACTTTCTGGGTGGTTCATATCGACCGTGGTACATATCGACCATGGCACATATCGACCATACCCTGTTCAGTAAGGAATGGGTGAGGAAACAGAGAAGTATGTGGAAGAGTGCACTGGGGCCGGGGGGGGGGGGGTGCAGGTGGAGTTTTATTGGCACAGCTTTTCACCACCAAAATTACGACACAATACGTTTCTCAGAAGAAATGGCAAGGATCGCAACGTAGCGTGAAGGTATGTATCCCACTGAAAGTTGTTCATTGAGAACGTCAAAGGAGGAAGTACATGTGGTCGACACTTGGGTTTGGACGATTCGGCATTTTGATATAATGGATTCGGCACCCAGGTAAATCATGTTTTATGTTTCTTGCTGTTTTTTTTTTTTATTATTTATCATTTGTTGCAGAATAAAAAGTTCCCAGTAAAGCAGAAAGGGGAAAAATATAAATATTCATTAAAATGTTTCTTCTGTTTGCTTAGGTTTAGCGGAGAACTATTCAAGATATGACTAAATGCCGTTACCGATTCAACCACGAGGTGGCACTGAATAGGTCTTAGTGAACCGTCTGAATAAAAGGAATCGTAATAAAGTCATACAACGAAGTTGGATTGACTTATTGCATTCGTAAGCCTATATTTTTATTAGTCCCCTACCGGCATCGCCGAAGGGGACTATAGGTTTGCACTCTGTCCATCCGTCCGTCCGTCAGTCTGTCAGTCACACTTTAGTTTTCCGGAGTGTTTTTGGAAACGCTTCAACGGAATGATTTCATTTTTGGTAAACTCCTGTAGAACGATGACTTACAGATCAAGTTTGAGTTTCATGCTGATTGCATTATTCTTGTGTGAGTTACGGCCCTTGGAAATATGGAAAAGCACCAAAATATCAGTTTTTCGGTGTTTGTTTGGAAACGCTTCAATGGAATGATTTCATTTTTGGTAAACTACTATAGAACGATCACTTACAGATCAAGTTTGAGTTTCATGCTGATTGCATTATTCTCGTGTGAGTTACGGCCCTTGGAAATATGGAAAAGCACCAAAATATCAGTTTTCCGGAGTTTTTCTGGAAACGCTTCAACGGAATGATTTCATTTTTGGTAAACTCCTATAGAACGATGACTTACAGATCAAGTTTGAGTTTTATGCTGATTGCATTAATCTTGTGTGAGTTATGGCCCTTGGAAATATGGAAAAGTGCCAAAATATCAGTTTTCCGGAGTTTTTTTGGAAACGCTTCAACGGAATGATTTAATTTTTGGTAACCTACTATAGAATGACGACTTACAGATCAAGTTTGAGTTTGATGCTGATTGCTGTATTCTTGTGTGAGTTATGGCCCTTGGAAATATGGAAAAGTGCCAAAATATCAGTTTTCCGGACTTTTTTGGAAACGCTTCAACGGAATGATTTCATTTTTGGTAACCTACTACAGAACGATGACTTACAGACCAAGTTTCATTTTCACTCTTTTCAACCGTCAGTCTGTCAGTCTGTCAGTCATACTTTAGTTTTCCGAACTTTTTTTGGAAATGCCTCAACCGAATGATTTCTTTCTTGGTAACCTACTATAGAACGATGACTTACAGATCATCATCAAGTTTGAGTTTCATGCTGATTGCATTATTCTTGTGAGTTATGGCTCTTGGAAATATGGAAAAACGCCAAAATATCAGTTTTCCGGACATTTTTTGGAAACTCTTCAATGGAATTCATGCTGATCACATCTAGGTTATAACATTTGTATAATTATTAATGCTCATTAGTCCATTAGGGGTCCATTAGCGATACGTGCACTCTTGTTTTTTTTCCTTCTGCAAACCACTGCCAAATTTATAATGCAACAGTCACCAAATTTGGCACATGTGTAAACGATCATATCTAGTTAAACATAGTTGTCTTAGATTTTTGATATTCGACATTTACCCAGAACAACGTCACGTCAAGCCTTTTTTCTTGCAGATGTGCATCCTTTAATATCTACGCCTCCGGGGGGGGGGGGCCTCAGGAGGTGGAAGTGCAGGCTGCAAGTCGGGAGGTTCTTGGTTCGAATCCCAACTGCGGCAACTGCATTATGGCCTTGGGCAAGACACTTCACCCCATTGCCCACGCGGGGGGGGGGGGGGCACGGAGGCGTTGTGTACTAAGGCATACTGCATGTCGATGGTGAACTTGTCTTCAACCAATACTTACCCTGCTTGTGTGGAGTTAGTATGTCGGGGAGCGGACAGTTGCTCGCCATTGCTCGGTGGTTCTCTGTGGGTACTCCGGCTTCCTCCACCCGTAAAACTGCCGTGGTCATGAATAGCCACTGTGCTGAAATATGTGACCCTAAACACCAATAAATAAATAAATCAATAAATAATTGAAGACCGAAAATCCGTGGAGCCATAGAAATCAGATAAGAAAAATCTCTTCTAAATTCTTTGGTGAGACCTTTAGTCAATACCATGCAATTGGCGTGAACATATTATTTCATATCGAAAGTATTCATTTTGGAATGTGTTTGGTGTCCATGCCCAGAACTCATTTTAGTTGATGATCAAGAGTACGCGATTTGATTGGTGTTCTTAGGCTGGTGGGCACGTATGATTCTAATTAGTCCATGATGGAGGCTGGCGTCTTGGAGATATGACGCTAAATAGATTGAAGTGATTGTTCAAATCTTTCACGTAATAATCACAGTACGTTTTCCCACCAATTATTTGAAGACGGGCGTTGGTATAAAACAGTGAAATAAATTCGATAACTGAAGTTATTTCCAATATTCATTAACCAACTCCTCCGATTTTGATGGAAATAATGGGGTACGACGAATGACCGAAACGGACCCAATCCAAAGCGGATCAAATTATGATAGGGTTTAATACAAAGGGCCGATAGGATCAACTAAAATTAATTTATAACCAACAAAGTGATTCTGACAGTGGTGGTGCCAGTGTTTTCCCCGACAACTTGGCTGCGGGGGGGGGGGGGGGGGGGGGGGGAGAGTTATTCCAAGGCAAGCTGACGGTGACAAGCAAGATTAAAACTTAAGTCTTATTACTCTTAAGAAGGCAATTTTTCTCTAATGATCTGGACGTTTCAAGCTGTGGACGTTTTGTACTCTGGATGTTTCATACCCACTTGGAACTTTCGTCCCCAAATATCGGGACTTTTCGTACACAAGATTGAAGTTTTGCACCCAATTTTTTTGTAAGTTCAGTAACCATGTTTGGACATTTCGTACCCAAAATCATTTCCAGATTTTGGGGTACAAAACATTCAAACATGGTGACTGAACTTACAAAAAATTGGGTATGAAACGTCCAATGTGTATATGCCCAGTTGTTTATTCCAATGTATAGAGTAACAAATTATATAGGCCAACCAAGCACAAAATAAAATATCCCGGGGGGGGGGGGGGGGGGGGGTGGTTGTGTTTTTGCCCAGTTGTTTATTCCAATGTATAGAGTAACAAATTATATAGGCCAACCAAGCACAAAATAAAATATCAAAAATTTTCTTTGTTTATAATGTAAGTTCAGTAACCATGTTTGGACATTTTGTACCCCAAAATCATTTTCAGATTTTGGGGTACGAAACATCCAAACATGGTGACTGATCTTACAAAAAATTGGGTACTCTAGACATTTGGGTAAAAAACGACCAAAGATTTGGGTATGAAATATCCAGAGTACGAAATGTCCAATCTTGGGTGTGAATCGTCTAGAAATTTGGGAACGAAACAACCAAAGGTGTAGGTACAAAACATCCAAGGGGTACAAAATGTCCAGAGTACGAAACATCCAAAGTACAAAATATCCAGAAACCTTTTTCTGGACATGCTGACAGTAGGGGGGGGGGGGGGGGGGGGGGGGAGGTGGTTGTTGTGTATATGCCCAGTTGTTTATTCCGATGTATAGAGTAACAAATTATATAGGCCAACAAAGCACAAAATAAAATATCCAAAATTTACTTTATTATACAACACAAAGAAATAAACAAAAGACAAATATGATTTAAGCTCCCACAGCGCATACAGTACGCACAGAGCAGACCTGGCATTCTTTAGGAGTGCAGGACTGCTGCACGCCTAGAAAAGATTGAGGAGGGCAATTTTTTGCACCCCTTGATTTTCTGGAATGACAGACCTGTTTGGGACTGCCTTTAAACTCTATCATCATTTCATCCCCTGGGTTCCAATGTGTTCTCTGTGCCTACATTGAAACTCTGGGGACGATTTGTCAATAATGATAATAATAATAATATAATGCAATGTTAACGTCTAGAATCCACCGCAGTACTCTCTGAGTTACATTATTACCCTGTATCACAGGTGTTCGCACCCTTTGTTGCATTGATTCGCAATAATTCATGACCCATTCGGTGTCGCATTTCGAGTGTAGAAGGCAGTCACATAAGAATGAATGCAACATTTTGAATGATGAGAAGATGTGTGTGCCAATTTTTCCACTATGTAGCTGAATGCAGTGCAATTTTTCAGTCACAGTATTAATACCTTGAAGTGAACATAACCAAAATAGCATACAAGTTTTTGCATTGAAAATTTCAGATGCAATTGCACTCCCAAACAGTCTGAGGAGGGCAATTGTTTTGCACTCCTTGATTTTATAGATTGCCAGGCCTGACAGAGTGTATTGGTACTCATCCACCCACCACGGTGTTGGTGGATGTCAAGTGGAGGAGATTAAACGTCCACAGTAGCACAAATTAATGAGAGTTATCAGATGTCTATGCCACCGGCTCGCTGAGTGGACAGGATTAAGTAAATTACTAAGTGTCATTAGAGTGGACAGTCCGGCAGAACGAGCAGACGGGATTAATTTCTTAATTAGCATCATCAACACAGTATTCAAGATTGACTATCGTTATAAAATCGGCGTTATGATAATTCTGCTACGTATAATGCAGGCCTACATACATGTACGTACACAATTTTAGTCTAGAATTTGAACCTCTCTGACCAGAATTTCAAAACAGAAAACGCTTAGTTTGTAAAAATATTTTTTTAATAAATAACACTGCAGAATATACAGTACGCGGAGAGCGGATTATAAGCAAATCGCCTGTGCAGCAATATTTTCTCCCATTGTCACTCATAGCACAGTTGAATCACAGCGACTTTCCAGTGATCAGTTGCGTCTAAAATCTCTGGAAAGTCACCGCACTCACGAGAGTTGGGGATTAAGTAACTTAGGAAAGGCAACCATGTCGGGCAACCATGAAAACATCTGAATGAATCGAATAGATAATGTTATATGCCTGTGGGTGAGCGTTCAACAGATATATACTTGTGCACTACAAGTGAGACTGTGAGAAGTCGTTGTAAGAATAATCACAGCAAGCTAAAATTCGGGAATTGAAACGCAGTCGTGAACTTTCCAATAACGCGTTTTTCTTTTTTTTGTTGCTGAAATGAATTTATAAGTTCGTTTCTCACATATGATAATATTTAATAATAGTATACACGTAATAAACAATCAGGCGACTTGTTTACATTGGAATCAAAACACATAACACCCCACCCCCCATCCCCCACCCTGACATTTTAAGAGTGTGAAAAAACAAAAACTTATTAACTGTGTAAGTGGCGAGCGATCCGCAGAAAACCCAGAGCTGGTTCATTCATGTTCCAATTGGTTCCGAAACTAGAAAATTGTGATTTTGGCCTCCAGCATAAGCCTTTATTGGCTTGGTGGTGGAGGGAGGGGCAGGTACAAAGTTTAAGCACATTATGTGAAGAGTGTTTATATGTACAAAAGGAAAACAGACATTGGGAGTTGCATGGAATGGAAGCTTGCCACAATTCATGAGACTGTAATAAAAAAATTTGTTTGTTTGCTTATTCCCTACCAACTCGGGAAAATTACCCACACTCGAAAGTTTTTATTGCCAGTTTCTAGAGACTTTTTTTTTTCTAAAGTCCAAAAGTTGATATTAGGCCAAAGAAGAAAAATGTTTTGGTTTGGGTTACCCGACCAACCTTTATTTTTAAGCATGCAACTCCAGAAATTTAATCTGCCTTTCAAAAATCGGGATCTTTATCTAGCACCATAAACCCGAAAATGCCGCTAAATCAGTACAGATTTTACCGAGTACATTTCTCTGTTGAAATGGAACCTGTGCATTTGGCGATTTTAATATGTCATATTACTGATTTCCGTCTGAACGATGTCAGTAATCTTGGCTTTAATAAAAAAGAAATGTCCTCAAATAAAGAAATTCCAATCCGTTCCCTACGAGATCGCTTGGTTCTCAGAAAATGAAACATTTGCTTAATTCCTGGGAAGGATGTATGCCAGTAACATTAAAAATTTGCACCTGCTCAATTTCAAAATCTGAGTTTAAAAAACACTGGTAATTTGGTATAAACTTAAATTCCATTGCGAATTAACAAGTCATTTCCTCATTTTGTAGTAACCATATGTCAATTTACAATGTGTAAAGCAATATGTTGAAATGACCTGCACCAAAGTAAAAGGACCTGTACCAACTACTTGGGGCAGGACATTTTGACCTGCTGTGGAAAAAAAAAAATTTTTAGCCTTGGTCAGTAGGTTGACTGATAATTAATATCAAAACAAAGTGACACAAATTCAAGCTCCAGTGTTCGTACACCATACCGGAAAATACTGGAAAAATGGTTTTGCATTTTCCAATCCTGGAGAAATGATCTCAAGTTCATAAATGCTGGAATTATACTTGAATTGTAATTTTCATTACCCGTACACTAATTTACCACCCTGAAGAAAGTCTTGTCAAAATGATAAATTGTAGATAATGCTTGGCACTAGCAGTTGCACAGGTCACTGGTGGCTTCAATTTCTCAGTGAATTTTGAAGACCTGTTCATTACTTCTGCATCTTCTGCAGTATGGTATATGCCTGTGTTATCACAAGTTTAAGTGGTTGTAGAGTCAAGAACTCTGATTACAGTACGGTACTGGAAAATTCTCAGTGGACACTGGAAATATACTGGAAAAGTACTGGAATTTCAACCAAGTTTAAGTGTACAAACCATGAAGTTCAATACAATAAATGAGACGTTGGTTATTCCATTAATCTTAGTTGTTTATTTTTAATAACGCACATGACCTTACATGTAAATTCAGTTTCCTTGTGTTACTGCAGCAGTTCTTGGAATTATAGTCTCTTTTAAAAAGCTGTTTTTGGTTTCCCTTGGCTGACATGTTTCACAATTCCTGGAAATGTCCAGTTTACAGTATGACACCAGCACATGTATTTTTAGCTCACCTGAGCGAAGCTCAAGGGGAGCTTTACTAATCACTTTCCATCCGTCATTTGTTCGTTGTCATCGTCCGTCCGGCGTAAACTTTACATTATCAACGTCTCCTCACAAGCTCCTGGACAAATTGAACCAAATCTGGTGTGCATCTTCCTTATCATAAGTCAATTCAAGTTTGTTCAAATAAAGTTGTCACGCCCACAGGGGGGCACCACAAGGGACATAACTCTTGAGAGCACCCATAAAATACCAAAAAAAATCTTCTTCAGACCCAGCGGTCAGAATCTTTTCATATTTGGTATACAACATCTCTAGGGGGGGCCAGATTCAAGTTTGTTCAAACCAAGTCCCTGGGTTAATATTTGGGTTCCCTATTGGAGCCCAAATTTTAACTTTGTGCAATACGTGGAATATTCTTTAAAAATCTTCTTCTTCAGATCCATCAGTCAGAATCCTCTCATATTTGGTATACACCATCTCTAGGGGGGCCAGATTCAAGTTTGTTCAAATCGAGTTCCCAGATTAATATTTGGGCTCCCTATGGGACAACATCTCTAGGGAGGCCAGATTCAAGTGTGTTCAAATCAAGTCCCTGGGTTAATATTTGGGTTCCCTATTGGAGCCCAAATTTTAACTTTGTGCAATACATGGAATATTCTTTAAAAATCTTCTTCTTCAGATCCATCAGTCAGAATCCTGTAATATTTGGTATACATCATCTCTAGGAGGGCCAGATTCAAGTTTGTTCAAATCGAGTTCCCAGATTAATATTTTGGCTCCCTATGGGAGCCCGAATTTTAACTTAGTGCAATTTGAAGAAACTTCTTAAAAAATCTTTTCCAGATCCACCAGTCAGAATCCTTGGTATACAATAATAAACTATACATCATCTCTAGGGGGGTCATATTCAAGTTTGTTCAAATCGGGTCCCTGGGTTGAAAATTTTGGGTCTGGTTCAGACTTAAAAATTTTGGGCCCAAATTTGGGGGGAAAAAATTTCAATTTTTTTCTGCAATTTGTTCAATTTTGAGACGAACATTTTTTTTTTTAGTCAGAAAACTTTTGGTCCGGTTCGGACTCCGAAATTTTGGCCCAAAATTCAGAAAAATAATATTTGATTTTTATGCGTTTTGTTCAATTTTGAGACAAAATTCTTTCAACACACTTGGTGGTACATGTATGTATTATTACTAAATTTCCTTTTTCCACGGGTGTTTTACGAAGTAAATTACGATTGAATAAGACTTGCCTACTGGTAACAGTAAACTACATGTCTTTCATGTATCGGTGATGATATGTTGTGGTTGATCGAAGGGTGCGATTAGTCAATTTGCATTTTTGCCATCGAGTAATAATGAAAATCTACTTGACGTCGATTAATCATTTCAGCACTAATTCTAAGAAGTCGCTGGATTCATATTTGCAGTCAAATTTTAACTTAGTGCAGTAATATAGTCTTTAAAAATCTCCTTCTTTTTATGTACCATACACAATCTATTGATATTTGGTATACAGCATCCTGAGTTGGAGGGGGTGGGGGCATCAGACAGATTCAAGTTTGTTCAAGTTAAGTCCCAAGTTTGATATTTGGGCTTTACTAATCACTTTCTGTCCGGCGTCCATCGTCCGTCGTCCGTCGTCGTCCGTCCGGCATTAACTTTACATTATCGACTTCTCCTCCTAAACCACTAGCCCAATTTTATTCAAATGTTGGCTAAATGTTTATTACCTAATGCCAATTCAGATTTGTTCAAATGAAGTTGCCCCTCCTCCTGGGTGGTGCCACGCCCCCAAGGGGCACCAAAATCTTTGTAAATCTTCTTCTCATGAACCAGCAGTAGCAGAGACTTGATATTTGGTGTGCAGCTTCCTTTTGAGGTGTAGACTCAGATTTGTTCAAGAGAAGTTTGTGGGGCTATACTTGGCGTCGTTATGAGAGGGGCAAAATTTTTTGCCCCGCCCAAAATTTCTATTTTCCAAACCGAGAGGCTGATTTGAACCAAATTTTATGTGAGGGCTTATTGGGTCATGAGTACTTGACTTATGCAAAAAAAATTTTCCCGCAGCCCCGTGGGAACCGCAGGAGCTAAAAATAGAAAAAAATTAAAACGCCCATATCTCCAAAAC